>PVKZ01000576.1:0-721587 GCA_004027375.1 Macroglossus sobrinus
GCCCCCTTCCTCCATCTTCAAAGCCAGCCACTGCATTTCTCTGATCATTCTTTCATAGTCATGTCACCTTCTAAGTGACCATATCTAGGAAAGGTTCTCTGCCTCTAAGGAGTCATGTGATCAGATTGAGACACCCAGATAATCCAGGATAATCTCCTTATTAAAGTTTTTAACTGTAATCACACCACAAAGTCCCTTTTGCCTGGTGAGGCAGCATAGTCACAGGTTCCAGGAATTTGGCTGTGGACAGAGTGGGGGTGCTGTTATTCACCTACTGCATCAGACCTGACACCACTTCTTCCCTCCACTCTGGTTGTCCCACACTTGGTGGTTTAGCTAATCCATGGTGGCCCCTGGGCTTCCTTCCTGCTTTTGGGGCAGGGGCAGGAAGGGCGGCTTCGCTGAGTGCGTGACTGAGGGTCTTCAGTCTGGGGCTGAGAAGTAAGAGAAAGGAGATACAGCCCAACTCAGAGCCACTCCCTAAAATACAGGGCAACTGCCACAGAACCATGAGCAAGTGAAAGTCTATTTCATTTTTAAATGAAGAATCACCAGCATTTTGCTTTGTTCTAAAACTGTTTTCCAATGTTGACATCCTAGGGTTGATCATAAAGTTCAGAAGATGTGCAATTCTGTTATATTTATACTGAAATGGGACTAAAACAGTCAGATCTAGGGGGCATTCAGCTCCCGTGGATTCAGGCTGCAGTTAAAACAAGCTGTGTGGCCTCACTCATTCTGTTTGCTAGAGTTCTACGAAGAGTTACTGGCTCTGGCTCTTCTTTGTTTAGCCTTTTAGTAGGTGTGAAGTGCAATCACAGCCCGTTGGCCGTATAATTATAAAACAGAATGTGTGTGCAAGGCAAGGGCTTGATCCTTGGCCTTTTGTTCAAGTACAGTGTCTCAGGCTTCAGTTTGGTGAAGAGCTTCAATCATCAGAAGCTTTCTGGGCAGATGAGCAAAATCTTTCCTTTGAAGTGAATTTTGTTTGACATTTTAGGGATTAACCCAAGATGTAATATCCACCCTTTCCCCAGTGGTCATGCATTTAGCTGTGTGTTCTTGGGAAAGTCACTCAACCTTTCTGAGTCTGTTCCAGATGCCACCTCTCTTTCTTACTCGAGGTTTGTGATGATTTTGGAAGGAAAGCTTGTAATTGCTGAAAGGTGAGTGCAATTGTGGGTTCCAAGGTTCTGCATGCGTTGGGGTGGGGGTGAGGAAGTGGGAGAAGGAGCATGCGAGTATCACCATGGTTGAGATTCTCCCGGTGGTCCTGGACCAGAAGTAGAACTCAGCCAGTGCAAGGTGACGTTATGGAGGAGCAGAAACCAAGGGCCTGGCAGAGGATGATGCTGGTCTGCTGAGAGGAGAAGTGAGTGGACCAGCAGAGAGACATAGACATGCGAGGAAAGAAGGAAGGAAGGAACGACTGATGTCTTGTCGGTCCTGTGACGTAAGCCTCCCTTCATGTAGGCTACCAGGACTGGTTTTCTGTTTCTTGTACCCAAAAGATCTTTGCATAGGATACTTAGGAATCAGGATGTGGAATGAACATTGCATTTTGTAAATCAGACCATTTTTATACTTCTTGTATTTTTCTTTCTTTTTGCCTTTTGTTTCCTGTTAATGGCTAGTACAAGTCTTTTCAATTGTAAATGTCAAAGTCTAAATTTAGACATAAAAGTCTAAATCCTGACTCAGCTCTCCTAAGGAAAACCAAGGGAAGGAGTTTTCCAGGGGAGCCTTGTAGACCTGTGAGAAGACTGAGGAAGGGGACATTCCGAGGTACAGAGTCCCCCTCCTTGACCAGCTCCTGCCCAACCTCAGCCTCTACTTTGAGTGATTGTTCTCCACGGCGTGGTCATTTCTATTTGAGCCTCATTTCCTCGCTACCACAGAAGGAGGAGGAACTGGGACTTTCTAGGGCCGCAGGGCTCTGTGATTCCCAGGGGTTCGTAGAGAGGGCATTGGAATGGGTGAAGACCCCACATGCCGTGAGAGGAGTCAGTGTCCCAGCCAGCCCAGCACTAGCCCCTCCTGCCTTTCCTTTTCCAGAAACACAGGCCCAGTTCCTGCATCTGCCTCTGTCTCCTTACCCTTTCCTGCCTTCCTCTCTAGGCACCAAGACCGTCTGGCAAAGAAAGGACTGGAGGGAACCACCCAGGCGAGGAAGCCAGGCAGCTGAAATCAAAAGCAATTTCAGCTGGGTACGTGGATTTCCCCTCCGGCTTCATCATACCCCTGTAACCTCTCGCTCTGATTCATTTCATTCCTCGCATTCCACCGGTGGATGTATAACCTCAGTGCATGTCATCATTGATCACCCCACCTGACCGAAACCTGAGGCCAGAATGGAGAGGTGGCTCGTCCAGTCTGTTAGCCCAATATTCATTTACTGGATGTCTTCCGAGTTCAGAGAGGGTCACCCAACTACAAATCATCCCCTCCGCCCACCCCGTACTTTACAGCCGGCAGCGCTTACATGGAGAGGTTAAGTGACTTGCTTAAGGTCACACAGCAGAGCTAAGGCCACCATTTCACTGTGCTTTCCACTCCACCCTGTCACTGAAGGAGGGTGAAAATGATCGATTCGTTTGTATGAGCAGTAAGTGAAAGAAAACAGACACATTTCTCTTACATGCTCTAAATTAATAAGGACCTCAGGTGGAAAAAAGATAAATAGCAAAGGCATTTTTAGAAAGTGGAATTGGAAAGCATGGGGATAAACTCTTCCCTGCAAATGGTGGTCACATTAGAAAAACGTGGGGAAAAGGTTTTTCTGAGGAGGAGTCTTTCTTGAATTGTTTTTCCTTCCCTGCTGCGTTTGTTCTTTAATCCGTGTTCTCATCAGCACACAACACTATTCTGCTGCCATTTTTCTTTTCCTTGACATATTTATCACCTTATTTTCATATTGTGCTATAAACTTTTGTATACACAGCTTTAAAAGCAGCTATTTTTAATGCAAGATGACACACCAAGCTTTGGACCCCCCGATAAAATTGACTGGGGACATCTGGCACTAAAATGCTTACATTTCCTCCCTAGAGAAGACTGCTATTCATTTGCTATCTTTAAAAAGTGACACAGAAATGAAAATAGGTTGACATTTTGAAAACAAGAAAACAATGACCAAAATCCTTTTTCTATTTCAAGGTAAAATTCTCAAGATAGATCATTTGACATTGAAAGTTGGCATTTGTAGCAATTGATTATTTTTATATATTTGATTCTAACTATATACAAATGCCAGTTAACTCATCTACTAATTTTTCTTCACAGGCATAGAAGATAGTATTAAATGTATTACTGGAGTTTAATACTAAAAATACAAATGTTACATGTTCTTATGAAAAGAGAGCCTTTTATTTCTTTTGACAGCTCAAAAATTAATATTCTAGTGTCTCTGATATAACAACCTGAGTTATAATACTGCTCTGAGAAATCCACGGGAAGTGTTTGAAGGGTCTGGGGGTGCCCTGGATGTTGTCAGATATGAATGTTTTTAGTTTTCAGGAGGAGCAAATAAGCTGTGATTGTCGCTTCTGAGCAGAGGCACCAAGGTCTATGCCAGTTTCCTCTTCCAAGGTTTAGCTGAAGGTCTATGGGGGTGGAGGGAGGGGGTGTCATGTTGTGTCCAACTGTCCTTTATGGAAAGTGAGGTAATTATCCTATCCTTATGGTTCTTGGTCAAAAGTTATCTTATTATTTAAGATTTGTACTTGCTTTATCTTTTCATTGATTGTTTGCTTATTATCTGTCGATATCTGCATGTCTGTTTTAGGGTGAGATCTATTCATATTTGAAATAAGGTTGACTTATTAACCCAAATAAGAGAAATGGTTGAGATTGGTTGTTGATATGCGCCCTCAATTTCTACCCCAACTAAAATAATAAAATGAATTGGGGACCATCACCTGGGTGCTCAGCTGAGTGATGGGGACTAGTCCCCATCCCACTCTGTCTCCCCACTGCCTGGTGAGCTTTTCCAGTTCCAGTGCAAAGGCCTAAGGCATCTGTTGAAAGAGAAAGTTTAACCTAAAGCATCGTGTTGTCTAGGCATCTTACCTTTAGGTGGATAGATGAGAGACAGGGTACAGCCCCTCACATGAATGCTCTAATAGTCAGGGTTGAAAGGGCTCCACCTTGATCCACAGTTGAGGAAACTGATAAGGAGAGAGGTGAAGGCCTAGCTCATGGTCACACAGCTGAGCTAACACTTGAACCCAGAGTCCTAATTCCTAAATAAATATGTTCTCTACTAATCACAAGTGCAAATGCCATTTACTTACAGGTGTTTATTAACCTGTTCTCTTCTTGTCTCAGATTTTTTAAATAGCATCTGGATTGCTTCAGTTTCTTTCATTTTCATTCATATTAGGGAAGAGAATGAATTTGTGCCCTAGGATGTGTTGGTGTTATTTGTGGCACAAAATTAAGTATATGGTATCCCCTGGTTTCTAATCAGAATATCACTTACCTATATTGAACGACACCCATCAGTGGACCAGCAGGGCCAATGTCAAGAGCTTGCGCAATGTCAGCCAGGAACTGCTTCTGGATTCGGAATCGGCGTTTGCCAATGCTTGTGCTCCCATCAATTAAAAATGACAAGTCAACTTTGCAGTCTGAGGAATGGAAAGGGGCCATTATTCTGGTTACTTCTCATTGAATTCACCTGTGCATCTTCTCCCCTCTTTCTCTACCAGAGCCCCCTGAGATTCGAATGAAAAGAAAGCGAAAAGAGGTAGTAAGATGCAGGGAGTATTCATTTATTTACATCCATAGCAGATTTTTTGCTGGGCATCGAGGTCCTAGACACTTGGGTTAGTACTTGTCACCATAACTGTTTTAGCGTTCTCTGCATCAGCCATAGTTATAGATTTCTAAAGCAGTGATTTCCCGGTCAAGTTTGGAAAGGTCCTCAGAATGGTTTCCCAGGCTCAGACCACATAAGGGCAGATGCTCTGATGTGGAAATTCACTAAGACTGAGTCTCAGGAGCTTATGGTCTTCACTCTCATTCTAACTTGTTAGACTCATGTGCTGGGTCTTTAAGTCCAGTGCTGAGGAGCAAGATTTGTAGAATGAGAAATTGATACCAATCTTCTCTCCACTTCTCTGGCTGAAGCAACTATAGAAATTATCCACATATATTTACAGATATGTTTGTAGCTATCTTATATTCCCCCCCTTTCTTTTAGTTATGATAATAACTAGATACTGGTTAGTATCTCTGGTTATGATGGAGGTGGGGAGAATAGTGGGACTGCAAGCTATTTTCAACTTTTCCAACACTAATAGGAATTGAAAGAAAATCACATAAACTAATAGAAGTGGGTGTCTTTTTGCTCTTGTCTGAAATGATATCATTTCAGTAGGATAAACCAACTATTCAATGCTGATCAGAAGTTCTTATTGGGAAGTATATAGCCCTTTGATTAATAAAAAATGAGGAATGAATTATTTAACAACTGCAATTTGGGAGACAAAGTATTTCAAAACAGAGTTCTGTGGCAGGGTAGGGGAGGTGAAGAGCATAAAGTTGGGAATTTCTGGACTTATGCATTCAAAAGGACATGTGGGCTGCCCTTTGTGGGTGGGGGATGCAGCTGCCCATACAAGCCCTGATCTCTAAGTGCTGCATGGCCACCCAAGGGCGCTCTGCAGTTTCTGTTCCCTACATTGCAAGTTGCCTTGCTTCCACGTGATGAAGTCTTCCCATTCTGCAGAAGGAGAACCTCTGCAGGCAGTGAAGGTATTTTTTAAAAATGAAAGCAAGAAATGGACATGAATTGACACACTTTTAAGCAGGATTGTTGAGCAATATTTATTAAGAAGTGAAACTACAGAACTGGCAGATTAAGGAAAAAAGTTATATCTGAGAATGTGCTTTACTATCTTGCAGTGGTTCATGGCAATCAAAACCAGGGAAGTGGCCATGACGGGGACCTCTCTGGGCTTGGCTAACTCCACTCCATCTGGAGTTAGTGCATTGGCTCATTAGCTGATCTTGCAAACTTTGACTTCCTGTCTGCCTGGGCAGTGACTCTTCCTGTTCAGCTGGTTTCTCCTGTCCTTCCTGGCCCAAAACTGCTTATGCCCAAGGATGATCCTTGAGATGAGGATTGGGGAAATCAAATAAATCGAGAAGTGGAGTTGAAAGATGTCACTGAAACCTGGGATAAAGCAAAAGAGAAGCAGAATTGCTTATGTCTTGTCAGGTGGTTGTACCCCAAACAGCCAGTTCCTTTTTTCGTAAGGTCGGGCTAGCAATGTTAATTATTACCAGCAGGTGGCAGTGGTGTTCTAGGCCTTGCTGCCCACTGACACCTAGGGTTTGCTGGAAATGTGACTCTCAGGCTTCACCCAGACCTACAGAATCAGACTTTTACATCTTAGCAAAATCTCCAGGTGATTCATGTGCACATTAACGTTTAAGAAGCACTTCTGAAGAGGGGTTTTCCTTCCAGACGCCAGCAGAGTCTCTTAATATGCCTTTTTAAATGAGCACTTTTTGGGGAATAACTATTAATTAGATTAAAGGCCAAAGGGGACTTCCTTTTAAAATGAATAGAGTGGAATACATGGATTTTGTAGCTTCTGTTTTTGTTCTTCTTGGAAGAACAATGGTTTTCTTATTTCTTACATCTCGAACTGTGTTCAGGACAGGCATGTTCATTTTATAGGTAGGTTTTAAGAAAGTGAGGTGGTTTTCTATTTGCTTCTCTTCACTCATTAGCCTAATGGCTGATATTGGGGTCGCCTCTGTTCTCCCGTTCCCCAGAATGTTTTAATGACAGTGGTTCTGACTCAGGGCATGCGCTCCCTGAGACCAAGTGTCTTTTTAATATTGGAATAACAACATGCTGATCTGAAGATGACAATGTCAACTACAAAGGAGGATTAGGTTATGAAACATTTAGTATGAGTGATTTATTATGGCACAGAGGATAGAGGTTGGAGGATGAGGAAGAAAAAGCAAGATATATTGTCTACAGAATTCAATCTACCAATTTTCTTAATTGTTTTGGTTTTCTCCAGCAAGGTACAATTTTATAGATTAATGCTTTGTGTTGGTCAATACATTAGGCCAGTGCTTCTTAACCCTGGTTAAATATCAGTCATTTATGCAGTTTCAACAAATATAGATGTGTGGGAATCACTCTGGGCTGTGCTTCTCAAGGGTTAATGTGCAAAGACTTAGCTTGATTCAATATGTCTGGGGTGGAGCCTGAGATTCTGCATTCCTAATGGGCTCCCAGGTGACATCGATACTTCTGGTCCCCAGACCATATTTTGAGGAGCAAGATCTAGAGAGAGTGGTTCAAGTAGGTATTAGGCAGGAATTGGGCATCTTTAATCTTTAAAAATATCTTCAGGTGATTCTCATATGCAGCAGGGTTGAGGCTAACAGCCATTGGTGGCTGACTTGTAGCAACTTTCTGAGGGAATTTGCAAATGCTCTCCTTGGCTTCCACACCTAACTCTCCCTCCTAGTTTTCCTCCTTTTCTCTGGTGCCTCTTTTCTGGTATCCTCAATTGGCTTCTCCTCCAGCTATTTAGTGTTAAAATTCATCAGTGTAAGTCCTCTATTTCTTCTTACTCTATCCTGTCACAATTTTCTGTCCTCATAGCCTTGATTTTGAACCATAGTTCATCACCTTCCAATTCTAAATGTCTGGCTGGGCTGTTCCTTCCTTCTGAATGTCAGATCTGGGTAGTCAACTCTCTATTAAAATGAATGTCTTGCAGATGATGAAAGACATACGTGATCTCCCCGCCCCAACCTGTTCCATTCTCAGTGGTCCTCACGGCAGTAGCATCTACCCCAGTTGCTCAAATCCCCTTAAACTGCTCCCTCTCTTGCACCTCCACCTCCAACCCTCTAGATTTTTCTATCTTTATATCTCTTGAATCAGCCTCTTTCGCTTCACTTCCACTTCCAACTCTGAGCTCTATCATCTCCACTGGACCAGTGTCCCTCCTGGTCAGCCAGACTCTTCATCCACTCGTTTCCCCATTCCATCCCACCCTGTTGTCACAGTGATGATTTAAAAATCTGATCCTCTCCCCCTCATGCACACGGAGAGTTTAAATCCTTCAAAAGCTTCCCTTTCCCCTTACAACAAAATGACAGAGAGAGGAGATAAATAGATCCAGGGTAACAAAGAGGCGGGGTTAGGTGGGAGTGAGTGGGTAGAGAGAGGAGAAAGCAGATCAGATGTCAAAGCCACTCTGGGTTTCTAGTTGTCAATTAACTTACTTGGATCTCCCTGGGATATTGGTTCCAAAGACTGTGTGCTCAATTCTTCTTTTGAAACAAATCCTGGAGAGAGCAGTAACACTTTTGGTGACTTACAAGAACAGGAAGCATCTGGCCTTACCCTGGGGATGGGGACATAATGGATATTCACACCCAGCTCAGAGGGCTTGGCTTACTGCTAACTGTGCTCAATTCCACACCATCTCCATCTTAAGAGATAAGAATAAATTAATATTTACTGACAATCTATTAAAGACACAGTACTCAGCTAGTGCTCAGGGGGTTTTGAAATCAGAAGACTTGAGTTCTGTCCTGTAATGCCTTTAACTTATTCTGTTTGAGTCTCAGTTTCTTTATCTGAAAACTTAAAGCACTTTGCCAGCGTAATTTATCCCTCTGTAAAATTCTGAAAATCTCGAAGTCAGGGCATGTGTCTCACTCATCATATAAACTTACACTGTGCCCACTCCTTGTAAGTCTTCAGTTAACATTTGGTGATTGAGTCAGTGAACAAAGATGAGTGAGACACAAGGAGGACAATCTAACAGGGTTGGATGTAGGCTGGAGGGGAAGGGAGAAGATACAAGTAACTCAAACAAATAAGAGGGTCTAAAATGCAACCCCTCTGAGATTAGAGGAAAAGAGGCAGAAAAGTTTTGTGCCTTAGGAGGCTGAGTGTGTGAGCTGAATTTCAGCCAAGGGGTTTTCCTTAGAAGCCATTTACATAAGAAGCAAGATTACAAATACATCATTTAGGGAATTAAAGGCAATAAAGAAGAATCCTTTTTGGCTTGTAAGGACGATGAGCTTTGCATGCAGAGGGAAACTTGCAGAACTGGAAGTAAGTCTCCCGTTTTCAGGATGCCTCCAACAGTCTCCAGTAGTAGAGGAAGGTGCTGGGGGCCCTGATCTTCACGGAGCTTTCTCCTGGCTTGTTAGTTTTTCCAGTTTGCAAAGCCCATGATTTCATCTCCTCATTAAAGGTCAGCTTGCTCAAACCACTTCCTCACATCAGCCAGGAGCCTCTCGGAAAACTCCCTAAGTTTCCATGTTGGAGGGAGGGGAAGAAACGCAAGTCCAGAGGCCAGGTGCTGTCCTCTGCAACTGTCTCTCGCCTACCAGAAAATCTGTCCTGACATCAAGAGCCAAAAGGCCATGTTTCATATACTTAGCACAGTAAGCAGCAAACAGCACTCATTCAGGTGAAGAAGGGAAAACCTGAATCCCATTTGCAAAGGAGGGGGAAATAGAAGGAAATCAAAGCCTCTCTAAATGGAGCAGGGTCTCAGCCCATTATGGGGGTAGAGAACTCACTCCCTCTGCCTCTGTGTCTTCACAATTTGCTTTTCCTTGTTGTTATCAAGGTGTTGTCCCTTACCCCAAGCCTCCCAGTGGGAGTTCCCAGGTGCCCTGTGCCTGGTCGTTAGACCCAATTGTGGGAGGTGAAAACCGTAAGAAGCCTGCTCTCTATGATCTTGGCCTCTGCAACCCCATCCGAATTATTAAACTCCCTCTAGCTCTGTAATCCTGTGACTCATGGGCTAGTTAGGAGAGGAGGCTGGGCTGTATAATTACCTGCGTCTAAGAGGACTGATCCAGGTTTCCACAAGTCTGTTTCCCCTGATTTTCAAAATTAAAAAGATACATGTTATTTAGATGAAACCAGCAGAGGCTCTCAAGTGAACTCCCAGGATGATAATATTTTTCATTTGTGGCAGAAAGTTCAGTAAAGGGGCATGGGACCAGATTTATGGATGAAGCAACCTGAAATGTGTGGGATTTTATTCTTAAAAGTCCTAAAGCCAAAGAAAAAAACATTTTGCCTTTTTCTTTCATTCACTGTGCACCAAAATCATGGAATAATATGAATCCTGGTATTCAAGGGACCTTAAAAGGTTGTTCAATCTAAACAAACCCCCAAGCATGCTTCTACAACATCCCTACCAAAGTGAGTGGGTGGCTAGTGCTTGACTACCTCCAGAGACAGGGAACTCATTGCATACACAAAGTAGTGCGTTCCTTCTTGAACTATTGAGAGTTTGAGAAAATTTTTCATTGTATTGATCTGAAATCTTTATCCATCCTTCTATTCACCCATTTGTTCGTCCATCCGTCCATCCATTCATCCATCCATCCATCCATCCATCCACACTTATTAAGCACCCAATACATGCCCAATATCATTCTAGATACAGGTGTCTCACCCACCCTCCTGTTTGTGTTCTCTTCCTTAGAACTACACGGAGGAAATTTGGCCCCATCAGGGAGCAGGCACTCCACTCATTACTTGAAGCTGTTTCTCACTGTGTGCCTCAAGCAGAATAAAGCAAAGTGGCACCTGCTATTCTACCTGCAATAAAGTGTTTAGTGCCCTCCTCTTCCACAACTGGTACCGATAAAATAGAAAGGGTGGTTGGGAAGCGGAGATTATTATCCAATAGTCCCTGGCCACTTTGGGGAGAATTATGGCTGGGAGGAGCTCAGAGGCAGCACAGATATGTTAGGAAGCCTCATAAAGACAGCAAAATGTCTTTCTCCCTCCCTCCCTCTTGCCTTACTCCACCCCACCCACCCCCACCCAGCTCAGAAAGCTGAAAGCTGAAGGCATCAATTGTTTCATGTCTTAAAGACCATTAGCTTTGCTCCGTGCTGGAATTATAAGCACACTCAAAAGAAGTGATAGTTTCCTTCATACAATTAAGGTGTCAACCTGTTTTGAAAGGTACTCTGTACTCTTGCATTTTTCTGATTTAATGGTGAGAGCTAAGTTTAATTTAGCTCAACCATTAACCAGGTGTATGACCTTGAACAAGTCACGTGCTCTCTGTGAACCTTAATGTCTTTGTGAATAACATTAGCAGATTGGGTGAGATGATTGCCAAGTTCAAAATATTTATGGTTTATGTTTAAATCTTCTTCTTTAGCTTATATCTCTATTGCCACCTACTGGTAAAAATGTGAACTTTGCCCTTTCTCTATAAAAAGGTCCTGGTGACATCTCAGTTTTTGCCCAAGACTTTCAGTACCCTTGAATGTTATGAAGAAATTAGAACACTGGGTGCTCTATTACTTTAGCGGAAGACAGACAGTTCCCTGCCATCAGGAGTTTCCAAGCCTCGTACTCCTGTCCTGAAAACCTGTCCTATTCGTGCCACTTGAATTTGTTGGAAAAAGTTTGAAACGAATCACTTTTATCCAAAAGCCGAGGGCCAAAAAAATATTTGGTCAGCTGAGACTTGGTGTTTTTGGACTTGGTAGTAATGAGAAAGAAGCAAATTTGTAAGAGCGTTTGTATTTTGGTGTCGAGGAGTTATGGGTGGTGAGGAAAAAAAAAAAAGAAGTTGGAAGACCCGTCCTGTGTTTACCAAACACTAGCTGGGGGCTTGGGGAGCTTGTCTACCTGCCCTGATCTTAAGTTTTCTCCTCCGTGAAACTGAGATCCTAAGTCTTGTCCTGCCGTGCCTTACATGGTGGTAAATGAGTCCAGAATCACTCTGATAAGTACAAGGCACTCCTGAAATACAGGAAATTATTTTTGTGACAATCTTTGCTTGGAGATCTCATAGATACAGTCAGTGTCTAAGAGAATTATTGGTTCTGAATGCTTTTCATGGTGAAAATGTAGAAGCCATTCACAATTCCTAAGAGCATGCTTAGGGTCAGGTCAGGAGCTGGCTAAGCACTTTACAAGGTTCAGTCCCAGTAACCTTGTGAATTAGGTACAGCTATGATCCCGTATTCACAAGGGAGCAAAATGGTGCACAGGGAGTGGCAGAGCTCAACGTGCCACTCAGCAGGCAGGCTCCAGAGCCTGCACTAAACCTCTGTTTATCACACACGAGGAGCCATTGTGGCTTTAGTGTCTAGGTGCTTAGTTAGGCTGCTGGAGAGCACACCACTGGCACACGACCTGTAATGTGAGGGCCCAGCACCGTCCTTGCTCTGAGGCCTCGGTGCTGATCTTTGCACTGGTTACACAGCTCCTTCTGTCCCCTGTACATCTGGAAGTCACCAGCAAGGGGCTGGAGTGGGAGTTGCAACACTTGGCCCTTAGGGCTCTAAAGTTTTATGGGACAGAAGCACAGATGGCCCTCCGGCTTCCTGGTTTCTTCCCAGTGACTCCCTCTGGGCTGCAGTTTTTAGGAGGTGACTGTTAGAGAAGCAGTTAGGGGAATCTCCACAGGTCCCGTCCACTGGCCTTCCATGTGGGCTGGACATTCCCTTGGAGAACTTCCTCTTGTAGTGAAACAGGAAGCGCTCAGAGCGGCTGCAGCTGTGCTGATGCCGTTGCCATGCCAGCAGCCCATTGCACAAGGCCTGTTAGAGAACACCCAGGACAGTCTGAGGTCCTGGGCACGAGCCATCACACTGCAAAGCTTCGACAGGCCCAGCTTTACAAATGGGTCACCCTCCAAAACTTGGGGTGCGGTATCTGTTTGGGACCTGGCAGCCTTTTCTCATGAAAACATTAACTCCGTGGTTAGGTTTCCAGGCCAGTGAAGCTATTTGATCAAAAAGAGCTCATGGCACCATGAAGCCAGTCAGCAAAAGGATGGATGGCTCCGAGGAAAAGTCACCGAGTTCTAACTTAAATCCTCAGGAGCACGCCACCTCTACCTCTCCTAGGAATACAGCAGGAGCAGCCGACCTGGTGCAGGTGGCTCCTGTCCTGACTCAGAGCGCCCTAGTAGGGGCGGGGGCGAGCCAGCGGGGCCTGCCTTTGTGCAGTGTGTCGGAATCTTCTCTCCACCTGCAGGCGCTAAGGGGGTTTCGTGAATAGCTGAAGTCTGAGTTCTCTCGGGTTAGGAGACGCTCCCAGGCCAGGGCTCCCTGGCGGGTCTCAGGTGCTCAGAGCAAACTTTCAGTGATGATGGAGGAGGGAAAGGAGCAGCAGAAATGGGCCAGATTTGAGGGTAAGAAAGGAGCTGGGAGTATCGGTGTGGGTCAGTGAGACAGAGTGTAATTATTGGGAGCATGAAGAGAATGGAGAAGAAATGGAGACTCATTCACAGCTAGAGAAAGAGGTAGTGAGGTTAGAAAAAGGAAATGTGGTCAAATTCTGAAAGCAACCTTGGGTTGTTGGGCAGTGCAAAGCAAGAGCTGGAGATCAGGTGCTGTGCCTTGTCACCAACCATCCCCTCCTAGGCATGGGTGCTTGTGCTTTGTCCTGGGGTGGGCCAGGTGGGCACATAGGCTGCCCAGGTGGGGGGGGCCTCTCAAGCAGAGAGCCCTTGGGTATCTGGACTGGCAGAAATATTCTCTTTGACACAGTGAGAATAGACAAAGCCAAGGGACATCTCAAAAACTCGGGGGACCTGGTGAGGATCCACAGAGGCCAGCAGCTGTGTGGGGGATGGTGTTTGCCAGTGCAGAGAGCAGGGGTGGTGAGCAGCAGGCAGCCTTCCCAGGCTGACATGCACTCCGGCAGGTTTCTGGAGAGCAGCTCCCAGAGCATCCTGCCTTTGGATACCCAAGGGGCTTATACAGGGTCAGCTGATCTGCAGGCAACCAGCAGTCTTATTTTGCCCCCTGATAAAAGTGCCCCTAGTTCAGATTTTTCTTGAAAGTCAGCCAAGCTCTGTGCTTGGCTCTATTTTAGGGGTTGCAGAGGAGGCAAAGATCCTGAGAGGAAGGGCTGCCCACGCTTGGCTGCCTGAATGGGCTCACGGGCCTGCTAAGGCCTAAGGTGGCCTTGGAGTCCTTGCCCTGCCCGGCGATCTGATTCATAAGCCCTTTCCCCAGGACAGCAGCATGTATATTGGCAAAGGTACAATTGTGAAGCATGTGTACAAGCTGCTTGTCCTGCCCAGTGGACCTTGTGGAGCCCCCACTCAGATCTGTCATCAAAGCAAAACAGAACCTGCAGTCTCTAGGAATCTTTTAACATGAGGAGAATAGACAGGTATCCCCCAGCAAAAGAAAAACCTGACTCTTCTCCTTGGAGGTCTGGGCCCCGTCTTCGTGCCCTATGGCTGCAAAGAGAATCATGTAGTTATATGAAGTATACGGGCTCAGGGCCCAGGGTTAGTGGAAAGCATCTAAGCTCACTTGTTTTTCCTTTCTAATCATGGCAGGTCTCAACAGCATCACAGAGAAGAGAATTTGCATCATCCCTTTGCACTCCTTGTGTTTGGGACAAACCTTTAAGGGGTGCACATAGAAGTGTAGAAAAGGGAGCCAGAAAGTGTCATAATTCATAGCAGAATTCCTGGAAAAGAGAGAATATATTTCTATCCCCCATATCATAGAAGTACCTGAGTGAAATCAGCTCTGCCCTTTCTTGGAAAATAATAAACATTTCTCTTTTACCCTAGTTCCTCAAGTATAAACTCCAGAGCGTATCCCTTCTCAGGCTTGTAAGAGCCTAGGTACCGAATTCTTAGGAATTTCTATCACAACCTTCACAAATTGCCTCGAGGGAACCATGATGACTGAAAGCTTTGCTTATTTAAAAGCTCCCTTACTTTGCTTACAAGTTTCCTTACAAGTTGTGCCCTTGAGTAGTATCTTTTGTTGGCATAACTGGTTTAGTGCTCTCTGTCCAAATCTAAATCAAATAGCAAGGTTTTGGAAAGACAAAACCCCATGTAAACAAGCTTAACTTTATCAGTAGCTAGAAAGGTGAATTTAGGTGCTTACCTGGATTACTACGGGGCCTGTTTTGGCTGCTTGTGTAGGTGGTGGCAGACCAGAGATCTGTAATAACATTTGACTGGTCAGAGCATGAATTTTAATCTAACTATTCTCATTCTTTCCATGATCTAACCTAACAAGACATTACTGAGGTCAGAACCAAGGTAATGTTTTCCCTTTGGGCGGTCTGTACCTGCCCTGGAGGAGACATTGAATTGGTTAGGGGTGAAGGTGGGGGTGGAGATTTAACTCAAAACGCTGAGTGAAAATTCCAGATAACAATAACCCTTGCATTTCACATCTTTTACTAACGTGCCATATTTCTTTCTACTCCATTACTCTTAAAATAATTCTCTTCAACTGTGCCACTCCTGAGGAGGTCAAAGTAATCCTTCAACAGAATTGTCACTTAACATTTAGCAATTTGCTTAAACTGTGTTAACATGGTATTGATGCAAACAGTATTAATGTTCAGTCATTTTTAAAGGTACACAATGGGTTATCCTTAATTACTCAGTGAGAGAATCAAACACACTTCAGCATTCATTATTTACTGGGCAATTTCTCTGAAGTAAGGTTTTAAAAGGGAGGAGGGAGATTCTGTAAAGAGAGATGCAAAGTCCCTATGGGGAAAAAGGGGGCCACGTGAAAACCAGCTGAGGGTGAAAACCAAGTTTCCTGGAGGGGAAGAGATGAGAGGTCCTAGAAAAACATCAGTTTCTCTTTCAACCCAATCTATCAACCATCAACTTTTTATTCCCTATGTCTTTGTTCCAATTACTTGGACACAAATTCAAAATAGCTTTATTTTCTCTCTGATTATTAAAGATAGCACATGCTCGCTGTTAAAATATATACTATGGATAGTAAGAAATCACCTGCAATGCAATCTCTCTATCCGAGTATATAATTTATACTAGTATACAATTTTGGTGTATAGTGTTATAACCCCTTTCCTATGCAACGTTCTCAGATACAGCATGCAATTACAAAGATGAGATTGGCACCCATGCTGTTTGGTAGCCTGCTTCTTTGACCTCACAGTCTGTCACAGGCCAATCCTCTCCTGTTGGTAAATGCACCTAGTCATCAAAAATTTAATAGCTGTATAGTGGCAAGAATTCTTTAACTGTTTCAGTGATGGACAATTAAATCATCTTGATTTAGTTTTCTATTAGGAACAACATCTGTGTCCAGGTTTCTTTTCACCCTTGGCTGGTAATTACCTTAGGATATATTCTTATAAGTGCAAATTCTGGGTCATTTCTCCACACTCTTTCCATAACTGTGTATTATTACTTTTCAATGTGAACTGGTGAAAATCGACATCTTATTGCTTAATTTGCATTTATTTTATTCCTGGTGAGGTTGGACATCTCTTGTTATATTTATTGGCCATTTATAGTTCTTTCACTGTTACTTTACTGGTCATGACCTTCACTCATTTTTCTTTTGGAACGTTTGTCTTATTATTTGTAAGATTGGATTTTTAGAAAAACCTTCTCCAGACACCTTAAGGAAATAAAACTTTCTGAGATGAGCTAAATGTTGGTGAGAAGGGAAATTGCATGAAGAAGGGATGGGCAGTTATAGATGCTGATCTCCTTCCTGTCCCAGGTTTCACCACTTCCTCTTCCATAGCTGCCCAAGGTCAGAGGGCTGAGTGGAGCAGAAAAGCGAATGATCAGCCATCACCATGCCTTGCCACTAGGCGGCACTCTGCTCCCCTCCCTCGTCTACTCTTCCATGTGGACACATTCAAGCTGTTAGATCAGCTGAGGTGGCCATGGCATTTCTTAAAATAAGCCTAACCAGGAAAACAATGCTGGGCCTGGAGGGATTTTTCATCTTTTCCAGAACTCTTCCTCTTCCTCTATGGATGTGGTTCTCCAGGCTGTCCCCTCTGGCCCTGGGATGCAGCTCTGCAACCCCCTGGCTCCTGCGGGTGCCTAGGTAGTCCTTGGCCTTTCCCAAGAAGAATAGCCTTGCTCAACCCATAAGTCTCTGCCACTCTGGCTGTTGGTGCCCTCACCCCACCTCCTGCCTTGACTTGTTCCTTAATAGCTTTGTACATTCATGGGTCAATCCAGGGGCCATGATGAGGCCTTAGTATCCAGCCCTGTCTTTCTTGGAGTCCTTCCACATGGATCAGCCCCTCTTCATGGGCTGGGAGAGACCCTGTCTTTTCTTGCAACAGCTTTTCTACTCTCTGCTGGACGCCCCCAAGTTCTTGTGTCCTGTCTGAGAGGCAGCTCTTGACCTCACTGTGGAGCAAAGATGATTCACAGACCCCGAATGCGGGTTGCTCCTGTTCCAGCTACACACTTCTCAGGTGTCCTAAGGTGAAATGACCTGCTGCAGGGATCTTGGTGGGATGCGTTCATCGATGTAGCCCAGGATCCTAGAACGCTGCTTGACACATAGCAGGCACTCAATAAATATTTGCTGAATGACTCAATGAATTAGGTGTTACTTGAACACTCCCGTCTATCACCACTGCTAAAATCTTTTAACTATAATCGCATATATAAGAGAAAAAAAAACACTCTTGATAAACGCAATAACAGCAACTCACTTGTCTATCAGCAATAGGAGAGTTACTCTCTTATAATTGGCAGAATATTTGCAGTTCATTTGAAGAAAAAAGGAGTTATCTATGTATTAAATATTATTTAACATAGTTGAGCTAAAATATCACAGCGAATACCTATAGCCATATATTAAAATAGGCATTTATGAAAGTAGGTTGGTGGTTACCAAGGGCTGAGGGAAGGGAGAGGTTAGGGAGACATTATGAGTGACTTAATGGATATAGGTTTTCTTTTCGGTGTGATGAAATGTTATAGATTTGATTGTGGTGATGGTTGCACAACTCTGAACACAATACAAACCATTGAATTTACATTTTCAATGAGTGAATTGTATGGTATGCAAAAAGTATCTCAATAAAGCTGTTATTAAAAAAAGACATAAGCATTCACACATCAATTTTCACTTCTCTTCTTTCCTACAGAAAATCCTTTGAGTAGCCACACAAGTTTTTAAAGTCCTCTTTCCCTTCCTCCACCCCAATTTGGCTCCTTTCTTAGCAATTACGGTACATGCTGCATGGAGTGCTTGCTCTGTGTGTATTTGCCTAACAGTCTGTGGGGCAGCATAGGCGTGGGTGCTGGACAAGGATGAAGAGGGAACACTGATGTACTGAAAGGCTGTCGTCCAAGGCCCTTGTCCCCAGGCCAGGAAAAATGAAGCTTTGCCAGGTTGGGAGCCACTACTTCAAGTTGCTTGAGGTTTTCTATAAGCACAGGCCCAACTTGCAACAGGATTTCCAAGCTCCCAGTGTAGCCAAGTAAATATGCCACATGTTTAATTATATGTGTTATGTGAAAAATTGATGTCCACTAGGGAGACACCAGGAGCACACAACCTACTCAGCTACTCGAAAATCTTTGGAAGAATCGAGGACTCTAAAAGTTAAGAGACTGAAATTAAGAAAAAAAAGAAAACGTCTGGTTATGAGACCCCTGTCACTCAGCATCCTTCTCATTTTCTCTGTCGCTGTCAGGCACAGTGTGGCTGTGTTTACATTAGCTTTAGCTGAACAAGAATAGGATGGAGGGGAGATGTATTTCAGAAATTATTTTTATGCTATTTTTATTTGGGGATTTTATATCATAGCTTCTTCCAGGAGTGGTTCATTGAATGGAATAGTAGAAATCTCTATTTCAGAGGGTTATTGAGAAGATTAAATAGAATAATGCACAAAGCTGCACCCGGTGCAGGGAAAGCATAGGCTATGCGCATCCCATCATTATTTATTGTTAATCACAGTGGGAGAGAGCTGTGTCCATCACCCTCTAATTTTGCCACCACATCCATGTCAAGGTGGGTCAGGCCCTGCTCGTGTAACTCTTCATTAGTGCTTGGGATGTTGGTTTATGTGAGGGGTGTCTCCTCTAAGGGGTGTCTCCTGCAAGGGGCATCACAGGAGGACCAGGCTGCTGGCATTCAAATCCCAGCTCTGCTCCTGCCCAGTCGTGGGACTTGGGGTCAGTTTCCTCACTGCTCTACTCCTAGGTTTCTTCATCAATATAATAAATTAGTCAAATCATAAGTAATGTATCTACTTGATAAGGTTGTTATGAAGGCTTAATAGGCTCATATTTGAAAGACACTCAGGAGAGTGTGTAGCATATTGAAAGTGCATATTCGTATTTGTTGAATAAAAAGATGGATAGAGAGCTAGCTGGGCTCTGATATGAGGTGGAGGAGGGGGCAGAGGAAGGCCATGCTATGAGGCAGTAATGTTTAGAATATGGAGGTGAGGCCGAAAAGAGCAAGTCCTGGGCATTTGCTCCTTGAAGAAGAAAGTGGCACCAGGTGTGAAATACTTAGAAAACAATTGCTGAGACAGTAGTGACACTCCATTTGTTGAATCTTCCAACCCCTTGCCGGAAGGCCTTTAAAAATGAGGTAGGTGCTTATTAGCCCAGGATGGCTTACACATAAGCTATTTAGAAACTGGAGACTGGATTATCAATGAGTGCTTAAGGTTGTGTATTACAGAGATTAATTCCATAACCTGGACTTGGGTAAAACCTAAAATGTGATTGAAGAAACGGGTACAAGTGGTAAGACAAAAAACAATCAGAAAAAGACTAAAAATTTTAGTTCCCTGACTTTTGCTAAAGGTTCTTTTGGTTTTGTTTGTTTCTAATATTTGAAGACTTCCAGGAGTTTGTAATTTGTCACTTGAAACTCAACAGTGTTTATATAGAAACCTACTATCCATTCAACTGAGCTTTTGTACAAATGGGGATTACGTAATGGGAAAGTTTCACATAATACCCTATCTTCAAAAGTATGGGAACAACAGTCTTAGTATTGAATCTATTTTAAGCTCCATCTACATGGTTTGCTTAGTTCTTGGCTTTGTCCTAAATTATTATTATTGAGCTCAAGTTTACTGCTTAAATCTTGGAAGACATAATCTCATACCCCTGGCGTTGGTGTCAGGCATTCCCCCCTTACTCAAATGATGGAAGATGGGCACTATGTACAGGCATTCAGACAGAGCTGTTACTTTAGAACCCAATCTCCCACTTGATTAGCATGTGGAAATACACAGTCTACCTACTTACCCAGCTCCCAGCTCCTGTGGCCCACGGGCTGTAGTCTGGGGCTGCTGGTGGTAGAACCTGCAGACAGGGATGGCTTTGGCAAGGTGGTGTGGGTGGCTTTTACTAGGGTGGTTCCTGGTACCTGAACCAAGGTGACTGGCTCTGCGGTTGTCCCTGGAACTGATGGCTTCTGATAGGCTTTTGTGGTCTCACCTATAAGAAAATGAAATTACATTGGGGCCTACAAAACAGTCAGCAGACTCTTCAGGAAAGAAATAAATGTTTATTGGATACTAGTTATGAGCAAAGACCTCTGCCAGCCAATGTGGAGGCTGAAATCTACCTGCACCAAAGGAATTTATAATCTGAATGGAGTAATAAACAGATACACAAGCCAAAGATTAAATAACAATAAAGTACTTAAATGACAGTTCAAACTGCAGTGACATAGACAAGGCAGAATGTGATTAATTGCCAAATTAATTTTCCAGACACCAGAAACAATGGGTCGTGAACGTACTTTTTTGCTGTTTCAATTAGCATTGGTCTAGGGAGAGAAGATACTTTCAGGGCATTCACTTTTAGAGACTGTATTCTGGAATTCTAGTTTGGTTTGGCTCATGACTAGTCAACTGATTCTTCTGGGCCCCAGTTTCCTCATCCGTAAAGTAAAGTAATGGAATGAATTAGATTGTAAGGAGCATGTTGATTCTGTTTCTAAACTATGCTCTTCATCCATATGTGATGATTTAAATTGCCTCCATATTTTTTTATATTCAAATATTTTAAAATTAAATTTATTGGAGTGTTGTTGGTTAATAAAATCACATAGCTTTCAAGTGTACAATTCAATAATACATCATATGTGTTTTGCATTGCGTGTTCTCTATCCAAAGTTAAATTTCCTTCTGACTCTCTCTACTCCTATGTACCTTCCCCTTCTCCCCCTATCCTCTGGTAATCACTAAGCTGCTATCCGAGTCCACAAGTCTCCACTTGTTTGTCTTGTTCCCTTACCTTTGAGGTCAAAATCATAGAATCTTCTCTAAATCCAAGGTCCATGCGTTTAATACTTGTTTTCTTCTATGCTATTTATTGTTTCAGGTCTTATATATAAGTCTTTGATCCATTTTGAGTTAATATCGGTGTATGGTTACAGAGAGCTGTCTAATTTCATTCTCTTCCTGTAGCTTTGCAATTTTCCCAGTACCATTTGTTGAAGATGTTTTCTTTTCTCCATTGTATGTTTTTTAATTCTTTGTCAAAAATTATTTGCCCATATAAATGAGGGTTTATTTCTGGACTCTCAGTTCTATTCCACTGGTATATGTGTCTGTTTTTCTGCCAATACCATGCTGTTTTGATTATTGTTTCTTTGTAGTATAATTTGAAGGCAGAGTGATATCTCCAGCCTCGTTCTTTTTTCTCCAGCCTCATTCTTATTTTAGCTATACAGGGTCTTTTGTACTTCTGTACAAATGTGATTATTTTTTGTTCTACTTCTTTAAAAAATGCCATTGGGATTTTGACAGGGATTGTATTAAATCTGTATATTGCTTTTTGTAATAAGGTCATTTTAACTATGTTGATTCTTCCGAACTATAAACATGGAATATCTTTCCATTTCTTTGCGTTTTCCTTAATTTCTTTTAATAATGTCTTATAGTTTGCAGTGTATAGGTCCTGCACATGCTTCATTAGGTATACTGTCACTGATGTACTCACTTGCTCTGAGCTCCAGTGCAAGTGGCTACCCAGTGGGCATTGGGGATTATCTTCAGAACCGTGGGTCTGTGCCAGAAGGAGATACAAAATGGTTCGCAAAGTGAAGAGTACCCCAGTCCTAGGAGGGAACAAATGCCTGCTGGACCCCACAAGGGTTATGCCAGTTTCTATAGCGAGGATTTTGCCAGATCTGTATTAATTTCCTAGACCCGTCCTATGCTAACTCATTACATGCCTCATAGTTACATGTGAGGGCAGGAAATCTAATATTCAGTGAGTATCTACTATGTGCCAGATACTATGAAGGCCTCTTTTACACAAGCATTTGCATTTGAACCTTAATCACAATCCTAGAGGTCGATCCAAGTATCCCCATTTTTAAGATAAGAAGCAGATTTTCCAAGAGGTCCAGAAATGTGTCTAAGGTCACAAACATATAGATAGCAGAGCCAAGATCTGGGCCTACACTTGTTTGATTCAAAATTCTATACTTATTTCTTCCAAAGGGAAACAAAGGAGAAACCAAGTCATGAGTAGCTTCAAGATTCCTGAATGTGGATTCCATCAGAGGGTGGTCTCTCTCTAGCATTCTGGTAGAAGCAGTCTTGCCCTAGGAAGAGGTGGCTTTGGTGGGTATAGGCAGTGAAAGTAAAAGGTCCCTGGGAAGTCAAACTTACTACCATAAACTTGGGCTTGATTTTCTTCTGTGGCAGGGGTAGCTGGTCAAAGAGAGATGGGGGTTTTCCTGACACTCTTGCTCAGCAGCCTTGAATAAGGATTTACTTTCCCTTCTCTTGTTGCTGTGTCAGCCATGTGCCTTCCCAGTTTTAACTTCTACAACCAACACTTACCTGTTTTTATTTGGTCCAGAGTAGCTTGAGGCTCTAGTCACATAACAGCTGCCTGCCTGTGGTTGCTTACTGCCTGGGGGAACAGCATTTAAATTTCAGAAATGTCTGTCTTCAGCAGGAGATGCACAGGGCATCAAGACGCTTTCTATTTTTTGAGTGAGAGAATTTCTCTTGGAAGAAGGTTGTTATGCTTTGGGTGAGGGGGTCATCCTAACCTGATTTGCCTGTTAACTCACATTCTTGGAGAGATCAGGAAGCATTTTAGAGGGGCACGCTGAGACTTGAACAGCCACTGACTTCTCTTCTGGTTCCCCCAATTTCTATAGGAATTTTATCATTTACCAGTTCTCACTGGAACTTTTTATTTGAGTTGGTGAAATTTACTCCATGGTGGGACTATGAATTTAAAGAGATGTTTCTCTATCTTGAAGTTAAATGAGGCCGTGAATATTCCTTTTATGTTAAAATCCTTATAGTTTAGCTCAGGGTCTGTTACATAGAAGGTGCTCAATACATAGATATTGAGTGAATGAATGAACTTAATTTTTTCCACTTTGACAACTATAAATGATCTTGTAATAAGATCCCAGTGAAAGTGTCATGGAAGGATGAAATGGTTTATTGGAGGGGGACAAGTGACTTCAGCAACACATAGCTGATATTCTAGCTATGGCTTTTGCTCATTTTAAATCAACATGCAAGAAGGCCTGCCTGACCCTCCCTCACTCCTGTTGGACGTCAGTGACTCAGGCACATGGGCGGACTACGGTAAGCCAGGCCATGGTGCTTGGGGTAAATAGAGAAATTTTGGAACTGCTCTCTGCTGTGGAGAACGTAGAAATCAAATGGATTTTATAATCTAAGCTGTCATTTGGCTATAGTGCCCTCCCCTCCTCCTCTCCCCATAACTTTCCCTTCTTTGAGGGGATATAATTGGCATTTGAATGCTACATGAGCCTGTTGAAATGATGCCATTAGGCAAGATATTAAACCTCTCCAAGGGTCAGCTTTCTTCACTGAAATGGTGACACTGGCACTCTGCCTCAGGGTCACTGCGTAGTACAGGTGTCTGGCACAGAGAAAACACTTGATCACTGATAGCCACAGTCACAGGAGGTTATTGGGACTCTTGCTATTGTGTGGATTCTGGATAAGGCCCAAAGCTGAAGCCAGAAGGCCCCAGGACCCCTGTTCTAAATGAGGAGAGGTGCCACTGAACTTCCCACAGGTGGGGCCACTCTAGTCAAACCTGCATGATCATCAACCCCACCTCACCCAGGACAGTCAGCAGAAGAAAAAAACCAGAATAAGGGGAAAGGTCAGTAGCCATCTTTTGGGGAGAACAGACTTCAGGGTGAGAGGATCTTCCCTCCCTTTTTTTACACTTTGTCCTCCTGAAGCCAAATGAAGGGGCATCAAAAGATTCACTTACCAACCACAAGAGCCTGCAGAGAGGGGTGATGGGCCTCTTGTCCCTGCTGACCTTTCTAAGCTGCAGCACCCACAGGCCCACCTGGTATACTGCAGGAACAGAGCTTGCAAAGAAATTTTTGGGGCATGTTCTTGAAGTCTAGCAGTATTCTCTCTCAGAGTAAAGATAAGGGTGCTTGACATGTGGCCCTTGAAGTTGGGGAGCTAACTTGAACATAGAGATTGTTTCTGAAAGGAGAAGGGGTGCTGCTCGAGGGGCTCAGGCCAGCAGGACTTAGAAGGCCAAAGGTGAAGTGAAATGGGAAGAGAAAGGTTATCTCACCCATCTTAGTTCTGCTCAGACCCCTGAGGGGAAGAAGAGAACCCCAGCCATTCCCACAGCTCTGTGTGGAGGAACTTCCCAGGAGGCTGCTGGGCCGAGGGATGGGACACCTAACTCAGATTTCTGGCCCCGCAAAAGGGGGCCAAGATATAGCAGAACACTGACCCCTAAGTCCATGATATCCATATATGTCACCTACTTAGAAATCACTGAGAACTGCTAGCCTAGATGAAACAACAGAGAGGACAGGAATACTCTCCCTCCATCAACTGGCCAGTCACTTAAGGAGACCTCTGTCACCCCCATTCTTCTTTTCCATGTCCACACCAAAGGAGACAGGCAGTATCTCAGAAATGCTCTATGAGCCACCACAATCCACTGCCAGCTTGGGGGTTGGGATGAGGAAGAGCTATATCCTTGCACTAAAACCAAAGCAAGTCTACATTACTGGAATAATTAGTGTCATTAAAGATATAATTGGAGCAGTAATAGGGGGAAAAATGAAAAACATTTTCTATTTGTACGCCAAGACTTCTCAAATGACGACTCTTTATATATGTTGTTATATGCATTAAATACAAAACAAAACAAAACAAAACAGCATAATGGTATACAGAGAGGTTTCTGGATCCAGACTGTCTGGGTTTGATTCTCAGTTCTGCTATTACTAGCTGTGTGGCAAAGGGCAAACTACTAAACTTCTCTGTGCTGCATTTTACTCAAACTATAAATTAAGGCTAAGAATAGTACATACCCATGGTGTTGTTGGGGTGATTAAATGCAATAATCAGCTCTTGGAACACTGTAAATCCTCAATAAATGCTAGCTTCTGTCACTATTCTTAAATCATGTTCACCTTAAGTACATGAACAAAATTAGCTAATCCATTAAGTTTCTGGAAGCAATGCAAAGTCTCTTTATAAAGCCACTCACAGCTTCTCTTGTTGTGGGAAACCAAAGTACTACCAATGACACAATATTGCATAGCACAGTTCCTACTTTAACATAGAAACCTAGAAAAAGGTATTTTCTATTTGTTCCAACTTTGTGGTTTGCATGAAGTTGGGTTGTCACAGCGCCAGGAATAGTATATCTTTGGCCTAGGTTATTCAGATTAGCTGCTTGCTGTTATCCCATAAGCCACATCCTTCTCTTCACTTCCCTTCATTTCATACCTAAGTGGAGACAACCTTTTCCCTTTCGGCTGCCAGGGAATATTTCCAAACAGAATGTCATGTCATCTCCTAAAGTTAGCAATACAATAAGATTTAAGGCAACAGTCATTTGAAGTGAAAATGGCACAAACACACAGAGCCAATCTTGGAAATGTAAAAACAAAAACAAACAAAAAAATTAAAGCCTCACTCTTCAACTCCAGCCATCTGATCCCATTGATTTCTATGCCCATGTTCCTGGCATCTGTTAAAATATTGCTGGAGTCAGTAGAGCTTGACCAGTTTAGATGTTAATTTCTACACTATCTTCTAAAACACAGTACTGTGTGATTACGAATTCAGAAGATTTAGATGAAATCACTCATGAACACTTGCCTGCTTTGGCAGCTTGACTTTTTGGTGATGAATATGTAAGAGCCGATGGGTAGGTTACACCCTTTGGGGATTTACCTTCTGCAAAAAAGAAAAAAAAACCACATGATTTATTTGTAGAGCTAGAGGTTTTCGATGGTTCTGCTCACATAAGATGATTCCTTCTTCCAATTTATCTCTTGAGTTCAGTAAAATCAGTCTCCCCCACACTGAGTTGTTGATTACAATAAGAAAGTCAAGTGGCATTTTGTTTTCCTGTATAGCCTGTGTTTTGTTAATATTAGAAAGGAAGTAATAAAATCTCCATGACTCAGAGTTAACATTAGCAACGCTTATTTTTCCCATGAAGATGTGACATGGAAGCTAAGGTGTTCATGCATGGGGCTTTGAATGTTTAATTAGGTCAGTAGATGGATGTAAAACATCCCCCATGTTCTCCTTTAGATGCTGGAGAGCTTTGGTCACAGGCTGGCTATGCATGAATGGCTACCTCTTACTGTCATGGATCCTCTGGGATCCATTTGAATTCCATGGCACTAGAACAGCCGAAAGTTGGTAAAGGTAGACCAGCCTTGGAAATAAGCAGTAGTTGCCCACCCAGGGAGAGAGACTTTGGATGCCAGGTGAGGAGAGGGACTGCTAATGTATATATGTCCTAGAGACCTTGGAGGCATAAAAAACAAAATCAATCAGGTGATGGAGCTGGATAAGCAAGTACCAAGCCTGATATATCTGAAAATTGCCTGAGAAGGTTGCTGCCTGCAGTCTTCCTCTGCGATGAGGTCATGCCTGAAATTCCACTATAGAAGCCTTGTTCCACAAAGAAATGGAAAGTGTCCCAGAATCTAAAACCCCCTAAAGGCAGGTAATTTGTCTCACCTCTTAACTATTGAATTTCTAGTGCCTAGACACTGTCTGACCTGTAGTAGATGCTCAGTAAATATTTATTCAGTAAAGAAATATCTTAATGCTTAGATCTCTGTTGCATTCAAATACCCTTGGGAGGTGTCTTGCATGTTATCCAATATTTCCATTTAATAACAAAAGCTTTTTAACTCTCAACTTGAGAGAATAGGATGAAGCTTGGGAGGAGACGGTGAGGAGTGTCAGGTGGAGATTATATTTCTCTCTGTGCTCAACAAATTTGCATTCTAGACATTCTTAGTGTTTTCACATGGCCCTTATTCTGAATTCTTTGTTACAAGGCGGACCTCATAGTACTGTGGTTGCCGACTTTCCACTATCTGACTTAGAAACCAGTCTAATTGGAACCCTAAGTGTGAAGAGGAGTGGAAATCTCTTCTTTATATAAGAATACTAGCTAATAAAGGTGAAAGAATGACAGAATTAGAACAACTAATTGCAATAATTTTGAAATTACTAAAGTAACTTTTGCTACATCAAGGATCATTAATAGATATCAAAACCGCTGGATGAAATTTGTTAGGAAACAAGCTATTCACGCTGTTGGGAAGTATCGTTCTGCAAATTGCTTATTAATTACAAGGTATCTTCACCATGGAGAGAGATCGTAAAGTTATCCAAGTAATCAAGTTTAGTCTCTACCAACAATTGCCCAAACTGACATTATGTACCTCCTGATACGGGCGTTATGATGAGACATAATGGATCTGCTATGATACTACTTCTGTAGTATCCTTGTCAAAATATTTTACCTGAATGAAATGATGAGGAAACTACTAGACATGTATGTGGTCCAGATTGTGCAACATACTACTAGACAACTGGCTGGAACTCCAAAAATGCCATTGATATGATAGGTAGATAAACAAACAAAGCAAATGTAGCAACGTATTAACAATCGGTGAATCCAGGTGAAGGGAATATAGGTATTCATTGTAATATTCTTTTAATTTTTCTGTAAGTTCAAAATAAAAGGTTGGAGATATTTACAAATATAAAAAAGGGAGGGAGTCATGATAGCACAAAGATACTTGGTTACCTTTTCATGGTGAAATCAAACTAGTCATTAGCTCAGTGACATTACATCTTTGGAAAGAGGGGAAAGAGTAAAAATAATTATATACAAAAATCCTGCGGAGCTAGATAGAACTGATTGACTAGTGAAACAATTATTAAATAAAAAGAAATCTCAAAATTGTAGCTCGGTTCTCCAAGATCCTATGTCCCTATCTGTTCATTTCCCAGAAATTCTGAGGAATGAGGTTCTAGATATGAGACTCATTGGGCCTAACAAAAGGAATATTTCAAAAACCCAAGTTATTAAATGTAATTCACTTAATTAGAAAGTTTGATTGGACTTACCGATAGCTGCAATATATTTAAAATGAGTAATTGGAGCCTTTTAATATTTCTAGACTTGGTAGTGATTTATCGCTGTAATTATAATTCATTGTTTCATGATCCTAATTATCAGAACTAATGCTTCAGATTTTTATGAAGTGTGGTGGACCATAAATTAAAACTAACAGCACACTGAAAAGAACACATTTCATGCTGTGAGGTCACTTGACCCAAGTGCCCTTGTGTAGCAGGGTCTCTCCCCAGCGCACGGGCTTACCTGAGATGATGAAGGATTCTCGCCACCGTGGGAGGGACAGGGACTGGACGCCATTGGCATAACTCCCTTTATAGCCAGACTGTCCTGCTACTTTCCGAACAAGTATTTTCCCTCCTGAATTATCAAGCACACCACTACAAAGAGAAAAAAAAATTTTCTTTGAAGAGCAGAAAAATATTGATTGACGTGATCAACGGACTAATCAAACCAGCCTCCATCTTCGTATAGAGATATGAAAGATGATTAAGAAAAGGTTTCACCTTGACCTGCAGCCCACCCCTCCTCATGGCCCAGCATCTGGTCTCCCAGTTCAGAAGTCTTTCTTTTGCTTCTTACAGGACCTGATTGCTCAGTCAGGAATTTCTATTTGTCACCATCCTTCATTTCCTTATTCCCACTAGTTATTTTAAGTAAAACCTCTTTCCTGACAATTTCCAATTTGGTTTTGTGACATCACTGAATGACCCCAGTTATTTCTAAAGGTGATATAATACTTTAAAAAGCAAATTATTCCTTTTGTTTGGGCCCAGGAAGGAAGGTGTACAGTTAAATTAAACTGATTTAAAAGAGTCCCCAAAGACTGAAACTGTTTCTTTAATTTATAGGATTTTGAAGGTTTTAGATCCTGACATGACAGTAACTGAAATATCTACCTCTTTCCTTTTATGTGAGGCAGAGGCTCCATTCTGGTTCCTAAATATCACTTTCATATTGTCATTTCCTCACCACAGAGGCTGAAATGGCTCCTTTGGGTATCTGCAATTTATGGCGCAGAGAGCTAAAAACATACTTAGATTGTTCCCATAGACACCCTTCCTTCCCTCCAGAAATAAGAGTCGCCATTTCCTGCTCTCCCACCTTTATGATGAGTCAACAACTTTCAATGCTCAACTTCCCAATGACCCAGAAGGAAAAAAGAGGATAATATTTGATATGTAAACCAGTGAATCGCTTTAAAATCATTCCCACATATGGCATCTCCCTGGGCCCTCTCCTCAAACCTGAGTCGTGGAGTGGAGGGAATGCTGCTCCCAGTTCATGGAAACAGGCTTGGACGAGTCAGGTGACTCAGTCCAAATTTTGTAACTAGTACATTGCAAGGCAGTGATTTGAGCCCAGGACTAACTGGGAATCCTGGGTTTGTCCCCCTTGGTCACAGTTGTCTCTCAGGATTCAAAAGCACAGGTGCCTCCTGACACTAACTGCTCATCGTTCCCTCACATCTTTGCAACTCTGCCTTCTCTTCTCTCAGATACTCTCAGAATCATGTTACCTCACTTCTCCCAGCTGCAGGCAGGCTGGTCTCAGCATCCCTGACAGACTGCATGATTCTTACTCATGTGTCTCTGTTCATTCTGCTCTTTTTTGCTTTGGAGAGCTTGTTTTTTACTTCTGCCTGACTAGGCTATGTCACGTGGTCCCTAACACCTTCTCCATAGAGATTCAGACACAATTTTGCTAGGCCCCTTCCTAGCAACGCCTTAAAATCCTGTCTCACAATTGAGACTCTGATTTTATTTGGTCTTGTGCTATTTCCTAAAAATTTCTTGAGTAAATTTCATCTCTCAGGTAGATTGGAAATTTTCTTATGGAAAGGATAATGTTTTATGCATCCGTATCAGAAGGCCCATCGGTGGCGTGCGGGCTCTGCTTATACTGGCTTTCAAAAGCCAATTGTCAAGCTTTCAGGACTGTGCAAGAGGGTTCATTTCACATTGACAGCTTGAAATTAGCTATGGTGGGAGTATCTGTGCCACAAAAATTGGTAAGTCAGCAACCCCAACTTTTTTGAAGAGCCAGTTGTTAGACATTTACCAGTGTACCACTGGTGTAGGGTGAGAGTTCTCATTATTGAAAAGTAATTATCCCATGGTCCCTTATAATTAATGGGGAAAATAAATATAACTCTCTTCCTTTTGTTTTCCCCTAGAGAAATTATTCTGCCCTTGGATTTATAGTCCATCATATTGAGGAAATGTGTGTGCATGTGCGTGCACTTGCTCTTGAGAACGAGAAGCGCTGTGGCTGCTACTCAGAGTAGCACTGTGCTGAGCTACCCTTTGGCACTTGCTGGCACTCTCTTGCTTGTCTATGCTGTGCTGAGCTTCCCTCAGCTGTTTAAAGGGAGTGGGGAGGGCCCAGGGGGTTCTCACGCTGCACTGGGCTGCTGATATTCTTGATGAAGTTTTTTGTAAGACTGAAAACCCAGACTTTGGGAAAGGTGCAGGTGAATACCTATTGTGTTCTCGTGAGATGTTCTGCTCGCAGAAGAGAGTGAAACCTCATCTTGTAGACTTAACTAGAGGATGTGGATGTTCCTAGACATCTCCTAGCAAAGGACAGACCCCAGAGAGGTCAGCAGTCCAAGGAGGAAAATGCACCAGACACTCCACCATTATAGGTGATAACTGGCGGAGGGAGAGAGCCTGATCGAGGATGTGGTTCCACTTATGAACCATATGGGGGCAGAGCCATGGTAATTTGGAGAACTTCTATAAGTATGACTTCATTTTTACCCTTCCTCAGTTAGTGGTACTTCACATATATTCTCCGAAAGAGCAAATCCAATTCCACTTCTTAGTGTTTCTGGCCTTGGGGTTTACCTCCTTTCCGACCCTGCTTCCGGGGAACTGGGATAAACTGCGAGTGAGCTTCTTGGCTCAGAGGTAAGAGACTGGCTGCCCTTTTGAATAACTGCAATTTCCAGGGGGGGGGGCATCTGGTCAGAAATTAGTGGAAGACTGCTCTGCATGGAGATGACCTCTTTATGGCCCATCTCAGATCCATTCCCCTCCCCCCAGCACTTGGTCCCACTTTAAATACAGAGGTTAGTTCAGGACAAGACTGTGTTCATTATCCCTTTGGTTTGAAAGGCTCATGGGAATCACTCATAAGACATCTGATTGTGGTGTATTGTGTGAATATTAAATTTTTTAAGCTGAGTATTAAATCTGATTGTCTAAACCAAAGCATGTTTTCTCTAGCTTCCCTGTTCTGATGGTGGGGGGCTCTGTCAGGACAATGACAGGAGGTTCCACGCACACTTTCTATTTATGTTTTTTTTTTCTTAAATTCTGCCTCCTGAAAACAGACTCTGTTGTGAACAATGCAATGGATAGTATCCAAAATTCCTATCTGTTTTCGCCGAAGACGTCTGGTCATCCTCCCCATGGACAGTGATATTTCTTTCCTGCTCTCGCAGACACAGGTCCACGAAGCTGCAATGGCACTACACTGTTCAAGTAGCAAATCTCGTTTTTTGAAACATTCAAGCTCTCCTCCTCTGACTCTGTAACCCTCATCTGTATTCCTTCCTGTAGGTTCCTAGGCTTCTGGGATTGCTGAGTCCCGATCCTTGTCAATGCTCTTATTTTCTCTGCAAAGGTGTGTCCATCTATCATAAAGGCTTTGCCAGCTCTTAGTGCTCTGAAGTCCAGGTCCCACTCACGTCCTCACTGGGACCGCCTATTCTTATGTGCATGTGTTATCTAGGCTCTGGGCTGGAATTCAGTGAACATGAGTTCTGATCCTGAATGTACAACTAACTAGCAATTTAATTAACTTCTCTGTACCTCAGCTTCTCTTCTAATAAATGGGAATGTTAACAACAGTCTTATAGGGTTGAGATGATGCTAGAAGGAGAGAATCATAGTGTAGGGATTACTGTCATTATGATGACATCTTTGGTGAGATCAAACTAACTCTTGTGCCTCTGTCCTGCACAAGAAACATAGACAGGCAAGAGAGTGCCAGCTAGTGTCAAAGGAAGCAAGTGCCAACCATCTCTGATCACAGCTGGAAAAAAAACAGGTGACTTTAAGACAGACTCAGCCTCTGCAGCAGATGTCAGTGTCTGCACAGACACTGACTGGGGAGTGCTGATGTGATGAAGCTGTCTGGGCAAGCACTTATGTGTGCAAGGATGTATGTGAGCATGCACATGTGTGCAAGTATGTGTGGGAGGCATGCACATGCATATGTGTGTAGATTTGTATACTCCTTTCTTTTTTGCATGAAATTGATTTCAGAGCGAAAGCAAAATATTTTAATTCTGCAGTAGAGTTAAGAGATGATATTTAATGTTGTTTTCCTTTAATATTCCATTACTTATCTTTAATAGAACCTTCGTAGCTCTGCTCCAAATGAAAAACCAGTTAGGTCATTATCCCGCTGCAGTGGTAGGGAAAAGAGGAGTATGGCCAAGAAAATCTACTAGTAATTATTAAGTCTCATTTTATACATAGATTTTTTTTTTCTCACTGCCTCTCCAAATTTCAGAGAAGATACTTGCTTGACACCTTGAAAAGGAATGAATTTTATACCTTCTCCCCTCTCTCTGGCAAAGATACAACTGAACAATCAACTGACTGATATAAAGGAAAAAGATACCAGAAGCCTGAATAATTCAGAGACCATCCAGCATCTGGTAGCTGAGCAATGACTCGGGAGCCATGTCTCAAAGCAGTGCTGGGTGTTGGTTAGGAGCACGAGTGCTGCACTTGGGTTTGAGTTCCTACTGTGACACTAAATTTTAATAGTGTGGCTTTAGAAAATCGATTCAACCTCTTCATCTTCAAGATGTGAATAACAGTAGTAGATACACATAGAGCAATCGTGAGGGTCAGATAAGGTAACATAGGTAAGGCACTTGATGCCTACATGTTAGCCTTATTATTAAAGATATTAAGTAAACACACATTTCCTATGTTTTGACTCCAAGCCTAAGAAAAAGAGGCATGAGAATTCTGTGAAGGTCACTTTTGCCTCTTCCTGTTTAGATAGTGGCTTAGACTAAAGCATGTCATGCCTCCCATTCTCTTTCCTGGATCCCAAACCCACAACTGACCAAGTGGTCCCATCTTTCACCTTCCTCTTCATGCTTCCTGTTCCATTTATCTCAGGTGATCACCATAGCTGTGATAATTCTTCTCCAATCTTCTGGGCCTGTCTTAGTTAGGTCACTGTTATTTCCTTGCTCAGCACATTCAGGTACAAAAAAAAATTCTTTATGTCCTCAAGGACTTTGGTTTCCTTGCCATGAACATGCAAAAGTAGAATTCTCCTCTCATCCTTGTTAAGGTGCCAAGAGAAGTCAGTCCTCCTTTCCACAGAGTACTGTGAAAGGAGACGCAGGACTGTGCACCACTTCTGTGCAAGTCCATGGACCAGGGGTGCCAGAAGACATACAGGGTGCTCAGTTGAATTTGTACATTTTTGTTAAATCAGGCAGCCCAGCACTGGGGCTCCCCACCCCCACTCTGATTGCTAGTTTTTAAGTAGCTCAGAGCTACCCACCTGTGAACAGCAGCGGCACACACACTGGAGTAGGATGCATAGACATCTGTGCCATAAACGTGGTATTTGGGGTCTTGGCACCCTGCCGGACATTTCACAATGAACTCAAGATTGATTATCTTTCCAGCTTTGACATCACAGTTGATCTGAGGCACATCTGGGAATGCAAAATGAGCTCAAAATTATACCTTGTGGTTTAAGCTTATATATGAGATGACTCTGTTAGATCATAACTGTTTATTTATTTAATCTCTAAAAGCCAGAGCTTTGGCTGCCACTAAATCTCCTCCATATAATGAAAGCAAAGATGTAATTAGGATATTCCTCAGTCCAAAAGAACAACAATGTCCAGCCATTTGAGTTAACTGCTGAGAGCAAAAACAAAAGGCTCATTCCTGTGTTTATATGAACAATGAAATAATTGAAGATGAGAGCTGTGGGAGAAGACCCACCTCCAGTGGCCAGAAATATCATCCTGAGTCAATGGCCAGAGAGCCCTAGTGTTTCAGATGCTCTGGAGCTGGCCCAGGAAAAGAGAAAAGTCTCAGACAAACATACAGGTGGAGAGGCAAACAAGGGAGCATGGATGTTGGGGTCAGGACTGGCCAGGACGAGGTTGGCCTGCTGCTCCAGAGGTCCTGCACTGGAGCCTGATGGGAGGAAAGGGATTGGTGGGGCAGGATTAGATGGAGGAAGCTTGAGTACCTGTGTTCTGTGGGGATGTGAGATGCAATGGAAGATTTTTGGAGACAGATAATGAAAGTGATCTTTTGTCTTGTTTGGCTCCTAGATCCAGACTCAAATGGGAGTGATCTTTTCTCATCAGCCTCAATACTTGGGGGAAGGCTGGGAACTCTCCTACTGAATACCCAGGGAAAGCTCATTCATTCTTTTTCCTTCTTCATTTTGGCTTTGTGACTGAAATGGCAAGGCTAGTACTGTCCAGAAGAGTAGGTGAGTCATCTGGAGCTAAAAGCTAGCCTAGGGATGGGGTGGGTAGATGCTCTAGTGACAGTACTTGCAAGGAAGTGTGGCTGCCTCTTTCCTGAAAAAAATTTCCCTCAAAAACTCCTGAAGGAAAAGATCTACCAGATGATACTATGTGGGTGTCCTCTGAACTGGAAATGTACTCAATTCTGGACCCCATTCTTCAGAGGGACTCCGAAGTGTGAACACAGTTCACAGAAGAAGCAGGCTCAGAAGGGATCTGAGAACCCTCAGATGTGAGGGATGGCTGGCAGAAATGGATTCTTTGGCCATAAGAAGGAGAGTATTTGGAGGCAAATGACAGTTGCCTTCATAAGTCAGATTGTTGAGAGCTATGACACCAGAGGGCAGTGTTAGAGCTAGAGAATAGGGAGGCAATCTGGCCAAGCAATTCCTAGTAATTGAAGTTGCCCATTGGAAGGAATGAGCAGTGAATGAGCTGGAAGTATGCAAGCAAGAGACCCAAAGAGTTGAAGAGGGGATTTCCACATTGGGTGGGAGGTTTAAGTAAAGCACCGCCCAGTGCTAAGGGTCTGTGATTACGTGGATTCAGGATCTCTGCCAGGCCACCCACCCTCTAACTGGGTTACTGAGATGGTCTCAGAGTTGCTAATGGCTTCCAGCTGTATCCCAAACGCACACTTCTTATTTTAACCCTTATATACTTGAGTGGAGCAGAGTTGCATTTCATTCAGACTGGAGAAAACTGAAGTTAGAGGTCCTGCTCTTTTCTTAAACACCCCTCCCAGATAATCTATGGCTCTCTGGGCTGAGCCAGCATGGAAGTCTTCTTGGGAGCCCAGAGGCTGAGTGTGATCACAGGCTAAAACAATTTGTGGTCTACATTAAGAAGTGGAGTACTGTGCTTAAAACAGTTTTGTGGTTTCGTTTTCCCTACCACAGGTTGCTTCCTCTCCAAAGTTATTTTCTTTTTGTCTTTCATTCTTTTAAACCCTGATGCTCAAGACTGCATTTACTATTTTAAGTCTTAGAGTATTTTAGTTTTTTTTCCCTCTTTTTTTTAAAGGCAGTTTGGAGGCTGAAGATGCCAGTCTCTCCTTAAATTAGTTAATCATTAGGTCTCTGGGTGTAACTGAATGGGTTTAGTTCTCCCTTCTGCAGATTGCTTCCCACTCCCAAGTGTGTCTCCTCCCTTAGATGGAAAAAAAATTAAAGCATTCCTTCTTGGTTCTTAGTTATTTGAAATAGGAAGGGATAAGCTCTGTGAACTAGGGCTCAATTTGGATATAACTTTGGTTCCCTAAGGTAGTGAATCTCCTGGCAGAACAGCCTGAATCTTTTGGAGTTGAGTAAGTGGCCATATCTAGAAGCTGACTGCACGAGCATTCTACCATAATTAAACCTATTGAAAGCCTGCAGGGTGCACACAGCACATGCAGTAGGATTTTCCATGAAAAAAGTTGGTTTAAAAAGACAAGGAGAAAAATGTCAGGTGAGAATATTTTCTTCCTGCTAATCACTTTCCCCACCCCTTCTTATAAGGAACATTTGTTTTTTTGTTTGTTTTGTCTTGCTTTTACATAGGTCTAAGAAGTAACTAAAATGAGATCTGCTTTATCTGCACCCTCTGGATTAGCGAATTTGGTGAATCAACTTGTCCCATAGGGGATGGGGGGAGGGGTGAAATGAAACCAAGTACTTTGGAAAAACAGTGTGGTGGCAAAATGAGGTTAAAGGTCAAATATTTGTTAAATTTGTACAGAATATCAAACTGGAGAGAGTGAGCTAATTAAAATTGTCAGAGAAATTGCCCCAAACACTGGAAATATAATGTCTAAATTGAGCCGGGAAAAAGCAGCCATTGGCATCTTTTTGACAGCTCTTCCTTGAGTATATGGAAGCCAGTTTATTTATTTACGGTTATTTGTGGAATACTCTGTTGTCTTGTAACCTTCCAAGAATCTTACATCAGTCTACTTAAGGCCCAAATTAAATGACTTATGTTTGCATTTCCTCTGAATAGCTTTGAGCTACTCCATCTTACAGCTTAGGCTTTCCTTTTCTCTTTCTCTTTTGGTGCTTCGGCTCATTTTCATATCTCCCTTCCTCCTTCTCTGGGTTTTATCTCAAAAGTGCAGAAATAAGACTTATTTAAGAGAATAAAATTAAGGCAGTTTATGAAGTATTATTTTTAGGTCCAAAGGGAGCAGGAAGACATTTGGCAAATGCCAAACAGAGAGTTGGGCACTGGGTGGGGTACTGTGTCCCCACTATTAACTTCAGGTGATAACTTTTCAGAAGCCATAAAATGGTTTACCCCCAGGAACATTTAGAAAAAGCAAGAGAGGCTTCCCCATTCCTTCCTGAGTGGACAGTGCTGGAAGCAGTGAGGGAACCCTGGGCTAAAGTCACAGAAATCCTGGGAGAACCAGAACTACAGTGACAGCACCTTTGCACAGAGACTTGTTCCTTGACCATCCACTCTGCTTCTCACTCATGTGACCCCTGGAGGTTATCTTGCCTTCCCATGGTCACTGTCACTTTTATGTTGGTGCCTCTCAGAATCCGCCAAGGATTTCTTCTCAGAGGCTCTTGGCACCAGCCGCAGGGAAAAGAAAAGAACCACTTGCAACCCAGATGGTTAGAACTGTAGGATAACCTACAGATGCTGCTCCCCGAGGCACTGTGTCTGCTGTACTGATCTCAGAGAGCTCCTGGGCAAAACTGCTACTGCCTCAGCCACTATTTTCATACAATATTGGAATCATAGAAGCAGAACTGCAAATGTTTGTTCTGGGTTGGGTTTTCTGCCTTGTCTAATAACAGAGTGATTATTGGGCAATATCACATACAATCAGCCAATGATGTAGCAAGCCAAATGAAATTGTATACTCTAGCTCTTCTTTTGCCATTCATCTTTTCAATGATCCCAGGCAAGCCACATTGCTTCTGGAAAATAAATTTCCTAATCAATTCGAAAAGGCCACTGTATGTATATTTGCCTCCTGGATGTTAATGAGGAAGAATTATTATGACATACAAGCACTTATGCATAAACAGTTTTGATATTAACTGATTTTGTTGGACTGTGATATTCAACTAGAGTAAAATCCTATTTTAAGAGAATTATGCAAAAAAGTTAGCTTAACAAAGTAAAAATGGCCATTAAATAAAATTGGAAGATGAATGCTTCCTTCTCCTTGATCTTGTCACCCAGTGATCAGATCACATTAATTCTTCCTTAGTAGTGACTTTTCGCAGAGTATGCTTTTCCGTTTTTCTTAAGCAGTCTTTGATCACTTTTGATTAAACTAAAATTGAATCTTTGGTCAGAAATTATCAATAGCTTTTTTGCTGCTTTCACAAAAAATTCCAAAATTCTTAAGGCTTTTTCAGAATCCTTTCTATGAAACTTCTGGGTTTGTCACTACTATTTCTCATACTTTTCAAATAAGTGTTATTTTTCAGACTTGGCTTGTATCATTTCTCACACTTAGAGTGCTTTTTCCTTTTATCTTTTTAAATTCTGATACTTTTCCATGTTTCATTTATATCTTTGTTCACCTACTAGAATATATACTCCATAAAGGTAGGGATTTTTGTCTGATTTACTGCTACGCAACAGAATGTCTGCTGAATGATTGAATGAATGAAACCAATCCATTAGCAAGTACTGTTAGTTTTATTTCTAAATCTGCTTTTTCTCTCTACTTCCACCTTGGTCCATGTCACTGACATGTTTTGTCTGAACAATTAACACAATAGCTTCCTATCTTGTCTTCTTCCTCCCATGTTGTACATTCTTTGCCCCCAGTACTTTCTACATGGAATAGTCAGTGGGATGCTTTAAAAAATGTAATCATATTTCATGATTTTCCTGCTTAAAACCCCTCATTGGCTTTCGATTGCCCTTAGGATAATGTCCAAGCTCCTTAAGATGGTTTATAAGGCCCTAAAGGATTTTCCCCGTAAACTCCTCTGTACTTAATCTCTTAACACTGTTACTTGGATGAGGAGAAGAAGACAGCCAGTAAAGGCCTGGAAGAAGGAAGAGCCAGGGCAGAAAACTCAGATGTGAGAATGAGGTTGGTGGTTTTCCTGGAAGAACATGAAAGAGGCCAGTGTGCCTGAAGCACAGTGAAAGAGCGAGAGAGCAAGAGAGAGAGAGAGAGAGAGAGAGAGAGAGAGAGAGAGAGAGAGAGAGAGAGAGGTCTATGATAAGTTCTGGGAGGTAAGCAGGGGTCAAATCACACGGGCACTAGACAAATTAATAGTCCACCCAGATGCTGATAGTTGTTTTTTACTAGAACTCTTCAGGACTATACAATATTCCTTTCAGAAGAAATTTCTTGAAGAGCCTGCCTGGGTTAGAGGCTGACCTTTCAAAGGCAGTGTCTGGTATGGTACTCCTTGGGGTGGAAACTTTGGGCATGGGGCTTCCCCACCTCTGCCAAGATCTCGTCCTTTAGGAAACAGTGGACTTGCCAAGCATCCAGAGATAACTCAGGCTTAGACACTGAGCAGTGCAGGGGACCTCACTGAATGCTCTAGATTGCACAAGGCATCCAGAACTGAGAGGCCTGATCTGGGAGGAAAGGGGTGGGAGAGGTGAGGGAGGAGGGGCGGGGAGGATGAGGCAGACATACAGAGAGAGACAGAGGCTGCTGTTCCTGCCTTGGGTTATGCAAGCTACCCCATGTCCTGCCCAAATCTCCTTTCTTTGCTTAAGCAAATTGGCCTTGAATTTCTACTAACTGCAACCAAATTTACCCGCACCGAGATATTCCCTGTTGCCTTCATGCTGAAGTCCAGATTCCTGGCCACAGTAACAAAACTCTTCAAGAATCAGTGCCTATTTATCCCTACATCTCAACTCAATACATTCGCTTCCTGCTTTATATTTAGGTCATATTGAGTTTTTTTTTTTTTTATAGCAATTTCTACTCTTTAGGACTTGGGCATGCTGTTTTTTTCACTGCTTGTAACACTCCTTTCTCCTCATCTTTGTCAGGCCAGTCCCTGTTTGGCCTTCAGATATCAGTATAGGTATGTTACTTCCTCCAGGAGGCCCTCACAGCTACACAGCTGCTTCTCCATATTATCAGTGTACCTTAAGCTCCTGGGTCCCAGCACCAACATAGGACATCATAGTTGCCTGGTAGCTTGTCTTTCTTCCTTCCTAGATTTTGAGTCTTCATTGCTGATGCAGCTGAGTGTCAAACACAGTACCTGGTACTTGGCTGGCACCTAATAAAATGCTTGTCAGCTGAATAAATGATGTGCCTCTCTTGCCATTAGTCACCTACCCCAGCGGCAGATTGACAGTGTTGAGTAGAAAAAATGAAAACTACTTTGGCCTCAAGCTATAGACTATAATTTGGAAATGCTCCTGAGGTAAAGAATCTGATATCGCCATGGTTTGGGAATATCCTATTACTTTCATTGTCTCTTTCCCCCTCTTATTTAATGATTGTGCCAGAGTTTCTAATTAGAGGAAAGGCCTCATGTGCTTATGAATTCAAATGTGCTGTATCGCTAGGGAGATTTTAAGAATAAGGTTAGAATTTAGCATATCAGAAATTCAATCCATTTGAGATCTCTCAAAGAGGTTTGCTCTTGGGTCATTTAGCACAGACTTTTATAGTCACTAAAAACTGTTGTCATGGTAATCATGGAGCCTTTCATAGTTTCTGTATATGAGTTAATGAAGATACTGGAAACAGGCCAAAGGAATTCACACTTGGGCCTGCATTTGTCTTCATATTAACCCAATCATTGTTTTGAACACACATCTGTCCCTGGGCCGATTCTCTTGGCTTTTGGTCCTGACAGGAATAAATAAACAACTGATTCCTTTTTAGTATTTCAGGCTGGGAGGCTGTGGATGGCTGCCCTTTTGGTCTCATTTCAATGGGAAATCTCACATGGAGGGTTTAAAGGAGCTGTAGAAAAAGAGAATGCTGTGTGAAGCAAATCTCTTTATCTCACATTGTTAATTTTGCTGATTTCTAAATGTAAGGCATCTAAATGTAATGCCTATGAAGAAGTTTCCGTTGTGGAGAGAACAGAACACTGACTATATCTGAAGACATTCTTTTACGGTCCTTCTAAACATACCGTAACTCTAGCTTCCATCAAATCTACAAATTTAGATCCAGATACCTCAATGTTCTTACAACATTTGAGAATGAGATTTCCCATCTATGTTCTGTCCTGCTAGTTACCTCCCCATATCTGTTCTCCCTTCTTTTCTAATAATAGAACCCTTTACTTTTAGCTAGGCATGGAGATGCTTGAAATCAAGATATTTCCCATCCTCCCTTAATGATGGTCAATGGTATTTAGGTAGAAGAGGTATATTTGACTTTCTGGACTTTAAAGGAGATGATTATATGCCCTTCATCACTTCCTTCTGATTGAAATACGAACACAAGGTATGGAGCTGAGGCAACCATTTTAGACAAAGAGTTGGGACCACATTGAGAAAAGTGGAAGGACAAGACAGAGGAGTCTGGATCCTTGAGGACTGTGAAGCTTCTATAAAAGCCCAGACTGTGCTTACAGGAGAGAGAGAGAAACTTCTGTCTTATTTAAGCAACTGTTATTTTGGGTTTTCTGTTATCTAATCTTAACTGATATAACACCCCAAAATAAAATTTATTTTTCCTTGTTTCCACTGATTGGGTGTGTCACCTCATGAGCTTTCCTGTGAGATTTACATACTGAAAGGTAGGCAGGACCTTTGAATTAGACAGACTTAATTTTCTGGTATGGGGAATTGAGACATCATTTTAATGGCAGTAAAATACCTATTCCAGATTAGCCATAGAGACACAGTGTTGCTTCATCTTTGTATGTGTATTTCTAATTTTTCTAGTGTAGTGAAACCATATATCTTTCACCTTAAAATCAGGACTCCTATCTCAAATGCTTTTTGGAATGAGATAGGTGATAAATAAGAATCACTACTAATTAGTCTGAGTATAAAGTATTGATGTAAGAAAAAAGCTAAAACCAAAAACAACTTTCCAAATTATCAAAAACAAGTGTAATGACCCTCCATATGGGAGACATAAGCCATGTATCAGTGAAGAATTACAATTTTACTTACTGAATTTAGGCCTTTTAATTGTTGCCATTTCTTTATTTGAATGTATTCCAGTCACCAGCAAAACTATAGAAGAAAATACACAAACAAGAAAAGCCTAATTAATATTATTTCACTAAACACTTTCTATCTTTGACCATTGTATTTGCCTCAATCTCGCAGTAAGGTATTCTCTTCTGTGAAACTAATTTCCCCATATATTAAGATTAGGAAATAAGTTATATTGTCTGTATACTTAGCCTCTCTTGAGAAGATCTTTTGGAAATACCTTTTGGATAACTGTCCTTTGTTTTGCTGTCTTTAAATTTCAACACACCAATCCTACTACCTCCATTTTCCAAAGGAGTGAATATGATTAGCTTGGTCCCAGGAATGAATAACAGAGACAGGATGAGCAGCCAGACCCTTCTGTGTTCTTTCCCCTGTGCCACACTGAGTTTCCACGTGTCTAGAGAACTGTGTGTGTGTGTGTGTGTGTGTGCATCTGTGTACATGTGCGTGCCTGTGCAACAGAGGGAGAGCTGCAAGGAGGGGATGTGTAAAAAGCCCCAGAGGAGGGCTGTCTGGGAAAGGGAGACGAGAACAACTGGGACTACGAGGTAGAAAGAGACTGGTCATCAGGTCTGCAGTGTAACCTGCGTGCCCCTGTTGGTTCAGCCAGCAGCACCTGACTATGCGCCTCACAGATGTCAATGGCAGATAGCTGAGCTTCCTTCTCAGAAACAGGAGCAGAACCTCAAGCAGCATTTGGAGACTGCTCTCCTTCAGGAAGTGTGACAATAGGGGAAGAAGGGGGCCCTCTTTTTCCTTTTTTATTTTAAAGTCATGTTACCAGTTTGGGCCTTGTGTTTTTAAAAAATAGCATTCACTGATTTTATCATCAAAATAATACACATTCTTTGTAGTAAAAAATATAAAAAACACAAAAAGAAGTGCAAAAATATGGATGAACACAGAACTATTTTTAGTCTTTTTTCTATGTATAAATTTATTCATATGGGTACTTTCAAACATTCAATCATGCTCGTACTGTTTACAATGCTTTATAACTTATTTCTACTTATTTCTGCAAACTTGCTTTATCATTAAATGTTACTCTCACAATAATTTTAATTGCCTGCAAAGCATTGTACAATATGCATGTATTGTAATTTCACTGATCTCCAATTTAACATAAATAGATCCATCTTTGCACTGATCCATTATCATTTCCTTAAAATAAATCTCCAAATAGGATTTCTTGTCTGAAAGCTAAGCCCACTTAAAATTTTTATATATATTCTGAAAAATTTCTAATAACATTTTTTTTATTAGCAATGTATGAAAAAGATCACTTCTCTGTACCTATACTAATTCTACCAATAGATAAAAAAGCAATGTGTTTTTGTTGTTGTTGTTGTTGTTGTTTTTCAAAGGGCTAGTCAATTCTCTATTCTTCTTCTTTACTCTCCAGGCATTCTTCCACCTTACCCATCAGAAGTTGGTACTGCTTTAATTCATTCCATTTCAGCCACTTTTCTGAGAAATCCACTTTCTGGATGGGGTTGGGTCTGGAGGTGAGCATGAAGCAACAGAATAATCAAAATAGGTATTTTTTCTTCCTTGTGTGTGTGTGTGTGTGTGTGTGTGTGTGTGTGTGTGTGTGTGTGTTAACAGAACATAGATGCTCGATTTAGGCAGAAATAGACTTAGGAATTCTCAAATTGGAAAATATCTTTAAAATAAAACGTGGCAGTGTCACCAAGTGTTTGTTTGTTATGAAAACTTTATATCTTCTGGTTTTCTAGCTGATTTGTGCCAATGGTGCAGCTACTGAATTATCCCCAATTTTGACTACTGGCATTAGTGGAGACCTTGGACAGTTGACATACCATGTCCTGTATTAACATAAACATAAAAGAGAACTGAGTGAAAACCAAAAGTCTAGCCAAGCAGAATGAAGGTGGACATTTTTTAGGTGTTATTTACTTCTGGGGTTTGGGTGGGTGTGAGTGTCCTGGAGGTCTCATTTTTATAATACTCTCTGTGTCATTTAATTCTGTGCCCAGACCATATTTTCATTTTATACACAAAAACACCTAGAATCCTAGACTATTTTTAAAAACAAGTACTAAATATATAGAAAAAAATTATACGAGTTAAGTAGATGGTGTAAGTGAAATAGTAATAAATTTGGGTATCCATTTTTGTGGAAAGCCAAATCCTGTTCTGGACCTGTGTGTCTGTGGCAAATGGTTTATAAGTCTCAGTATCATTAGAACCATAAATATTTCAGTAAGACCACCCCATCACTCACATTTGCTCACTCAAGACCCTCTGGCTGAAAACCATAGCTGGGTTCACTTTTACAGCAGTGGTTAATAAAGTCATTATTTTCAATGGTGCACAGGGGCCATCCCCATAGCTCAGATGCTTGTTAATTAAAGCTCCACAGAGATCACTCAAGGGACTGGTCATCAAGGCTGCAATGCGCTTGTGCCCTGGAGCAAGTCTTCATTGCTAGACTTGCAAGACCTCTCTTGCTACATTAAAAATGGCGAATTGCATTTGAACTTGAGTGAGGGAAAATTCGGTCTCGTGTGTGCCTTTCCTTAGAAAGCCAATCAGAGCATGGAGATGGCTGATGCTCACTTCAAAGTAAAAAGTGAAACACAGGTGCGAAAGCCAGTCACTTTATTAGGAGTAGCTAGTTATCTGGCTCTCGAGGTCATTCGTGTCTAGAAGCCTTGAGGAAATTATATCTAGAGACAAAAGTTCCAAGGCAATCAGGATTTACCAGCTATGCAGCAGTACTTCTCAATTGTTAAGGATTTAGTGTTCCAGTTTTGAATAACATGAAGAGTTTTCACCTTTCACTAGTAAGTCTTGAAATTTCAAAACATTAAAATTACTTTTTCCAATAAAAAACTTTCCCCACTTCTCTCTCTCTCTCTCTTTCGTGTGGTCATCAGTACAGTGAAGAGACCTAAGGTGTAATTGTTCTCCCATTCAATTTAAATAAATGATCACCCAGATAATTTGTAGATGGAGAACATATAATGAATTAGCTTGAAACAATGTTCAATTTCATTAATTATAAAAAATGTAAGCTAAGGCAAAATAGCTAGATGTTTTCCTATATAATATTAGTAAATATTGAATACAAGACTAGACTTAATCCTGACACAGCTTTGGGGTCAGGGTGCTCCAGTCACTTTGTAGAGTATAAGCAGGTAGAGTCATTCTGGAAAACTTTGGAAATGTATTTCAATGACCTTAAAAAATTTATATTTTTTTGTCTTAGCATAGATACCCCTAGGAATATGTCCCAAGTTATAATCAGAGATATAGACTAGATTTATGTAAAAAATGTTTATTGCAGCATTATTCCTAATAGCAATCTGGAAATCATGAAATATTGGAAATGTTCCAAAAGTAGGGGAATACAAAGCATTTATTATAAATGATATGTAGAAGGATATTCCATGAAATGAGATATACTCAGCTCTAACCCTAAGAATGATTCTGACAAAGTTATAATATATGTAGAGAGAAATTACTGGAATGAATATACCAAATGTTAATAATTCAATGATTGTGGGCAGAATAATTATAATTTCTGTTTTATGTTTCTGTATTTTTCCCATTTAAAAATATATTTCTCATATATATTCTATACTTTATATAGAATGTTTCTTTAACAATTAGAAGAAACCAACATAATTGTTGTTTAATTTGGTCATATTGAAATAATATATATGTACAATAACAAAGAGTGCTTTTTAAAATCATTGGTATGGTTAATATGAACTCGTGTTCCAGTTTTCCTGTCAGTAATAAGTTATAATCAAACCATTTACTTTCAAGAAAAGATTTGAAGTGCCAAAACTTCTAATCAGTGAGTACTTACTGAATACTTATTATATGTCTCTGGAACATTTCTGAAAAAGCCTCATTCTAGGCCATAAATTTCTTGTTAGATCCTTTTAGAGCCCCTCAAGATACTAACTCCAATGGTGTTGACAAGGATTCTCTCCTCGACCAAACTTTAGTCAGGTTTCTCTAAGCCTTCTTCTCAACTAGTCTTTGACTTTGGGCTTCAGTGTTCATCCTTGTTGGACCTGCATTGCCCAGTTTCAGAAAGAATCCTGTTTAGAGAATATCCTGTGCCCTTGATGTCTGATCACTCTGGTCTGTCTTTAGCAAGGATGCTGTTAAGTTGCTTCACCAAGAATCCCCCTATCCTTGATGTCTCCTCTTAGTAATTTCCATTCACTGATCCCTGTGACCTCCTTCTTGGCTATAAATCCCCACTTTCCTTGTTGTATTTGGAACCAAGCCCAGCTCTGTACTGAGGTCTTTTTTCCTCTATTGCAAAAGTTTATGGTTAAAATCTGTTTTTACCACTTTAACCACTGTCCAGCTCTGATTTTCTTTATCAGAGTCCACAATGCCTTTCTGAAAACATTTATAAAGCAGATCATTTGAAAGCAGTTCAAATTTCCCCCATGCTTTAATTTGGTTTTACATACTCAATGAAATGTCTAACATCAAATAAGTCAGAGCTTCATAGCAAAGATAGGACAACATTGTCTACAATCACATAAATCATAAAATTATGCTTCAAATGGTACAGTCTTAAAGCTGGTTGGAGTGTTGGAAGTCATCCCTTTATTTTATAAAAAAGAAACCAAGGTCAAGGTTTACACCTTGGCTAAGGCTACATTTCTTGGGGACAGAAGTTAGAAGTAGAATACAAGTTTGCTGGCCATAGCCTTTGCCTCATCATTCCACTTGCTCCCCATGAGTGCAGTCATCGATTATACATGGTGCTCCAATGGCAGTGGCAGCATAAAACTCTACTATTGCATAAATTTAAATATATCTAAGCAAATGTGCTAGATCTTATATATATTAATTAAATACTTAATTGACATTAACTAAGAGAGCTTTTGGAGCAATCACTGGATAGCTATGTGATGTTGTGATTTATAATAAATATACATATTTTCATCTTCTGGCTGCAATTCTGGCCATAATTCTGGCTTGCAGCTTCTGAAACCCTTGACATTTCCTGAATGCTAAGAATATTGGGAGAATCTTTTCTTATAATATTTGTGTGTGTGGTTTTTTTGTCTTCAGTTCCTGAAGTCATTTCGGAGCCATAAAAGTGAAACGGGTATCTAGTTATTGGTAACAAGTCCCTTTCAACCACATCTAAATTTATGTTAATGAGATGACTTTTGAGAATCCCCTAAAGATCAAAGAGCTGGTTGCCAGGGGAACCAACCATGAACTGAGAGTTGGAACGTTCATTCTTATCCCTTGATTTCCCAAGAGGGGAGTGGGGCTGGAGGTTGAATCAATCACCAATGGCCAATGAGTTAATCAATCATGCCTATGTGATGAAGCCTCCATAAAAAAAAAAAGAAAAAAAAAGATAAGTTTTGGAATGCTTCCAGGTTAGGGAACCAGGATGATTCTGTGCCTCTGGGCCATGCCCTAAACTCCAGGAGAATAGTTCTTTCGTTTAGGACCTTGTATCTCTTCATCTGGCTGTTGATTTCTATCCTTTAATATTCTTTATAATAAATCAGTTATCTAGTGAGTAAACAGGTTTCCTGATTTTTGTGAGCCACTCCAGCAAATTAATTGAACCCAAAAAGAGGATCATGAGAACCTCTGATTTATGACAGTCAGTTAGAACCACAGGTAACATCCTGGACTTATGGTTGGCATCTGACTATGGGGATGGTCTTGTGGGACTGAGCCCTTAACCTATAATCTGATGCTACTTTCAGGTAGATAGTGTCAGGATTGAGTTGAAGTTTAGGACACCGAGCTGGTGTTGGAGGAATTGCTTTATGTAGAAGGAAAAACATACACACTGGAATTGGGTGTTATATAGTAGCTTGATATGATTTCACATCCACTTGTTCATAACTTAAGTTGTTTTAATCCATGTGTTTATGGCAAAGACAAAAAAATGGTTGTTGTATTAATATAAGAAGAATGAAGTAAATTGTATTAGGATGTCACCATCTCATTCCTTGTCATCGATAAGCAGTCAACAGCCCAGCTGCTGATAGGCTCCTAGAAGCTTATCGATAAGAACACGTGGAGAAGCAACTATGGTGAGGAGACATTTAAACTATAAATACTCAGAGTTTGTGAGGACTATCCCAGAGTTTTCAGTTTGGGTGAAACACTGCTGACCTAAATAGCTGTTTGAAGACCCTTGGGACATTAGCTCCTGTATTGGAGAGGAACTCTTCCACTGTCAGTGGCAAAAGTCACTCAGTGGCCCTGCGGAGATCATCCTGCCCACCAACACCAGCACCTTCATTTCCTAGAGACATGCCCCAGCAACAAGTGACTTTTGTTTTTGCACTGGCAGCTGTAAGTCTGCTGGTGGTTAACTAAGCCATCTCTCCTTAGTGCCTACTCATATAAGAAGGCACAGCTCATCTAAATTTGGGCTTTATTACTTTCATCTCTCCTTGCCTGGAACAATAGTGTAATTAATCTATCATTGCTTTCGAATGTTATCTCTTTATTGGCTTATTAAGAGACATTATTTTCTATGCTATTGGCTTATGAAGTTTCCACAATGAACCTGTGTTAAATAAATTGCTGGCAAAGACAAACTCAGTCTATAATCATAATTTGCTGCCCCAAAACATAACAGTTGTAGTATTGAACTCTATCACCTTAAAAATCGAGCATCCTTCAGGAGAATAATTTATTTAGCAGCATTTCTTGAGTGCCTATGAAATGTGCTGAGCACTGGAAATGCAACAATGAGCAAGACACAGCTTTTTTAAGAGGAGCCAGACTAATGATGAGGTGAATGCCATTCAGCCATGATGGGATTCAATACAGGCCTCCGAGGAAGCACACAGGAAGATGGCCTAATTAAGTGGAGGGAAGAGGGAAATTTCCTGAGGATCAGTAGGTTTGTGGGGGTTTGGGAAAGGGAGGAAAAGCATTTCAGGAAAGGGAACAGCATGGTCAAAGGCTTGGAGGTAATAAATGATATGACCCTCAGGGGAATGAGAAGGTTAGTACTTCCCAGGTCTCCAGAAGTCAGGGTGGGCACTGAGGTAGAAAGAAGAGCAGGAGAGGATAGTAAGGGCCGTATCAGGAAGGGATGTAGTTTCCATTGTAAGGACGATGGGAAAACACTGAGGAGTTTAAATCAAAAGAGTGGTGATCAGAAGTGGGTGTTAGGGAGGTTAACAGGGTGTGGTAGATAGTGAGTTAGAGGGGTAAAGATTCGGGGAAGGAGGATATCACAGTACTGAGAAGGGTGATGGGAAATGGCCCTGGGATGGAGACAAGCGGCAGATGAGAGAGACGCCAGGAAAGCAGACAAGTGAGGGCATCGAGAGGGGAATTTGTGATAGGAGTTTCCTTTCCCTACTTTGATTTCTTGCTTTCTGAATGAGCATCCCTGAGGGGAAAAGTGTTTTTGCAGACAGGCAGGCTGAGAGAGGGCAGACAAGAAAAGATGGTCAAGCCTCTCTTCTTGCTTCTGTAATGCTGGGGACTTGGCAGAGTGTAAAACAGCCTCAGGGTTGGTTTTTTTTTTTTTTTTTTTTTTACAGTAACTAAATTCTTTCTCTTCCTAACCCCCATATACTATCCTATTTTAGAGCCCCAGACCCTGAACATTCTGACTATATTATGGGTTGAATTGTGCCCCCCGATCCATATGTTGAAGGCCTAACACCTAATACCTCAGAATGTGACTTTATCTGGAAATGGGGTCATTGCGGATGTAATCAGTTAAGTTAGGACACAGTCATTGTGGAGTAGGTTGGGCCCCTAACCCAGCATGACTGACTGGCGTCATTATAAAAAGGAGGCATTTGGACACACACACACACACACACACACACACACACACACACAGAACCACCCCCTCTCCTGCACACACACAGACATGCAGAAGTCATGTGAAGATGAAGGCAGAGATTGGGGTGATGTCAAAGATTGCCAGCAAACATCAGAAGCTAGGACAGAGGACAGAGGCATGGAATAGACTTTACCCTCACAGCCCTCTGAGAAACATCAACCCTGCTGACACCTTCTTTTTGTACTTCTGGCCTGTAGAATTGTGAAAGAATGAAATTCTGTTGATCTTAGTCGCCCAGTTTGTGGTATTTTGTCCTGGTATCCTTAGCACACTAGTATGAATTGTCTGTGACTCTTCTCTGGCAACAATTCCACAGGGTCTGGGTCTCTTGAGCTGACCAGGCCATAGCACGATGGGTCAAGATTAACATAAGATTTTCCCCAGGCTTAGTGCTTAACCCATTAGCACTTTTTCCTCTTCTGGTTGACCTGCTGCTTCTTGAAGGCAATTCTCTGGTGATAATGGATGAATTTAAATGGTTTCATCTCTAAAGGTCTGAGTTGCCAATGGTCCAAGTAAGGACAATGATAAATTTTTTTGAGAGCTTAAGAAACAAGAAGACCCCTTAAATTCACAATCTGTAAATATGCTGTGTCTGAAATATTTGTTAGTTGCTGAACAATACACACATAGATGTGTGTGACTGTATATAATATGTGATATGTAGATACACATTGATGTAATGGATATACTTGCTGTATATATACACATACATCCTGAATTTAATTTACACTTAGCATTCTCACTTAAACATCTCCAAAATGTTTATCATCAAAAGATACACTGTGCTGTTTATATGTACTGTTTAAATCTTTTCTTGGCAGAATTCTTTGGACCTTAGGAGAATGTTAACAGTGCATCCAGATACACATATAAAAGTACTTACCAAGGAACATTTCAATAACAGATGCCTTCATAGTGAGGACAACGATCCCCATAAATATCAAAATGGCACCCTGGAGAGGAAGAAACAATAACATCATCATATTTCAGCCAAGAGTTCTGAATTGGATGCACTGAGTGTGGGGCGGTGCTGCTTCATGCTGCACTGCCCTCTGGGGTCTTAGGCTTTAAGCGGGGACTTCCTGTACTAGCTCCTAGAGGTGGCAGTGGCCAGCACACTGATGCCCAGAGAGTCTATCCTCAGTTACAAAACCCATTCTAGCCACCAGCCGCCTGTTCTTCAGAGACTTGGTCTTTACTTAGAACTAAAGAGAAGATAACTTGATAATTTTGAGAAAATGTTCAACCAGTCTTTAAATTAGGACACAAGCCACTCTCATGGTATTGAGAACGTTTTAAGATTACAAAAGAAAAAATTCATTCATCATTAATGCAATAAGTATTTATTAAACTTCGTTTATAGGGCTAAGTATTAGGTAGGAGTTGATAAAATGAAATTAAAAAACAGTTATTGCTCTTAAAAGATATAATTTAATAGAAGTGGGAAAACATATGTGGACAGAAATTGCCATTACATTAAAGAATGTACAGGCCCCCTAAAGCGTATAGGGGGAGCTTAGAGAGCAGTGAGTCTCAAACTTTGCTGTATGTCCATATCATCTGGGAGTTTTAAAGACCTTGATGCTCAAGCTGCACATCAGACCAATTGAATCAGATTCTCAGGTGTGAGATGTAGGCATTAAGCTTTTAAAAATCTCCCCAGTTTGAGAAACAGCAGAGTAGAGCAAGGCTTCCAAAATCTTAATGTACATACAAATCACCTGAGGATCTTCTTAAAAATGCAGATTCAAATTCAGAAGGTATGGGGAAGTGCCAGACATTCCCCAAGAGGCCAGGGAATTTTAGGGGAAGGAGAGATTGTCAGCCATGGAAATAAGAAAGTCTCATAGAGGTGGTAGCAATTGGGTCAGTTTTGAAAGATGCACTGAATTTGAATGTGTGGAAATGAGATAGAAATGGCCATAGCAGGAGAATGGCATGAATAAGCCTGCCAAGATTTAGTCATACCACCGTTAATTGAACATATGCTGTGACTATATTGTCTTGAATCCTCACAGTAAGCCAGAGTGGTAGATTTTACGATCCTCATTGAACAGATGAGAAAACTAAGGCTTAGGAAGGTAAAATGTCATACCCGTGATGACCAGGCAGTGAGTAGGATTAGAACAGAGGCGAGAGTAGGTGGGAAGGATGTGTTCTGGTCTCAAGCAATAAGGAAAAACATTGTAGAGAGGTTAGACGTAAAGTCAGTTTGCTTTTTATGATCCTTATTAGCTAGCAATTTGAAATAACATCAATGATAAAGCACTCCTCCCCTCTGGGGCAAATGGCTTCCATTACATCTCCTGCCCACAGTACCACTGCTGTGTAACCTAAAGCTGGTTTCACAGCCCTACACTCTGCTGTGCTCAGCAACATGCTGATAAATCAACTATCTGGAAAAAAAAGGCCCTGACTAGTAGTGTTTGTTGATTTTTGTGGTGTAAATCCTCCTATCATGGCTGATTTTGAAGCCATCAAAGTGCAAGCTTGTAGCCAATATTTAGACTCAGTGCTATGCAGAGTTTTTTTAAACAACAACAACAACAACAAAACTATTAGATGATAGTAGAGGTAGTAATACAAGTACCTGCTGCAATTAACTTAAATAAAATGTTTAGTATATCAAAGATTTTATCACAAACAATTAAATTAGGCAGCTAGAGTAACCCCAAACAGAACTGATCACTTTGCTAATTTCCAGCAACAATTGCAATGTGTTAAATTTCCCAATTAAGGTAGTTGATCACTGGTTAAGTAATCAGCAAACAATGGTCTTTAGCCTCAAAATAGAAATAAAACACATACAATCTATTGGGCAATTTGACGCTTTAATTGCTGGGTCATATTTTTAAAATAGTGTGATAACAAGTACAATATTTTTGTCTTTTCCTAATGTGAGATGTTCAGAACAACGTACATCTTTTCAGCTCTAAAAACTTAACTTTCCTATGGGATAAAGGTAGTATGTCAAGCTGCCCTTCTGGACCCATTTAACCAGCTCAGCGATTGGCTGTTACCATTCAGCATTGCTGCTTTCACTTGTGAGTCATCCTTGACTTCCCTTTCTCTCCTACCCCACATCTTTTCTATCAGCCTAGCCTGTTGGCTCTACGTTCTTAACATATCCAGGATCTGACCATTTCTCATCATCTTTACCATTGCCGCCTAGGGCAGGCCACACCTACTCTCTCCTATATTATTGCGATTCGCATCCTAACTAGGCTATCTCTTTCTTCCCCTGCATTCTGCAGTCCAAACAGCAGCCAGCAGGATCCTGTTTGAAGTAAATTATGGCATTCTTCTGGTCAAATTTTTACAGTGGTTCCCCACTGCACTCAGAATGAAAGCCAAAGTCTTTACAAGTGGCTCAAGACCCTATGTCAAGGGTCACCAACCCCTGGGTTGGGGACCTGGACTAGTCCATGGCCTTTTAGGAACCAGGCCACACAGCAAGAGGTGAGCAGCGGGTGAGTGAGTAAAGCTTTCGCTGTATTTGCAGTCACTCCCCAGCGCTAGCATCACCACCTCAGCTGCACTTCAGATTATCGGGCATTAGTTTCTCATAGGAGCTCCAGTCTTTGGTGCCAAAAAGGTTGGGGACCACTGCCTTACATGGACTGGCCACCACTGGCCCCTATGATCTTATTTCCCACTACTCGCCCCCTCACTAAGCTCTAGGCACACTGGCCTCCTGGCTGTGTTTAGACCCTCTTACCTCAGGGTCTCTACACTTACTGTTTATATTCTCCTTAAGTGCTCTTCCCCCAGATAAAAACATGATTTACTTCCTCATTCTTTCAAGTCTTCGCTTGATGAGTCTTCTCTTAAGACTTTCCTTAATCACCCGATTTAAAATTATAGTCCCTCTCCTACTTACCACCAAGTGGTACACCCTATCCTTTTTCTACTATCTTTTTTTTCATGTCACTTATCACTTCTGACATACTCTATCACTTGCTTATTTTATTCATTATTGTTTGTGTTTTCAGCTGGAATGCAAGTTCCTGAGGGCAGGGATTTTTATGTGATTTTTATGTGCTCAATAAATATATGTTGTATCAATGAGTAATAAATTAGGACTCTCTTCTTTTCCTAGGAAATAAAAAAAGGAAACAAAGGGAAGACAACGTCATGAATACACTAAAAACTACTGAATTATACACTCTCAAAGGCGTATTTAGTGGTATGTGAATTATATTTCTATAAGTATCATTGACAGTCAACAAGCAAACTAAAAGAGAAGATAGATTGCTGACAGAAGAGCTTTCAGATCTGTTGTACAACTTTAGAAGACACGATGGGCCTGATCTCTGCATGCCAAGGTGGATGAATAAAAAACACAACAGGATTCCAGGAAACACGCCATCCCCAGGGAAGGGAGATATTACCCCAGTGCTGACTCATCGGTAAATGGAACCTGCCCAGAATCACTCTGGCCTCTTGGAATCAAAATGGTTTGAGGTTTCCTTCTTACCACTTCAATTTCTCTCCTTGCTCAGTCCATTTACTCAAACACTTAAAATGTAAATGTGCCTTTTAAAATGTGTGAAAAAAAATTCAGCCGCTTAAGAAGCTGGGGTTGAGGATGGCTGCCAGCACTGTTAAGCAGTTCTTGCAGGTGCTCCAACCTCAAGGAGCTGCAGGGTACACAGTGCATAATGTTGGGACCTTAATTCCTCATGTGTTCCCCAGGGTCCTAACAAAACTGGAACAATGGGGGTTTTCTCTCATGCCATGAGATATAATATAGAGTCCTGAATATGAAGTTCTAGTGAGACAAATAAAGCCTGGTTGTGAAATAAAAATATACATTGATGTAAGGAGAGTAACTAGCCAATACAAATAGTACTCCTGTTGTCCAGATTTAGAAAAGAGCAAAGTAATAGTAAATAATATCGTCTTATATTTATATGGTTTTTTCACAGTTTCATCCATGTGGTAGCATATGTCAGAATTTTTTAAGGCTGAATAATATTCCATTGTATGTATAAACCCCATTTTACTCATCCATTTATTGGTGAATGGACACTGGGTTACTTCCCTATTTTAGTTATTGTGAATAATGCTACTATGAACATGAGTATGCGAATATATCTTTAAGACTCTGCTTTCAATTATTTTGTGTATATATCCAGAAGTGCAATTACTGGATCACATGGTAATTCTATTTTTAATTTTTTTAAGGGAACTTCATACTGTTTTCCAGAGTGCCTGCACCATTTTACTTTTCCACTAACAATGCACAAGGGTTCCAATAGCACCATGTCCTTGGCAACATTGTTTTTCTGTTTCTTTTGACAGTAGTCATCCTAATGAATATGAGATGGCACCTCATTGTAGTTTTGATTTGCATTTCCCTAATGATTAGTGATGCTGAGCATCTTTTTATGTATTTTTGGCCATTGTGTATCTTCTTTGGAGAAACATCTATTCAATCAAGTACTTTGTCCAGTTTTTAATCAGGTTGTTTGTTGTTGTTGTTGTTGTTTTTCTTTTGTTTTTATTGTTGAATTTTTTACTTTTTTATACATTCTGGCATTATCTATTATTTTCTTATCAAATATATGATTTGCAAATATTTTCTCCCATTCTATGAGTTGCTTTTTTACTCTTTTGATAGTGTCTTTTGATGCACAAAATTTTTAAATTTTCATGAAGTCCAATTTGTCTTTTTTTCTTTTTGTTGTCTATGGCTTTGGGTGTTATATCCAAGAAATCATTGCCAAACCCAGTGTTCAGAAGCTTTTGTCCTACGTTTACTCATCACAACTTTATAGTTTTAGGTCTTACATTTAGAGCTTTGATTCCTTTGAGTTAATTTTTGTATATAGTGTTAGGTAACTGTCCATCTTTGTTCTTTTGAATGTGTATATTTGCTTTTACTGGCGCCATTTGTTGAAGAGACTATCTTTCCCTGCATTGAATGGTCTTGGCACTTTGGTCAAAAATCATTCGACCATGCATATGAAGGCTAATTTAAAAACTCTCTATTCTATCTATTGGTTTATATGTATGTCTCTGTGCCAGTACCACACTGTTCTGATTACTGTAGTTTTGTAGTCAGTTTTTAAAATCAGGAACAGTCCTCCAGCTCTCCTTTTCTTTTTTAAGATTTTTTTTTTTTTACTTTTGGGGCCCCTTGATATTCTATATAAATGTTTGGATAGGTTTTTCTATTTCTCCAAAAATAAAGTTGGGATTTTGATAGGTGCATTGAATTTTTAGATTGTCTTGGGTATTATTAATATTTTAATAATATTAAGTCTTTCAATCTGTAAATTTGAACTATGAGTCTATTTATGTCTTCTTTAGTTCCTTTCAGCAATGTTTTGTAGTTTTCATTATACAAGTCTTTCGCCTCCTTGGTTGAATTTATTCCTAAGTGTTTTATTCTTTTTAATGTAAATTGAATTGTTTTCTTAATTTCTTTTTTGAATCATTCATCACTAGTATATAGAAACACAACTGATTTTTGTATATTGACTTTGTATCCTGCTGCTTTGCTGAATTCATTTATTCCAACAATTTTATTGTGGAATCTTTAGGATATTCTGTATATAAGATCATATCATCTGCAAACAGGATAATTTTACATCTCCTTTCCAGTTTGGCTTTTATTTCTGTTTCTTATCTAATTCCTCTGACTAGAATTTCCAGTACTATGTTGAGTAGAAATGGTGAAAACCGATGTACATCTTTGCCTTGTTCCTGATCTTAGAGGAAAAGCTTTCAGTCATTCACCACTGAGTACAGTGTTTGCTGTGTGTTTTTCATCTGTGGCTTTTATTATGTTGAAGTGTTTCTATTCCTAGTCTGTTGGGTATTTCTATTATGAAAGGGCATTGAATTTTTTCAAATGCTTTTTTTGCATCAGTTGAGATGGTCATGTGTCTTTTTCCCTTTCATTCTGTTAACATAGTATACTAGATGAATTGATTTTGTATGTTCAACCATCCTTGCATTCTAGGAATAAATCCTACTTCATCATAGTGTATAATAATTTTAATATGTTGCTAAGTTCAGTTTGCTAACATTTTGTTGAGGGTTTTTGCATCAATTTTCATAAGGGATAATGTATTGGTAAGGAAAACTGTAGTTTTCTTGTGGTGTCTCTGTCTGGTTTGGTAGCTGAGAAATGCTGGCCTAATAGAGTGAGTTAAGAAGTATTCTCCCATCTTCAAATTTTTGGAAATTTTGAGAAAGATTGCTGTCAGTTCTTCCTTAAATGTTTGATAAAATTCATCAGTAGTATAATTCTTTTTATTTCAATAATAGTTATTGCTTCAGGGAAAGAGAACTGGATATGGGTATCAGAGATGATAATGAGTTTTACAGTTTTGTTTTATTTAAACTTTACCCTGTGCATATATATGAATGAATCTGAAATTATAAAATGGTCTCTTGGGAAGACCTAACATATACATATAATGCTGATATCAAATGAGAAGCTGCAGTAATCTCCTAACCCACTCTTTGCTCCTTGCTTCCCTTGCTCCACGTCGCCCTTTCCTGTTGTTGGAAAGGATCAGCTTCCTAAAGCACAGGTCCAATTGTGCATTTGCCCTCTCAGAACTCTTCTTCATACTCCACTTACTCTCTACAGGATAAAGCCCAAATTCCTTAGTGAGGCATCAAAAACCCTTCATGAAATGGCCCAACCTACCTTTCAAACCATCTTACCACGATACTCTTTTGTAATCCTTTCCTCTGACCCCAGCACACCCCAGGCTTTTGGTCTTTTCTCTGTACCCTGCAATTCAGTGTTTTGGCTCACGCTCTTGTTACTGTTCTAGCTGGACTACCTTACCACTTCTTATCTGCCTCTCATAGCCTATCCCTCTTTCAAGGTTCACTTAATGAACCACTTATTCTATGTGAATCTCCCTGATTTCCTAAAGTCAAAATTTATCTTCATTCGTACGCCTATTTAATAATTCAGAAAAAAAAATTGCATGTGTACTCTGTGCTAGCCAGAGAGAAACAAGATGCAGGTCCTATCATCAGGTTGCTTTGAATCTTCTAGTGGGAGACTCTAGAGGGAGACTGTGTACTCCTTATAACAGTTATTGAACACATACTAAGTATCAGTGATATAGTAACTCATTAAATCTTCACAACAACCTGAGGAAGTAAGGGATGTTTATTGCCTTAATTTTAGAGGTAAGAAATTTGAGGCATGCAGAGGTTAGGTACTTTGTCCAAGGTCACAAGGCTGGAAAGAAGGGGAGCTGGAATTCAAACCAGGCATTCTGAGTCAAGAGGCCCTGCATTCGCATTCCACCGCTTGTCATAACTGTTTCATGATAAGAAAGCACACTTCCCTCATCTACATTCTGATTTAATTAGTCTGTGTTGGTACCAATATTGTTTTGAAGCTCCCAGGTGTCTCCACTGCGCAGCCAGAATTTAAAACTTCTGCTGTCGAGGATACAGTGATGGCAAAAAAGGTGGGTGCTCAGATAGGCCATGGGGACATGGGGATTGGAAGAGGCATAGATTAGTTGAACTGGCAGGGGACAGAATAATTTCAGAAACTGGGAACTGCTCAGCCAGGCTGGGAGATGAATCAGACTGCTAGAGAGGAAAGAGGAGGCCATGTCGGCCTTGACTGTCATGCTTAAAGAATGTGGAATTGATCCTTTAGGCCATAGGGAGATATGGCAGGCTTAAAAATTATTTTTGCATTCATCATTTTTAATAAGCCCTCTAGAGGCTTACTTGAGCCACTCAGTTGCAGAAAATACATCCTAGTGGACATGTAGGATTTATATAATGCTAGTGTTTGTCTGCTCTATGATGCTACATGGGGGAACACCTAACAATACTCTTTGTCCATGAGGCAGAAAGAGCCAGTGTCCATCTGGAAACATTTAATAGTTATGAGAGGCTTGTGCTGTATTTCAAAAATGCCAAAAATCCCTTGAGGACAGACATTTCTGAATGGGGAGAGGCCACATCTGTAGCCTTGCTTTCTTCATCTCTGCCTGATGTAAAGCCTCGGCTGCTTATCAGTGGATATGGGTTTATCTGGTGAGGATGGAAAAAGGAAGGCTGATACTAGAAGGGGCTTCTACAAGGTGGAGGTGGCCTTGATCTGCATAGAAACCTTTACATAATCATATTCCTCTGGGCTGGACCTGAAACACTGCATCTCCTGTTGCCATTACACCAGTGATCATTATTATAAATCCCCCAAGATTCTATGAAGGAGGGAGAGAGAGAGTGAAAAAAATAGTTTTTCTTTCTTATTTTTCTTCTCTTTTTCATTCTTCCTTCTTTTATCTTAAGGAAAGGTTAACAGCAAAGTACAAGCCAAATAGGCAAGGAAGGCAAGGGAAATTTTGCCTCTTCTCAATATGTTGGCTCCTAAGGATACACCAGTCTACTTGAAGATGTGCTCCCAGCCAGGCTATATCAACTGGGCACTGTCACTTGCCTGAGAAGAAGCTTCCCCCCTTCATCCTTCTTAACACAACCTCAATATGGCAAAGAGAATAAATGCATCCAGGATCTATCCCTAGCTCCTGGGGTGGATACTGATTTTGCATCCAAACCAAGGATGGTTATACAACAACCCAGATCTCTTCTCTTAATCTTATGCTCTTCTTACTATATCAAACTCCTCATGTAATTGTAAATTCCAAATGATTCCAATATTATACAATATTATTATAAAATAGAAGTTCCACTTGTATTTTTGTATACAAGTTCCACTTGTATCATTTGTATCATTTGTATAGTCTGGTTATGTCTTTACCTTTAAGAGCATAAGACCCTTGAAGTAAGTTTCTCGAATATTATGCTCAGATGCAGAAATAACACTCACTGAAATTAAGTGACTCAGCTTGGTCAAGAGTGTATGGTCTGGGGGAAAAGATAGGTCAATCAATATCTCTCTTGAGGTATTTTGGAATCAGTACTCTGAAAGCCTTGAAAACTGTGGGAGCCAAGCTAAAGGCCATTTGGGCCCTGAATAAGATGCAGAAGATGAGAGCAGAATGACATGGAGAAGAAAAGGCCTGTGGTCCTGGGAGAATCAGGGAGAACAGATGCCTTATTTTCTGACAACTTCTCAGGTCATTTCCAGTCTGAAGGAGGTGCAGCTGGACTTGGGCTCCTGTGCATGACATAGATGTTTCTGGGTTCTTTTACTCCAACCAATTTAAATTGGTTTCTGTTCCTTAAAGCTTTGATTAAAATCCTTTTCATCTTTGTTGTTTTACTTATCTCCTGTTTCCCTGAAATGATTAGTTGTGAAATAAAAAGGGCACATGTGTTTGTCTTTGCGTAGTATCAAGGCAGGGATTGGAGAGCTGTACCAGCTCTGGAGCCAGGCTCTGGGAAGAAGTGTGACAAAAAAATCTCATGAGCTATAGAAGCCACTGAGAAGGAGAAACACAGCCTACATATCTGAGACACTCTGGGAGGAAAAAAATGAGAGGGGGTGACCTTGAAACTGTGCTGTAAGAATGTCACTGGGATGTTTCTGATACATTTCTGATACATTCTACAAATGTGAGGTTTCTGAAACATTCTGTTCATGATTTACAACCAGGGGTGAGTTTGATCCCCAAGAAAGATTAGGTGATGTTTGATTGTTACAACTTGGAGTGGAGGATGCTATTGGCATTTAGTGGGTAGAGGTCTGGGATGCTGCTAAACATCCTACAAAGCATAGGACAGCTCCACAACAAAGAATTATCCAGCATGACTTGCCAATAGTGTCAGAATTGACAAATCTGACTTATGAGAATGTTTAGTTTCAAATGTATTTATAAGAATGTTATGCTTACTAACATTCCAATCTAGGAATTTTCCATAAATATTATAGGTAATAGTTTTATGACTAAAGTACGACCTACTCAGGATTCTTTTCTCCAGGATCACTTCTGAAACCACATAGAGCCAGGGCAGATCCTAAAGCAAAGATATTCACACCTGGGCTGCTGGATGGATTAAAGAACTCACGTATGTATCCAATGACAGATATATGCCTATGCTATTAGATTCATTGATCCATGTGGCATGTTTCTACATATCAGAAAAATCAAAAAGGGAAAGCCTTTTTTTGGTGTGTTTTTAGACCATCATTTTGTACCTTGTTAAGAACTTGACATATGGTAATGCTTACCACATCCACCAAGGGTTAGACCAACAGTGATTTCTAGTGAGGCTGCAAATGGTAATTATGTTTCTGAAGTGGTAGTTTAGATCTTATATTGCCAGTGGGAAAAAATACTAGTTTGCAGGCATGCCCCCAAATGGGCTCTAAAGAACTTCCAAGAGTTATTTATCCTCTGTAATGGAAGGGGGTACAAAGAGCAGTAAATCCGGGGGAAGGGGCGAGGGCCTCAGTAAAAGACGGGGTGGGCATGACAGCTCCTCTTTGTTGCTCTGGAAACTGTGTGTGGTTTCAAAAGTTCTCATCGAGCTTTGGAAGATGAATTTCTCTCATCTGAATCTTCTTTACCTAATGTGTTTGACACTGTGGATTAGCCCTGCCTCCTCCTTGTGAGTTTTCTCCCTTGGGCGTTGAGGTTTGTGGTTGCCAAGGGGCTGTCCACTATGAATTTGAAGCTGGGTACTTGGTTCAGTTCAACTGTGATCCCCAGAGCCTTGACTGGCCTGAACACTCTGTTCTTTTTGGTCTGAGGCACAGAAAAAACTTTTTTTTTTTTTTTTTTTTTTTTGTATCTGGCAGATCCTTCCAGCTGAGGTAGGAAGGAAGATGAGGGTGTGTCTGTAAGATTCATAGTATCTTCCTGTCTGCCTCTTGGTAAAGAGTGTGTTTGTCTCCGACAACAGGATTCCAGCTTTCCCCAGGCTGCCAAGAGGCAGGCATGGGGCTGCTACAGATCTAAGCACATTTTTGAATCCTAGCAACCAGAGGCTTAGGGGAATGGAGGGTAGAGAGGAGGGCAGTGACTGTGGCTGAGCAACTGAGGGCTATTGAGGATTAAGTCCCAGAAATTGGTGAGGACCAGCAGAAAGAGAGTCATTTCAAAGCAGGAGACCCAGATCCCTAAAGGGAACCACGCAGCCTCACACTTCAGAGGCCCTGTCGGGATCATTCACAGCTCTGATGGAGTCATCAAACCTTCTTTCATGCCCTTCTGACCATTTTGGCCCAGCTGTCTGGCGGCCTGTTATACAGGATGAGATTGGTATCGTTTTTCTTCTTCATGGAAAGTTTTAGAAGTTTAGAATTCACTCCAATAATAACCACTACCATTAACTGAATGTTTAATATATGCTACACCCTGCACATATGTGATCTTAGTTATCATGGTGATCCTCTCGGAGAGTACTATTATGCCCATTTTACAGAATAGGAAATGGAGGCTTAGAGAAAACCTTAGTGAGCTGTTCTCTTTACAGAACGTCTATGTAGAAGAGCCAGAATTTCATCCCAGGCCTCAAACATTTCATGCCACTCACTGAATGATTTATCACTCTACAGGATAGTTTCATCTTTCTTTTTGCCTTAACACATACATCATTGGCTTTTTGAAATACTTTGTTGACAATAGTTAAGACACACAGTGTAAAATATATACATTGTATAATAAAGCTGTTTTAGTGATAATGTCAAGAGATTTTTTTCTGAGTCATATTTGAGCCTGACATTACTCATAGCTTTCTCTCTCACACAAGTGTTATTTAGGGCAAAGCAATGCATCGGGCATATTTTTAAGTTTAACCAGTAGTAACACACCCATCTAAATAGACATTCGAGTGTATTGTAATTGACTGTGTAATGGGATGTTGAATGGGATGATCTTTTGTCTTAGGTTCAGGAGAGACTGAGTGCCAACTACTTCCATGTTCCAAAGTGGTCTTGAAGGGCCTCTCACTCTTGCCTGCAGTGGATGGGAGCGAGGAAACCACCAGCAGTCTGCATGTGAGGAGGGAAAATGCCAATAGCTTTCCTAAAGTAATTCCTGCTCTCCAGTCTCCAACTGCCCTTTGTCTTCTACAACCTCTGGTATAGTCTGGCAGTCAGCTGAAAATCCTAGCTCTAGGTCACCTCTTTGGGAAGTCCAACTTGGTTTCCCAGTAACCCCATTTGAAGTTACTGAGCAGTGCTGTCCCTTGGGTTTGGGGTGTGTTGGGAGCCATTCTTGATGAATGCCCTGCAGACAGGGTTGGAGTTGCCTGCAAACTAGAAGTTTGCAGAGCAGGTGGGCTCCTTAATGGATAGCTTTTTAACTGAAAGAGGAAGTTTGGCTTAATGGATAGCTCCTTAGTGAAGGAGGAAGTTTGGCTTAATGGAAAGAGTTGAATGTTCCTTGCCCCAGGGAATAAGAGACATTCCTTGCCCCAGGGAATGAGAGATGAAAACAGGAACAAGGATGTTTTGAGAGAACTTATGTAAAGGTCAGCAATAATTTGCATATGTGTGGGTGTTGCTTCTCATGCTCTTCCAAGGGTATATATATGCTGTGCTAAATAAACTTGGGGCTCAGTATTCACTGTTAGACTTCCCGACTCTATCTTCTGTCTGTCTGTCTGTCTGTCTGTCTCTTTCTCTCTCTCTCTCTTCTCCCTCTCTCTCTTTTTCTCAATCCTCACTCCCCCTCTCCGGAACTGTTCAATCTTAGCCAGCAGGCTCTGGCAGGGGTGCAGTGGACTGCCGTCTGATTTGTGATGAAGACATCTATAGGAGAGGGAGTAGCTTATGGCAAATGAGACTACCTGTGGCAGAGTCAGCCTGGGGTTGTTTTAGGTCCTGCCCAGGCCAAGTGCATTGATGGCCAAGGAGACCACAGCACAAAGCAGCTGGAGTCAGATCACCAGTTGCTCAGGGGCAAAGGGAGGAACTGTAAACACCCAGCCAGAGCAGATTCTTACGTAACAGCATCTGGTGACTGGAGGCAAGGGGTCCCCAACAAAGTCAGAAGTGCCCCATGGGAAGAAGAAACAGCTGTAAATTTCTGCCAAGCCCAATGAACCCAGATGCCGTCTCACAATAATACCAGCTAGTAAGGCCTTTCTATCCCCTTTACCCTTCCTGTCTGCACCCACTTCAAGTCTAAACATGAAGAGACTATCATTAGCAGCCAAGGGGAAGAAGGACAAAGGCATAAGGCAGAGAAAGAGAGAAACCAGTCATGCTCGACTCCCATTGCAGAGAGGGGGGTTAGAACTTCACACTGTGAATGCCATTTTAAAGTTTTTAAGTATTACCTAAGTATTACATCCATAGTAATGACTAAACTGAGATTGGGAGTGTAATAAAGGCAAGATCTTTTTAAAAACTCTAAACATGATCTGAAACATTTAGAAACCTACGCAGATTTCATCGGGGGCAGAGGCAAGAACTATCCACTGATAGTGTGTGAGTGGGCAGTTGGTGATATTTGGGGAAAATTAAAGAGCATTAGGATGGCACTCTCTTGTGCCTGCCTGTCCAGAGTACACCCTGGATCTCCCCACTTTTTCTTCTCACCTAGCACACTCCAGAAATGCTGGCCTCCCAAATGTGGTCCTACCTCAGGGCCTTTGCACTTGCTCTTTCCTCTGCCTGGAATGCTCTTCTCCAAGAATCCATGTAGATTGCTCCCTGGCTCCCTTCACCTCTCTCTCTGTTTCAACGTCTCTGTATCAGACATTTATCTGACCACCCAATGCAGATCACCACCCACATCTCGCTACTCTGTCCAGCCCCCTTATCCAACTGTCTTATGTTTTTTGCAGCCCAGATCATCACCAGACCTCCTATGTGTATTTGTTTATTGTGTGCTCACAGATGGGCAGCTCTGGGAGAAAGGAGACTATTTTGTTCACTCTTCCTCCCAAGCACATAGAATTATGGATGACGCATGGTGGTGGCACAATAAATATTTGTTGCTGCTGTCATCAAATGTTGTCTCAGCTTCCCTAAATTCCTTTCACCTTCAGAAGCACAGGTTTACTCACTATAATATACAAGAAAGCCAGTCTGGACAAGTTGACTTGTACCTTTACAACCAGAGCATGTTTTCTCTGGAACACAAAGGAACCCAGAGGAGGGAATTCATTCAGTGCTGAGATGCCAGTGACCTCTACCCTCAGAAACTACACACTGGATTCCCCTGAAGGAGTAGATTTTTTTTTTTTCTTTTTGAATCTGAGAAGAAGGAATGCAGAGACAGAGTTCCTTCTTACTATAGCCTGAAGGGCATTTTTTAATGAATTTTACCACATGTCCACACAAAACTTTCATCTTTCTCTCGCCGAGAGAAAGAATTTGAGAATTTTTTACTAGAGTCTTGTCAATGTAGAGACCCTATCAGAAAAAGTGATTTTTGAAGTAATCTGAGTCACATGGAAGATTCTTTCTGCGACTGGCTGCAAACTTTACCCTAGAATGAAGACAAAGGAAACCTTTTGGGGACTGGCTACTCAAAGGACTTGACAATGATGCCTGCTCCTTGGCTTTCCCCCTGAGAGTCACGTCTTCCCAACATGCCTGAAAAGCGATTCTCAATTCAAGAGGTGACCAAGAATGACAGAAATCTCCCCTTCTCCTTCACAATAACCCGACACCTTCACTTTCCTTCATCATTATCAGTGCGGTGTCTCCACTTGTGAGAAAGAATACTTTTCTTCAGAATTTTACTTGGCTTGAAAACTGTTTTCAGGGACAGCAAAAATTAATTTGGTGCAGTGACAGAAAAACCAGGACATTGTGTCATTGTTGTCTGTCTGGTGGGTTAAGAATGTGAGCTCTGGACCTAGACTGCTTGAGTCTGAAGTTGAGCTCTATCACTTACTAACAGTGTGTCCTCAGACAGTTTGCTCTTAGTGCTTCAGTTTTCTCATCTGTATAATTGGGAAAGCAACAACCCACCCCATATAGTGGCTGTTAGGGTTAAATAAATTAATATACGAAAAAAGCTTAGACGAGTGCTTTGCACATAAGAACAGCTCTGTGAGTGTTAGCAATTATCATCATTAGTTAATCATGATTACCATCATCATCCTCATAATTCCTATCACCATTGTTTTGCAAATATGATCATTTAGATTCTAGTTTAGGACTTAGAGATAAAGCAAACAACTGAATCTCTCTCTGTAAGATGCTGTCTGTGGTTAGCTATGGCTTGAGTTCTGCACTTCTTGGTAAAGGAACCACATAGGTTTGTGACTGTCATTGAACTAAATTCTTCTAGGACTCCAGGAAGGGAGCAATTCTGTAATTTTGTTCCTTCCTTCTCTACTTAGAGATTTGTAAGAATATTTAGCCAATCTCCATGAACATCTTCTAGATGGTTGTAAGGAACTGAAGCACAATCAAATGACTGAGGAATGACGTCCAGCATTCTTAAAAAGAATTGGAAAAAAGCATCTAGTGAAGTAACGTGAAACAGAAATGGACCTAAATATTTTTTTTAAATTATAAAGCCAGAGTAAAACACAACCAAAATATTCTCTAAACCTAATCTAAACCAAACCAATATGTATTTCTTTTGTTCTAAGACCCTGGCTTGTGAATTTGACGCGGGAAAGGATTTTGGCATCTATTATCTCAGTTCTCCTCCCTCCCTCAGGATACGAGCCATGGAATATGGCAGTGGAGTTTAGCCGAGTCACAACATCTGCTGCGCGTGGGGGATTTGCCTTTTGCAGGTTGCCACACGATAGGCAGCTTTTATAAGTCTCAACTCAGAGCATCACCCGGTGCTTGCTTCATGTACTTCCCTGGCTGCCCCAAGCCTTTCGGATAGTCTTTAAAGTTTGCAGTCTGTTGAAGAGAAAAAGTTTTCTAGTTGATTAAAAACAAATTCTAAACCAGTATTCACAATGATTTGTTTTACCAATGAGGTAACCGTAGGAAAATGCAATCAACAAAACCGAAATTGTTCTTGCTCCATTGTGGGAATCTCACTGGATCTTGGTTGGCCCTTTACCTCCTGGTCCGTAAATAGGAACTCTCCTCCATTGTTTCAGACTGACTTACATTTGTATGTGTGTAACTTTTTAATTAAAAATTTTTTTTCAGCTCCCAAATTTGCTTCTTTTTTGCGCTATCTCTTTGTGGAACTCATTTTATTCTTGCATTGTTTTTCCCGAATTCATTAAATTGTCCTGTGTTCTCTTGTAGCTCTCTGCACATCTTTAGAACAATTATTTTGAATTCTCTATCAGGCCGTTCATGTATCTCCATTTCGGGGGCTCAGTTACTGTAGGTTTACTGTGTTCCATTGGTGTGTCATGTTTCCCTGATTCTTCATGATTCTTGAAGCCTTGCATACGTGTCTGTCTGCACATTTGACGAAGTAGCCACCCCTTCTAGACTTTATGGACTGACCTCAGTCAGGAAAGAGCTTCACCTGTAGGCGGTAGCACGCTGGGGCTTGCTGTGATCCTGGGTCTAGTGGCACAGGGCACCAAGTGCGAGTGCTTGTAGAGGCATGGTGTTGTGACAGCTCAGGCTGCTGGGGTTCGCACTGCCAACTACATAGTCCTTAGCGAACACTGAGGGGATCTGCAGTGGCTGAAAGGGCTGCTGGGGTCCTCAGTGATGCTTCGGGGTCCAGCAGGTAGGGACTATGGCAGGCAATGGCGATGGCTACAGCTGGTGGCGTGCATGCACTCAGTTGCAGGCGCCAGCTGTAGGGGCCTGTGTCATGGCAAGGGCCAATTACAGACACATGTGTAGTGGTGAGGGCCAGGGCCAGCGGCAAGGACTGAGGCCACCTGCAGGTGTACTAGTAGCTGTGGCTGCAGGGTCTTGCCACAGACTGTGCACAACAGTAGAGGCTGGTGACAAGAGTTGGCCTGGCCAAGTGCAGATGCACAGCTGGAGGGCCGAGCTGCATGTGAGCCCAGTGGAGCAGGCTAGTGAAGGAGTCAGGACCAGATCTGGGCTGACAAGTGGCTGTGGTGGCCCTGGCTGTTTGTGTGCACTGCCGTGTTGTCAAAATTTAACAACTGGCTCTACCAAAAACCCATTTCTGATGCCTAGCCTAAATTTTCCCCAGTATTGCTCATTTCTTGTCCTATTCTCAGGCTGCTCACTGCCACTTGTTCAAGGACCTTTCATACCTGTAAAGAGTAGCAGGTTCTTTTCGCAGTTTCTCTCACTCACACTCTGTGAGCCAGGGAGCCAGGAATTCCACCACCTCCTGAAAAACCACAGAGAGACATTTTTTAGGCAGCAAGAGAGGGACCTTTGGGGTTTCTCAAATTATAGACATCACAGAAGTTGCCTCTCTTGCTTATCATTTGCTGATTGATTCGCTCAGATCCTCTGGATGAAGAGATGACAACACATCTCTAATAAATGCATAAGCATCACATAATCCAATAAATCTATTTGCTTACCGCATCCAAAGAATTAATGATTAAAATTTTGAAGAAGATAACAATTACTTAGTTTCACAGTTGATCTGATTTCCTCATTCAAGTCACATATAATAAAAATTATTTGCTAATGTTTGGGTGCTGATGGTGTGCCAATCACTGAGGAAAGCTTTTTGCCACAATCCAGTGATCTCTTTTAGAGATGAGAAGACTGAGGCCCAGAAAGCTGTAGTAACTTGCCAGAGTTAACACATTTAAGAGCTGGCAGAGCCTCCTGCCTGACAGACTCCCACAGGATCCATAGTATAGGAGGGCTACTTTGCCTTGGCCTTTCCTGGAAGGCCTTTCCTTTAGGTATTTGACATCTCCACATGGTGTGTTACAGTCACAGAAGTAAAACAGAGAACTGAAAGAAGTCTGTCATACAACTGTCCTCAATACACTATGGATACACCCGCGCCCCACCACACACACACACACAATGTTACACTTATGTAACATAAAAATTATGTTACATTTTATTTTTGTATGTCTTAAAGCCTTTAGTTAGATAAGCATAAACATTTTAAATACAACATAATCCTGAAACCTTATTTTGACACTTCTTCATTTTTTGTAACATACAGAGTCTCAACAATGAAATTGGCCTGGCTACCTCTTCACATTTGAGAGGTCCCAGTGCACAGAACCAAAGGAGTAAGAGGGAAACTTAGAGACTATCTTGTCTAACTTCTTCATTTCATATGTGAGGAAATGGAGACACAGAGATGTTGAGTAACCTCCCCAAAGTCACACAGCTAGAATGCCTTTCTACTGATGGAAAAGTGTACTTGGTGCTGTACCCACTGCTATTGATCCTGGTTTATGCCTCCCAACAAGCAAGAAGAGATGTTACGTATGGGGACACAAGCAATAAGAATATCCTAAAGGCCATGAAGCATTGTTTTTAAGGCCTGTGACTCCTTCCAGTATAATCTTTTTTTTGAATAAGTGCAGAAAAAAAAGATTTCTACAGAACTTCTCACATTTCACAACCTTTTTGGAATCAAGATTCAATATTAAGCTTCATGGCTAGAAGGGTGTGTGTGCAAGCGTTGCTATTTCTGTTTTTCAGACTAGGAAACAAGAGTCAGGAAATGTTACACACCTTTCCCAAGATAACATAGCTAGGTAGTGGCAGAGCTGTTCCTGTAATTTAGGACTCCTGGCTTGAGACATTGCCCTGAACCACACTGCTTTCCTGTATAACAACATGTCTCACAGGAATTACAGATGAGAACAGCATAAGCATTTTTGTTCTCCTGATGCTATTCATAAACCATTTTCAAACTCAGTGTGCTTTTTCTGAAAGAAACTATTCTTCGTGTGATCAGTAACTTGGAAAAAAAGATAATTAGATCTTCTAAATGATATTCAGAGTAAATGTTATTTCAGGATAGATAGTAAGCGTTTCCTATGTTCCTGAGGTGTTTTTCTCTGTAGTGAGGTGTAAGATATATTTAAATGAAGCTTAGTCTGGGAAACCAGCATGTCGTAATTAAAAATGCAGCCCTTGTAGTCTTGCAATTCTTTGTCTAAAGTCATTTTACAAAAAAAGGTATTTTAATTCAATAAATAAAAGAGGCACTTCCAGCTCCTACCAGCGGCATAGCTACCATTTGCAGCCCGACACACACAGCAGAGAAAAGGCACAAACAAAATAGCGTTTGATCTTGCCTTGCTGCAGGGTATTTTCATCTTTCAAGAGACTGAGGAAAAAACAACCTCAGAACTTTACCAAGACTTCCAAATTTGTTGCAACACAACATAATGGCAAAATGCTGTTTCTTAGCACTCACATTTTTGAATAACCACCATGGCCAAGAATGCCTGGTTTTGCTTTTACAATAAACCCAAAGAAAATCTTGAATTCCACTCTTCAATTCGGAGATGGCAAAGATGCCGTAGGTTGTTCGGAGCAAATCATAGAGTCTAATAATTTAATTTTACCCTTTCTGTTTAACCTGTGCTCAAGGCATTTATTTCATGTTTATACTGGTTTGACACTAATTATGCTTAAAAGAGACTTCATACCCTGTTTTCCTGTGCAAAGTTGAGCTACAATAGGAGGCTTAACAGCACAGCCTTTCTCAGGCTTATCAGTAAAAAAGCATTCAGCCTAAGAAAACACTTCCAGTGTAAACAAGATACAGAACTGCACATCTACCCACTTTCTGCTGAGATAGGGCTGAATAGAGAGACACAGGTCCACACTAAATAATTTCTCTTTTAATTTAGCATCAATGAGCCCATTTCTCTTACTGCTTTTAATATATTATTATAAGCAATTTGTTACACTGCTATTATATTCCATATGGGAAGAAAAGTATTGAAAAGGCAAGATAATACACTTAACCATACTTTAAAGTACTACACAAATGTCACACTTTTCAACTTATTTTAGTTATAATTAAGTTCATTTAAAGATACAGTGAAAATCTTGTTCTAATCTTAATTTAGTACAATTTATTTATAGTCGACATACATAATATTAGCTGTTTACAAGGATGTCAACAACCACTGTCATCTCTCTTGAGACAAATTCGTACAGACTAACCTTGGTGAAGGTATGTAGGTATTGTAGTTTCTTAATGATAAATGCATTTTAATGTTTTCATGATAAGGAATGGAAAGCAAACTAGCTACATAGCTTAATAATTCATCGGACATACCTTGTTTGAAGAAAGCAATTTTTTTCAAGAATTTTCCACCACACAGAATGGATGTCCTTTTTTCCTTAAGCTTTTCTGCATCACAAATTCCATCCAAATTATTCTAAAGAAGAAACAAGAAGAGATCCAAGCACCTTTTCTTTTCAGAGGAACTAATCAAACATTCCCATCAACCTCTAAGCACTTTGAAAAGCACATTTTATACAACGCACAAGCACACACACACATACACACACACACACACAAAAACTCACACACACTGCTTCTCACACTGGTTTTAGTGCTGAATTAGGCGGTCCTCTCTCAAATTTCCACTCCCACTTGCTTTTTTGTGGGGGGAGGATAAGAATTTCTAAATATTCTTTTTTACCTTAAAGCACACATACTCAGTAACAAAATTCTAAAATTAGAAATTCTAAAATGTAGAATTAAAGCACCTAGGTAAAATAAGAAATGAAAAAATATAATTTAAAAACAATTTAAGCAAGGCAATTCAATTTTCTCTTTCTTTTTTCAAATGCTAGTTAACAGTTGGATTAAACTGTATAAAGACAGACAACTGCAAAACCCACCAAGCTGATTTTACTGGCCTCTCATTTTTGGAGTGAAAATACTTACTTTTCCTACATGTCAATGCCATTTTTTTGGTTTAGTTCTCTTCGATCCCTTCTGCATTTTGGCAAGCTTAGTGAAATGACTGTAGTCTATGCTGCTAGTAACAGGGACACAAGATAATAATAGTGGGAAGCAAAACCTGACTCATGCATGTTTTGAAAATCTGGTGATGGATAGCTCATGACATTCATGAAATCTGCTCATTTTAGTTATTTACATATCAGTGTTATCAATTAAATAGAAAGGATTCAGAACCAAAATACTCATTAGCATGTCACAGCATTATAAAAACAGACCATAAAAAAGTGCATCTGGCGCCCCTTGAGATTCGAATGCATGTCAGAATGGCAGAACATCTTCGTCCCAGCAGGCAGGGAGGTAGCACAGAGCCATTCCTCCTCCTGCTGGGGAATGTGCACTCACGCAGCCCGGGGAGGAGACTCTTCCTCGCTGGCAGCCTTCCGCCCTCCGCTATTGGCCCTGGGATTGCTCCTGATTTAAGATTATGGTTTAAATGTTATTTAATCTTTTCCCTCCTCTATTTGGTGCTGCATTTAAATTATTTCTCAATCTTGTTTCTTCTTTCATAAAATCCTGAGCTTGGGCCTATTGGTGGAGAGAAAGGGGCTGCCACATGGAGAGTGGCCTGCCTCACCATTTGAGTCAAGGAGGGTCCAGAAGAAATGTCAGTCCAAGCAGAATTAATAATAGAGTACCATTGATATTAATAATAATGTTCGTTGCCATTGTCAAATACTTATTTTTGTTAGGCATGGTGATAAGCCCTCTACATATATCTCTCTTTTAATACTTGGAAAAATTTAGAGGAGTCAGTACTATTACTTCTATTTTGCAGAGAAGAGAACTAAAGCTCATAGAGGTAAAGTGACTTTCCCAGGGTTATCCAACCAGGAAAGCAAGAACTGAGATTCAAATTCAAGGCTGTCTGCCTTGGAAGTAATGGCAAGGTGCTATATTAGGACTGAGTGCTTGTCTTCTGTTATTGGTTTAATTTGTCTTTTTATGATTAATAAGGCAGAATCAAATGGACATGTATTGAAAAACATATGAAGAGATGCTCAAAGAGAAATGCCAATTAAATAGCAATAATGTTTTCAGTGATGAAAAACTTTGGAAATAGTGATAGTTATACAGTATTGTGAATATGATTAATACTAATGAATTGATTAACTTAAAATGGTTAGAATAGTAAATTTTTCATTGTGTATATTTACCACAAAAAATAACAAATATAAATTCTTTTTTTAAGAAAACAAAAAAAAATATCAATTCATTTTCTTCAAATTGCCAAAAATGAAAAAGCTGGAAAATGTCCATGGCACACATGTGGTGGCCCTGATGGGCTGTTGGCTGTGTAGACAAATGTGGCTATTCTAGAGAGCTATCTAGAAGTACCTCGTTACATTTGTGTGTTCCCTAGGACCTGTGAAATTCTGTGGGATATTATAGTCTTTCATGAGCTTCTTGCCCAGGGCCATGAGAAATTCATCCCTAGAAAATGAATGAGTTAAGTGTGCACAGTATGAAATATTATGAAGTAGCTAAAAGCAAAAGACTAGATGTGGGGTGTAAGCATCGAACCCCAGGCCAGATCCCCTAAGTTTGACTGTTGGTTTTAGCACCTGACATTTGGCAAGTAACCTGATCTCTCTCTATCTTTAGTTTCTCCATCTCTAAAATGGGAAAAATAATAAAACTTGTATTACAGGGTAATGATAATTAAGGGAATGAATATTTGTAAAGTTCTTGGAACCTTGCTTCCTATAAAGCAAGTACAATGTGTTTTTTAAATAAATAAAATGTATATTGATACAATTGTATCCATACTATATGACCAATTACCACAAATTTACTGTCTTAAAACAACACATATTTATTATTTCACTGTTTTGTAGATCACAAGTCTAGGTCCAGCAGGCCGGGTTCTGTGCTCTGGATCTTGTAAGGCTGAAATCAAAGTGTTGGCTGAACTGGGTTCTCATCTGGAAACTCTGGGGTAGAATCCACCTTAAGCTCATGCAGGTTGTTGGCAGAATTCAGTTTCTTGCAATTGTAGGACTGATGTCTTGATTTTCTTACTGATTGTCTACCAAGGGCTGCTCTCAGCTTTTAGAGGTCACCCCACTCCTTGCCACATGGCCCCCTCCATCTTAAAGCCAGCTATGACATGTTGAATCCTTTTCATACTTGGATTCCCTCTGAATTCCTCTTCCACAACAACTCAGAGAAAGCTACTTTAAAAGGGCTCATGTGATTAGGTTGGGCCAGTGGGAAAATCTTCCTATTTTAAGGTCAACTGATTAGTAACTATAACCACATCTGCAATTTGTTTTGCCCTATGAGATACCGTCATCATGCCCCAGAGGTGAAGATCATGGGAGCCATCTTAAAACTCCACCTCCCACAACTGTTGATTTAAAAACATTTTTCTGAAGGAAAGTAAGAAACAGAATGAGAAACATAATAATATACTGCAATGGTTAATTTTATGTGTCAACTTGATTGCAACTTGACTGGGCCACCAGGTGCCCAGATATTTGGCTAAACGTTATTTCTATTTGTGTCTGTGAGTGTGCTTCTGGATTAAATCAGCATTTGAATCTGTAGAGAGAGTAGGGTGGATAGGCCTCATTCTATTGAAGGTCTGAATAGAATGAAAACCGGAGTTAGAATTTTCCCTGCCTCTCTTCAAGTTGGGATATTGGTATTCTCTGCTTTTGGACTAGAAGTACACCCCTAGCTCTCCTGGCTCTCTAACTTGCTGACTGTAGGTCTTGCATTTTCAGCCTCCAATATCATGTTGGCTATTACTTACAGTAAATCAATTTCTCTCTCTCTCTCTCTCTCTCTCTCTCTCTCTCTCTCTCTCTCTCTCTCTCATTGGTTCTGTTTCTCTGGAGAACTGAGACAATTACAAATACAGTTATAAAAATTAAAATATATGCACATGAAACAAAATACATTTGCAAGAACACTTATGAATGAATGTATACTCACCATCCCCATGGAACATCAGAGCCTTGTACTTGTTGCCTAGGTCTTCTCTTGGATACCTAAAATGGCTCACATGCTCACCTTCTGTGAGTCTTTGCTCTAATGTCACCACTTCTTGGCCACCCTGTTTAAATTGACATTCCTACCCCCCAGCATTTTCTCTCTCTCTTCTCTTTTTTATTTTTCTTCATAGTACTTATTATCTTTTAATAATATTTTCTACTTCATTTTTCATTATGAGTACCGTACTAGAATGTACACTCCCAGAAGGCAGAGTTATTTTAAATCTGCTTTGGCCACTGATGTTATTTCTGACCCTTTGAACTGATACAGAATTGTATATATACCATATGTATTAACTAAATGAATGATTACAAATACATTAGAATTCTTACCTATGGGGAAATAGAATGAGAGTAAAGAATCGGGGTAAAATGGAATAAAAACATTAAAGCAATGGTCTTGAAGCCTTGTGTGGACCAGTGATAATTATGCTGAGAACTGACTCAACTCTCCACACCCAAAGCTGGCAGCAGCAACATTACCTACAAAACCATAAAGTTGGTAGCCTCAGGGAAATCTTTTAACTTCTTTAAAACAAGATCACAGCTTCCTGGTAAGCGACCTTAGCGTGCATCTTGGTGTAAAATGAACTTCTAGATCATTTCTAGTTGAGAACAAAAATTGTGATGCTTAGTTTTTCCTGCATTGCTACTTGAGATTCTGTTTTGTTTATAAATCATCTATCATTGCTCCAAAGCATCAGTTCTTTCCTAAATAACTGTTTGTCATTATATAAACTTAGTGTTCCAGTCTTGTATTGTATTTAGTACAAAAATTCAAATCTCTTTTAGAACATTCCCTAAAAGTTTGTATTATTGTTGTAAACATTGAACTTGATGGCTCTTTAAAATACTGCCTCATTTTTTTTTTTTGACTGACTCTAGAGATAGAACACAGGGCAATCAATGTACTCTTCATATCAAAACTCCATTCTTTTCTGTGACTTTTAAAAATGCAGGATGGCAATTTAAGAGTCTAAGTAAGGAAGTAGCCTTTTCAGACCCTCCTGATACTTTTACTCTGTGCTGGTATAAAACACAAGTTACACCTTTCATAACAGAAGCTCACTGAAATGTGTAAAGATATATTGTGTTTGATGCTACATCAATTTTTCATAGCAATATGATTTGCCTTGTATTCCTGTATAATAGTGTTGAAGCTTTTTCTCTGTGCACTTTTGTATAAGCTTACGGCAATGATCAGGTGTTATTTTAGTTTTCTGGACACTGTTGAATGCCACTGCTAAAATCGCATGTTTGCGTAGTGTCAGTGTGAATGCAAAATTGGCTAACATAATCTACTTTTGTTAAATTTATGTAATCACTATCTGTCAGAAGCAAAATTATTAGAAGAAAAACATGCCTTTCAAAAAATTGATGGAGTCACATAGATAACTTATGGACAGGTAGACTATAGATCGGCTGTACCCAACTTTTTTGGCACCAGGAACTAGTGCTCCTATGAGAATCTAATGCCTGATGATCTGAGGCAATGATGATAGCACTGGGGAGCGGCTGCAAAAACAGATGAAGCTTCGCTTGGTCTCCTGCCACTCACCTCCTGTGTTGCAGCCCAGTTCCTATAGTATTGGTCCAGCAGGGTTGGGGACCCCTGCTGTAGATAGTCAAAAAATAGTCAAAAGATAGCCAAAGAATGTAAAAGAGCCTTCAAACTATAAGGAAGAGTTTTTAAGAATATGTCAGAGGGAAAAATTGATTAGAGATTAGGTAACCGTTATTAATTATTATGCAAAAGGTAAATTTAATGGTGCAAAGGAGATAGTAGACCAATACAATTTATCTTCTTCCTCAAGGTATTTTTTAAAAAAAGAATGTTAAGGAGATTGCTACTCCCAAATGCTTTTCTGAAAGAAATGAGCTGGAACCACTACATGCTGGACAACACCCAAAATATTCCAGGCCAAATTGTAAAAAAAAAAAGAAAAAGAAAAAAAAGCAGATAAATCACTGTGATTGCAATTGCACAAAAGAGATTTGAAGACCTAGAGAATGATACTGGGAGTTGGAGGTTATAATGTAGATCCCAGCATTAAAAAAGGCTGCTGGTCTGGCAGATTAGAAAAATACAAAAGTACCTTATTCAAAACAAGGGCTCAAAATAGTTGGCAGGAGAGTATAGGCCTTATAGTTCCCTTTTATGCCAAGTAAGCAAATGGAGTCTAAAATAAAGGATTGGTTCACTGAACACTGGTCAGCTCGGGCTCTGTTCATCTAAGCTGTGTCGTGCTGTGCTGAGCATCTCTGCTCTTCACTCTAGGCCTGTGGTTTGGCTAATTAACTTCTGTCCTATAAGTGTTTATTTTGGTGCCCGTGCTGCAGGGCAACAGCTGTACAGCAAAAGAATGCCTCAGGGCAATGGCAAAGTCAGAAGAGGGCAATAGGAGATACGTAAGGCCTCTTAAGGCTTAGTCTTAGAACCATCATGCTGTCATTTCTGGCCCATTTCACTGGCCAAAACAAGTTTTATGACTAAGCCAAAAGTCCAGGGGCAGGGAACGAAATTCTATCCATGAAGAGGCTATGGCAAGGTCATGAATAAAGAGAGGAGTGAACATTTTTGTAGATTATGCACTGGCATATTTTATCTATGTCCATGTTTGTCATAATGTCTTTTTTCCCATGCCTTCTCTTTGAATTCAGATTTCTTCTAGCTGATAGAAATATTCAAGAAAATAAGAATTGATAGACACTTTTTAAAATTTATTTTTTTAAAGAATTGATAGCTACTTTAACATAATGAAATAAATATGCAGTTATCCTAAAATTACATCATCTTACTTAAGAAGGAAACTCTAGAAGCATTTCTACTGGGATTAGAAACTCAGTAATGAAACCTACTATCTCTAATATTATTCAGTATTGTAGTAGAGATGTCAGCCAGTGTAATTTGACAGGAGAAATCTATTAAAGAGAAAAGAATTGGAAAAAAAGAGTAACATTACATTTACCAATATAGAAATTGATAAAGATGTGTGTGTGCATACATATATCTCTTAGTTCTGCTTGCTGAGAATGCATAGAAGCAATGAAACCCCACTACCAATGAGCATGTGTGGAATAAAAGCTTGGTTTCTGAGTATCATTCTTCAATAAACAGAATCAGATGTCCTTAGAAAATACCTGATTCCAGGGCAGAGGATGGAAAACTACAAGATGTGCTGGGAACATTTTGGAGCCAGTAAGTGAGAAAAATGATGGTAACATGTCAAAAGGATGCAGGAGCTAACTTGAAGGAGCTCTCAATAGCCAGATGTGGGACAATCCGAACAATAAACCAAATAAGGATATTAATGAATTAAAAGATACAATAAAATAATAATTTTGGGTTTGTACTGATATAAACAAACCATTAAATAAACAAACAAATAAATAAATGAATGAATAAATGAATAAATAAATGGGAGAGAGGAACAGCTTTTTTAAAAATTTTTTTACAAATATGTTAACTGGTAAATGAAGATAGAATGATAGAAATAGAAAATTACTGTTGAGCAGATAACAGAGTAGTAGGTGAAAAGATGATATGAAACATGATATTTATGTAGTCTCAAAGTATCTACTCTGAATATGCTAATTAAATAAGGGAAAATAATACCTTTACAGTGGAAACACTCGGAAAACACCACACCACTTAACCTACTGCTTACAGTTTACGTCATTGGTAATTAGACAAATTGACATCATGTGTCTCCTAATATGATATTCTGAGAACCACACACCTCACTTTTGCGGTACTCTTGCCAAAACATGCATAACTGATCAATTATGAGGGCACATGAGACAAACCCAAATAGAGGAACGGAAGTAGTAGGGCAGAACTTTTCAAAAGTGCTGACGTCACGAAAGGCAAAAAGTGAGGAACTGTTGCAGGTTAAAGGGGACTCGGGAGATGTGACAATTAATGCAACATGTGATCTTAGATCCAATCTTGGACCAGAAAAAAAGATGTTAATGTGAAAACTGATGAAATTTAAATGAGATCTAAAGATTAGAAAATGGTGTTGTACCAATGTTAATTTTATGATCTTGGTAATTGAATTGTAGTCATGAAAATGTTAGTATTTGGGGAAGCTGGGTGAAAAGAATACAAAAATTCTTTGTACTGTTTTTACATTTTTGTAAATCTGAAATTGCTTTAATATAAAAAGATAAATTTTTGTAAAGAAAAAACATAATGTAATGAGTGGAAAATTGAATTAGAAATAGATAAGTTTTTATAGAAATAACATCAGATTTGTGTCAGGAGACCTATCTTCATATCTTCTGGCTCTTTGTCTCGAATAAGTCACTTGAAAACTCAGATTCTTCATTGTAAAATGAAGAAAATAATTGGCCAGACCATTTTGAATATCAAATAAGGTAAAGATGATTTTAAAACCCCATAATCTGGCCTTGTTTTGGGTAAGATCAGAGTATTCAGAAATAAGAGCTTAATATTTGTAGTAGCTCTGGACAAGTACATAGCAAATTTTACAGTTTTCCAATGGCACCCAATTGTGCTGCCTTGTAAAATCTAAGTGAACGAGAAGTAAATGGAAGCCAGGCCTTGGCGGAAAACAATGCAAGGCAATGCACCTGGAGATAAATCAGGTTCCCATCACATGCATAACAGAAGTGCTCAAAATGCCGTTTAAACAACAGAAAACAGGGGCCTGGACCTCTTTATAGAAGGGATCCCAAGAATGCCTGCATGAAGCCCAGGTCTCATGGATTAATATGTTTCTCATAATTTCTTAAGTAGAAAAATATGGCAGAAGACCATTTGGAAAAGTGTGTATAAATAATTCAAACTTGGGTGGAGGTGGCCAGGGTGGTGGTAGTTTTGTTGTGGGAAGGTAGTCCTAAGAGTTCCCATCAGCTGCACAGTGAATAGAACTTCTGATTGAAAGGGCAAAGTCTGAGATGGGATGGAACTGAAATGGCATAAAAGCCATGGAAGAAATCACAAAAGGTCGATAGATTTAACAGCATTACCAATGAAACTGTAATATGGTTGTTTAAACATCCACAATACACTCTGAAGAAATTAAAAGACAAATGACCAAGCAGGATAACATGTTTGTACTAAATATGACAAATAGTTAATATTCATAAAATATAAAATGCTTAAAATCAGTAAGAAAACCACAAAAGAACCACCAAATGGAAAAAGCAGACCAATGATATAAACAACACACGCAACACACACACCCACACACGTAATCTCTAAATGGGCAGTAAACATGTGGGGAAAAAAATCATTTACCCCATCTGGACATTCAACAAATACAAATTAAAATGACACTGAAACACCATTTTTGGCCTGTCAGTTTGACACAGGTTTTTAAAAAGAAAATATTCAACATTAGTCAGGATGAAGACCAGCATTCTCATGTACTTCTCACAGCAAGCAGTAGAAATTGCTACAACCAATTTTTTTGTACCAATCTTGAAAAGCAATTTGGTAAGTTGTACTATGAGACAAAAAAATGTTTGTCATCTTTAATTCAATAATTCCCCTTCTAGATATCTATCTTAAAGAGAAAACCAGAGATGCATTCGGTTGTACCTGGTGAAAGACAAGCACAGTAGTCCCTCAGTATCTGCAGGGGACTGGTTCCAGGACCTTTGTGGATATGAAAATCCGAGGATACTCCTAATAGATGGGGACAGTTATTTGAGTAGCTTTGCCTTTCCATGCCTCTGGTCTTGGGAAACATTGATAATAACACTATCTATTATATGAGTTTCCCTTTATTCATGCTTTCACTTTCCATAGTTTCAGCTACCCACAGTTAACTGTAGTCTGAGAATATTAATTGGAAAATTCCAGAAGTAAAGAAATTATTAGTTTTAAATTATGCACCATCCTGAGTAGTGATGAAATCTTGCTAGGTTACACCCAGGCTGTGAATCATCCCTTTGTCCAGTGTATCCACATTAAGCGCCCACCCTTTAGTCACATAGCAGACATCTGGGTTATCAGATCAACTGTCATGGTATCACAGTGCTGGTGTTCAAGTAATCCTTATTTTACTTAATTATGGCCCCAAAGAGCAAGTGTAGTGATGCTGGCAATTTGGATATGCCAAAGAGAAGCCATATAAGCACTTCCTTTAAGTGAAAAGGTGAAAGTTCTTGACTTAGTAAAGAAAGAAAAATATTGTATGTTGAGGTTGCAAAGATCTATGGTAAGAAAGAATCTTCTGTCTAAAATTGTGAAGAAGGAAAAAAAATGTGCTAGTTTGCTAGCTCACATTCACATAACTTTCATTACAGTATATTGTTATAATTGTTCTATTATTAGTTATTATTGTTAATATTTTACTGTGCCTAATTTATCAATTAGACTTTATCATAGGTATGTACATATGGGAAAATATGTATGGTTCAGGACTTTTTGTGGTGTCAGGCATCCAGTGAGGATCTTTGAATGTATCCCCTGTGGATAAGGGTAAACTACTGTGTTAATAATACTTATTGATCATTTATACTAGGCACAGTTCTAACCATTTTGCATAAATGAATTTATTTAATCTTCAAGAGAACTCAATGAATATCAATCATTCTAGAAATGAGAAAATAAGGTATAGAGTGACATTCCCCTAGGCCACATAGCTAAGGAAGAATGGTACACTCTGTTTCATGAAAGCACAGAAGCCTGGTGGTCAGTACTGGTCCAGTTAATGGGCTGAGTCACGGAGCAATGGCTCTCTTACAGAGTCTGTGATGGATGCACCTGACCACTAGATTTCCTGAGTTAGCATAGTTGTGTTTAGAGATGCTCCCAAGTATTTCAAGACACTGAGTTAGTGACCTGACTGGACTCAGTGGGTGTTAGGATATTTATTCACCTCTTTGCTTTCTGACAGCTTCTTCTCACCATTCTTTGAGGGTACCCCCTCTTCTCTCTGCTCCTTAAACATGACTCTCCTTTACTTCCATAGATTTAAGTACAAAGGATATGTTGAATTCTTTCAAATCTTTATCCCTGGACTCTCTCAAAAGTTCCCCTAGCCCTTATTGATCACCATCTTGATATTCCACAGGCACTAAATGTCCAGCAAAATCCAGAAAGGAGCTCATTATTCTTCTAAATTTTCTGTCCTGATTTGTGGTGTCCCAATTAACCAGCTTTGCAGGTCAGAATTAGAGAATTATCCTCACTCTTCTTCTGGCCTTATTGTTTTTCCTTTAAAAACTATTGTTTTATAGAGATGTAATTCACATATAAAATTTCACACTTTTAGAATGTACAATTCAATGGCTTTTAGTATATTCATATTTGTACATCTATTACCATAATCAATTCTAGAACACTTTCATCTTCTTAGCCATTCTCCTAATCCCTCTTCCTTCCAGCCCCCGGCAGCCTCTAACCTACTTTCTGTCTCTATAGATTTGCCAATTCTAGAAATTTCATATGAATGCAACATGCAACATGTGGCCTTTTATAACTGGCTCTTGTCATTTAGCATACTGTTTTGGGGTTCATCCATGTTGTAGCATGTAATAATATTTTTAATTCCTTTTATGGCTAAATAATATTCCATTGTGCTCATGAATCCTCACCTGGGCAATTGTACACCTTCTTATCTTGCTTCTTTGCTTCCAGTCTTATCCTCTCCAGTCTATTCCCTACTCTGCTTCCAGAGGAATCCGTAAGCATATATCAGATTATGTTCTTCTCAAAATCTTTTGATGGCTCCCCATTCCCTTTGGGAGGAGGTCTAAACTCCTGGGCATGGTATATCAGTTCTGCAGTGCTTCCACCGACCTACCCTCTCCTGTACCCTGCACACAGCCAGAGGAGACCATCTACTCTGTTTGTTCTGTGTGGAGTGACATCCTTCCTGTCTTTGCAGGTGCAACTTCTCTGCCAGGAATGTTCTTCTTCCCAGACTCTGCCCAGCAAATTCCTCATCCTTCTCTATTTATATATCATCTCCATTTTGAGTTTCCATAGGACCTTGAAGGCAATTTAAGGTATGTGTCACTTGCTGTGAATGTCTGTGAACGTGAATCCAGAAGCTAAGTTTTGTTCCTCTCTGTTTCCTTGGGGCCTGGTACAGAGCCTAGAATATGGGCAGAAATTGATAAATGTTTGTTAAAGGCTTGGAGTTAAGAAAGAAATATAATATTTTTCATACTCCTGTTGGTAGCTTACAAAATCATAAATGATGTGAATATTTTTGTCTGAGCATATGTGCCATAATTGGGATTATTACGTATCAGTCTGTTCTGGGAAAATAAAAAGCAAAGGTACAATTAAAAAGAATAGAAATATTATACTCTGAAAATGGCTTAATATATTTATCGAAAATTCACTATTCAGTGGCTGACCACTCTGTTTCACTCTGACACTAATAGCTCAAAGATTTCAGTAAATAACTGGTTTACAGAAAGAAACTGCTTTCGAATTTCAATATACAAAATACCTTTCACCCGGACACCATGAATTTAGGATCATGAAATTCTTGCAGTAACTGAAAGCATGGTCACTAAATGTAGGTATCAAAAGGCTCTGTTGCCGCACACTAAATCTAAGAAGCCAAAATGCAGTTCCTTTTTTAAGGAAGTGAGTGGTTGACTCTCAGTGAATCGATCAGCAGTCTACATGTTATTCTTATGCCAAAGTCAATTCCATGGTTTGTGTTTGATATTTTTGAGGATTTAAAACTGATTTCAGTTTTATAGAGTTCTTGCTCTCTTTAATTCATAGCAACAATATGAGAATGTCCTTTTGGAATTCTCAATTGAAGATGAAATTGTAAAGTTAACTGACTTGTCACACAGGTTCACAGGTATGTAATATTCAAAGGCAGATCAGAGCTTTTCTGTGCTAAAGCACCCTCCCTGGCTTTGTCCTACCTCACCAACTCCTTCTCCATCTCCTTTGCTTTTCTTCTGTTTATTGTGTCCCCAGGTATCAGTCCTGGGCTCTTTAATTTACTCCCCTCCTAGGTGTCTGTGGTTACGTTAGTAACCTCTGTTCTCCATGCAAGAGTCCCTAACCCCAAGCACTAGACTTCTGATGCCAGTGTTAGGGGGGTTGGCACACTTGGATTGTGACAATGGCTATCCTACCTAGTTAGCAAATTAAGATATATCTTGAGACAAAATAAAAGTAAAATTTATTATTTTAAAAGGCTATTACTTACCATTAAAGAAGATTTCTTATGATAAATTATTTTATGCTCTCATTATAGGAAAATTCATTTCCTGCCACATACATTGCAGTTTGTTTTAGTTTCAAGCTTCCTGGCTCTAAATTTAAAAGTGAACTCCAGTCACCAGAGTGCAAATTCTCCGTGTGTGGCCTGCCCTCCCTTTTCACCCAATTTTGTAATTGGAAATACCTTAAAAGGAAGAATAACTCCCCTTGGGCAAAGTGAAGCAAAAAATGTAAACCGCTTCATATGCTATCTTGAACAAATGTATGTTTCCTATCATTATACTTCGTGGTTAAGAATAGGCTTTTGAAAGAAAATGAGGAAAAGAAATAGAAAAATATCAAAGCACATGCATAAAATCATAAAAGTAAAGAGAGGGCTGTGTGAGAGCTTACTGAAAAAAAAAATAAACTGATCTATTTAGTTCTCATGCCAGCTGAATTTTTAGTATCTTTAAGAATAGGTTGGTAAGAATCAAAAATGGGATTCCTCCATCAAGCTTCCCAGTATATAACAGAATTCAGGGTGCTGTTTATTCTCTATCTCCTTGGACTAGACAATTAGTTCAATCCCTCACTCAGTCCTCCTGTCTAAAGGACTTATTTCAGCAAAGTTTCCCATCATTCACTACGATACAGTTGCCACTCTGTTCTCCCGAGGCAAAGGAGATATTCAGTCTCTCTCTCTCTCTCTCTCTCTCTCTCTCTCTCTCTCCCTCCTTTCCCCTACCCCTCTCCCACCCCGCTTCCCAGATCTGCTCAGATGCCTATTTAATACTCTGGAAATTTCTGCAGAAGTGCCCATACATAGAAACTACAAACTTTAGAATAGCTATAATTATAAATCACTGTGGAGTTGTAGAAGGTTTGGGAAAGAGAAATAGGGAAGGATAGTACTGAGGAAGTTGGTATTGCAGAGAAGGAGCTGATGTACTTTTTTAAAAAAACTCTGGTTTGTATGCCATCTCCTGGAAAATGGCTTCATTATGCCTCTTTCCCAATTTCAGAGGTAAGCTGTATGTTTCTTAAGCAAGACCAGATAAGTTATGTTTCATTGTCTCTAAAATAACTGGCAACATAAGTTTTTCATTCAATTTATCATTAAAGGTTTATGTTTTACAACCACAGTCTATGAGGTTATAACCTTTAAGCTATATGCAAAGGCTCATGAATACATCATATAAGTGAAAATCTCTCTCCCTGCTCTCAAAGACTTACAAAGAGGCAGGCAGCATGAAGAAAAAGAGGCTCTTAAACAAACGATGGAAGTCTGAGGAGCACATATAGTAAATTCCTCTGCAGAGCAAATAGTGTACGTACGATCAGAAAATAGGGTGATGAATAAGACTGAAAATGGATAAATCAATGCTGAAGTCCATAGAAGTAAAATCAAACAAAAAACACACAATCAAAAAGCTGAGGAGAAATATTAGGGTGTATTGAGCTCTTTATAAAAATAGTAATTAATAGAACGTGGAGTCTTATAAAAAGAGTAAGGCAAGTAAATCAGCCCTCTTTTCCATTCTCTCTCTCTCTTAAGAACAGCTTTATTGAGATACAATTTGCATGAAGTTCCCTCGTTTAAAGTGTACAATTCAATCATTTTTACAGACTTGTGCAACCTTCACCATAATCTCATTTTAGAACATTTTATCATCCCCCAAATCCTAGTACCAATTAGTAGTCATTCCCATTCTCTCTTCACCCCAGGCCCTGGCAATCACTAATCTACTTTTCGTTCCCATGAATTTGCCTATTCTGGGCATTTCATATGAATGAAATCATATGATACATGCTCTTTTGTGACTGGCTTCTTTTTACCAGGCATTCCTGTAAGGTTTACAGGATTCATTCATGTTGTAGCATGCATCAGCTTTTCCATCCTTTCATGGATGAATAACTTTCCATTGTGTGAATATACCTTATCTTTTTTATCCTGTCATCAGTTGACAGGATTTAGGCTGTTCCCACTTTTTGGCTTATTATAACTAATGCTGCTGTGGACATTCACGTACAAGTTTTTGTGTGGACATGTATTATCATTTCTCTTGGTTAGGTGCAGAAATGGAATTTCTGGTTACATGGTGACCCTCTGTTTAACATTGTGAGGAACTGCCAAATTATTTTCCACAATGATTCATTATTTTATATTTTTATCAGCAATGCATGAGAATTCTAATTTCTCCACATCCTTGCTAACACCGGTTATTGTCTATCTTTCGAATGTAACCATCCTAGTTGGGGTGAAGTGGTACTTCATTGTGGGTTTGACTGACATTTCTACAATGACTAATGAAAATGAAAAAATTTTTTATGCATTTATTCGCCATTTTTCCTGTCTCTCTTGCCACCAGATATTCATTTGCTATTCCCCAATCTTCCATCCTTTCCTCTTGCTGGAGATCTAGCACAAAACCTGCACAGGCAGGGCCTGCATTGAGAGGCCATTTTCTGTGCTAAAGCCATCTTCCAAGGAAACTCAAGGACAAGTTCATTACTATTGATTTTGAACCATTAAAATGACTAATTTCACGTTAATTCAAGCAAATAGACTTTTATTATGTGCTTTAGTGGTATTTACTCTCAAATGAGTGGAATATTATAGATTTGCTGACAATCAGGCTTGAAATCTAGTAGAAAATATAAAGTAAGTCCATCAATAAGTATAAAACAAGGAAGAATTAGGTGAATATCATAAGAAAAGTACAGAAGTGTGTTATACATAGTGGAAATGAAAACCTTCAAAGTGTGTTGACCCTTTGACTCACCAATCTGCAACTAGAAATCTATCCCAGGGAAATGATTGCATATTTCCATAAAAATTTAGGTACAGAAATGTCTACTGAAATTGTTATTTATGATTGTAAAAATCAGACAGTTCAATAGGTAGGTACATAAATTATGTATTTATTTAAAACAACTTTAAATATATTTACAATGTAACATGCAGAAAGTATGGGAAACCTCCAGGGGCAAGAAAAAAGAAAGAAAGAAAAACTAGAGTAGTAAACAGGTGCACTGATGCTGCAGCTGCTCTGGGGAGAAAGTCTTGAGAGGGGCTGTTAGTTTCAATTACCTAAGGATTTAGGTTTTGACATTCACGTGGGGACAGGAGACAGGAGCCAACTAAAGGTACCTGACTACCCATCATAGAGCCAGACTCCTTAAGGACTACAATGTCAGAAAGGGGGTGAATTAGAGAAGCTCTCACTCAGCAGCAGAAGTGACATGGAATTCTGTCTTGGTTAGTCTCTGGGTAGAAAAAATAAATTAATTTTGACAATTTATAATCATGGGCCTATAAATTATGTAGGATTGGGGTCCAAATTATACTACCTAAGTTCAAGAGAAAATTTAAAAAAATTTTTCTCCTTGCCAGAGGCCCTAGAGCACCTGTCAGAAGAAAACTCCTCCACTCTGGGACACATTCTTACAATGTTGATTGCATAGATCACAACAGATCATGTTCAAGGAAGATAAACACACAATCCACAATTCAAGGTCTGTTTTTTGTGCTTCATAGATATTTTTTTCTACAGGATTCTTCATCTTTCAAAAGTCTAAATAAAAAATCCAAATTCATTTGTATCACTTTCATCTTAAAATGTTCCTTCTTATTTCTTTCTGGTAGCCTGCCTTGATTAAAATGTAAAATAATGACAAGTATATGTCTGCAAGGATGATTTCTGAGTGAAACTAAATGTGCTATTTTTATTTGCCGAATAATAGCATGACAAAACTACCCTTTAGATCTGAAATTGTTTTCTGTTTTATTTTTAAATTTCCCTGCTTATGTTTTCTTTGCTGTTGTTTTGTGATTACCCATTATTTACAGTTGCAAGTAGCCCTATTTCTTATCAGCTTCTTTGAACTGCTGCCATCTATTTGATTAATTGCATGGCAGTTTGGTTTGGTAAATGCCTACCACTATAACTGTAATTCTTTGCTTGCAGCATCCTCTCAACTTTTTACCAGTTATAACCATCTTTGATTTCATTTTCTCCTTAGTATTTACAAATGTTGCACATTCTTCAGGTATCACAGCACATTCTGCTTTAACTATTGTTCTTTTAAAGGAGTTAGTGCCATTGCATTCATGACTTATATAAAAATGTACTGTTATTATTGTTGTCACAATGAGACTACCACCACTTTTGAAATTTTCTGCTCGATTTCTGCTGATTTGTGCTTTTTACAATGGCAGCGTCACATATTTTAATGAAAACTAATTTTTTTTTCAATATGTGTTCATTGCTTTAGAAACTCATCTGGCTATCTATTCTTATTTTTGTTATTTCAGATGATTTTACTTTTAAGTTTTAGTTTAAGCTTGGAGGTGATGTCCTGAACAACAGAAGTCTTCTAGATTGCAATGAGGGGAAGAGAAACAGATAAACAATGTCTTGGGAGAGAGTATTTAAGATCATGAGGAAAATTCGCCTAAAAAAACAATGCCCAGGAAAGCCATAAGGGCTGTTCCCAAATATTGGGATAATGTGGAGAAGGGGAATCAACAGGGAAGAAGTTCTAGCTTTAATTTATAGAAGAAAAATGTTCATTGGAACCATTCAACAACCAGATGGACAGCTTTGCAGAGAAAGTACTTTTTGTCGGGGGAGTTTGAAGGATCAGGCATAGTCTTCAAGCCTAAAACCCAAGCTTTGTTCCCTTTTAGTCCTGCAAAATACACATTCCATACTAGAAAGAAAAAAATAATTGTGTGAACATCTACACAGTTCTCATAAAATTTAATTGATTTAATTATGGGATGAAGCTTGGAAATAGGGTGCCATTATATTTCATACCCATTTTTGTCTCTTACTTTTAGGGAAAGAGAATTCTGTGGTGTCACCTATGTACTTTTTATGATTTAAATGTCTTTACACTGGGGACACCAAGTGGAAAAATAAGAGAATAATTTAGATAAGTAGCTTTTATTTTTGGAATAGTCATCACAATATATATAAATTAGGAAATATGAAAGATATTTTGTTTCTGTAATATGTATATTAATGCACCCATGAATATGATAGTTTTTTTGCTTTTGTCAACTTCTAAAGAAATTTAATTGTAGTTTCTAAACCAGAGAAAGTTTCTCTTACATAAAAGCAGAAAGAAAAACAGTAAAACTCTGATTAACTGTCAATTGTCCCATAGTTCCACAATGGGGCACTATTGAGTTTTGTAAGATGCCCTTTCAATGGGCAGAAAGGGAACCTTGGTACAAGTGATCACCTAAAAGACGATGCTTTGGTTTCTCTTAGATGAATTATGTAACATGCATTTTCTTAAGTGAAGATAATACGTTTTCACTGAATTGCTGAGTATATAATTGTATAATCTCACTTTAAAAGTGCACAATCTCCTGTTGAATGGCATCAATTGGGCCTGAATTCTTTGGAGATGTAAACAAGCATAGAGTAATTTAAAACACACAAATGTTGTGCTATATTAAAAATTATCTTATAGGCTTTGCATTTGTAAATATGAAAAGAATAATTTCAATAATTAGATAATTTTTAAGTCTTCCAAAAGCCCTAAAGTCCTATCAACTTTGAATGTCCTCAAATATAATACTATGCACCATTAATTTGAGATGGTATAATATACAGCTAACCTGTGATTAAAGGTAATTCTGTGAAGAGAGCAGACTGGTTGTTTAGAATTTATATATAGATGGAATGATTAATTTATTAGTTCTATTCTTTCACAGTTGTTCATTATCACTATTAATAAATGTACTTAGGTATGTATTTTTCTTACTGATATTTTTGTTTCCTTTTAGATGAAATATCTCTTGCATAAGAGCAATTTTTAAAAGAAAGAGCAAAATTAATATATTACATAAAACATGTTTTCATTTTTATGTATTACTGCAGAAAGGAGACACATGTATTCTGGTGACATCTATCCATCTTAGTCTAATGGTAAAATTGCCTACCTCAGTGATGAACACATTGCAGAAATACATGGTATATTCAGGTAGGAGAACAAGTGAAAATCTACTATCCTGAGAAACAATGAAAACATTTCATAAGTCTTACTTCCTCCCATAAGCCTTTTCTAACTCTCCCAGTCCTTACAGATTTTACAGAAGTATGGCATTTAGAGACACAAGGAGTTTCAAAGGACACCCAATTTAAACTTGTATCCAGAGGGAACTAAAGTATCCTAGAAAGAAAGCCATTTGACTTCTGCTTACCTACACTGAGGGAAAGACAGTACTCTGACTGTCAGGGCAGCCTATTCAAATGGCAGTTTCTTGAAGATTTTGTCCTGTGGCCTTGAAAGATTATATGTCACTTTTATATTATTTCAGATATGCTGGTCTCTGGGTGCTATCATAGCTGTAATAGCCCTACCATCTATCTCCCCTATGGAATACGACCTCCTAGAAGACAGGACAGTGCATTAGTCATTACCATATCCCTGACACAATGCCTGGAAAATAACAGCATTTGAAGAAATGTTGGTTGCTGTATTAATATTTTGGGGGACTGGAATGAATTGCGATTCCAGCCTTTTCATCAATTGTTCTGTTACTATTCTCAACTGAACACAAGAAAATTGTTCCTTAAAGAATAGACCAACTAGAGCTAATTTAATGAGTAGAAAGAGAGCCAAAGTTATTTTTTTTCCCCCAGGGATTTATAGTCTAGTTTGGATGATTAAAAACTGGCACTTTTAAAAAATGAAAACCAATTTTTAATAATCCAAACTAGACTTTTTCTGGAATGACTATCAAGCTCATCTGTCTGTGGCTTCTGTACAACATTTCGTTCTCTTTGAAGTTCAGGCTGCCTGAGACATTCCTCTCATTGTCTGTGACCTTATAACACTTACCTTTGCTGGATTTCTTCTGCTCTCTGGTCATTTAAGCCTGAAACCAATTCATTTGGCGCATTACCTCATCCTACCTGTTGAGGGCGCGTTTTCCATTTTGAAAAAGATGCCACTTAACTGAAGAACAAGGAATGACAAGGTAGCCTAATAGGCCTTGTTCCAGTCCTCAGAGAGTTCCCCAAGTTCCCCGTGGAGTCGCTCTGAGTTTCTTATGTTTTTCTATTTCTCTCCCTTTCATCTGCTTCTCTTTCTTTCCTCACTCCTGTCCTTCAGTCCTTTTGGAATTACAGAGGATCTTACGGTCAGATTTCAGTTTTTGCATTTATTACTTTGAAGCCACATACTCCTTGAGAAAAATCTAGGCATCAGATATTCCCCCTCTTTTCTCTGATTTATTTGAAATTCTCTTAGATAGCAAACTTACTATTTTTTTCCTGATCATGAAAGTAAATTTGGCTCATATTTAGACAATACAGAAGAATACTGAGAATAAAATAAAACAATTTGTATTTGTGTCCCTTGGAAGATTCCACTTTGTATTCGTGTGTATTTGTGTGTGTGTGTGTGTGTGTGTGTGTGTGTGTGTGTGTGTGTAAGCCCTGAGAATATGCCTTCCATATCTCCTTGAGAAGGTGGACCTTTGTCTTTGGGAAGTAAGAAAATGTAAGGCAACATAAAAAGGTCCATTTAACATTATATGTATACAAATACATATAATCTATATGTAATATAATAAGATGATATTTTAAAGTATTCATTTATTTTTTTCTCCCCACACTTCTTTAACCTCTATAACATTTCCCCAGATGGGTCAAGAGACAGGAGCCTTCTTTGTTTCAAGGGAAGTTGTCATGGTAGAACCAGATAACAAAGACTATAAATTCTTGATTTTTAATTTCTAAAAATGTTAATCCAGGTGTGAGTCTGAGGAATTGGGAAAAATATATGATCATCTTAATTCTCCCCAATATCTTTTCCCCTTTCCACTGTAAACAGGAAGACATGTGACAAAAGTGATGTTAGGACATATAACAAAAGAAAAATCTCAATGACAATAGCAACACTTACAAAAATTATCAAGAAATTAACTTCAAAAGAAATGTGCAAGATTAACTTAAAGAAAATTATTATAAAAATAACCACTGAGGGTCAGACAAGAAGATAGGAATAAATGTGGAGACATGACTTAATATTGGATAATAGGAAGACGTAACATTACAAAGATCTTAACTCTCCCTAAATTAATTTGTAAAGTTTGTGCAATCCCAATCAAAACTCCCTCAGATTATTTGTGGAATTTGACAATATGATCTCAAGGTTCAAATGGCAGAATAAACGTTCAAGGATATTTAGGAAATTCTGAGTTGGGAAGGATGAGAGAACTTGCTCTACCACAAATGTATTATGAAGCTATAATTGTATACATATAATACATGTAATATAATAATATATAATTTATATTACAAAATAGAAAGCTATAGAAATGTTTTCAATGTGCCACTGGTGTGGTAATAAAAATCAGATCAATGGAACAGAATAGGGATCTGAAATAGACTCTAAGATATATGGAGGTTTTGCTTTCCTAAATGTACTGCAATAATTTCCCAATTTTTAAAATTGCAATCCTCCTACTTTTTTTACTAGTCTCTTTCTATCCTTTTTCCTCAAAACATCCAGAGTCATCACTTGAAATCATAATAAAGTTACATAAACCTTTGACTTAAAAGCTTTCAACCATTTTCCACGCAATTGGAATTAAATCCATACTCCTGCCTTGAATACCTGGATCCACTAGTCTTGCTAAACTCATTTCACAATATGTCTCTGCCACACTGGCCAGTTCTTCCTTCCCCAAAGAGCCAAGTTCCTTTACCCTGAGAGTCCTTGCACACACTGCTCCTTCCACATGGTGTGCTTGTCCCTTGGCTCTTTGTGAATCTGGCTCCATCTCATTCTACAAGCTCCAGCTTAAATTCAGGGGACTTTCTCCAAGCAGTCTATAGAAGGAAGCTGCCCTGCAGCTCCAACCCATTATTCTCTCTCTGCATGGTATTTTTTTCCTTCAGAGCACTTTGCAAGTTTTAATTACTTGTTTGCCATCTTATTGTCTCTTCCAGCATACTGTATCCTCCACTGTGTGGCAGGGACTGTGTTCTGCTCACCACTGTCCTAGCATCTAGCACAGTGCCTGGCACAATGGGCATTTAACTGGTACTTGTTGAATAAAAAAGGGAATGCATACCTAAATGAATAATAGAGATAATTGTCAAATCAGTGGGTTGTTTAAAAACAATGTTCGGGCAATGTTTTCTTTGGAACAACAACAACAAAATGTAGCACTACTGCTTATTTTCTTACTCAAAAATTAATCAAATTTAAAAATTTAAGTTGTAAAACCATGCCATTTTGTAAATAAAACATAAGTGAACATTTTTATAAATCTCGTAAGCTAATAATACATGAGTATGATTCTATAAGATCTCAGTGATATCTAAGAAATCGCTTTTATCCTATCTAAAAATGTTTAAGTCACTCCGTGTTATGTTAAAATATACAAGAACCGAGTGCCATTAATGACATCGTTGTCCCATGTCTTTCAACATAAGTTGCTATAATGGAGACCACCCCAAAGGCAATGGCTTAAACAAGATAGGAGCTTATTTTGTTCTTAAAAATGTTTATGAGCTAAGTAGTTCAGGGTTGGTAGGGTGACTGCACAACCTCAACCTGCATCTTCTATTTCCCAGCCAATGGGAAGAACATAGGGAAACACAGGCTATGTCATTCTATGGCCGACCCAGAGGTTAGTCACATGGACACGGTGTGCAGCCTTTTTGTTCCTATTCCACTGACCAGAAACAGTCATGCCCAGCTGCAAAGGAGGCTACTTAGGTGGATAGTCTTATTCCAAGCTCAGATTCAGTAGTTCCATTATTAAAAGACAAGGAGAACGACTATTGATGGATATCTTAGAGTCCTTACTACAAAGAGGCACTTGGCCCGAGTGCCACTGAGCATGTTCTTTTCTTCTCATTCATGTTTTGTTTTGTATTAGTTTTAAAAATCAGTTTTATCTGGATTTTTCCCCTTCTAAAACTCAAGATTCCAAGTTCACAGGGAGGGTCATACTTTTCTTGCCAGTATCATTTCCCCCATCTCTGCACAAATTTATTCACCCCATCTTGTGTTAGAAAACTCATTGTCCTTGTAATGTGGACTGATTCAGAAAGACAAGCCATATATTACAGCACCATCTATGTCCTAGGTATTCATTTTCAAGCCCCTTTTCCTTCTCCCCAAACTATATACCCATCAACCTGATTTTGTAGAGTAGGGGTAAGCACACTTTTCTGTGGGTTGTATATAGTCTCTGTTGCACAGTTTTTTGTTTGCTTTACTTTTTAAAATGTAAGAATTATCATTGGCTTTCAGACTGTAGAATAACAGGCTGCTGGGCTGCATTTAGTGCACTTGTCATAGTTTGAGAAATGGTAACGTGTGTCTGTATATTTCCCCTGAACACTGAGGGAATAGAAGCTACAGTATCTGGCACCAAATGGAATATATCAAGGAACTATGAGGGACATCTTACTATGTCTGAGCAATGACTACTGATCTACACCCTAATATAAATATGTTTGCTGCTAGACACTGAGTTTGATGGCCAACAATTGTTATATTGTCAGTATCATAAAGCTTTATGCTCTATTTATATCATGTCACCAGAATGAAAATTGCAGTTTGTCTCATATCTCAATGCCTTTTTAGCTGTTATAAACATCAACTCATCTACACATACCTTTGTTGGAAGAATGTTGATGATACCCTAACAGCTCAAATAATATAGCTAAGAAATGATTTTCTAATTCCTAACTTAAAATACCTACAGATTGCATTCTCTTTGAATATACATTCAATCGTTCATTATATGATTAATTAACAAGTGTTTACTGAACATCTGTCACATATACAAGGCCCAGTACTAGATTCTGGGAATGCACAGGAACAAAGTCCATACTCTCCAGTAGGGGGTGCTCACATTCTAGAAGGGAGATATGGACAATAAATAGAAAAGCACATTCTTTTAAAACATGCTGGGTGCTAACAAGTGCGATGAAAAAAATAAAACAGTGGGATTAAGAAGATAGATGTTTGAAGGGGCTATCTTAGAGTAGTCAGGAATCTCTATAAATAGGAGAGAGTTGAACTAAGTCAAGAATGCATCAGGGACCACGCTACACAGGTATCTAGGGGACAAGCACGAAGGTTTTCAGTCAGGAGTGGTCCGGAAGGGGCCAGCTGTCTAGAGTGGAGAGACTGAAGGGGAGGATGTTATAAGAAGGTCGGAAGGTTAATGAAGCCAGATAGCGCAGGGCCTTGTAATTCATTGTAAGGACTTAGGATTTTCTTTTGTGTGAGGTGAAAAGCCTGTGGAGGGTTTTGAGCAAAGAAGAGTTTCGATCTGTCTTAGGTTTCAAAAGGACCACTCCAATTGCTATGTAGACAAAAGACTCAGGGCAAGAGTAGAGGTAGGGACACTGGATGGGATGTTATTACAATTCTGCAGGTGAGAGGTGACAGGTTGGACTGGGAGGTAATAGGAAATGTAACTGTTTTCATGAGGCTCAGCACATAAGAAGTAGATTTGTCTTTAATTGTATATATTTCTAGTCCTTGAGGGATCCAGTACCACCTAATTGTCTATCCCAGAATAGATGTTGCTTTGAAGTTGCCAAGGTCTCTTTCGGTGGAAAACACAGGCTAATTAAACTAGGATTTATTATCTGGATTATTTTTATATCTCAAAATCTAGACACTGCCATGTTATTACTAATAAAGAGTCCTTTCTATAAATTAGGATGACTTCATGAGGCAGTGCTTCCTTTACTGTTGAAGAGTTGAGGGAACTCTATTTAGAGCTGAGTTATGTAGAACACTAATCTTTTAGTGATGGCTTGATTTTCAATCCTCGGTTTACATCATGGGATTGCTTTGGTGCAATAAAGAACAAACACAATCAAATGTAACACTATGCCCAACAACGCAAGGCAACAACTGCATATAAACAAAGCTAAGCTCACAGTGGATTCTCAATTAATTACTGTGAATGACAACTGAGTGATGAATTTTAGCTTTTAAAAATTAACACATTCAAGTGCTGAGGACACCATAGTAAATTAGAGTACTCTGAGTACTCTCCAAGTTAACATATTGGTCTAATTTACTGCTAGGGAGTGGCTTAGGTGCAGAGTAAATAAAGCTTATTATTTTGCCTCTGCTTTCCATTTTCTGACATTTTTGAAGTTTGCTTCAACACTAAGTTTGGATTTTTTTTTCTGTTTAACATTTCTTAAACTCACTTATTGTTGATTTTGGGGTGGCAGCCTCTCTTGAAAGAAAAGTGGGAGGGGCTATCTTATCAATAAAAATAGGTCCTCTTGCTAAAATTCTTTTACTTTTTTAATAGTTATCGCCAAATAAAGGAAAGTGCACACATTTAAATAAACTATACAGATTAATGAATTTTCATGTACATATACATTCATGTAACTACTACACAGATCAAGATAGAGCATATTTACAGCATCCCAAATAACCTCCGCATACCCACCAGTCAATATTCCACCAATGAAATCATATTCTGCCCTCTAGCTCCATAGCTTTGCCTTTTTAAAAACTTCATATTACAAAATCATATAGTGTATAATCTTTTGAATCTGGTTTCTTTTACTCAGTGCTATGTATCTGAAATTCACCCATGTTGTTATATGTATCAGAAGTTCATTTTTTTTTTCACTGCTGCTTACTATTCCCTTATATAAATATGCCACACTTTATCCATTGTACTGGTGATGGACTTTTGCAGCCTCCAGCTTTGGGCTATTAAGAATAAATCTGCTATGAACATTCTTACACATGTCTGTTAGTATATATACATCCTCGTTTTTGTTGATTCTATAACTAGGGGTGGAATGCTGCATCAGAGGAGCTATATAGGTTGACTACTTTTTACATAAATAGTGCTTTATGCTATTGGACAAAGAACAAATTGGTGCTGGAGAGTCAATACTGTTTGATGATTGTAGGCAAAGAATTTGATAGAGTATTTAAGTAAATTACTTAGAATTGTTTGCTTAGTTATTATTTTTCTTTTTGTGAAAGACAATGAGGAATCATAATGGTAATATCACCTCATACCCATTAGGATGGTCAATATATATATATTAAAAAAACGGTAAATACGACTGCAAGCAACTTTTCATTCAGCCTCCTCTGCACAGAGGACAGAAGTTGGGATGTCTTATTAAACTGATAATAAAGTTTGTTCCTAATTAGCAAAAAGAAAAAAACTACAGTAAATAGCAAGCATTGGCAGGGATGTGGAGAAACTGGAATCCCTGTGCACTGTTGATGGGAATGTAAAATGGTGGAGCTGCTATAGAAAACAATATGGCAAGTTCTTAAAAGACTTAAAAATAAAATGACTGTGTGACCCGGCATTCCAGTTCTGGGTATATACTCCAAAGAACTGAAAACACACTCTCAAAGGGATATTTACACACCTATATTTATTGCAGCACTATTCACAACAGCCAAGACGTGGAAGCAACCAAAATGTCCACTGACATTGAATGAAGAAAATATATACAGTGGAATATTATTAAGCCGTAAAAAAGAAGGAAATCCTGTCAAAAGCTACAACATGGATAAACTTTGAGAACATTATGCCAAGTGAAGTAAGTCAGTCACAAAAAAACAAAACATGATTTCACTTATATAAGGAAGTTGAGAATAGTCAAAATCACAGAGGCAAAATAGAGTATTGGTTACCAGGGATTGGTGAAAGGGAGAAAAGACAAGTTGTTGTTCAATAGATAGAGTTTCAGTTTGGCAATATGAAAAAGTTCTTACTATCTGTTGCATAACAATGTGCGTATAGTTGTGTACGGCTGCACTGTACACTTAAAATGGTTAAGATGGTAAAGAAAAAAAGATAAATGCTATTTTAAAAAATCTTACGGTTTTGATTAAAAATATTTCTCTCTGGTTTAGGCAAACATACTTTAAAGAAATGAAAAATGGACTGGTGTGTACTAGATTTCTATCTTTCATAAGCTTTTGTAAAACAATGTATTTGCTCACACAGGCTTCTCTGCTTCCTTGTTACCACTTGAATGTTTTGTGTGTGTGTGTGTGTGGGGGGATAAGATCCTTGAAATTGAATAAAATTATATAAATAACTTTTTAGAAGGCAATGAAGAGTAATTGCTGATCTCTAGAAATTAAGAATTTACAAGTACAAGGTAGTTAGTTAATCTCCACCTCTCTCCAATTAAATGAAACTATTTTTGTACTTCTGATCTATGCATGAAACAAAAAACCCTGAAGTCACAGTGACTTCTAAATAACCTTAGTGAAGCATTCAGTCTGTGGCCTGGCAGGTTGCAGGTTGTCAATAGACGTGATGGAGTGTAAAGCCCTCTTGACAACAGCTGTCCTTGTGCTGAAAGCCCACCCCTGCAGAATGTATGCCAGCCTTGCAGGGGAACTGCTGCCTGTAACTCCACTGTAGGCACCAGAACTTTATGAGCAAAGCTGAGGCTTTAGTGAGACATCATACCTTTCCCAAAATAGCCATGAATTTAGGTAAGCCAGAGCGCATCATATGTACGCAATTGTTGATGAACAGCAGGTTTTCCAGCCAAGAGTATTATTGGCCCTTAGTTCTAAACTAAGGTTCCTGATTTGACCTTACTTGACTGGGTTATTGATATGGAATTTGTAAATTGGTTTTTATTTCTATTGGAGTATGAGCCTTTGTGTTAGTCTTGGGCAATCTTTGACCTTGGGCCACCTGCTACCTGCCTTACTCTTGCCATGAAGCCTATGATCTATTTTCAGAGTAAGAGATTGGAAAGCTGCCTCCATCTTGCTATCTCTTAAGTAGACCCAGATAACATTTAATGGCTAAAAGAAAAACTATTATTTTTCTCATTTGGTACTCTAGTTAGTAGGTAATTTAAATTGTAATACTACACATTTTTCATGGGTAGTATTTTTATTTAGAATGAAAAAGTAGTGTCAACATTTTTAAATTTTTTCCCCCGAACTTAATATTTTTCTTTTTCCCTTCCTTCTTTCTTTCCATTCTTCCCTTCTTTCTTCCTTTTCTCTTTATCTCTGTCTCTATTTCCTATCTCTACCTTTAACTTTACTTCTATCTCTACCCCATCTCTATCTCACTCTCTATTTCCATCTCTATCCCTATCACTGTCTCAGTCTCCATCTCTATTTCTGTCTCTGTCTCCATCATCTCCATCTCCATCTATCTTCTCTAGCTCTATCTTCCTTTCTTTCAGTCCTCCTCTCTTCAGATAGCAGTTGAGTCAGTTTGGAATAGAGGTCTGGAGTTTGGATTCCAGAATCCAACAATCCCATTTGAGCTCTCACTAACTGTGTAAGTCTTATCCCCTCTCCCCGCAGTGCATCTGTTTCTCCTCTTATAAAATAAAGATGGTAATTGTACATTCCTTAGAGTTGCTGTGATGATCACATGAGATGTTTTGTGCATGGCCTATAGTATGCACTCGATAAATGTAAGCTACTATATGTATTAGTTTATATTAATATACTATATTAATATACTATAATAATACTATATATTATTAATATGCTGGGGCCATATAGCATAGGCAACATCAAGAACATTTATGTGGAATAAGAAAAAAGGGAAGGATTTATAAGAGCAACCAAAAAGCTAGATAATGATGGCCAAACTGTTGAAGCAGGTCTTGAAACTTGAAAATGAGATACACAGAAAAATAATTCTAGTCAATGAAACAAGAATAAGATTGTTGTATTAAATGAACAAAAATTAGTTCAGGCCATAATTACAATAAGAGAATTTTTCTAATCATGTGCAACATTTACATTAGTAATGCTGTTTTAGGAGATGACATTTCTTTGAAGTACATAAGAGGCTAGAAAAATTTTGAGCTTAAAGATCACCTGGTCCAACTCAGTCATTTCACAGGTGAAGAGACTGGGGTTACAAGAGAGTAAGCACCTTGCTTGAGGTTACACATCTCCTGATGAAGGAGCCAGACCAGAACACGGGTCCCCTGACTGGATCCCAGGGGGACATCCCACTAAAGCATACAGCTCAAAATGTGACAAGATCATCAAAAAGCCCAGTGACTTTTCATGCTGGAGTGAGAACAACTTTGCATTCACGTCAGGGATCATTTTCATGCCTGGAATTCAAAGCATGTAAAAACAGATAGCATTATCCCTGTTTTACAAATGGAAAAATAGAAACAAAGATAGGCTCTAGGTTGACAGGCTTTGTCGCCCAGCTTCAGGCTCTGTAAATATACTCCTCATGCCCAGGCAAAATGGTATGTTGGCCCACTACGGCTACCTGCCCCTCATTCTAGGATACCTTCCAGCTTGCTTTCTATTGCACACTTCTGTATTTCTTCAACATTGGCCCCTCCTTACCAAACATGCAACTCCCATAGGATGGGTGCTTTTTATTTCACTCATAGCCAAATCCCCAATTCCATGAACAGTGCCTGGCACATATTTGATGATCAATGAATTTTTCTTGAATGAATGAGCAAAAAAAAATAATCGATACTCTGGGTTTCTCCACCTATCCACTTGGATTGGCAGATGCATTTTGGGCCTTGTGTTTAGATGCTGATTTTGAGATCTCTATTATCTGTTGGCCAGTTCCATGCTCTGCAAACTTGGGTAACTGGAGCCTGCCCTTAGACTACACCCTGGATTCCTGAGCACAACCTCCTGAGGACATTCCTTTTTCTACCCGAGGCTGACAAAGAGGGTAAGACAGAATCTACTTTAGAAGACTGGACTTCTGTATTTCAGACATGTAAGAGAAATCTTCCAAACCCTGTACACTGGAGAACTCCGTTGAAACTTTGCTGAAGTTGCCCCTCTGACAGAAGAAACAAAACCAAATGCCCATGTACATAATAATAGTGAATCCAAACAGGGCCTCTCTCCAGTGGGCTCATCCCATTATCAAGGCTAATTCACCCTTTAGACAGGGCAGCTGAGTTTTCCTTTAACCTGAATTTGCCCTTGATATTCATTTGAAGCGTATCTCGTTAGCATATGTAGACTGTTTAATCACTGCTGTCACCAAGAGTTGGACAGCAAAACAGCTTTTGGCTTTTGCTTTGTTTCTTTAAGCAAAACAGCTTCAGTTTCTCTGATGAAGCAGCCCTCCGGTGAACAACCTGTATGTGGGAACAGAAAACTCTGCACAAAGACTGCCTTATGCAGATGTTACATCTCCTGACACTCAGACATTGTCTAAAGTTCAAATTTTTCTACAGGTCCTCCATGTGTAGGCTTAAGACAGGAAGTCTCAAAAAATGTTTTGCAAATAGCTTCTGATCACAGGAAATGCCAGCTGAGTCAGGAGCATTGTTCTTCAAATGGACCTGGGTTTGAAGGATTTAATTAGGGTGGATAGTCAAGCAGGACAAAGATGGTTTTTCCTTGGGGACCCATGTACTCTGTTAAAAAGGCTAAAACAGGAATGCTTATGCAATGACTTTCTTCCTAAAAATTCAGAACACTTCAAAAATTCCCACTGATTATATTCTCACAATAACTCTAAATGTTAGTAAAATGATGATGCAGGTATGGGCAATTATAAGTATGCCCATAACTCATTTTATAGCAATTTATAATCATTAGAAAAACAAAATTTATTGAGTACCATCAGCAAATATTTTCAAGGGCTGCAAATTCAAACCTTGTGCTGGGAAAGGAAGGCGATTAGAGATGTTTTGAGGATTTAAAGAATGATCAGCCCCACTAAGTCTTCCTACCACTTCCATTTTTTAATTTCAACATTTCAGAGCTGGATATTTCTACTTGTCCTGTACAGAGAAATTTTAAAATCTTTTATTATAGTGGATTTACATCATTCTCATCATTTCTTCTTTATGAAAGTAGATGCAATATTCTTTGGTACATAGATATTTATAAATATCACATGTTTGTTGTAATTTGAAGACTTTACCATTATAAAGCAACGCTCTCCAAGGGAACTTTCTGTGATATCCAGTAGAACTTTGTGATGATGGAAATAGTTTCTGCACTATTTAAATTAATTAAATAAAATTAACAAATCAGTTTCTCAGTCACATTACCTCACATTTGAAATGATCAATGCCTGCATGTTGCTAGTGTCTATTGAATTGGACAACACTGTTACATAGTATTTTCTTTGTTTTGCTTAAAACTTTTTGGCTTGAAGTCTACTTTGCCTGATATCAAAGCCTTGACCTCTGCTGTCTTTTTGTTTGCTTTTGACTCAAAAGTTTTTGCCTAACTTTATTTTCAACCTTTTTAGATCTTTTTAAGGCAAGTCTCTAGTATAGACTATAGAATTGAACTCTGCTTTTAGGTTAGTTAAGGCCAGTTACATTTATTAACATAACCCCTATGTTTGATCTCATTTCTTCCTTTTTTAAATACATATTATAAATATTAGTAATCCATTGTCTCCTTAGTTAACGTGTACAGGTTTTAATCTCTGAAGAAAATAAAATTAGCTTACATTCTCTTCCTTACTCATCTCTCATCTGCTTTCCAAGTTTAGTCAATAATATTATCTTTCTTAGTGTTTATCTTTGTTTCTTAGGGATCTATAATTCTGCTTGTCAGCATTAAATGATATCCTATAACTCCTTCCAACCACTCATGATGCAATTAATGTTAGTCCACCTCTCTCATTCTCTCTCCCTTTTTTCTCTAACATTTTGTGAAAGTTTCCAAATTTATTTTTATAGTGAGAGGATTATATCTAAGAAGGCAGAGGAGAGTTTCCTTAAAACAAGGCTAGAATTCTAAGGCTAGAAATACTACGAATAATTTATTAAGTTGATAACTCAAAGTTTAGATAACTAATTTCTTATGTAAACTTGGGACCTAGGTATGAATTAAAACTCAATTACTGATTTTTAAGAAACCTTTGAATAATAAATTACAAGTTGGATAACAAAGCTGAATGCATGGGGTATGCATTTTTTCCCAATTAAATCTTTCTACATTTGGTACTTCCTGATTTAGCAAGTTCATATAGGAGTATATGAGAAATGAGGAATCCATGATCTGAAAATATGTTAAAGGTTTTAAAATATTTCTCAAGAATAGTCAAGCACAGACACTAGCACCTGATCTAACTGGGTTAATGTGAGATAATCCATGGAATTCAATAAGATTCTCCATGTAATATGAACATCACATATGGTTTCCAAATACATCACCTGATACAAAAATAAAATTATGCAATAATATAGAAGTAATTAAAAAAGAAATATGTAACTTAAAATATGCTGGAATACTTAAATATTTACTTGTGTATAAAGGCTGAATTCATATAACATTATGTTGGCAGCAATGAGCAAAGAATAAGAATAAGGTAGTTTTACACCTTTCACGTGAGGAAAAAGCCTAAAGTTTTCCTGAAGACAGTTTCCATTGACTAGGGTAAAAAAAATAATGAAATGGAATCTTTGTAGTCCAAAGAAATTTTAATTTCAAAATGGAAGTCGATATATTTAATGTTTCTTCTTATAAAAGTCATACATGCTTCTAAAATATATTTTTAAAATTGTATATAATATAGAAAGTGAAAGCATTCTACTATTCCCATGATTACCCCATAACTGATCTAACGCCACAGAGCAATCACTAATATTAATAAGTTAGTGTTTCAGACCTTATATCAATGTTATTAATGTTTTAAATAGTATAATTACATAATTTATATATAAATAGACTCTGTAATCTTACATTTTTTCATTCAACACCATACCTTGGACATATTTCATGTTAGTTCATATAGATCTACCTTCTTTTAAATGGGATTTATAATATTTAACATGACATTGTATGAATGTGCCTTAGATGAGTTAATCAACCTCCTGCTGATAAATAGTCATGTTGTTCTCAGTTCTTTTATACTATAAACTCACTGTGATAAGAATTTTATACATATATTTATTTACTAGGAGAATTTATTATATTTTTAGAAGTGAAATCTTGAATTGAAAAGGAATGGCTATTTTCAATTTTGATACATAATGCTAAATTGTATTTTTGGGTTATTATAGGCCTCAGGACTTGGCTTGGCTTGGAAGATGATTCATAATAGAAAATTAAAAATTTAAGATATTGAGGCCACATTGAAATTAATGATTATTATTAAATTTTTATTTTTGTTATGAGAGAGGTAATAGTACCGATGAGAGAATTTAAGGTATTAATCAACTATTGTACAACATGCAGAGGTAATGAAATGAAAGAGATAACCCTCAACTTTTTATAAAAAGGGGATACAAGTACTACCTCATACAGCTTTTGTGATGATTTAATGAGATAATAGTTTAAAGCTGCTAGACTAGTACCTGTCACGTAGTAGGTATTCAGTAAATTATTACTGATATTTCCCTAAAGAGAATTTGTTCTCATAGGAGAGCTCTCTTTTAGCTTCCAGAGTCACATTTTAAATAACTCCTTTTGTCTTCTGCTTTTATCAAATATGAGACAATTGGTAAACACTTAGTACTATGTAGTGTGAACAAGAGAGATTTATGAAGTCTTTAAAACTGAGGAGTCAAATTTTATGTTACAAAGTATGGGAAGGTAGGGGTTACCAGGCAAGACAAAAAGTTGGGGCCAGGAGCATTTGCCATATGCCAAAGGTCAGCGCCTGAAGGGTGAGAGGTACCAGCACAAGCTCCAATGTCAGGAAGTAAAAGCAGGCCAGAGTCAACAAGTAAGATGACTCACAGGTAACAGGACATCCAAATTTCAGGAGTCATAAGAAGCCAGAAGTCTGGCTCCACAATCACAGAAAGGCTCAAGCCCAGAGCTAGCTCAGGCCAAGGTATGATCTGAATTTCTCAAGTTCAAGGTTAGCCAGACAGAAGCCAGAAGACAGAAGTGTGATGGAAGCATACCTCTGTGCTAAGGAGACTTGGCTGATAGCTGTTTCTAAGCCCTTACAAGCTTTTGTGGATCAGAGGGTCAGAAACCAATCACAGAAGAGTTTGCTTAGGTCCTCCAAGTAGGTGAATGGGGCAGCAGAAAGTTAGATCAGATAAAGGAAGAAGGAAGAAATAAACTTTCTGTGATAGTTTCAGTACACTGTGATGGAACCCTCTTATAGCAAAGCATTAGGAAAGCTGTACATGCTTGTAATACCAAGCCTTGCATCTGCTGTCATCTCCTGGGAAATAAAATGTTGTTATATTCTTTCCTTTGCATTTCTAAAATATCTGAAATTCATACAGCATTGCTAAGATTTAAGCATTATGGTACTAAAACTTGCATTGTATGTACTAACTGTATCTTATTTTTATCTGTTATCCTTGGAAGAGATGTGGGGAGACATTGCTGTGTACTTCTATGAAGTATATATGGACAGGAACATGTGAACTAATTTAGAAGCATTGTTCTTATACTTGGAACCATGAGATATCTATGGAAGTATAGATAACTCTCTTGGCCCCATTCCCTAGAAGAAAGTGCCCGAAGCTAAACCTTAAAACATTTTATTGGGGAGTGCAATCACATCTAGCAGGAGGAGGCTAAGGAAGAAAGAGAATGGGTTATGAAGCTGTCCACAGCTTGTTGACAAACTGTTGATTCCTGTTCTTGATATGAAACTATCAAGTCTCCATTCTGGATGTGTAAGGGTGAAGAATTATCCTCCAGTTTCCGTTTCCAATTGATCAAAGTGTTTTCTGCAGGGTGTTACTTTCCCACTCTTCCAGGTTGTACCACCTGATCCCTCCCAGCTGTTGGAGAAGCTAGATCCAAGACAATAACTGTGGCATCTGCAGCAAAACCACAGTCTGTAGGGCAAGCCAGAATGTAGGCATGAATCAGTGGCACACTGTACATCCCTGCCTACATCGTGCAACCTCACAGCTGCCGCTAGGTCAGTGCCCAATGGGTTTCACAGCATTATTAGCTCAAAGCCCCAGCATCTCATGCCCCAGGAGCAAGAAGGAAGTCTAAGTGACACTGGCTGATCATGTCCACAAGTGTCACGAAGGATTGCAGCATTGACTGAGGCCATAACCACAGGAATAACATGAACCACTGCTTAGAGTCACTTTAGAAGGAATGTAAAACATGTGTCCAGAACTGGGGTGGCTCATCAGTTGAGCCCAGTATTAAGATATTTACATGTTTCTTGTTACACAATAATAGCTAACACTATTGAGCACTTACTATACCAAGAACTTTATATACAATCTTATATGTGAATCTCATGTAATATATAATATATATATTCTATTTTTTTCCATTTAATTTTCTGAGGTGAAGATTTACTCATCTCATTCAATATTATTCAAAAGCACCTTTCACTGGCAACAATATATTTCATAATATGGATGTATAGTAATTTATTTTCACTTTCCTATATAACCAAACACATTGGTTGTTTGTAATTCTCTGCTCTTATAAGTCATTCAGTGTGTGTAAGTCAAATTTATCTAGTTTATGTTGTTATGACAAACAACTCTTAAATCTTACTGGCTTAAAATAACACATTTATTTTTCACTCACATATGGGGTTAGCAAGGGACCTCTGCATATCATAGTCACGTAGGGACCAAATCTAACAGAGCAGCACCATATCAAATGTCATTGGTCACTGTGCCAAAGAGAAAAGATAACTCTGGAGAGATTCACGTTGGCAATTAAATGCATCTTGGAAGTGACACATGGTATACCTGAACTCATTAGTCAAATCGAGTTGCAAGGTCGCATCCAAGCACAAAGGGTCCAGGAAGGGAAAAGAACCAGGCATGACAAACATTACTGAGTGTAACACCATTATAAATGTCTTGTACATAAATCTTTTTGTGTTTTGCTGCCTATTTCCATAAACATTTTTTTAAAAATTGTTGTTATAGATGGTCTAAATATTTTTATATTATTGATGCATGCACTGGAGTTTTATATTTTGGCTCTCTGACCCATACTTACTCTTTTATACTCCTCTTTATAGAGGTCCAGGAGCTGCAAACTACATTTCCCAGACCCCTTTACCTGCTGGATAGAAGCCATTTCCCGCCCCTGCTTCTGGCTCCATCAGCAGATGTGGGAGCCAACTGTAGGTGATTACAGGCTCCAGTAGCAACCCGCCCAGAAACAGCAACAGGATCATGGTCTTCGGGCTTTCTGCTCAGAGCATGTAGTGGTGCTTGTGAACTCCTCTTAACACTACCTTCTCCCTTTTGCTTCTCCAGCCCAAAAGGTAGAGTTAGCATCTTAGAATCCATGACGTCTAGGTAGCATTGTCTTCCCCTTTGGTTCCTTCAGTCTTTCTACCAATTATCTAATCAATCCCTGTATTAAATGCCTGACTGGACATTAACTGATGTAGTACATATTGCCCTCTAGAAAGTTTGTGCCAATTTACATTCAGTCCCAAAGTATTTAAAAGTACTTCTTCCCTTAGCCTTCACCATAAAGAATATTTTAATATTATAATTTAAAAGTTATGTTCCAATTTTATAGGCACTAAATATTTCATTTTATTTTGTTTCCTTTTTTACTACCGAGACTGAACTTTTAATGTATTAGCCATTTGTTCTTTAAGAAATAGATCATTTATGATCCTCACTAACTTTAAGGCTATTTGTAACTGATTTGTAAAAGACTTGATATGTAAAAGATTTTCATCTTTTGTCTCTTTTTTATATTTCTAATACAATCCCAATTTGTCATTTGTTTCTTAATTCTGTACATGGTGTTTTAAACAAAGATAGTAATTTAAAAAATTAAATCACTTCTACTACTGAGTTACTATATGATTTCTGCTTTGGGACAGGATTCTAAAGACATAATTAAGGTTAAAATTTTTCTTTGTAAAATATTGTTCTAACATATTATCTGTTAGGGACAAATTAGAGTTTCATGGCTTAAATGGTTTTATTATTTTTCCCTCTTCATACCTCTTCTTATCTGGATAACAAAGGGCCAGAGCCACTTCACAGTGAGGTGAGATGCTCCCCACACAATCACAGCTGCTCTACTCTCACTGGCCTGTGAGCCCCACCCACAATTTCAATGGAAAGTGGTCTATAAAGCCACTCTCCTGCGGGAACAGTTGTGGCATGAGAAGTAAAGGCCAGAAGCTCAGACCTCTAGTCCCAGCGGTCTGATCTTCCTCCTTTGTCGGATGAGCCACTTCCCTCATCTCTATATTCTAGGTCTCTTGTCCTGAAAACTGGTTTTTAGTTAGTATACACAAACTTCTTCTCCGGGGCCTCCAAATTATGCTCAACATTTTTAGTTTATGCTCCCTCTTCTGTCCCCCACCCCCAGGTGGTTTAAGGAGATGAAATTACATGTTGAATGGATATGTATCTATATAATATTTTGTATGTACTTTCTACTCAATATGTCACTGGAGAAGAAGTCATTTTTTTCTACTCTATCACTTCTTTCTTTGTTTTCATGCTTAAAAATAACTTTTCCACTCTAAGATAAAAAAAAATACAATGATCTATTTTTTCTATTATTTTGGAGATAGCAGCTTTTACTCTGACCAGTGAATAATAGTTGGGCCCTAGAAAAATTTTGTAGTCAATAGCAGTAGCTGATATGCAAAAAGAAAAAAATAAATATAACATATTTTCTTCTGATTCTTTTCCTGAAGACTTTTTTTCCATATGAAAAGCATAATTTCCCAATAATCTGTTTCACTTCATTTCTCTCCCTACAGACTGTTCTATGGATCCAGAAATAAAAGGGGATGCTGAGCAGGGTATCCATGATTCTGTGTTTTCTCAGTATCAAATACAGCCACTTCCTCAGGATAGTAATAGTCTCAAAGCTCTATCCCTCTAGTCCAGGGGTTGGCAAATTTTTTCTGTAAAAGTCTAGAGAGTAAATCTTTTAGGGCACATGGTCTCTGTCAAAACTACTTACTTTTGCAGTTGTAGTGTGAAGCAGTCAAGGCAATGTGTAAACTAATGAGCATGTTTCATTAAAACTTGATTTATAAAAACTGTGATAGCTATAGACTCTTGCCCTAGCCTCTGTGCTGCAGCAGGAGGTAATCTGGTGTAATTAATGAACACTTTAATTTTGATTACTTACTTTTTTGTGAGGTAGGAATGTCAACCAGCTTGACTCTCATAAGTTTGTTTAGTTTGGATGTTCGTTATTGCTGTTATGTAATTACAGGTAATTGTGACCGGCATCATCATACATTATTCCTCTTTCTTATAGAGCATTAAGTTCACCATCTTTCAGTCTGACGATGGTTTCTGTGGCTGTGCATTCACCGGGGTACCATTTTTTTTCTTAGAAGTGAAGTGAGGAGCAATCATGAGACAGGTCAAAGGCCTTGCCTGAGAAGTCACTGCTTACTTCAGACCATGACAGTCTGTTCATTATCACAGATGGAAGCCATCAGACTTCTATTATTCGTGAATGTCTCTTCTCCCTGATGTCCCCAGTCTTTGGGAAAGCTCCAGCTATTTCCTGACATGCTATAGTAGCCAGCTCCCTGTCCATCTTTTAAGCATTATACCTTAGTACTGCATGCCTATCATTTCATTTTTCACAAAAGAAATAAACTGCTCAATTTCACTCTTGGTATGTATTGTTCAAAACAAATTATAGGAATCTATATTCTTCCATACTTTAGATAATTCACTCTTAACATTTTTAATACACATATACTTGGGAGGAGGGATATATATGATATAGGAAAGTTTAAAAATCATCTTAAAGCATCAGAATTGGACTCAATCTATATCAAATGACTTAGGCTTAAATCTTATATCTATAAGTTATGATAGCTGCTCAGTTTTTAGGAGTGGGTCAAATGAGTGTGAGAAATGCTAGAAAAATAAAGAATCAAGAATATTGATCCTTTTTTTTTCAATATCTGATCTCATCTTCACCATCCTTTTAAAGACTTTCCTCCCCCTAAGCAATTCAGAAAGTAAATCAGTGAATAGACTCTAAACATCTATTCATACTTGCTCTCTTCCTTCCTTTTTTTCCTTTCTAAAACCTCAATTTTTAGAAATAGCCCTTAGTTGTAATATAATAAAATAAATATTATCTTTATTCTCATTTCAGAAAATATTTTATGCTCTTCAATATTTTTTATAGCCACTATGTTAGGGTCTTTAATTTGCCCAGACTTGTCATGAGGGAAATTCATAGAAACATAAAAAGTACTAAGGGATCTATCCTTTTGAAGAATTAGGTATGTATACCTTGCTCTATATAGATCAACTGGACTCCTGGTTTAAATTCATCATGCTAGAGCTTAAGCTAGGATTCCAGCAAGTCTAGTCAACTGGGACCAATAGGAGGCTCTCTGCGTGATGTTTTGAGGTGTCTTTGTAAAGAGAATTCATCCTAAGAACAGATGAAGCCAGGACAATTGTGCTAGAGTAAATCCCAGAGTAATAGAGAAAGCATGTTTCTGAGGGCCAGGAAATATGTATAATTAAAAGTACTCCTGACTCAGCTCCATAGATTCATGTCTATGAATCCCTATATTTAAGGACTAGAAAATCCAAAGATATAAAAACTCAAGGACTTGTTTGTTAGCAATTTTCTAAGATTCAAGAGTGCAACAGATTATAGAACAAAAAACTGAAAGGCATTTCTCCTCACCTACTCACAGAGACTGCTTTGTCATTTTAGAAGCTTATAGACTGCTGTGCCTCAGTCATGGTTCTCAAAGCAAGTGGCAGGGGCTTAGAAGAGGCAGTGCTGCTTATTGACAATGACAGCTCGGAGCTGCCATAGTGGCACACGGTAGGCATGATAGGGCCCTAGCAGATGCACCTGTGGGGCCCAGAAGCATGTGCAATGTTCAGCCCCTGTCTTGGTACTTAGACATGGCACTTGTGTCCCACAGATGTGGTACTGGTGTCCAGTAGAACCTACAGTCCTCATAAAGAACATTGGTAGCCAGAAGAAGCAAAAACTAAAAGGACTCGATTCTAAGCACTTATGAGGCATCCCCTAGCTAAAGGGGAATGCAAACATAGTGTGGGCTTAAGACCTGCCTGATCCAGTAAGAGCAAGTGCAATAAAACACAGGTTATTATCATTAATTTATACTTAGAATGCAGAACCCAGAATGAATCAGAGTTGACAAGGAACATAAATGTCCTCTAGTACAACCTTCATTCCAATGCAGAATTTCTTTTGCTAGCATTCTTGGAAGATCTTTGCAGCTTAAATATGCTAACAAAGGAAAATGCACAGTCCTTCAAGATCTAATACATTGATGGATTGGTTTATGTCTACAGTGTATGCTTAGCACTTCTGAGATTTGGATATTAAATCTCAGAAATGCTAAGCATATACTGTAGATTATTATTAACTGGTAATGTAAAATAGGACCTGTAAGAGAGAAATTATAACTGTAGACATTTATATTTATATACACTTTTATACACATAAACATGTACATATATTAATATACATATTTTTGTATAACAAGTAGGACCTTATTAAACTTATGTATAACAAAATTTTAAAAGAGCATTATTCTTTCACTAATAAGAACAGAATTAGTTAAGATAGTACTACCTGTTGTAACTGATAAAACCTTGAATCCCAGTGGCTACATAGTAGAAAAGTTTATTTCTTATTAACGTGAAGATCAAAATGGATGTTCAAAATTTTTTTGCCAATTAGTGAATTAGAGACCCAGCGTCTTTCTATTTCTTGGCTCTGTCATCTTTGACAGTGGTTTGCAAGGTTACTTTCCTTGTATGCATTCAGCCAGTGGAGGGGGAAGAAATGAAGGCTCATGTGTGGGAAGTTTTCACAGGCTAAGTCTGGAAGGAGTTTACATCTTTTTTGTTCATATTCCATTGGCTAAAACTCATTCACATGACTACATGAGCAAGGGACCCTGGGAAATATAATACTTATACATATCCAAGAAAAGAGAATTTAGGTCGAATACAGACCACATAATGTCTGCCACAGATACTTTTCCTGTTTGGCTTGAATAAAGTCACCTCATGAGACATGTTGTATGTTGACTGAAAGATAGTCCAGCCTTTTTCAATTTTAACTAAAACTTTAAAAATGTATACTTATGTATACTTAACTACTTGCATATCAGGTAAATATCAAGCCACACGTCTCTGACTCCACCCGCCTCTTTAGTAGAGGCCACTTGATTATGGGGCAGATCCAGACATCCTGAAGTTTGTATAATTTGGTAAAATCTGTTTAAGAAAAAAGATTTAAAAATAAACTACCAAAGAGAATATTTTATTAGAATAAAAAAATTTATAACAAGTAATATACTTTCTAAAAATATGGCAGATGTCACAAACATTATAAATTCCAGAAAAACAACATAGAATTTTTAAAATAATTAACTTTCTAACATTTCTTTAAAATACTTTCCCTTTACATTTTGGCTGTTACTCTTAAATTGCTTCTTCATCAGAACGTGATTTTGTAACATCATTTTCCATAGACAATAGAAAGAAAATGTCATCTCTCCTCTAACATAGTTTATTGAAGTATTTTTCCTTAATATTGATAGTTTAGAAAAGTTTCAGGTTCATGACTTATAAGTAACATTGTCAGGTAAATGTATTAGATTATCTCTAAATTTGGAAAAACTTCTCAAGTTTTTTAAGATTTAAGAACTCTAAAATTTTAGAGCAATGCAGACATTTTTGTGCAGTGACTATTGTCTTTGCTTTGCTAGGGCTCCTCCTCAGGTCTTTTAAGTGCCTCGTACAAGTGAGGGTTCCTGGCACTAAGTTTCCTTAGCTTCTTGGTTATTCTATCTCTACACCAGATCCTACAAGCAGGCCGGCAATCTTTCATTATTTTCTAAGACCTAGGGAAGCTGGCTATTTGCACTACCCTAAACTTAACATTTTTCTACTTGACTGAATCTCTTTCTAGATATCTCATGATGCTGGTCCCTTATGACGGTGCTTTGCTCAACTGCTCATACAGAATCCAGTGAATCTGATGTAGGTCCATTTGGAGTCTATCACTATCATGTGAATGCTTTGTTCTGCTAATAACTTGGATGCAGCTTCAGCATCTGCAGCAGGGCATGACCCCCAACAATCCCTGCCCCAGACTGATCTGGCAGGTCTAGTCGCAGGCCCTCCACTACCTCAGTGTACCCATCCTGTTAGAGCTGGTCAGCGAGGCCCTGTTCAGCTTGATCACTGGATATGACTGTAAGACGAAGGTGGTGGTGGGGGAGTCATAGGTGGCTTATTCATCCTTTAAAATCAGGCTTAGATTAGCCAGAAAGATCACTTAGATATGAAAGTTTCAAGTGTTTTTCTGAATAACAATGAAATTACTGGAGTTATTGGTAAAAGGCTGTTCTAAAAACAGGAATGGTTTGAATCCAAGTCTCATGATTTTGTAAGGTGGAGAAAGTCACTGAGAGCAAATGAAGAGAGTGAAAGAATGGATCAATAGGTGAGAAAGTAGAAAGTAGTTAAAATAATTGTAGATAAAGGAGACAAATAGAATAGAAAAATCTGAAGGGGATAAAATAAGGTATGTATATATATATATATATATATATATATATATATATATATATATATGGAGTTTTGATAAGGAATAATATTTGAAGGCTGTAGTTGAGCTGAATGAGTGAATGTATGACTTTAGATCATACAACAGCATCTAGTAATGTGTCTTACCCATCATTTATTTTAAAACCAGGCATTTGCAAATTGTCAAAACAAGCAATGTGATATACAATTACCAACCATAAGAAAGAACTTTCTGTGTTTTAAAGAACTTCAAAGCCTAATTAAAAATTCCAAGGGTATAAATAAAAATATTATTATTCTATGAAACCAATTCAAGTTTTATTTTTAAAAAATAGTTATACATGTTTAACCATCATTATTTACAAATAAAATAAATATGTCAAAAACATTAGTAATTTGATAATCCTTTATCCTTCTGACATGTTTGGAAGATGTATATGCCATATTTCCTTCAATTAAAGAATCTAATTTCAAAGAACTAAATATTTTCATTTTATTTTGGCACTAAAAATGAGTCTCTGCTTCCAGGGTTATTTAACATTTATTATTAAACATATAAAACATATAAAAATCAATGCCTGCTTCAGGGAGTGTTAAAAGCAAAGTCTTTAGCTTATGTCATCCTTTGCTTATAGGAGACTCTTTTAATATCACTTTTAGATATAGAACAAACTTAGAAACAAATCGATCTTCAAAACGATTCATAGAAACAGATTCCCCTTTATAAATTACTCACAGGTAGGACACTGACCATAAAAATAGAAGCTCTTATTTGAATCCAGGACTCTATCCATGTGCTATGGTTTCTATGTGCATTTTACTGAGATAAATGAAGAGAGATTTTCAGTTCCCTGTAACCTAAAACATTTCTCACTGCTAATGACAGAGGAAATGGTCTCTGCTGCTTCTTAAATTTTGGCTGTTTTTATCCCTTTAGTGGAAGATTGTTGAACAAAGGAGTGAAATATTATCAGTAGTGGGAGGCTTTAGAATCTTCCGACCTTTTTTCCTCCCCTTCACTCAACATTTTCCACACATGTGTACCCAGGCATCCCTATTTGGAGTGCTGGATAGGCTTGTGACAAAGCAAACTTGAACAACAAAAGAGAGAAAATGAATAATTTTAAAGTGATTTGACAAATAAAAGTGATGACATATTAGCATCAAACCAAGTATTTAGCAAAGGAGAAAGGATTCTTATTTGTCAAATACTGAAGCTCTAAACTTTGAGATAGGAATGATGGATACATGTGCTGACCCAAATTCAAGCACCTCACAGCAGAAGGTAACCTTGTCATCTTCACCTGAATTGCATTTTCTCTCAAACTTCCTTATATCCTGCAGAACTAGTGATGTTTTTGGTCTCCTGTGATTTCCAGTAGTTAATATCTTCCATCCACCATTCTTGTATAATAGAACCAGAGATCTGGTAGGTTTTCCCCTTGATCTGTGACCTTCTTAGGCAACTGCATTGTACACTGACTTCAGCCTGGAATTTTGGAGGACTTTTCATTTAAATCTTCCTTATCTGTATTTCCATCCTCTACTACCTATTTCTACTATCTTTATTTGGTGGTTTAAATGTAGATGAATTACTGCTATATTGGTGCCAAGTGATCTCAGTCGAGGTTGAATTTGAATGTATTGGGACTGCAAACTCCTTAAGCATTTACATTTTTATGACTTGATATTTATCAGGACACTGTTTCTTGTTGAAAGAATATGAAAGGACTTAGTGCATGGGCAGCAGTGAGAGGGAACCAGCTGGGAGAGATGAGAATAGAGGGGCTGGCCTTGAGTCTGTCCAAGGTGGTTAGAGCTGAATTTGTTAACAAATTCAGCTGCAATACTGAATGGGTTGAATCTGTAGAGTAAAATAAGAAAAATGCTCCCCCTTCCCCACATCTTCCATTTCAGCCTTTAAATGTGCTCTATCCAATTTCTCCTCCTTATCTCTGGCTGGTGTCTTCATCGGATTCCATGGCTTTTGAGTCACTTTGAGAAATCAGAACAGTCTCATTTTCAGGTATAAAGAAGTCTGGCTCAGTATAAATAATGACTTACATCTTATAGTCATGTCAAAATATCTCCCCTCCTCTGCTCAGTAAGTGTTTCTCCATTGTTCTGTTACTGTCTGTCACATCCCCTTGAGCTCAGTACCCTCTCCTTCTAGATTGAGGTCTCCCTGTCAATCTTACTAATACCCTTTCAAGATGACTTGAGTCAAGATGACCTTCTGGGGCGTCCACTTGGCCCCCAGGAAAAAATCATAACCCTTGCTCAACAAATGGTCGAAGAGCTGCTCCCTCTTCTGCAAGTCTCTCTTGGCCCTGTCATTATGGGCAACAACTCTAGCCTCCTGCCTTTAGAGAGCCTTCCTTCTCCAGGCAAGAGGAATCACTAGTTTGTAAGTTCACATGTGCTTCCAAAGTCTAGGAGATATACCTCAGGCTCTCCCTAGAATTCTCTCCTGGTGTCCAACTCTGAGCCCATGGGAGCACTTGGGTCTGGGTCCTGCATTTCAGTAACAATCCTGCTGAAGAGAAAGACACTATTTATTATTATTTTTTTTTATAAATACGCGACCCATTCTTTAGTTCTTGGGAAGCTCTCTTACTTTGCATGAATCTGGAGCACCTGACCCCTCTCAATATGGCTGGCGGCTCTGCATTTCAATGACTCTAATCCCTCTTTATAATTTCTAGTTTTCTCTCCTGTAAATAAGTAATGGGGTACTCAGGGAAAGGTGTGGTTCTGCTCTTAGTAAGGCACCCACTTAACATCTGCTACTGTTATTTATAGAGGAGACCAATACTTAGGGCTGACAAGGAAGCCAGAAGAATGAACAGAATCATATCTGTTCTGAGCTCAAGTGGGGTACCCTATGGAAACTCCAAGAAACCACCAGGATAACTTTGGGAGCTCTATTAGTTTGCCAGGGTGGCTATAACAGCAGATATTTATTTCTTCAGAGTTCTGGAGGCTGTAAGCAGGACTGGTTTCTTCTGAGGCCTTTCTCCCTGGCTTGCAGATGGCTGCCATCTCATTGTGTCCTCACAAGGTCTTTCTTTGTGTGGGCATGCCCCTGGTGTTTCTTACTCTTTTTATTAGGACTCCACTCATATTGGATTAGAGCCTTCCCTACAACTGCCCCGTTATAACTTAATTTCATCTTTAAAGACTTCTTTTCAACTAGAGTCATATTTAGAGGACTAGGGGTTGGGACTTAAACATATGAATTTTGGGAGAACACAATTCAGTCCATAACAGGAGGAAAAGTTTGAGGCTGGGGTTAGCTGGCCTCTCTGAGTAGATACAGCCCTCAGCATGCCTGCCTTCTCCAGTACCACTCACCTGCTGAGTTTAGGCAGCAGCGATGCTTGGAGTTTGAGCCACAGGTTTGGGGATGACCAAGCTAGTCCATTGGAATTTCCAGGCTGGCGACACTGAGGGACATTCAAGGTATATACTAATTCAGTCCTGCAGAGGGCAAATCAGTCCTTGAGTTATAATTACTCTCTACAACAAAGAATTCCCAAGACACCTACTCTTAACCCTCTAATGTCAGATTAGAAGCAATTAGCGTATTTTTGTGTCTACTGTAGTCAAATCAATCAGAAAACTGAGCAACAGTGTGTGCGTTTGCTTAAACTGTGCAAACAATTATCTTAATAGACCACATAGTTTTGATTTAGTAGACCTGAATCTGACTTGCAGTTTAATTAGATCCATATCATTTGATAAGGCTGTTTTGATGCAAAAATATTGGTGTGGTGTTTTTGATGTCAAGATATTTTGACCACTCTTAAAGAAAAAAAGAGGAAGAAAGAGGAAGAAAAGCTGTTAAACTCAACAGCTTTAAAAAATTGTATGTGTAGGACAGACATCTCCACCTTTAAATCTTGTTGCATCTTAACCTTGCTTACAATGAAATGTTCCTTCTCTAAAGACAGTAAGAGAGATTTTAACATCTCTGGGAATAAAATTTTTAAGAGAGAAAACGAACGAAAAACGAAGACCTGAAAAAATAAATTTCCAAAGGAGTAGGACACGTCCTTCTTCATTTGTGCCCTCATCAGTGCAAATCTGGGAGAGTCCAGCTGATTTTGTGGAATATTGCTGGATGCTATGGTTTCTTGTCCTAATAATCTTGAGACTATGGAAAATTTGAGACAAATACCTTTATAAGAAATTTATGTTAATAAGCATATCAGAAAAATAGAATATAATGAATGTGACCAACGTTAAATGTGTAAACTGGATCAGACAAAAAGTACATTCATTTACAGAATCCTTTTATTTCATCCAAATGCGATCCAAGCCTCCTGGTTTCTCTTCAATTACAAACTCTTCTGAATTGTCTGTATCTGTTTCCTTCTGTAAACCTGGCAGAGCTTCTGTAGATGCTCCTGGTCTCCTGAGTGCACCCTGTCAGTCTTCCACAGTGTCACCTTCTGACATACTGTCATGATGCTCAATAGACTTTTCCTGATTTAATTTTTTTACTTATTCCCCGGCCCCTTACCTCCAATTCACTGGGAAGTGGACTTACTGTTTTCTTAGAAGTTAGCACATTTCTCTTTTCTTCATCTCTTTTCCTGTGTGGACCAGAGAGATTTTCTATCTCCACTGAATTTCTTCCCAGAAATAATACACTCAAATTTAAGTCTACAAATGGCAACAGTCTATTTTATTAAATATTATATAACTCTCAAGTGAAGTTAATTTATACAACTGGTATAAAATACAGTTTCAATGAAAAGGTAAAATAGGAGAGATTATTAACAAGTTAACAATTCATCAACAATTACTATGGTATATGAACTAATTTTGAATGTTTTATATCAATCTACTTTTAAGGGAATTAGGTATTAAATAAGTAGAGCATATGTGTCCAGGGCAATTCTAATAAGTAATTCAATAAAGCCACAACTTTTTAGAAAAAAATTTGTGCTTAAATATACCTCATATAAAAATTACCGTTTTAACAATATTTAAGTGTACCATGGCATTAAGTACATTCACATGTACAACCAGCACCACTATCCATTTCTAGATATTTTCATCATTTCAAATAAAAACCCTATGCCCATGAAATGTTAACTGCCCTTATCCTTTACCCCAAGCCCCCAGCAGCCACCATTCTACTTTCCCTCTCTATGATTTTAACTGTTCTAGGTATTTGATTACCCAGAACACAACCAGGCAAATACTTAACAGTGTCTTTCCCATCCAGCTATTTTGATACCTTATAAGGCTGGGTCCTGGCCAGTCAGTCACCTTGGCTCCTTTTCTTGGTGGCCTAGCACTGCTTCTGCTCAGGATGGTTCCACCTGGTCCAGACCCTGATCTGATTGTTAAAATCAAACTTGAATAATTAGAATATTCTTTTCAAACAAAGGCTAAATTGTGATCTTTGATTATGCAACAGTTTCTTGATTAAAAAAAAAAAATAGACAAAATGGAAAGAACCTACCCTTTCCTGTTTTTGGCAAGCAAGCAAACTTTCTTTAAATTTTGGGGCCAATATATGAATTTCTTAATTCTTTTTACTTTTGTTTCATTAGCTCCGTGTTAAGTTTATTGAATAAAATTAGTCATGAGCTTAGCTTTTCCCTAGAAGTTTTTAATTAGGTTCCATCTCATTGTCTTTTTCTTTACCATGCCTTCAGCATTTGCTATTTGTGATACTTTGACAACCAGATATTTTCTGGTCCTGTATTCAGTAGCTTATTTCTGTTCTTTTTTCTTTTCTTTTCTTTCTTTTATTTTTTTTTGTATTTCTTATATTTTCTGATTAATTATACTCTTAGGTGGTCAATATGTTGAATAATTTACTTTCCACTTTTTGTTACTTAAATTTCCACTGTGATATATACTATATATATCAAAATTTAAATATATAGTCAAACAAGAGGAGTAACTTTTTCCATCTTAAATAATTAATGTAAACATAATACTCAAGTGTTATGAAACTCTCTTTAAAAGTACTCCATATTCTCTTTGTAATTTTGAATCAAGTGCTGAAAATTAATTCGATAGGTTAACTTTTCTTAATATGTGAAATGAGAAAACATGTTTACACATAAATAAAACTCTGAAATAAGTCGATGTAGGTGGACAAATTAGTAGAATCCAGCTATGTGAGATATAACGAAGTGCAAAAACTTCTTATTCGGAAGCCTTTGAGTGTTGATGGACTGATCTAAACAGGTGAGACTGGCAGGAAGTCTGTGGTTTTGCCAGCTCTGTGGTGATGTTAGGAAGCTAGAATTTCCTGATGGGAAGGAGAGTTGCTGGAAAACGGGCTAAGGTTGCTGTCAGGAAATATTAAGTGATGTCGTTTATGGACTAGTACTGGGGGCTTGAGTCTCAAAAGAAAAAAAAAAGAAGCAGTCTAAGTATCAAAGGAGCTAAAGAAAAGGATGAGCATAAGGAAATGGTGTCACAACCTGGGCGGAACATGGTCTGAGTTTGAGCAACTTGCAGTTTCCAGGTACCATCTGGGAAAAGAGGTGTGCAAAAGGCATTGAGGGAATATATTGCTACTTTATAATTTTATCCAGTAACAAGCATTCTACCATTAAAACTGTCTTGTCCTATTACCCATTCATGTTTACAGCAGATTTAAAATCTATGAAAGCACCAATTAACATTTTATTTCAGACTTTAATCTCATAGCTCTGCTCCCATAAAGTAGTATTACAATTTTTCTCATAGGCATCTTTCTTTGGAGCCCTTCTATAGATTGCGTTGAGTGCCAAGGTCACTATAGGTGTGCAAATATAAATTGATTAAGTGATTCAAATCTTGTTTTTACAATGGAATATTCAAAGTGTCTGGGGTGATACCAGATAATCTACATTTAATTACAAGTAAAAACATCCTATGTGGGAAATTTGACTAAAATTCTGAGATCACTAAAGCTAACCCAATAAGCATGTGAAAAATTTGACAGTGTTACATTTGGGTCCTAAGAGTAAATAATATTCATTTCCACTAACACATATACACACACCACACAGGTAAATGGAGATATGAATAAGAAAAAAACCCACAAATTTGTCTTAGCTGTGTACCTAAATAGGAGAGTCTGATTTAACTTGACCGTTTCACATAACTTTGTGTGTGTAGTCAAACACTAGAGAAAAATAGATCTTTGATACTTTTTTCAGAGATCCCTACCCACCAGGCCACAGATTGGTTCTGGTCCATGGCCTATTAGGAACTGGGCTGCACAACAGGAGGTGAGCAGCAGGCAAGCTAGCAAAGAGCAAAGCTTCATCTGTATTTGCAGCCCCTCCCCAGTATTAGCATCACCACCTCAGCTCCACCTCAGGTCATCAGGCATTAGATTCTCATAGAAGCACCAGTCCCTGGTGCTGAAAAAGGCTTGGGACCACTTTTTTAGAGCATCACTTTTGAGTAGTGTTCAGATGGGTGACTATCAGCTGAGCTAGAGTGTTTTTTCATCAGCACAAAAGCTGTTAACCATTGGGTAATTAGTTCTAGCTGTTGGCCAAGTAGAGCTCAACATCTGTTCCTTTCATGGTTTCAAAGGAAATAGAAGGGACAATATTGTTTTTATCAATAGTTTCATAGACTCAGACTATTTTGTTTAATATGAGACAAATCATTGAAATACGAAACAAACATTCATTGGCATAATAAATAGGAAATTTTCTTATTAACATATATTCTTGAGGATAGGTGTTCCATACTATCAAGACATGGACAAAACATACTGAGAAAAGATTATTTTTAATTATTAACTTCAGATTTATTTTTCAAATTACAAACCTATTTTTTATGACCCAACTACATCCCACTTCCCTAAATGAAGTATTTGATTACTACAGTCCAAACATATAACTCCTATCAACTCCTGTAACTATAGACAAGCACAAGCTGGTCCTATCCTGTTTAACAAGACTCAGAACCAAAGTTTAAATCTTGGATACACCACTCACGGGTAACACTTGCGAACCCTTAACCTGTTACCCTACTCTGAATTCTGGATCAGGAAGATTTGAGCCTTGCCTCTTGTCTTCTTGCCAACCTACTTACAAATGAAACTCTTTTCTTTCCTCAAAGCCAGTGAGTGACATAGTATTGGTTTCTATGTGCTTCAGGCAGTGGAGTCTTGTCCAGTAACACGCTTAGATATTGCCTCTACATATTCATGTTCTCTTATAATCATACTTTCCTACCAATTTTTTTTTATTATGGTAAAATACACATAACATAGTTACTACCTTAACCATTTTAAGTGTACAGCTCATTGGCATTAAGTACATATTCTTGGCAATCATCATCACCACCTAAACTCAGACTTCTTTTTGTCTTACAAAACTGAAACTCTATACCTATTGAACTCTCTACTCCCAATCATATCTACTTTTTATTTTGTAAAAAATGTTTTTTCTAAGTCTTATCACAACTATGTCATGAATCCCTTGTAGGGTACAGCCATGCATTACTTACATAATATACACATATGCCACTTTTAGGCATTGTTCTAGTGCTTTGCAAACATTAACTTATAATTATTCATGTGTGTGTGTTTGAGGATCCAACATGAGCATTGTATGTGGAATACTTCATTTCTAAAGCATTTCTGGAATAAATTTCGGCATCACTTAAGCATTTTCAACTGTTTCTGGTGGAAAGTTACAAAAGGACCAGATTACCCTGGGTAAATGACTTCCGGCATAACCTGACTCTAGGTCGATAGTTTTGAGAAGCCCTCTATTTTTAGCCATATTTAGGCCAGGTTTCCTCTTAAGGAAAGCCAGGAGGGAAGCTATTTCTGAGTGACAGAGACTATAGGGAAGTGACTCAACACAGTTCAGGTTTCCCTTTCTACAGGGACCCGCGGTCAACTCCCGAGATGACTTGGCAAGCGGGATGACTCCGAGACTAAGCGGCCCAGGCTGGTCCAAGCGGGCTCGGGCGGGGGCGGGGCCTCTGCCGGGGCGGGGCTCCGGGGGGCGGGGCCCGACGGCGGGGCGGGGCGCGCGGCTGCACCGGGCGGCGATGGCGGCGGACGGGGACTGGCAGGATTTCTATGAGTTCCAGGAGCCGGCCCGGAGCCTCCAAGACCAAGAGAACTGTAACACGAGCCCCGAGGCCGGGGCAGGGCCGGGCGGGGGAGGCGACAGCTTTCCAGAGCTGGCCTGCAGCTTGGAGGAGAAGCTGAGCCTGTGTTTCCGCCCCTCGGGTCCGGGCGCCGAGCCCCCGAAGGCGCCCGTGCGGCCCATCACCGAGGGCAGCCTCCTGCAGGGAGACGAGTGAGTGCGTGCCCCGGCCGGGAGCGGGCGGGAGCCTCCCCTGCCCGAGCCCTGTCCGCGGGCCCTCAGTCTGCAGCCTCCTCGGGACTCTGGTCGCAGGCTCCTCCCCTCGCCCTTCTTCCGCCTCCATCGGCCCCGGATTCCCCGCCTCTCCTTGCTCGTCCTTCTCCCTCCCCTGGGCTTTCGGGCTCTGCGCGGTCGGCGATTTAAATCTCTTGCTCCCCCCGCTCCCCACACTCCCTTTAACCTCTGCCACTCCCTCCTCGTTTCTAGAAAACAACCCTGAGGTTTATAGGGGAATCTCCTTGAATAGAGCTCGTAATTCAGAGGCAGCACCTCGGGCACAGGTGTAGCCGTTCATTCATTCAACTGGCATTTATTAAGCGCGTTTTAAGTGCCAGAGGCAGTTTCGCTCTGGGAATAAATACCAACATGACTGTCCTTCTCAATCTGGGATGGGAGCTAGATTTGTAAACATTTGTCTGAATGTGAGATTTAAAAGGGTGTGTGTGTGGGAGAGGCAGGAAAGACTTCATAGAGGAAGAAATGTGAAAACTAAATCCTGATGGATGGATGAGTGGGAGTTTTCCTGGCAGGTGAAGAAAGGTTTAGCTTTTTAGCTCGTGGATGTAGCACGTGCAAAGGTAATGTTGAAGCGGCATTTATACCGCAGGAATTTATTGGGTCCACCTGAGAGTGTAGGCCCCCCACAGAGGCAAAAATGAAGCGATCTGGTTGTTAATAGCAAGGATCTCCTAGTCTGGTGGGGAAACCAGTGCATAAACAGGTAATTATTATAGAATTATCAAAGTACAATGATAGGAAATTCACAGGGATTTATGAGAACTGGGGGAAGGGAGGGATAGGGTTCCTGGGCGCACTTTATTTAACCACTTTGAACCCCAATTATAATTTGGTTAAATAAGGGTTGTAATTATGTACCACAGTGTTACCCTAAAAGGTGGTAAAAGAAATGGTGAGAGTGAAAAAATCTGTAAAGTAGGGGAAAGGAACCCCTGGAGAGGCTGAGGGTGAAATTAATGGAGTAAACACTAAGAACATGGGTAGGATGGAGCATTGATGGGATGAAGAGATTAGAGGTTAGGGAAGAATTCTTTAGGGGGATCATTGGGCATAGAAAGAGGCTTGTAGCTGGATGGTCTCCATTCTTCTGTGAAGGGGATTTATCAGGAGTAAGGGAGGAAGCTTGAGAAGAGGACATTGGGGATGAGTACCTATAAACATGGCTTAGCAGTGATTCAGGCCCAGTTATGCTTGGAGACCATATCTTTTCATTGGTACCTCTGTACCGTGTTCAGGTGTAGAGGGCAGACTTTATGATTGGGTTTAATATACACAGACATGCACGCAGTCAGTGGCAAAATATGACATTTTTTGAAAATCTATTCCTAAAGATAAAATAGTGTTATATATATTTACACACACACATACACACACACACACACACACATACATACACACACATATATATATATATATATATACATATGCATGTAATTATATAATTCATATACTCTGAATCACTAGACCTAGGACATATTCTAGATTTTAGAATTATTATGTATTTGGGTTTATCAAGAGTCGATTCTCAAAACAGATTAGTAGTTTGTACACGTATAAAATTCCTTATTTTTTCTTTGCTTATACTGTCTGGAAAGTAGTGTATTTTAGCCTAAATTTAAAATGTTACTCTTGATAATGGTTTTTAGTAGATGATATGTTGGTAATGTGAGTCACTTTATTTGAGAATGCGCAAAAAAATCTTTTTTCCAGGGCTAGGACGGGGGCCTGTCACCACTCTCATTATCCTCTTTCTATTGCATAAATCTGCTCTCGCTATATAGGAGCCATTCCTGCTTTCACCAGAGAGGGTTGAGAATTCTTTCACTTAGATATTGCCTTGCCTTAGGGCACTTTAACTTCTCTGAGTCCTAGTTTTAGTTCTATACAGAGATTGTACTTCTCTGCTAAGGTTTTACTTTAGAAGGGTCTTTTGTAGGATTCAGTATCAGCAGGACTTTGACCTCCTTGGAAAAGAGCTGTCTTGCCAGTTTATGACTGGATATAGTATGTTATGATAAGGATAAAGGCAATTCAAATCTTGACTGGAGAATTCTAGAAATCTTTCACTTTAGAGGGTTCTGCTTTCAACTGTAATTGTTCTGACCTTGGTGGAGATGATAGAGGATTCTTGATTGCCCTTCCCTTTTGTGGAAGATCAAATTTAGGCACACTTTTAGGTAAAGTAGGCTACTCCATCTGTCCTATTATTACATCCTCATTTAAGAAGGGGCAAACAAGCAGTCCCCAAAACTCTGGGCTGTCTTTACCTACTAGAATATCCTACTCAAGTTTCTATTTAGGATTAGGTGTATAGTCAGTTATTCAGTATATGAAAATCATTTACCGAGGAAGGTATGGGCTGGAATCCCAGGAAGTTTAGCGCTAGAAGTGTTGTCTTCAATTCAAGCATGTTGGTGTTTGAGGAGATGATGATTCCAACAGAGAGGGGCTAGGAAAGAACCATGCATATAGGAGATTTGCTGGGTAAACCAGTTTTCTAGAGCCTTTGGGTTCACATTTTGATTAAGGCTAATGTGTGGTCCAAAGCCAAACATCATGTTAGGATTTTATGTTTTTTTTCAGTTATCTCATTGCTTCATCTCTTTTTCACCAAATTCCAATTCATTGAATCTAGTATGTTGCTGCTTTATTTCGAGGCTTACATTATTTTTATGCCCCTAGTGGTGTTGCTTTGTAGCCTAATGGCTTACATACTTGGGAAAAAACCCTACCCAATTATTTAATGGCTTATTCTCAATTAGATTCTTGTTAATAATTTTATTTTTTTAATGACATGTATGTGTGTACCTCTCTGCGTAGTATTTAACTTTACTTACCCCAATCAAATTTCATCTCATATCTCTGAACTCATTTTTTTATACAATGTCATGTTTATTATGCTGATTATTAATTTAGTACTGAAACCTGAGTTTTAGTCATGCAATTGGAGTTTGCTGTTGTTATCTGATGTGGTTTGTGACCTTTTTCAGTACAACTTTGGTTAATGCTTAGAGTAATAGAGCTAGAAGGAATGCCTATTTTTCTTGTTCAAGCCTCTCATTTTATAGAAATGTGGCTAATATGTAGAGAGGTTAAAGGACATGGCCAAAGTCTCATTGTTTGAGGAAGAATGGAGATGAGTGTGTGTTTCCCCAAAGGCTCTATTGCCTCCCCCAAATGCTGTTTGATAATAGAGTGGGAAAGCTGCATTGACTATAACCTGTGTGCATTATATTGTGAACTCCCTTGCTTTTCCTTTTTATTTTATCAGTCTTAGTTCTTAGCCTGTTATATTACAAATTAGATATTAAACCCTGAATTCACATTGCAACTGAAAACTTTCTCTAGAAAAGTTAACAAACCTTTGGTTAGAAATTTACTCTATGAAATGGTTCGTACGTTTGGAAGTTTAGAAGACAAAGAAGTATAAAGCACAGCATGTTTACTGCAGGTGTGTGTGGCTCTGGAAACATGGGTTAACCTCCTTGTGCTTTTGTTTCCTCATCTGTAATGTGGGGATAATAATGGTTCTTCATAATACTGTTTTTGAGAATTAAATGAGTTGATATATGTATATTGTTTAGAATAGTGCCTTGCACATAGTATAGTGGAAGTGTCAGCTATCAACCTTGGTAGAGTTTTCCATTTCCCTTCACCTCTCTCCTTAGAACTTGTCAGCCCAATTGTGTAATTATCGTTTAGTCTTGTTTAGGAAGCTCTACTTTGTTGATGCTTTTCTGAGAAACAATAGACCTATCTTTTTTGTGTGTGTGTGCTTTGGTATTTTTTTGTTCTTTTACTATAATACTAGGTATTTGTTCAATGAAGGACATATAGAATGTTAATTGTTATGGATTGTGGTTTTCTTTTTAAGGATTTGGAATGCCTTGACAGATAATTATGGAAATGTAATGCCTGTGGACTGGAAGTCATCTCACACCAGGACCTTGCACTTGCTTACTCTGAACCTTTCAGAAAAAGGGGTAAGTTAGAAATGAACCAGTCATTTCTCAATAACTGATTCTGATAATGAAACTAAAAAGTAGCATTTCTATTGAGTTACCTCTTATTTCCAAGCTTAAAGCAATTAGAGTGGCCCTTTATTGCCATAATCAACTTGCTAGCACATTTCTCTAATTCTGCATCAGCACATGCTCCCTTTTTTGTTTATCTAAATTTCTATCATCTGTATATGAACATCAATGACCAGCATTTTTTCCATCTTAAATAACATAGCTTTGATGTATTGAGAGTACTTGGTGAGAATCCTATCCTTTGTTTAAATATATAGTCATGCTCTGTAGTGTTGGGGCTACATCCTGAAAAATGCATCGTTAGGTGATTTTGTCTCTGTGCAAACATAGAGTGCACTTACACAAACCTAAATGGCACAGCCTACTGCACACCTAGGCTATATGGCATAGCCTGCTCCTAGGCTACAAGCCTGTATGGTATGTTACTGTATAAAACACGCGTGATTAAATCAATCATGAGAAAATGATTCAGTCAGGAGACACAGTAACCGTGAGATGTGTGAGACCTCTACTGGGTTAACATGGCACAGAGTTTTACAGCAAACTTTTTTATGAATAGAAAGAGTACCATCTAAAGTAATAGTAAAAGTATAGGATAGTAAATACATAAACAAGTTGTACAATAGTCATTTATTATCATAATCAGGTATCACGTATCGTAATTAATTATATGTGCTATACTTTTATATGACTGGCAGCACAGTAGGTTTGTTTACATAACATCACCACAAACACTTAAGTAATGCATTGCATTGTGACATTACTGGGTGATAGGAATTTTTCAACTCCATTATAATCTTATGGGACCACTGTGGTATGTTGTTTGCCCAAGTTTTGTTATGCAGCATGTGAGTGTATTAGGGATACTAGAATATCAACAGTTAACTTTCTGATGAATTTAAGGACTTGCTGGACATGGTGTGGTACTCAGACACTATGTATTCCTGTGAGTATTAGGGAACCTTTAAAAGACATTTTAATTCTTGGCTTTTTAATATTCTCAGCTAACTGAGGTTCCTGTGTTTGTCTTGGTATTGTAAAGTGAAGATGTCTCAAATAATAAGTATAAGCACATGTGATAGGACAGCAAAGGGGATAGAAAAGGGAGGAAAACTGCTTTTAGTGGAAAATCACAGTGTTGCTGAGAAACATAGCTAAATTATGTCAGTTTCAGGGTCTGACTGTTTAAATTCCTCATCAAATAACAGTGTAAATTCATGCCAGATCTTTTGGCATGCTCTGTATTTCATTAGAATATTTGTGAAAATACTGGGAGTTTAATGTAGTAGGGCTGCCTGTATTTTAAATAGTATTAATATTTTGTGAAAATGAATTTTCTCTTATTCTCTATGCTGTACACAACATCCCCATGACTTATACCTGGAAGTTTGAACCTCTTCTTCCTCTTCACTTCCTGCCACCCCGCTCCCCCATTTTTGATTTTTCAGTTACAGTTGACATTTAATATTTCAGGTGTATAGCATAGGAAAATTATTTTCTTAAATATGTGATTCAGAAAAGCTTGCTGCCTATTCTAGTAAAATATAGAATTCTGACAATGCTTCCGAATATTCTAGTAGATACAGAATTTTTACTGTTTGCTCCAGTTATTAACCGTTAGGCTGTTTCACAGACTAACCTGACATACCTGTAGTGAAAAGGAATAAAACAAAATAATCCTATGCTCTGTCTTCTGTTTATTTAGCTCCTAGCTATCATTTTGAGCTTAGTTCAACTTTCCCTTCCTCTGAAGCTTCCTATTTCTATTTTAGCCTTTGCTGATCTCATGGAATTATACAATTTTAGAGTTGGAAGGGACTTTAAAGGACACGTAATCCAACCTCTCACATGGGGGGAGTACCCATCTACAGCATGTCTGGCAGATGGTCAGTTAACCATGGCCTGAATTCTAGCACGGAAAGAAAATGAACTCTTTTCTGTGGGAATTGGTTACTCTGGGCAGGGCAGGTGTGTGTTTGTGTGCAAACCTTACAAGACTTGTCAGTCCCATAGAATTTAGCCCCATTGACTCCTGGGTGCTAGTCCCCACAGCACTTTCGTATCTCAGATCACTGTTGTGTTCTCTTATTAATCATGTTTCTGGGTCTGTGGTTAGATTGTGACTTCCTGGTAGGTGTCTTTTTATTTGTTTGTTTGTTTGTTTGTTTTTTAGTAACTACCACTGTGCCTGGCACATAGTGAGTACTAAGACAGATGTTGAGTGAATGAATGAATCTTGTTAGAGATCATAATGGAAAGGCATTTAAAAAAATATATTTTCTATATTATTTAACATAGTGCCAAATCAACAATAGCTAGGCAATGAGTATTTTGTTTGACATATGAAAAAATAGCATAGAAAAGGTCTTTTCATAGTTTCAAAGGGAAATACATTAGCAGCATGAAGGCGACTCTCGAATCCAGTTTCATTGAATAACATGTACACCTTATATTGTTCTTAGATTGCCTTTTGGGAAGTCTCTTTTTCTGCCTTTTGACTATTGTTTTCAATGCCAGACAATGGTATAGTCAGAATAGTGATTACTAATGACTTGGAATTTAGTCCTGGTACTCACTGTAAAAGCCTTACCTGGAAAACTCAGATTAAAATGAACAAATGATCATCTGTCATCTATCTTTCTTGATACAACTGCACAGGTGATGAATAGAACTAAAGTTAGAGCTATTCCTTGGGAATGAGTAGCACTTATTAAGTTCCTGAAGAACAAATGGATAACAAGGAACTATGTTAGAAGCAAACATGTTATTCTACTACATATAGAATATAATTTACTTTTTAAATATTAATATTAATTTTTTTAACCTGAGAAAGTTATTTTATTGTTAACTATGTGCTCTGTTCTTTCCATAACTGAACTGTGCAGAATTTACCTTCTGGAAGCATTCTTTAGATTATTCCAATTATAAAAGAGTCTATGGGAAATTATTTTGACAAAGGAAGAAGAAATTTCTTTTGCATTAGGATGAGAAAGACATTCAAGAAAACCACAGTTTGCTAGATTTCAGTTTTTAATTTTTCTTCCATTGATAGTTAAGCTGGCACACTTCTAACTTTGTTGGGCCTTTTCTAGAGTAAGACATCTAGGACAGTCCAGATTCTTCCATGGGCACATTTTTTCCATTTGAGGCAGCTTTAGTTTCATAGAGGGAAACAGCACCTCCAGCTGTGTATCTGACCCTGGCACAGGAAGGAGTGACTTGGGAATGCGTGGCAGAGAGAAGGCACATTGATGTCGAATTGGAGAGTGAATAATGATACCCATGACAGCCAGGGTTAGTTTTCAGAGCTCGAAAGAGATTCAAGCCCTTAGCATATGCCATCTCTGTGGGGAATGGGCTTGGCTCCTTCTCTGGAAATATGATCTGGGGTCATTATTTCTGTTGTCATGGAAATTTATTCTAATGGCTTACTGGTATCAGTCATGTGTTTTGGCAATAGCTAGCTGTAAACTCGTTCTAAATCCAGTGCCTTTCTTGATCATGCTTATGTGATAGAATCCTCCTAAGTCATGTTGCCTTCGGAACATCTCCTATGCCATTTCCTTCCTCCTATCATGAGCATTTTTTTCAAGGACTTGGACTTTGTTTATGCATCTTTAAATCTTCAAGAGTAGAAACAGGAAGAAGGTAATAACATCTTCCTTAGGAGTAATTTCAAATTAAAACTTGTCTCTAAGGAGAAAAATAAAACTATGGTCCTCAAATTACAACATAGAAGAGTGATTTGGGGTGTGTTTTGAAATTTAAGACTCAGTAAAGGTAATTATTAGGTCTACTCTGTATCATGATCATATTGTGGAATTTTTCATCTCTATTTCTCCAGTCTTGAAATCTGACATCCTTTCTCATCAAAAGCCTGTCTCTTGCCCTTTCTCCTTATTAAAAGGATAACTGTCATAGTTTAAAAAGTAAGCTTAGAACTATAGGACTTAACATGAAAAAGCAGCCTCAGCCCTGCTTACCCCATCCTGATTTCCACTTACCGGATACAGCCACTTTCAACTAATTCAGCTGTTTCTTCTACCATAACATCTTCATGTCATTTTACTTGATTTTATTTTTCAATTTTAGACTTTATCCATTTACTTTCTACCCAGACAATGAGAGTTTAGCTCTCTCACAGTGCTCCTTCCAGCCACAACAACATCACCTTCACAATTTAACCTTCCCTTATCTTCCCAATATAATCATATCAAAATATTTGGTTAATCATCACTTATATTGACTAATTAAATATTCACAGTTGACCCATTTTAATATAGTGTGATTAAATTTTCTCTTGTAATTCTTTTTCCTTAAAATAATAAAAATTGCCTTTTCGTGGCTTATTTAAGTTATCATTAGCTCACTAATGCAGCCTCAACAGAGCCATAAAACTCATTTTAGTAATTGAAATATAATGTATAATCTCTCTCCTCTCTGTATTTCTCCCTCTCAGGCTTTTCTTGATGCCCTGTGCAGTTAACAGTTCTAATCTATACAGGTTACTCTCTAGTTAGCTTCACAGCCATCAATGTGGGATCTTTACTATCATTACAAGAGTATCATTCACCTCTTTCTTGTATTAGATCTTTTGTCTACTTCCTTCTTGGGCTTCCTCCTGGTTTTAATGGAGCGTATTCTGCAGTAGCTTTCTGAGAAAGGGTATGTAAGAGGTAAATCTCTGAGAATTTGAATGTCTGAAAACGTCTTTCTTCTAAGCCCTACCTAATTGTTAGTTTAGCTGGATATAGGATTCTAGGGTGGAATTAATTGAAACACGAAATTACATTGATTATTTTTCAACTTCTTTTGTTGCTGTTGAGAATTCAAGTGACATTTTGATTCCCGATCCTTTTAATGTGATGCTTTTTTCTCTCTGGAAGCTATATGTTCTTTTTCTCTCATAGTGTTCTGATATTTCATGCTGATATGTTGAAGGCCACGGCCAAGCATTTCCTAGGTCGATGGTGCCGTGAGAAATAGAATGAGGAGTTATGTCATCACTGTGGTACAGCATGGAATTGCACTGTGTGTAAGTAGATAGACCTTGGAGTGCTCACGCAGCTCTTCTCTCATTCTAATGTTATGAAAGGTACAGTGTTCCTTTGCTCATCTCACTTGCAGGTTTCTTAAAGTGGGCTCTCTTCACCATTAAACTTTGGATGCTCCCATGTGAGGAACTAGGGTGGAGGTAGAGACCTACAATACTCACTTGAATGCTCAATTTTAGATAGATATATATATATCCTCTGCATTGGTAAATAAAATAATTTTCCTAGGTAAAATACTATTTTTAAAATTATATAAAAGAGAAATACATAGTTGCTTCTTACTTACTTCCTTGCGGCCATTTATTTGTGAACTCAATGTGTGCTGCTCTTTCCTGAGGAATGGAGTTTTAATTTCTAGTCATCACCTTAAGTCACATCACGTTAAATAGTTGGATGCTCACTTGTCCATTTTAATCTGCTGAGTTTTCTAGGTAAGGTTTTTACAATTCTAGGACTAAACTCTAAATCGTTGTTTAGGAGCTGTTTATACTGGTGTAGGCAGGGCTAAGGGACACCAACTAGACCAGGTGTGTTAGCCCAGGGCTGGCAACAACAAGCTGTACTAGCACTCCTTGGAATGAACAGATAAGCAGGGAAAGAAGAAGCTATCAGAATCTGGAGAGAGTAGCTATGGGGGAGAAGTCTACTTGATAGGAGCTACAGCCTTTGGCAGTCTGGCAGGGAGACAGAGACAGCAGAGTAAATGCCCAGCCCTCATCCTCCCACCTTCCAGTTTCCTGCTAGTGTTTGCCAGTGGTGTTTAACCCAACTGGAAGCCAGACTCAAGGGCGTCCTCTGATGTAGTCTATAAAGGTCAGACTCCTGGGGCACAGAGCAGGTTGGAAAGAAGAGGTGAGGCAAATGGAAAATCTCCAGCTCAGTTAGATTTAAAGATGTTTTTTGGAATCCAGAAATATATCTGCTTTTGGAAGAAGTGATGTTTAGCTGGAAGGGCTAAGTGTGCCCCTCATGGACAGTGGCTGTCTGCCAGGGAGTTATTCCTCACCCTGAATGTTAGAAGTTAGTTCGCAGGTAACTAACTTTGTTTTCTGTGGAATTTTAATATATACCAATCTTACTATTAGCTTGTTAACTAAATAACATTTACTGCCTACCTTGTCTATTTTCCCCCTCTATCTACTGTCTTCCCTACAACTTCCTAACAAATGCCCTATATTTTTGTACTTACCAGTCAGCTTTTATAGCACTCTTCCTCATGGAAAAAACAGTTAAGTATGTATCTGTATTGGGCAATAGGAGATGCTTGTAGCACATGTTAGCAATTTCATATTTATTCTATATTCCTCTCATTCCTGTTTGAGGTGAATGTTTAAGGCACTTCACATACTGCCAGGTACAGAGCAATTGTAATAATTCCTCCCTTTGGAAGGAAAGTTCTCAGCAGATGTGCCCTTCTGTAGTCTTGTTTACTGAGACACTTTGACTTCTTGTGATCAGGTCCTGCTTTTAACAGTGGGTTATTTGGTTTTAGATAAGTGACAGCTTGCTCTTTGACACGTCCGACGACGACGAGGAGTTGAGAGAACAGCTAGACATGCATTCCATCATCGTGTCCTGTGTTAACGATGAGCCTCTCTTCACTGCCGATCAGGTACAAAGGAGAAATTCACCAATGATAAGAAGGGAACCTCCAGCTGAAAAACGATTCTTATTTTGGCAACAAGTGATGTGTTGTTGGAATCTACTTGTTTTTCCTATATTTTCTGGTTTGTTAGCCCCTCCACCAAGAAGAGAAGGGAGTCTATGTAATCTGAAGCAGATGGGTTTATGTTAGTTGGGAAGATTTTCCAATGAGGCAGTTTTCCAAGATAAGCACTGTTGAAAGTACACCAAGTTACTAAAGGAAGATTATTGCTTACAGCAAAATCAGAAAAAATATTGTGAATTTTCTTTTTTAAATTTAGCCAGACATGGGCAAACTATAATATATCTGTGTAGAAATTATCTAGTTTCTCTAAACACTATGCAAAAATCCTTAGGACTTATTAGAAGTGTATATTGTGAACTTGCGAAAGAAGTGAGCATTATTCCTACGGAATGCTCTAATAATGTCAACCCTGTATTCATTTAAAACCAGTTGAATCAGCTTTCTCATTTTCTGAATACTCTTCCCACTTCTGTTGTATTGTCAAAATGCGATGCAATCTGTTGTATTGTCAAAATGCGATGCAAGAACTTCTTCCTGAAATAAAATGTTCCATGGCTACTTGGACTGTGAATTTTACTACATTATATTTTTAGGCTGGAAAAACAAGGTAAAGAGATATAGTTTGGTAAAGTTGGGAGGAGTACATTAAATCTGTCATTTTGTTGCTCCTTAGTCATATTTGTGCTTGTCATATTCTATGCCTGGAGAGAGATTAAGATGCTTAAAAAGCAAGATAATAGGTAGAGGGCTGAATGGGGTAGAGCATGAGAGTGCAGGGAACATGTGACACTGAGAAGTCATGGACTCCTCAGTAATCTGCCTGAATGCCATAAGCTGTCTAGCCCTGCTTTTGAGATAAGAGAAATAGATTCTGTAGTTTACATCAGTGCTTCCTCCTACTGTTTTACAATGCTTATTTTGGAAAATCTTGCTAATTAACATAATGACTACCTCCTTCAGGTTTACTTTTGTTTTTACCTTAGTACCGGTGTTACATGTTAAGCTTACTGATTCATGTATTTTTTTCTAATAGTTTTTTTTTTTTAACTCTTATGTCTGTTTTTCTAACTATTGAGTAATTTTTCCACTTTTCCTTAAATTTTCTCTCAGTTCTAGATCCTCAGCTTTTGGACTCTAGAATAGGACAAAATGCTGTTGTAAAATTTGAGCAACATTGTATATGACAATAGATTCCCTGCTTTTGTGCAGCTTTTCCCTCTCTCTTTATACTTTATACTTTAAGCAATTTTTGAATATTTCTTTATCTTTCATTGAATTAACATACAAAATTTCTTTTCTGCTGTTAAAGGAAAATTTTGCTTCCAAAGAGGTAATTTCTTGCTCTCTATATAAGTGTTTTTACTTTTTTTTTCTGAATTTTATGTCAGTTTGATTAAATGGCTTTAGATTGAGCACTTGCTTGTGGTATGGTAAATTTTCTGTCATTTGCTTTTATTTAGAACTATGATCTGGTTTTGGTATGTCTAAAGTAAATTACACTATATGTGTTTATAGCAAAATTTCTCAGATGTTGCAAGATCTGATAGGGCCTACTACTGAATCATGATGGACATACTAGATCATATTCTGTTTAATTTTTTATTTAGCATATTGTAAACTTTTTTAGATATACCATGTTTACTCTTACAGTCAAAATTAGATTATTCAGAAAACCCACTCTTGCACACTGTTGGTTAATGGAGAATGTAGTGCATTTCTCGGCTTGACTCAGGTGAGCGCCATGTTGCAAATGGATTGTTTTTCCTATGTAGATGTGATTAACAGTGGTATATATATTTTGGAAGGTTATTGAAGAAATTGAAGAAATGATGCAGGAATCACCAGATCCAGAAGATGATGAAACGCCCACACAGTCAGATCGGCTTTCGATGCTTTCCCAGGAAATTCAAACTCTGAAGAGGTTTAGCACAAGCAGTTATGAAGAAAGTAAGAAACTACTTAAATCAATGGTCTTTGTTCTTTTTGTATACCTCAAACAGATGGTGTGACTATCTCCAGAAATCTTTGATTCTCCCAGTCTAGGTTGCTTGTCCTGCCCTGGTCCTCCAGTAATACTCAAGGCATATTTTCATCATTGCTCAGGAACTGTGTCATATTCACCTTTGAATCCTGTTATTAGTCAGCCCTAGCTGCTGTAACAAAATACCAAAGGCTAAGGGGCTAAAACAATGGAAATTTGTCCCCTGACAGTTCTGGAGGTTACAAGTTCGAGATCAAGGTGTCAAAAGGTTTGGTTTCTTCTGATACCTTTCTCCTTGGCTTGCAGATGGCTGTCTTCTCTCTGTCCTCACATGGACTTTCGTTTATGCATATCTGTGTTCTAATCTTCTTATTGAGGGCATCTGTTACATTGGAATGGGGCCCACTGTAATGACTTCATTTTAACTTAATTATCTCTTTGAAGACCCTCTTCCAGATGTAATCACATTCTGAGGTAACAGGGGTTAGGACTTAAACGATGTCCTGTATCTCACATGTAGAGAAATGCTGAGAAAAACTAAAATGGGGTTTTAGGGAATATTCTTCTCTTTCATCTTCCCAGGACTCAATAAAATTCACACATTGGGACATATGTGACTAAATATGTATTTAATTTAATTTTTTCAAATGGACTTCTCTCTTAAGAAGTGTGCCCGAACCCTGCTAAATTACTTACAATTTCTTATGAGCAGGTAGTTTCTGTACTCCCTTGGCTTTCATATTTGTTCTTTTCCTTGTACAGCCTTGACTGAAGTATTTGTTCATGGGTTGATTGATTTAGACAAGTAAAAATTTTGTTATACTTTTTTCTCAGCCATTTGAGATATAATTTTGCTTACCTTACTCTACTTAACACCTGCCCATCAGAAGTTTTAAGATTCTGAGATCACAATTTAATTGCTTAGCATGTGATTTTGCTTTTCAGTATAAAACACCCTGTTGTGTTTGCTTGAAACATTTTTGTCTTAGTATATGCTGTGCTTTGCTTTTGGTCATAGGAGTAAAAAGGCTGTCAGTATCTGAATTAAATGAACTACTGGAAGAAATTGAGACCGCCATTAAGGAATACTCTGAAGAGCTGGTACAGCAGTTGGCCCTGCGAGATGAACTGGAGTTTGAAAAGGAAGTGAAAAACAGCTTTATTTCTGTTCTCATTGAAGTACAAAACAAACAGAAAGAGCACAAAGAGACAGCCAAAAAAAAAAAGAAACTCAAGAATGGGAGCTCTCAGAATGGGAAGACCGAGAGAAGTCATATGCCCGGCACAGTAAGTGGTGTTTGCAGGACACATTCCACACTGGAAATGGTTTCCATGGTAATCCCATCACTCCAGGCCAGCAGCAGGTGGGCTAGGCCTACATGTAAAGGAATTGGGTGCCTCACCAGGGTGCTAAAGATATTTTCTGTTCACTCTACTCCTTCAGAAAGATGTTTCCTTGGTGGGAGTATGATAGTAATCAGGGTAATTCACGACTGAAATGTTTAGTAAGTAGAAGGAAAAAGGGGAATAGAAAAGGAAGATGTTTTAAAGAAGCTGTAGCAAGTGACCATTTTAATACATTAAAATGTTAATAGTTTTTTTTTTTTTTATGTTCGGTGGGCTTATGAATGGTATTTTTAATTTTTGCTTGTCTCTTATCAATTGTATAATAAAATATTAAAAGGGGATACATTTAGAGGTAGCCGAATGGTATACAGATTGATTTGTAAAAGCACAGATTGATTAGTAAACAGCTTCCTCATTTATCAGTGAAGTTGGAATATGAAGATGTCAGTGGCACTTTTGGGACATCAGCCATCTGTCTCAGTAGTTGGTAGACTAGAATTTCTAACTGATGAAAACAAGGTCAGAATGTTTGATTCTTTGACTCTTCGTATAAAGTTTGTTTTCTGCTTTTTCATTTTTCTGAAGTGGTCCTATTGCAGTTGATTAAAATTTGTCATAAACATTAACTGCTAATTATATGAGACGCATTTCCTTATTGATTTTATGGCCTTTCATTCTGCTTTGATCACTTGAGATGCTGTATGTTGCCACCTTCATTCTGTTTGTATGTAAAAGAATGTTGGTTTTTATTTTTAGAGTATAATGGTTGAGCAAAGGAATCCATTTTTCTAAAGAGCATATACTTTTTAAATTTATGATACAACATGGAAATACAAATCACCACAAACTAGCTATTATGATTTCCAATAATATAAATTGTCTTTTAGTCTTGATTTCTTTTTTCTAAAGAATACTTAACAAAGAAATAGATCTCATTAACCAGACTCTGATGGAATCCAGGAAAGACAATGCAGTTTTAGGTTGCTGGGCCACCAGTGAGCAGTTATACAAACAAAAAGAATCTTACCATACATAGCTTATTCATTATACTGTTCTTGGCCTATGAGTAAATGGATGTTTTCTTAATGTAATGTCTATTTGTACATAGAAAGGACATAGCATATAAACTACCTTTAAATAAGTTCTCATATATATGGTACAAAATATTTTTGAGAAATGGTAGTATTGATTGAATATGTGTTTATTTAGTCATTTTCAGTGACTATTCTGAAAAAAAAAACAACCCAAAATATTTGTTTGAATATACAATCCAGAAAGTTTTCTTTATATATCAGGGACAATATATTGTATTTCATATTTTAAAACACTACACCCTTTAAATTGCCCTGTTACACAAGTGAGATTAAATAAAATGCTAAATTAAAAGGTTATAGCATGATTGGTAATTTCTGCCTGTCTGCTTTTAGGGATTACTCATAAATCCTCCATTTATTGGTGTTAACACTTGGCTTAAGAAAATAAATTTATCCCTAATGGGGTTTAAAGGCTTCTTTTTGGAACTGCCACATAAAAAGGGTTAGAGTGGATTCATTATGTAATTGTACATGGCATTTATAGTGAGAAATGGCAAGGCAGCATTTAGGTCTGTCTTAAACCTTTATTAGCCTTGAAATAGATTCATAATAACAGTAAATTTTTCACAATATTTGGACTTGTGAAGTTGCCTCCTGAGTCCTGATCTACTATTCGTGTCAAAACCTTTCATCAGCCTCGTAATGGCATCGCTAAGCTTGTGCTCATTCCCTTTAGCTTTCTCAAGCCTAAAATGCTAGAGAAAGATCATCTCATCTGCAATATAAGGAGCCTAAAACCTACTCAAAAGAACCCTAAAGTGAAATGGTCAGTTGGAGAAACAGATTCCAAAAGGTGTTATCTCTGCAGACATTTTATGTAACATGCAGTTTTGGCAAGGCTTGATCTCTGTGCCTTCACTATCATCAGTGATACTAATTTCTAAAAACTGATGACTTTTTTTTTTTTACAGGTATGAATTAGCCGATTTCTAATAGCATTAGTCACTTTTTGTACTTTCATTGTACTTTAGTTATTTATTTTATTAGCAGGATTTGGACTTTTTCCTTTAATGTGGAATAGTGTCCTTCCATTTTTTTCTTTGCATGTTTCTAAGCATGTTTCACTGAAACAACATCAGTTCTTAGTTGGTATAACACTTTATCCATTATTGTTAGCTTGTTCTCTTTGGTCTAAAGATAGTATAATGAAATATCTGGGTGAGAATAGATCAGAGTTAAACTCTTTAGGTGTTAATTTTAGAGATATATTTTGTTTCAAGCATTTTCTGTAATGAAGAAAAATAGATTTTAGGGTTGCGATTTAGAGCATTAGAACTGTCTCTGGGGCATGAAAATACTATCAAATATGGAAGAAAATATCGAGTGTCTTATAAAAGTGAAATGTTATCTTGATTTGTTTTAATTTTAAAAATAATCTTCTATGTGTTGGGTGAGATAAAACAGTATTTGTTCAGCAGATATTTGCAGAGTGTCTTCCTTGTGCCAGGCATGTTTTAGATTCAGTGGCCAGTAAAACAGACAAATCCATGGCCTCCTGGAGCTTATTTTCTAATGAGGGAGACAGGCAATAAACAATGAAAAGGATGAATAGACAGTGTAATTTTAGTAGTAGTGTTACAAAGAAAACAAAAGGCTGGGTAAGGTGGTTGATAGCAATGCTATTGGGGAGCTGTATATCTCTTTTGTCTTAGCATCTGGAAGAGCAGAGCGGTCGTGGGTAGAGACTGGAATGGTTGAAGGGCAGTGTCTGTTAATCAGTGTGGGACTTTCATGTATTTCTTTGAATTGACTGTGCTGTTTTCGACATTAGTGCTTCTGTATGTGCCATTGCCTTTTTGTAGCATGGCCCGCCTTTCTTGCTTCTCTTGTCCACTTGGGGGATTTTTTTTTTAAACGTTCTTTAAAATCATAGTCAAACATTGTCTTTCTTCTTAGAATTTTTCTCTAAGTGGATTACTCTCTCCTTTTGTGGTTAATATTACTACTCATAACTATTTATATTAGCATTGTCATACCATATTGCAATTTTTTGTCTTCATTTTTCTGGTATGGTTCCCTAAGGATAGGAAATGCAACTTTATTTTCTTGGTGTCATTAGGTCCAACATTAGGTACTTAATAAATTTCTACTGAATAAATGTGTGAAAGAAAGATAAAGGTATAAATCTGTATTTCTACCTTGGATCTTTCTGCCAGGTGCCAAACCCATGGAGGCATAATAGAATTTTAAGAGCTTTGGGTTAAGAGCTGTGTTTGAATCCTACTCTTGCCACTGAGTACATACCCCTTTGAGTTTTGGAGGTATTGAATGAAATAATATATGTAAGGCTAGCACATATACTGAGTAAATGCTAGTTATTATGTGTCGAGCTGCCTTCTAAATATTTCTCCTTGAATATCTTGTAGGAATCTGAAATTTATCCTGTTAAACCAAAGTTACCATTTTCCTGAAGTTTAATCAATTTCTTATATTTTTTCTTTTGGTTAGTCAAACTACAGTCTACTCATTCACTGAAACCAGTGGAATTTCTAGGTCAAAGCATGTGTAGTTTTAAAGGGTTTTAAACAGTCAGCTTTCTAAATTGTTCCATGGAAATGTAATGGAGTAACAGTGTAAGGGAGTGGCTGTTTCCTCACACCTCCAACCAAAACCTTTTAATGTATGCTGATCTGATAGGCAAAAAATGGTTTGATCTGACCCTTTGTATTCTTTTGTGAGTTGCCTGTTATGTTACATTTCAGATGCTTTTCGTATTTATTTGTGAAGGCACACCTAATCCTGATATCGCAGTACTATACTCTTGTAATCACTGGCTTAAGTTTGTCCTCAGAAAGACTTCAGTCTTCCCACAGGCTCATTCACATTGTTTTCCCAGCACCTCACCTAATTTTTGATGCTTTACATATCACTTAATACATATTTGTTGAATTTAAACATTACTATAAGGGGATGGAATCCCAGAGGATTTGGATTTGAAGTATTTGAATTATTGTTATTCTGTCATGGATTTTTTTTCTTGTTTATATAAAATAGATTTCACAGGTCATTAAATTTCAGTGACATTTCACATGAGTACAGGAATAAGTTGAAAAGTACACCAGTTATGTTTTAATTTAGTGGTGGTCCTCACCTGGAGTTATATGAAGTTGTGAGTACATTAGTGTTTATCTGCTTCACATCATACTTTAGTAAGTTTATACGGATGAAAATGGACGTACTTCCTCCTTTAGAATGCAGTAATGCTTTTAAATGTCATGTCTCTTGTAAGGTGCTTGTTCTAAGATTAAGGTTGAGAAGATAGGAATCTATACAATCTTTTCTGGTTTCCATATCACATTGAACTTTGAAGAGAAAGTTCTAGTGTGTTTTACTCAGCCACCACCAAAAATGTATAATTGCTTCAGTCTGAAGTTTATTCTGAAAACTTTTGGTATATTAGCAATCAGTACCTCAGCTGTAAAAAGAATACTATTATTTCATTTTTGGGGGTTGGGGAGATAACAGCTTAAAAGTGGGGGAGAGCGTGGACTTGGATGATAGATACTCTCATATATATTTCTCTTTCACAAATGTATTTCTCCACCTGTCTGTGACTCCCTTCATATTATGACTAATAGTCTATTTTTTTAGATGCAGAAGTGCTCTAATAATAGTTTTTTTTTTAAATTTAATCTTGACCAAAGCTCACTTTTAAAAAATTTATTTTTATTTAGAGCTACTATTAGTTCATTCTGAAGTTATTCTAATTTATGCTAGCTCTAAGCCTAGAAACAACTATTCTGACACAAAAGTTTGAGTTTGGGGCTTTTGTTTAAAAAAACAAACAAACACATAGACTTGGCTTTTTTCTCTCCTTTTCAATTTGAAATTTTAAAATTTCACATATGCTAAGATGATTTAGACTAGAGATTGGCAAGGCAAACTACTTACTGCCCAGGACCCAAATCGACCCTCTGCTTGTATTATAAAGTTTTATTGCAACACAGCCACATCCATTTATTTACACATGGTCTATGGATGATTTGGGTTTCAAGGACAGAGTTGAATAGTTGCAATGGAGACTACGTGGCCTGTAAACCAGAGTATTACTCTCTGGCCCTTTATTGAATAAGCTGCCAACTTCTGATTTAGACTAAAAATATTAAGAATAAGAAAAAAAGATGTGAACTCCATTTAAGTTAGTTTGTATAGATAAAATATCACGATATTGGGACTAAAATATATTATAAAATGTAGCTTTGTTTTATCTTAAGGATGTGTTGAGTTCGTCTACTTGGGGCCCCATCCATCAGCCTGAGTTGTGCCCACAGATGGTAATGCCTTGGCCAGGCCATCTCCAGGCCACTTGCTGCAGGCACCTTGCCTAGCAACAGACTTTTGTTATGTGCGTGGGTGCGTGCATGTGCGTGTGCGTGTGCGCGTGCGCGTGTGCGCATGCACGCGGGTTTGTGAGAGAACCATCAGGTAGGCTAGGTGACTATAGATCTGTGGACGGATGAAAAAAAAACCAAAATATTGTTAGTCTCCTGAGCACACTATATTCAGAGTGATAAAAGGTGGTTTAAAGAAGGTAGAATAGAAGTGGAAAAATGATCCCCACCCCACATTCTAAGTAGTTGTACTTGAAAGGATAAAGCTGCCCTGTACACATATTCGAATGTAAATGTTAACATGTTTTCAACAATAATTTCTTGGTGATAGTTGATAGTGCTTATCAGCATTTTTCTTTATTGTAGAGCCCATTCCTAAAAATTAGTGTTAGGGCTATAAAATGGAAGGTTGTAGCGTAGAGAAAAGCTTAGATGTGTCATGTTTATTTTAATTAATTCACAGCTATGGATTAAGAAGTATGAATTATGAAAGATAGTATTGCTTAGAGAAGTAAATATCCAGATTTTGATATTTTTATTATTATCCACTGTTTATTTCCTGCACTGATTTTTTGGTTTTTCATGACCCTGCAGTTAATGTAGTAAAAATCAGAAGTCTATTCTTGACTCCTTTATGTCCTAGAAAGATTCACTAATTGTTAATATAACACAAGTTCATGTAAAAGCCATAGTATTCCAGGAAATTGTATTATTAATAAGTACTAAGAGTATCCATAAGTATTAGGAAAGAATTTATAAATTTCCACGGTTATTTTACTCTAGTTTTAGTGGCTCTGAAAATGTTTGACAGTACTCAGTTGACTTACTATATTGGTATTACATAAAAATTTTAAAAGATCTTCAAATACAAAAATATTAAGTTGTTCAATACTATTCCACTTAACTCCTAACTTTGAAAATCTTCACATCATATCTTTCTGCTCTGAGACTTACACAATAGTAGTTTAATATTCAAGACATTTTCAAGTGTTTATCTGCTTTGGTATAATCTGTATTTCTGATTTACTTAGACTTGATTTTTTGAAAAAAATATTTTTTGTAGAATTTGCATTTATTACTGCTTTATAGTTCACATTAAATTATTGGATTTGAAGAAATGTCAAAACAAGCAAAATCAATTTTCACATCCTAAGTTATAGCGTAGTAATTATTTGAATATTTTTACTTGGTAACTTTTTTACATTCAATTCTTTACTTTCAATTTTTTTTTTTACTTTCAATTCTTTTTTTCTCATTGTTTTGATTAAGAATTTTATTAAAAATTAAAGTTACTGTTTTATAAATTAATTTTGGAAATCATTTCATTCAAACTGCTGAAAAGGATGTGATTTATAAAGAACAATTATGTTTGAATTTCACTGTTTTGGAACATGAGTATAAAGAATATTAATGGAGTAAGAGCATAGTTTAGACTAATAGTCAGAAATAGATAAAATGCATTTCTTAATTGCTTTTCCTAACCTTTTTCTGGCATAGAGCTTTTTTGAGAATTTTGAAAGATTTCCTAGCTACTTAGAGACCTGTATCAATTGGTGTCAGGTGCTACAAGTTTGGTAGCAGAAATAGTTTGAATTTCCTGGCCTTCCAGCTAGTTTTGCTCTTTCTCATCTTGGATCCTGCCTTCTGCAGAATTAGTTGACCTCGTGAATGTGCTGAGCAGAGAGTGAGTTGACATGTTTAGAACTTTAGAAAAGAATTAACAAACTGCATTATATCTGAGTCTCGTTGCCTTTCAGTTAGTGTAGTGTATTCTAGCTCTATTCTTTTTATTGTTCAGAAAGACCTTGACTTACCTAAAAGTGTTACTTGTTTTCTGTTTAAGCTTTTTGGCTGATTTCTACATTCAGTTATAGACAGTAGTGTCTTTTCACATTATCTTCTGTCCTTTAGCTAGAGACTGTAATCAGGAATTTATTTCTCAGTTGCCATTTCATTTCTAGAAGGAGAACTTGAAATGTTTTTATTGTCCTGGAGAAAAATAGAAGGGTATGGTTACTTCTTTATGGGAGCTATGTCCCAAATATTATTCAAACTATTTTAAAGGAATACAGCCCAGACATTTTTTGAATATTTATACTTGCTGAACACTTTGGTAAGTGCTTTCCACATATGATCTCATTTAATCCTTGCAGCATTCTTACCAAGTAGATATTACTACTGCCGTTTCATAAATGGGTAAATGAAAGCTCAGTAGACATGTTAGATCCCATAACCAGTATGCACTGGAGTGAGGCTGTACAGAGTTATACAGAGGTGTGTGTAAGGAACCCTTGACACACTGCATAGTTCAGTTCTGAGTTAGGCCTGTTATGTATGGATGGGGCTGGAAATCTTGGCTCATTTCTTCATGTCCTTTCAGATTTTTATACATTTTTATAAATATTTTTTATCTTGTTTACACTTTGTTGCTCTTGGTTTTGTCTGAGAAATGTTTTTAAAGAATGACTGGAGACTTTTAATACAGACTCATGCCAGGGAAGGAAATGGTCATGAGAGAGTTGTATTTTCAGTATCAGTCATGCGATTGAAGCCATGTATAGAGCAAACCCCTTCCCTTGCCCTTGCCCCATTACTTTGGCACCATTTTAGCAGTGAGAAGAACAATAAAGTGAATACTGTAATGCTTAATCATTTTCCTGCTTATAAATGGGCTCATATCAAAAATTCCATTCTGAGAAGGGTATTTCACAGAGCTATTAACTCTTTCATAAAGATGATGGGAAAAGGATGGAGAGATGACAAAATAATTTTAGGTTCAAATGTCTAACCAAGGTACTGTATACTCAAAACTAATAATAAAATAAAGTTAAAAGAATAATATTAGGTTCACTGAATCTTCATTAGCTTTTCACTTTGAATTTGAATATTTGGATTTTATATCTCAAATTTGGAAATGGTAGATTAAACGGAGGCAGGATTATGATTTCTGACATACCTAATAAAGCAATTATTTTAATTAAATTATACCAGATCTTTAATGTCCTTCAGTTCATTGAGCATTCATAACCCTGAGACTTGATTCCCTCAGTGCTTTGATATGTTTGTGGTACTTTTCTCCTCCTTCCCTCCCTTCCTATTTCCCCCTCTCTCTCCCTCTCTCACTTCCCATCTCTCTCTCTCTCCTCCATTCTCCTTACTTTTAAAATTTAAGCATCGAAAATGTTGTCCCTCTGGCCCAGTTAAGTACCATAAGCACCTAATAACACCACATCTGCTCGCAAGGTTGTAAATGTAGACTTTCTAAATGAGGTGAAGGTTACTGAACAGTAAATTTAATCTGTCTCTGAGGTTTTATCTTTTTAAAATTCATTTTGCCTTCCAAAAAGGTGAATTGTTTTTTGGGATTTATAGAGATTTGTGAAGCAGAATCTATTGTATGCTTTTCAGAGCTCTTTTCCTATTTCTTCCTTGTCTCACTGCCTAGTCTTTCCCATCCTCAAGCCTTCTAATTCATTGATCTTCTACTTGCTACTCTTTTTATTATCCTAGGGGTTTTATCTGACTTAGTCACTCTTACTGTTTTACAAACCATGCCAACACAGTTTATTTTATCTTTATTAATCTCATGCTCATTTCCTAGACCAGGTTCTTCAGTGGACTTTTTCAGAAGTTCATTGTTCACTCATTTGACAAATAACTATATCTTGTCGTCTCCTGTTTCTTCTGTACAACCTCAGATTATTTTTGTCTTTTAGCTGTTTGAAAAAAATTTCTATCCTGTAAGACGTCAAGAGGCCTCGTGAAGTGGTGATCACAGTCTTTAAGACTCTTAGGCTCTGGTCTTAGGAGTGTTACAACTTCGGCTTAGTAGGCATTTATAGAGCCTGCTATGACCCAGGTACTATGCACGTCACTGGAATAGAGAGAAAGATGTAGTCTTTCTTCTTCCTCAAAATTTACTCATTTCCTCATAAGAAAATGAAGCCGTTCGAATAGATAATCTCAGTGTATCATCTGGCTGTGCAATTTTGTTGCACTTTTAGCCTTCCATATATACTGTTATGTGTGTGTACAAATGTGTATGTGCTTACGTGTATGCTTTTGATTTGTCTTCTTAAAGTATAATGTATCTTGGTTGAATTATAGATTCGTAGAATTTACAAATAAGACCTTTAAAAATGATGTCATTTTAATCATCTATTTTACAGGTGAAGGAACAGGCCTTGGCAGGATTAGGGCCTGCTGTCATGTCACACAGTTAGTGACAAAGTGGGGCGAGAACTCAGATCTGTGATTTCTAGTTTGACATTTTTCTGTTGAAGTTGACTGTTGAAAAATTTTCTGATTCCAGATACTTTTGACTAAGGTGTCATTCCTAGTTTCAAATACAAATTTGGAAGTATTTCATTGGTATGGGTAGTAATTGCTGAAGAATTTTGCAGTTGAAGCCAATGACTATTAATGAAATGCCTCCTATGTGCTGAGGATGGGCTTGTGCTTTGTAGGCATACGAAAGAAGTAGCTGACATTTCTGTCCTTAAAGATTTTGAGTACTAAATTGAATTTATTTAAAAAATCTCATTGAAAATTTCCCTTTTTCTGCGGTTTTTCTTTTGATCTTGTGCCTCATCCCACTTAAAAAAAAATCCTTAATTTTACTACTATTAGATAAACACATATTGATCTTTAATTATGTGCCAGCATGGTTGTTAAGGATAGAGTAAATCCCAGCCTCCAGGGAGTGCTGCCGTGCACTGGAATCAGGATGACACACCAACCAATGGCCTTTATGTGGTGATTTTCAACAGGGCCAGTTTGCCCCCAGGAGACCTTAGGCATTGGCATTGTCACAACTGGGTGGGGTAGGGGACAGTGCCACTGGCCTCCTGCTGAGATATCTTTCAGCATTTTACAGTGCATGAGAGTGACCCCACAATAAGGAATGATCTGACCCAAAATGTCAGTAGTGTCACGGTTGAGAAACCTAGGCTTAGTGTGATAATTGCTATATTAAAAACAGCGGCCATACACTGGCCCATGGTAGAGGTGTATGCATATTACTATTGTCCCTAGTTGGTTTAGGGGTCTGGGAAGGCTGAGTTGAACCTGAGGACAGGAAGAAGGAGGAGGGGATAGTCATACCATGCAGAGGGAGTGTGGTGGGCAACCACCTGGAGGTGACAAGGACATCTGGGGATCTGCAGGTTGTTCATTATAATTAGAAGGGAGAACACTAGAAGGAGAGAGAGGAAGTCGAGAAGAGGGTGTGGAAGTAGCAAACTGGAAGCTGGAAAATGGATTGCTTTGCGTGGCATGCTTCAGTATTTGGTGTTTGTTTAAAGGCTGCAGGAATCCAAAAGTCTTAAGTGGGCTGTTACATGTTCAGATTGGGCTTTTGGAAGGGTATCTTCAGTGTTTTAAAGAGAACTAATTGGAAGTGATGGCTAGAGATAAAGAATTGATTCGGAGGCTGTGCCAATCATTGAGGCAAGAAAGGAGCCAAAGAAGTGATAGCAGGGATGGGAAAAGAGTTGAATTTCAGGGATATTAAGGAGGTGAAATCTGTTGGTTTGGGCACTGGGGAAGGGAAGAGTTAGGACTGGGTCACTGATTTCTGACTTGGGCAAGTATAGATAGAACTCATGTACCCCTTCACCAGAGGGAGCAGTGCAGTCAACAGTGACTGCATCCAACCTTAGGGTAGCATCTTGAGGGGATGGCTGTTGTGTCCATCAGCTGTGGATGCAGCTCCTTATGGTGCAGAGGTTAATAAGCCTGCCATCCCAATATGTCCAGCACATTGAGATGGAGAGGGAACAGGGCTGCAGCAATAAAAGTCTTTTAATGGGAGGAGAGGAGAATGGAAATACTCAGTAGCTGCTCTTTCACGTCCTGCTGGAGAATGACAGGACCCCTGCGCACCTGGCCACAGTGTGAACTCCTTGGTAGTCCGGTTTGGCTACTTTTGATTTTTTTTTGTCTGAGGGGATCTTTTTTTGTCTGTTGTCCTTTGTAGCTCATCTGGCAGGGTGTTTAATTCATGTTTCAGCTTAGATATCACCTCAGAGAAGTTTTCTTTGTGCTCCTGGTATAAAGTAGGCATCCTGTTTTTTAATTGCTCTGTTGTAGCTATCGGCAGGGCACCATAATTATCTGCAGTTATCTAATTCATTTACTTGTTTTACTTTTTCTGCCCTTCTCAGTGGAATATCAGTTTATGAGGCTAGGAGGGGCCTTGGCTGATGTGTTCACTTTGAATCCTTAATACCTGCAATGATATCTGGCCCAACATAGTTTTTGAAATAACGTGTAAATGAATGAGAGATTTACAGAATGCTAAAGGAGGAACAGATTTCTTTTATTGTGTTTGATTTTTGGGGGAGAGGAGGATGAATTCAGTTTTGGAGCTGAGTTTTAGGAATATTTATGTACAGATGCCTAGTAGGCATTATCCATGCAAGTCTGAAGCTCAGGAGGGAAATTAATTACTATAAAGACAGCTAACGCTTACTGAGCCCATGTGATGTGCCAGCCTCTGTTCTTAGCATTTTGCTGACCTTAGCAAAGTGGAGTTGTAGATTTACAGAGGCAGAATTTGGAACTCTAGAGTGGGAATGTTCGGAGTGTGCATGAGAAAAAATAGGGAAAACCCTGGGGGACCCTGGTATGTAAGAGGAGCACAGAAAGAGGCACCTTTCAGAAGCAGCAACCAGAGGGGCGGAGTGTGGTGTTTAGGCATCCAGGGAGCTGGTGCAAGGAGAGCTTATTGGATGTCTCAGACCTGAAAAGTGTCTGTGGACCTCAACATCAAAGAAATGACACCTGGGAAGAGCAGTCTCAGGAAACACTGGGGAATGGAGTGAGGTTAAGGGTTTGAGAATTTACAGATGCCATTGAGAAAGAGCTGGTAGAGAGGGAGAGTTTGAAAATGCAGCGAAGGGAGAAAATGATGACTGTGTGATTTTGGGGGAGGTGGGAGTTGATGACAACCGGAGCTTTGGTGGAGGAATGTCCTCAGACGTATCTTTTAGTTGGTTTCTTTGTATTTCCCATGAATCTTCTGATTTTCTTGTTCTTTCATTTTCCCAGTGGAAAAGGAGGCAGTACAGCTTTATTGATTGCCATGTTCCTTGCCTGCTCAGTGGGGCCTGGTTGGCTATAGCTACTGATTTAGTCGCAAGGGCAGAGGTTTTTTGCCCTGGGGTCAGCTATTAGTTTTGTAATTTCCAAGTTACTGGGGCTTCACATGATTGTATTTTCATTTATTTCCATTAAGTCCCTAGGAAATAGGTTTCTAATTGGCAAAGTAAAACATAAAGATAGTTTTTTAGAATGTGTCATTCAAATATAAAGTATCCTCTAGTTTCTTGATATGTGGATTCTACAATTTTTAACCTTGTTTGAGATTTTTCTGAATTTATATTTAGTGTTAAAATGCCCATAGATAGTGGAGTCAAGTAATATAGAAGATCATGTATTTTTTTTGCTGTTGCTTTTGAAAGAAAATACGTTTATTAGAAAGAATTTTTAAAAAATGAGCTGCCGATTTATTTATTTGAAGAATTTCCCATAATGTTATAGATTCTGGGGATTAAGAATTCATCTCTTTTGATAATTTTTAAACAAAATATGAACAAATTATATGATGTCATGTGAAAAAATCTACAAAGATAGCTGTTTTTCTTTTAAAAGTATCCTACTTCATCATAGGTTATTGTTATTGTGTCCGCAAAATGAAGCATGTTCAGTTGAGGTATGCTGGCCAAACATTTGGTTCTTGCTAAGACACTGTATGCAGATCGGGGTGGGGAAGAAGGATGATTCAGGAGAAATATAAATGGTAAAATGTAACTCAGATTTTCGTTAATATCATTCAGTATGTGACTCAGACAGGAGCACTTAGCTCCTTCAAAGATTAAATCTTTTGGCGTTTCTCAGGTTTTGTTGGCAGGACTTCTTACTCTTAATATTTATTGAAGACCTGAAAGAACTTTTATGTTATATTGATAGATATTTACTGTATTAAAAATTAAAACTGATAAAAGCTTAATATCTGTATTAATTTACTGAAAAAGACCAATAAGAGATTCATGAATGTTTACATAGAGTATTTTTATGAAAAATAACTTTTTAAAAATTTAGTGAGAAAAATGGCATTGCTGTACACTTTTGTCAATCTCAATATCTGGCTTAACTGAATTCAGCTAGATTCTCAAATCGGCTTCTGTATCCAGTCTGTCATTTGGAATATTTCACTCTTAAGTCATTAGAGAATGAGAGTAAAAAAAGAGGCAAAGTATTTCTGAGAAAATAATTTTGACTCATGGACCCTTGACAGGGTTTCCAGGACCTCCAGGGGTGGGTGGTGGTGGAAGGGGTGGGCAGGGGTGGGCAGGCTTCCCTGGACCATGCTTGAGAACCACTGAGATAACTATACATTGCTTGAGGGCAGACACTATTGCCTTGGTTTCCTTTCTTCTGTTCCTTGGGGCCTGGTAAAATATTCTTTATCTCAGTTCCTCAAATGTATCTACTGATTCAACTTTCCCCCACAAAATTCCAGGGAAAGGAACAATCCTGTGAATCAGGACCGAACTTCCTTTGCAGGATGCTTTTCCTCTTAATTAGTCATAGTGTAAGAATTCATCTAAGAAGTCCTTTGACTCAGAAGCCACAGAGGTGCCACTGGACAGTTTTCACTGTGTCTGATGATGTTATAGACTGGCTACAAATCAAGATAAGACATTTGGAAAAATACTTCCTTTTCGGTACAATGAAGTCTAGGAAGTCTTGGGGGTTGCTGGGAAAAAGAAGCTAGAATTGTTTCCTAGAAACGGAGTGGATGAGTCTTTGCAGAAGTTTTAGGGGACCTGGCTGGCACGTGGGCTCCACTCTGCTCTTCAGGAAACATATGTGCTCTTCTAGTTTGCATTTTATGTACCAAGGCAAGTGGCAGGTGGCCTGAAGAGCGAGTGGGAAGCAATAATCAGCTCTCCAAGTAACAGCATTTCATTTGCCAAATGTTATGTTAATGTTCTCCAAACTTATGGTAAAAATATGCAAACTTAAGCTGAAAATATGCATACTGTTAGTATTAAGTTTTCAGACTTTTGATAAAATGTAGGTAAACAGTATCAAAAGGTATCTTAAAAATTATGTGGTAAATTTTGCATAAAAATTAAGTATACAACTTACAATATTTACACTGGAACAAATTTATTTATCTGCTCTGTTAAGAAAAATATGAAAGCAAAAACATTTTAAAAACAGCATGAATTTGTCTGCTTTATCTGAATGAGTAGTGGCATTTTCTAACTGCTTGCCTCTTGGGCACGTAAGTCATCATGGTATATTCTTACTAATAGTCTTTGAACTTCTTTCTCTGTCCTTTTCTTCCGGGCCGTATATTGCTGCCTTTAGCGCTTCAGCATGGAAGGGATCTCAAATGTCATTCAGAATGGCCTCCGCCACACCTTTGGAAATTCAGGTGGAGAGAAACAGGTGCTCGGTTATCCTTATTTTCCTCATTCTCTGCTTTTTCATTCTCTAAGTAAAGTGCTTGAAAGCTGGCAGTTTTACTAATTTACTAAGACTACTGCTTAAATGAGAAATGAAAGTTTATTATGTTTACAGTCTTGATAATGCACAGAATTCTCCTTTAGAAAAAAGTATTTTGCAAATTGGACGATAGACTAACGCATTCTTAATACATGTTTTAGAGCTCCAGTTTCACTCTTAGCTTTGAACAAATAGATATTAACATGTTCACTTAATAAATTGCATGTGTAGAATATATAATGGTGAAAATAACTAGAATATGCTACACTGAAAGTTTAAGAAACATCCCATTTTGGAGGAAAAAACTAGTTGTTGGTGTCTTTTAGACTAGAGTTCTAGGTCAAAACGTCTATGGAGGTATATCTTTTGAAATGCTATTCATGTGTTTTTAAGGAGTATCATGTAGTCAGCAAACTCACTTGTCTACCAAATCAGGCATAAGACCCTATACAAAATCAGACATAAATATGAATATACAGCCAAATGTATAGCAATTCACTTTTTATTAACATTTTTGTATAATGATTTTAGGAATATCACAAACACAGGGAGCACATCAACATTGAGTGTGCTTAAAATTGCTTTTCATTTTTGAAATTTTCACTTCAATAAAAAAGTCTTCAATTTAGCATTTAAGTGAACATTGAGAAAGTGCAGAATGTAGCTTGTAAGTAGTTTATCAAAAGAAGGCATCTCAGCCTAAGGTTTTTTCTGTGTTACTCAAGAAGGGAAATAATCGACATTAAATAATCCTTCATAAAGGGGGTCTATTGTGGGCTGGTTGAATTTTTAAAATTCTGGTGCTTTTCATCTCTCTCAAACCCACAAGATCACAACATAACTTCCAGACTGACCCAACACATGGGAGTGGGGCAGGAGAACCTGAAAGCGTAGCCAGATAGCATGCGTGCCAACCATGGTCTCCAGCCTCCTGATGCTTCTCCAAGTTGCCTGACATACACCTGACACATGAGCTGCTAGTGAAGCCCCAGGAAGGGCATGTTTCAGCTGTTTGTGTATCCTATTTGATTATATAGTAATCAGGCATTACCTTGGAGAGGTCTACACCAAAAAGATGGAAAACTAAATTCCTTAAAGATTAAACAATTCATTTTTTCTACTTTTCTGAACCTTGGGATCCAGTTATTGTTAAGTAACTTTATCTTTTTTATTATTTTTTTTAATGGGATAAAATCACTCAAAAAGGATTAGGAATAGAGCTGAGATTTAGGGCAGGGGCTAAGTAATGTGTAGGGCTGAAGAAATTCCAAGGAAAAAACCAGTAGATCTCTAGATGAGTATATGCAGATTATACCTAAACTATGCATTTTTTTGGGGGGTGGAGTGGCCAGAATAGAAGAAGCTGGATAATAATTTTTCGATTGTGCTTTCATGGGATACAGTGTGGGACATAATTCTGATACTGTGAACTGTTACACTAGTGAACTAAGCAGTTTGTCTCAATTTCAGACACGAATTTTCATTATTCATTTTCTTTTAGGCTATTCTTTCACTTTTCTCTTTTCCTTTAATACCTTTAAACATTTATTACTACTTACACAATAAAATAATAATAACACACCTCTAAAATTATTTGGGTGGGTGTGTCTGTTAGTTTCTGGAAGAATCTGGTATGTGTTTTTAAAGTTGTCAAGTTATTCACGTGACCATTTTATTCGACCAGAAAAAAAATGGTCTGAAATAATTATTTGTCTTTTGGGAATTACTTTATGCAGGATTGTTAGAACTGTGTGTTTTAGTTCAAATCACTATTTTAAAAGGTTGAAAAATATGTAAAGAGATTTTTAGATAAGACTTTACTTTAAAAATGAACAAATCAGCCAAGACCTACTCCTGTGAAATTTTCAATAATAGAAAGGTGAAAAAATGATGGATTATTTATGTAGAGGTGGGTAAAATAATGAGCTCTTGCTGAGACAGTAAGATGCCTGTGTTAGTTACTTAAAGTAACTTGTATTTTATGTTATAAAATAGATCTCATAACTCTCTAATTTTTGCAAATAAGTTAATTCAGATTTAAGTGACTCTTTTTTAACTTGGCAGTATTTGACAACAGTCATTCCTTATGAGAAAAAAAATGGACCACCATCTGTTGAAGATCTTCAAATATTAACAAAAAGTGAGTAAAGGAAAAATTAAATTGTTACCTTTTTTACTCTTGTCTATCCTAAAATACGGATTTTAGTTGGCTGACTTTGTTGCTGGTACTGTTTTGTTCATTCAGAATAGTAAATGATGGATGCCATCATTTATTCTTTTGAGAATGAAACTGTAAATGGTTATGATATCAGTAGTTATGATAACTGAATCTAGAGGTGATTTATATTTGTTTGATTTTCTTGCCTTTTAAAATATTTACAAGCCGAACTTTTGGGGAAAAAAATGTAACTTGATTCTTCATCACCTTTGTATGTTTAAGAACATATCCATTTATCAATAAATAAGGTACTTCATAGATCTTATATAAATATAACTGCCAATAACTGAATAGGAAAGATTTAGGAGAAGTAGAGAAGTGTGGCCTAAAACTTTTTTTTTAAATGAATGTAAACCCCAAGATAGTATAGGTAGAACATAAAATGATAGTAATATTTTATGAATATTCATTCAGCAAATATTTGATGCAAGTCCACTCTGTGCCAGGCCATGTTCTGGGTACTTGGGATACATTAGTGGACAGAGCAGACAAAAATACTCTTCTTTCAAGGGGCTTGCATTTTAAAATAATTAGTTAGGCTTAAATGTACAGTGTATATTGAACGTCTCTTAACGATAGCCATAATTAGCCCTGAATCCTGGTTCTGTCCGTGTTATTTACAGGGTGGTCTTGAAAGTCACTTACCTTCTCTGTTGCAGTAAAAAATGAGGCTAAAAATAATTGCTCTATTTACCTCATAGTAATTAAGTTAATGTAATATATGTGATTTGGGGTAAGTTAATCACTCAGCCTTGATTTTCTTGAAGGGGTTGGATTTGCTGATCTTTTAGGTTTTTTCTAATTGTAAATATTTGTGCTAATTGCTAATTAAAGTGGTTGCCAAATGAGCATCACATGAATAGATAGCAATGATGATACCTGTTTTGGAAACGAAGGTCATGGAGGCATGGGTGCAGAGGAACACATGGCAAAAAGCGGGTGTCTATTTACTAGCCAGCTACTTGGTAACCTGAGCTTTTATTGTTTACTTTGGTGAACAATACTTTCAGAACATTTTATACTTAAATATAGATAAATCAAGTGATGCCAGCTAGTCTAAAATAAAGAATTAAGAGATTAACTGGGTGGCCAGCCCTCTAATTTTCAGGAAGAACTTTATGAAGTTATAAGTGTCCAAGATCACACAGGGGAATGGTAAATTATAGGGCTGGGTCTCTTTAATTCCCAGTCTGCTGTACTTTTAATGATGCTGGCTTTTAGTGTGCGATTTTATATAGAAATGAAAACAAATCCGAAATACGATTGGAAGCAGAGAACATAGTGGCCCTCTTAAGATGGGAACATAAATGCTGCCTAGAAGCCAGGAATTACTGAGAGACCTTGCCTTCTCAGATTTGGCCAAACCAAAGTCATAATTCCCACATCAAAATGTCCTTAGGCTGATTCTTAGATTATGTCTTCATAGACTGACACACCTTGGACTCCTTGGGTGAGTGAACGTGTGTGGGGTGTGTGAATGAATGTCCAAGTTAGTAGAGTTACGAGGACAGGATTGTTGTGAATACAGTGGATGGAAGGATGACGACCTTTGGTTATCTCTTGAAAACTTTGGGGGAGAACCTGAGCCTCTGCTGTCACCACCTGTAGATGTGGTGACAGCAGAGGCTCAGGTTCTCCCCCAAAGGCCCCGTGGAGACAGTCACAGTGCTTATGCTTATGTGGCCTTCCTGATAAAAGATAATGGAGGTGTAATAATAATAGTAATAAGAATTTGAATATTAGTTGTTAATAATTGTGGCTGTTTACATAGCAGTTATAATGTGCTAAGCACTATTCTTCACATCTGAATTAGTAACTGAATACCCACAAGCCTTTGAGACAGATCTAATTATTCTCAGTTTACAGATGAGGAACTTGGTGCTTTGTGTGGTTAAGTAGCTTGTTCAAAGCCCTACAAGTAGGAAGTGGCAGAGCCAGGGTGTAAATCTGGGAAGGCTGACTTGACAGTTACACCATGTTGTATTGTCATCTGTCTGGGGGAAAAGAGTGAAACATTTTTCCCAGGATGCTTCGGTGAAAATTTGAGTTGTCAGTTACTGCAAAAATGCAGTATTTATGGCTTTATCTGTACCTGGGTGATCTAGATTTTTTTTTTTTAAACCACTACGATAGTAGCTGTTTTTTCTATTTTGACTTGGCTTAGAGATAAAATTGTCAGATTTCCTTTAGGATAAGGCTGATTGATCTGGGTCCCTCAGTAGTATATAGGAGGTGGTAGGCAGCCTGGCAGGTTCTGCTTCGTGGACGTGTCATCTTCAGCTAGGTCTTTTCTTTAAAAGTTTCCAGGAAGGCTGGCAGATATCCTTCTTGAAGAGTATAGCTATCTATTAATTTATCTAAGAGTTTCACTAGTTTGTGACATCTGTAGCTCTCAAGTTCTCTTCTCCAGAATTCATAGAAGTGTACATTATAGGAACATGCTTTCCAGTATTTAGGACAACTGAAGTTCTGTGTAAATAACCAAGTTTCTCTTTCCTGCTGCCACTGTTTCTTAAATCAGAGAAAACTCTCAGGTAATTGGATTATTCTTACCTGATTAAGGACTTACTCAATTAAAATTATTGAGCATTTGTAGTTGTATTCCCTTATCTAGAAAATAATAATTTGCCTGAATTGGTCATACCATATAATTAAGATTAAGGCTACAGTGAAATTATATTTTTGATCTGATTTAGAAATCGTTGCCTTTTCCTTTCATCTTTTATTTTGTAGTTCTTTGTGCCATGAAAGAGGACAGTGAAAAAGTTCCGAGCTTGTTAACTGATTATATACTGAAAGGTGAGTTTTACATACTGGCTTATGTACAATGGTTGGGAAGTTCTTGTTAGTTAATTAGTGCATCTTCTTGCTAATAGATTAAAAATTACTTCCAAATGCACAAGTTTTATTTCATTTTTGCAGGGTAAGGATACCTGGCTCAGTTATGCTACCAACATTGTAAATTGTGGTTATATAAAATTTATTTGAGGTCCTGGGCTGGAAACCATTTCACAGCTAAATGACAAACACTGATACAGCAGAGAAAATACTATGGAAATATTGCCATAATAATGAGTTATGAGTCTCAGTTGTCGACCCTGGGAGGGTTTGAGAAGGGTGGTCTCTGCCATCTTGGGGCCCATAGAAAGAGAAGAACAGATCAGTGAGGATGGAGGAAGGTGTGACAGTCAAGTCAGTTAAAGTCCCAAATGAACATAAAAAGGATTGGTGTAAGGGACAGGGATGAGGAGGAAAAGATGGAAAGAATGGACTTTCATAAACCCAGGACAGTGAAAAATGAGCCATAAATCTTAGGAGCAAGATCAAGATCTCACAGGATGGGAATAGTGATGAAGCAAAAGATGATTGTTGAAGTTAATGAGATTGCCTGCTTTGCTCAGGAAAGAGGAAATTTTGGATGATAAAGAGGAGACCAAAGAATTTAATTACAGGCAAAACTAATATTTTGCAATGAAATTATATTTTGAAAAGTAGTTTTTCAGTGGACAAATTTTCAAAGCATCACAAAATGCATATCCTGTAGCGTTTGATCCAATTTTGAGAGCAATCTTCTGGTAACTTTTCTCTTTTGGGTTCTCTCTCCTTTACCATTTGTTAGCTGAACATAGGAAAGTTGGGATTTCTGAGATGTTAGATAACTCAGGACTTTTCTTCAACCTAGGTTCACAAGGAGCGAATCTCAGTAGTGTACACAGGAGCTCAAACTGAGTAATACCTAAGTATCACCAATGAGAGACTTGATGGGGAGTCAGCCATTAGTAGGCAGAGGGCAGAGAAGACTAAATCATTATCATTTTTTTCATGAGCTGTTTTTCTGATGGAAGGCTTTTTCTTAACTACATTCTGAATTTTTTTTAATACCTGACATTTTTGTTTGCTTTTGTGTTATGCTAGCATTGGTATGAAAGCTGGATTGTTCTGAGGTTTGTTATTAATACATGTGAAACAGGAATGAGATGAACATAAAGAACATGTCTTAATCTTTAATTATAGTGGGTTCTCTGGGCACTGCCATGAGGGCCAGAGATAAAATGAGCTTCTGAAGCATTCTCTAGCTATTTTATCATTTGACTGCATGGAAGAATTTTATGACCTAGAGAATGAATGCTCTGAGGAAAAATGATTTTTAATTTTTTCTTTTAAAATCCAGTATGTAACTGAACCTATACTGCATGCCTTAGGGAAGCAGCACCCATCAAACTCTGCTCCCATGTCAGGCCCCTGGCTCTAGTCTGTGAGCCCAGGTCTGTCTATACTGTACCTGCTTCGGATGCGCTGCTTGTGTATGTTTTGTGGTTTTGTCTTGGCTTTGTATTGTAAGGACTGGGTGGAAAAGAAGTGAGGGTTCAGTAAAGTGAAGACACTAGTCTAAGAGAATGAAGAGGGAGTGATTTAATGTTCAGGGGTGTTCAAGGGCATGGGGAAGTGTGGATGTTGGGTGATTTAAATTGCTCTTTTCCACCCATCCTGGAAACACATAGCCAGTTGACGATTCCTCTCCCTCTGGGACCAGTAGCATACCATTTGCCTAGGAGTGGGTGCTGCTCAAGGGAGAACTTGCCTTTCCTTTTCTTGGTGGGCCTTTCTTATTGTTTTAACACCAATGACTATGACTTCGCTCCCTAAATATCACTATAATTTTAATGAGAAGGTGAGAAGTGAATGAATGTAGAAAAGTAGCTTCCCTTGGCCTGAGGAAGTAAGGATGAAAGTTGTATGGGCTACTTAAGCTTCTCTTTCTCACACCTGCTAATTACCCCACAGCTGCCTGCTGCCATCCCTGTCCTCAAGAGTTGTACCAAAGGCTTGTAGTATAGATATGGCTGCTGATCCTGGATGGAAATAAGAATGTGTACCTTTGAGTTCCCCAGGGAGCCTGTTCACTGTTACAAGCCTCATGGTGTAAGGCCAGCGTTATGGGCTTCTATCTCTAAATGGTACCCATATGAGACATGACCTTTTGGTATCTCATTTCTGGGAAATTCTAATGTGTCTTTAGATAACTTTTCATTTTTGGGTGTAGCCTTTTAAAAACTTTAAAAATTGTTACTATAGAGCCTTGCATTTTTAGTTATTAATGATTTTTATATACATGTAAGACGTATATAAAATGTATATACATTTTGTGTAAATGTGTACAAAATATATTTGTTTTTTTCCTTTCTCCAGTTCTGTGTCCTACATAGAGCGGCATCACTTCAGGAGTTTTTTTCGTGGACAAGCTAGATTTCCTATAGCATTATTTTGAAAGCTGGCTACCATTACCTTCCTATTGGAAACTCAGCACACACTTGAACTTGGGTTTGTGATTCAGTATTAATAGATCATGCCTTCACTAATTCTTTATATTACAAACCAAGAGAAATATGGCACTATTTTGAATTCTACAGATGGTTTTTTGTTAAACACTAACAATTATGAACTCTTCAACTTCATAAAGAGTAATATTAATTATGCATGTGTATTTATAGTTTTCATTAACTGACAGTATGCCTATGTGAGTTTTTATGGCTTTTTAGAGCTAAACTGCATTGAATAACTGGATTAAAGCATTGAGAGATTTACACTATAGCTCTATTATCTTCAGTGACGGTGTAAACCAGCACAGATTTTTATGAGAATTATAGTATAAATATCACCTTAACAGTATTGGAACTAAACAAATGTGGGCTGTTCTCATAAGCAGCTCAACCAGAATGTGTTATTTTGGCTTAATTCTTACTATCAAAACTGTGGTGGTGAATAGTTTTAGGTTTCACCATTGTTTCGATTAAGTTGCCATTTAATTTCAGAATCCTGTTAAAGTTTTAGATGTTTATGTTTTGTTTCACGTGTCTGAAGAAGTGTCCTTTCCTTATGGTGCTTGAGAAACTGCTGCAGCCTTGCCCAGTTCCCACTACTGTGTTATGTTTTATTCAAGCCTGTGTGTTTTCCTAAGTACTAATTTTAGAAACAGCTACTCATGGAATACATCACTACTTGCGAAACACTTTTGCCAGTTCTAATCAAGTCAGTGCTATTTAATAAATGTTGAAAACAGGTAACATATACTTGAGAGCTTTATTTTCAGAGTTTTTGTTGTATTTTGTAATGAGTTTTCTTCCCTTTCAGTGCTAGATTCCTCCCCTGTTCCACACACATTGGCCATCACTAGAGGATGTGGTAAAACCCTGATTCGCCTCATGATGGTAAGGAGGGGAGAAGAGGCCAGGCTGTGCTGAGCTGCTGTGGAAGGACAGATGCCCTGCTCTTTCACGGGTCTGTGACACTTTCACACCAGCTCTGTGGCTTTCTTCCTTAGGTAACTCACGTGCAGTAGGTCTAGATAGCTACTTGTGACCCTGGAGGGTCATCAGACAACCTGAGAACAAAGGACAATTCATCTTTCTAACCCCGAATGTGGAATCTTTCTGAAAGTTACATGGTGTGATTTAAAGTGTTTATTTGCTCAAGAACCAAACTGCAAACAATCTCCTTACAGCTGTTTTTTGAAAACAAAACAAACTGTAGAACTACAGTGTACTCCAAGTGCCATAGATCTATTTTATTCTTCAGGAAATTATATTTGTTTTTCTTTTACAAGAGCACAACAGGAACCAAAGTAAAAGAGTAATAGATACAGCACTCAGTATAAATCATATCTTTAAAATAATAATAAAAAAATTTACACCTTGTCCTATATCCTGTTAGTATTTTCATAATATGGCCATGATTGAAAAAACAAAAAGCAAGCATTTACAATTTTTTGATAGACTTTTTATGCCAGGAATGGATTAATTATCAACAAATTTTATAACAATCAGGCTGATGTATATCTATTTTGGTAACATCATTAACAAATTTATTCTGGAAATAGATAAAAATATTGCCCCTTGATAATAAATCTTTTTCTTTGATGCAAACAGCTAGAACACCTTTTTTCCTTTTTTTGATATTCTAAGACAAAGAAAATGGTTAATCTTCAGATTAATAAATTAGGTCATTATAATAATAAATTAATTTTTTTTAAAGTTCAGCAACCTCTGTCCAAGTATTTACAACAATACTTGAAAGTTCCTTTACAAAACAGAACACATTTTCTTTTCACATTAAGCATACTGGGTATCTGTGTCTTTCACAACAAGCATTTTTAAACGAAAAAAATCAATGCACAAATGGGTAATTAGTATAAAAGTGCTAAGAGCTGTTTGAAAAGTTAACACTATACAGTCAGTTATATTTGAGGCAAACTACAACAAACTTCCAGCTTATTACGGACAATATTCCAGTAGTTGTTTCAAACAGTTGTTTGAAAAAAAAAAAATACAGGAGCTGATTAGTGATGCAGATAAACTGCCATCAATGTCTCTGGCCAGTGAGGGAACTGAAAACCAACTGAAAGCAAAGCCAAATGAGGATTTACTAAAGGAATAATACCTTCTCCATAGCAGGTGTGAAGCTGACTGCTCAAGGCAGGTGCGTACACATGTATACTCAAACGCACACATCTTTCTTCCCAATTAAACTAAGTAGAATGAGATTTTGTTATTCAAAAATTTGTAGGTGATCAAAAGCATTGATATGGAATGCCTGTTTGTCTTTGTTCTGGTTAAAAATCTCATAAAAATACATTCAACAGGAAAACACGAATTGTATGTGTATAAATATATATGTATATATATATTATATACACATGCACACAAATACTTTCGTTTTTTGAAGCATAAGATAGTTACATAAATATTCCTATAATTGCTAAAGTTTAAAGAGGCATATTTTTTTGAGCTTCAACAAAGGTGCTTGAATAAAATACAATTAAAATGAAGTAGTTTCTATTTTGTAGAATCAGTATGTAATAAGGAAAAAAAATCCCCAGTCTTTTTAAAAAAAAAACATTTCTTTTTAAGCTAGAGCTTCAACAAAAACTATGAACAACCAACAATATAACAGAACAAAGCAACAACAAACAATGAAGTATATAGCCCCTGGAAATAACTGGTGTCCTTCACCCTCTCCCTCCTTCCTGCCACGTTGTAGTCAGAAAAAGCTCCAGTGCTCACATCGAGAAATGACTTTAGGTCCTGTGCATGTGCTGACTCTGCTAGGAACTGGCTGATTGGCTTGGAAGAAAATGAAAGCAGCAAAAAGTATAACTGTATATATCCTTAATAACCCGCTTTAGAGAAATGTTGCTCTCACATTTCTCTTGCTTCCTCATCACCTACTGCAGCTGTGACTGTATAGAAAAGAAACTTGTGGCTTTAGACCTGGGATGGCTATCAAGAGGTTCTGATGCGCTTGTCTGGCAGTTCTAAGGTGGTTATGGCCGCTGGATGGCAAGGCCTTTTTTTTGTTTCCTGCTCATTCACGCCTGAGCTTTGCCGCAACCAGTGCAGTCTTCAGAGCAACAGGAAAAAATATCCCCTGGGCCACTGAACTGCTTTTATTTTATGGGATTTCTTTCTCCCCGAGCCAAGCTGACCAATTTGTCTTCCCAACACCACCCTCCCACCCATTTCCCCAACCAAACTCACTGTCCCCACCCCCAAATATCTCTACAGCTATATTACAAGCAAATATATCTTAGCAACTTTAAAAACTTTGGTTCTAAGAAAACACTTGGTCAGTTATCTTGAGGAAAAGTGGGAATGCTTGTTCTGCACGTGGCCGTAGCCAGAGCCCATCCCAGTCAGTTCTTAGCGCTGTACTGTACATCAAGTCACAATCCAATACAATCCACTAAGCAAGTGCACAAATTTTAGTTTTCTTTTAAGAGCAGACCTAATTGCTTTCTGTCTTCTAAAAGCTCATCCAACTTGCCTTTCTTCACACCGTTTGGTAGAAATTGTCTGCCTGTAGATGATTCTGTTTTTGCATGCTGTAGAAGCCACTGAATCTTGCATCTGGTTCAGCAATTCTTAGCATTCTCTGGGCACTGTCCCCCTGGACCCTGGTTCCTTTCTTGCAGTCCACAGAGACCAGCTGATTATTTAAGGAAGAAGGCTAGTGAGAAAAGGAAAACCACAAAGGGTTAGCTGCGTCATGTATCCAAATTAACACAAATATTGTACCTAATTCAAGTGGGATAATAGCTTCACAGGACCCTGGTATGTTGAGTTTACATCCTGTTCTAGCACCTACTACAGTTTTATGAGGGATACTGACAAACCGTTTACAGGTGAAATGTCAATAAATTACGTCAAATGGAGAAGATCAGGGAATTGAAAAAAATATTAGTGGAGTGACATAACTACTTTCAAATCCTTGAAGTGCAGATTAGTACTTATGAGGGTTGAATGAGTAGAAGTTACCAAATAGGCAGACTTAAGATAGACAATTCTGAATCAGGCTGTATAACAGCATTGTAGGTGGGCTGGCCCATGTGTATCTGGTCCCTCCATGCACTTTATGAGTGGCTCTCTTTTCCTGGCTTTGCACAGTGAGGACTGTGTCTTCTTAGTCCATGTCTGTACCTTTGCCTCAGTCTTGCCCTGTATCCTGCTCATTCACCTAGCTGTGCCCAATGCATACTTGTCAAAAGAAAATCAGGGGCAGGATCACCATCTGACGGGATTTTATAGGGAAGTTTTATCTAGATGGAAAACTGGGTTAAAATAATTATTTAGGCTATTTTCAATTCTTAAGGTTGTATGATTTTCTTAGGGGGAAAAAAACAAATTCAAAAGGCAGAATTAAAGTTTGAAGGAATCATGATTTCTCAATGAAAATGAATTTTCTTGCCATTTAAAATAGGCAGATTTTACAACAAATACATACCCTTCCTCCCCCAGGATGAAATCTGCCTGTCTAGTATTACATAGTCTCTTCATCTTTCACTTCCTTTCCCCTCTGCTTGCCTCAGACACGTCTCCCTTTCCTTTAGACTTCTGTACATCCTCAATCATCTAGCACTCTTCTTACCTCTTCTTAGTTTCATAATCCTTCCTTTATGATTTCTTTTCTCTAATTCTAAGTTGACAGTTCATTGAGAAACACCAAATGCCCAACTTTTAATTTGTCATATAAATGACAATGACTTAGCAATCAATCCAGAGGTACCTGTTTATTTGAAAACTAAAATAAATCTAGGAAATTGGGTCTGTGAAAAGTCAGGATTCATTAACCAATGGATGATGGATAATTGATCTAGTGATTGATCCAGCCCTGGGCTGTACTAGATATCTGATTGATTGTTACAGCTTGATATGTATTTGAGGCTACGACGAGCAAAGTAAAAACTTCATTAGCTAATATAAAGTATCATACAATTTAAGGAAATAAATTGCTTTCCTAGTTTGATCATTCAAAAGACTGAAACTTTTTCAGGGCCATACCTTAGTTGGTGTTCGATACCAGCAGAGCAGGGGTATCCACTGTTTCTTCTGATTGATGAATAGGAATGCTATTATAATAGAAAGGCCTATTATGATGGGAACCACAACTGAGGCAATGGAGTCCAGCGAAGAGTCTTCGCCTGGGGGCCGCCTGTTATTATCTCTGTAATCTACCTGGAGGTGACCCATATCTAGGAAAAAAAATATACAAGCATTAATTACCTACACCAGAACCTTTCAGGGTTATTTTAATTACATTGCAAATACAGGTCAGCAACTTGGCTTTATCGATTCACAGTACTAGGTCTAAAACATGATTAACATCTACTGTTGATCCAAAGAGGACTTATGAGAGGACCGAGTTCTTAGAAATGGATGTAAAAAAGGAAATATTAGAGTGAGGAGGTTAATAATTGGGCAGGATGATGGTTTTAGTCAAAAAAATAAGAAAATTCTTATGTAGGCTTTAAAAAGTGATTAAAAGTAGACTACTGAAAATATTTTTATTAACATTAAACTATACTGGCTTCTAAGATTTTAAAGCACAAACATTAGCTTGGCTCCCTGCTTAACAGCAAATAGGAGACTAGGACAAAGTATATACTTTTTATTAGTGTAATAGCCACAACTAATTACTAATGTAATAGTAAAAACTTAGCCAGAATCGAGAGCTTGGTCTTTTGATTGATACTCTGGTTTGCTGAGCTCTAAGCAAAAATGCCTCCCTTTTCATAAAGTTATTGAAAACTCACTAGACCAATGAGATCATTTTCTTATCTTATTTATTAATATACTTACCGCACAGGGGACATTTAATTGTACACTTATGAAAGTCTTTCTGCTCCTTTTAATCATCATTCTTGCAATGAATATTGCAGACAGAGATAATAAGGTTAAATATACACCAATGAGGAGCATGCTCTGGAAGTTTCTTTACTTTTATTTTGTTTCAAATAAACCACTGTAGTCAGGTTGTCTAAATACATCAAAGACCAGGTTAGTGAAAGATGCAGGACACATACTATCAAAAGGAATTGTTCCTAAATTGTTCTGGAAACTCAGCTCACGAATTTGCACAGACTGTATGGTTTAAAAATCAGATTTTTATGAATATGCTGCTTTGTAGATGTAGGGGGAGGGGAAGAAGAGAACCTTCCTTGTCATTTTAGCCAGTATAGATAATACTTCATAGGAAAAGGAGGAAAAAAGGAACACATTTATCAGCATCAAGAAAAATGCCAGCAGTAAAAATATTGATGAATTCAGGTTTTAAGTACACAAAGAATAAAGGAATGAATTTTAGGCTTACCACATTTCCAATGATATTAGAAATATTTTTAGGACTACATGTTATACAAGATTTCTTAAAAGTAAATTAAGGAAAATTTTGGTGAAAAGAGAATGAAGTTTCAATTAAGGTCTGTTTATCAAATTCAGTCCTTAAGTTCTGTTTTGATGGTAAAAGGCCATAAAATTTAGCTTTGCGCTAAAGAAAAAGTGGAAATAAGGCATCATCAGTAAGATTCATAGTGTCTTTAAGATGAAAACAATCTGTCACTTAGGAGAAACATTTTCCTACTATTGACACATGAGGAAATTTCTCCTTAGGGTCTTTATAACAGAGCTGCGATGTAATGCATAGGTCTTAACGTGTCACAGTAAATAAGGCTGTTCTTATGGCTAAAGCCCAGAACCCAGAACAGTGTGCAGCACAGAGTCATCACTAGTATCTACTGACTGAGTGACTGTGAACATGCTGAGGCACCATTCGGTCAGACTGATTCCAGGAGATAACACGCTGGAAAACACTGGGTCTAGGAATCTGGCGCTCAGGTCACTTGATCTAAGCATAACACTTCAAACACCTAGGCTAATAGACCCTTAATCTCTGAAGCAATGAATACTGCTTCTTCCAAAAGAAATATAAAAACTGTACAGCAGTGATTTTGAAAATGTCCTTGGAGTAGACAGGAGGCTAAGAGCATGGCTAAGAGCAAGGATATACTATTTTGACCGAGAAGTCTATGTTTATAGTAAAGGCAGGATTGACAGAAATTCTGCCTTGCTATCCCTCTTAACTATTGAGAGACAGAATAGCACTTCTATTATACATACTGAAAGGACAGAGCAAGAAAAATAAAGCATGGAATAAACCTTGTAAGTGGAAAAACTGACACATAATACATCGAAGTCTCGTATTATAAAAACTACCCAGAAGTTAGAAAGTAACCTAATGCATAAATGTTTAGTACAGAATCCACAGGGGCAGTGAATAATTTATTACAACTCTGCTTACAAAGTTTATTCACATAAATATCAGTGATAGCTTAGAAATTCCACCTAGGACAGGAACATTATTTTGTTCTATCATCATCAAGTCTCTGAACATGTGAGGCCACAAAGAGGCATTTACCCCAGTTGCCTGCAGAGCTTATTCTAGTATTCAGGGTTAACTTTGTTATAAGTCTTCTCTACGGTCTCATTTGAACTTACTTGGGCATGCCATTTAAAAAGTTACCCAAAGGAGATTTTCAAAATTAAAGGAAAAACAAAGAAGACCCTGTATAAGAATAGACAGATCTCAGCTGATTTTGGTACTTACCTCTGGGGATATGGATGTCATTTTCACTAGGTGTGGGCCACACAGGAACCTCTAGGTCAGTCTCTCCACGATGATTTGTCTTCTCAATGGGTATATTGGTTGGTTCTGGGACATACATTTCTGAAAGAAGGGGACATTTTTCATAAGAGATTAGGGAGAGGGTACTTATCGTTGACTTTTGTTTCTCTAATCCAAATAGATGGTGCATTCAGTTCAATACAGTCTGTCCTGGGACAGAAAGTTCCAGTTACTGCATTTATATCATTAATGCTAAAGAGTCACTAGCACTGCAGGAGTGAGAAACATGTTTTAAAATGATTTAAAGTGGGAAAAATGAGCTTTCTCCTCCACTGGAGTCAGATACTCTGCATTTTCATGTCAAGTGGTGCTGGCTCTGTAGTTTTGTGCAAGCATTGGACTAGCTGATATGAAAGGCTATTTTACTTTCCATCAGCTAAATATTAAACTTTAACTGTTGCTCTTTAACCCACAAGTTGAATTAGTTACATGTCATAGGAAGTGAAAAACACGTCACTATGCATTTCTTAGTTATTTCCTCTCCAGTCTCGTCCCCTAAATAGGAATGGACTATAGGCAGACCTCATGAGGTGCTGCCTGCTTCAAATCTTAAATGTCTGCTCAGTTACCACTGAATCATGTAGATTGGAATTGATCTTTGAGTATGCTTTCAGTCATACAGACACTTTGATCAACACCATGAAACAAAACTGAGAATAATAATATTCTTTATCCCAAATATCAGGTGTTTTTTTTTTCTTCTTTATTTCAAGTTCTAAGTTCTAAAAGGGAGTAATGAAAAGATCTAAAGTTTACCATGGCTCCTACAAATATATTTGTATATCCTTACTTCATCTGGCTAACAGCAAGTAGCCCAACTTTTGAAAGAAATAATTCTTAAGCACCTCTTTTCGAAGTGAGACAATAAAAGTCTTCATCAATCACTTCCTCTTGGTCAGATCCTGCCATGTTATTATCTGATTTTTATAAGGTTATTCAACATTGGTAATACTAAATACTAATAGCCTAATTTAGTTCAAATATGAAATATAAAAGTAAAACATGATATATAGAAAGAATAATTCTCTCTGCTCCGAGTTATTGTCTATCCTAAGGTTACCAGCCTTTCAAGAAATAAACCTTAAGATGGATTTGAGAGAAGGGAAAAGTGACAGAGGACTAAGTACTAAGCTTCCCCTGTGAGTTAACTCAGTACCTTCCTACGGAACAAATTCAGAGAGGTTAAGTAAACTGCCCAAGGTTATGCATCTGGGAACTACAGAACTGGGATTCCAAGATCTAGGTCTTCTCATTGTCCCTGAGAATGAAGTCATTTTGGCCTTATTCCCCCAATCTTTTGCTTCCTTAAATTACAAGGCCTCAGACATGGCAGGAACTAGACAGTCTTATAGTTTTGAAAAGTTCAATGGGTCCCTGAAAACTCTAGAATTAAAATGAGAATTTACTGAACATATCATTTACAACAGTGAAAGCCTGAGTACAAAAAAGTGATTATGACTTTTCTATCATTCCTGAATCACCCAAGAGCTTATAAAACGTGCTGATTCTCACAGGTCCTAATTCGGTAGGTTTGGGCTGGGTGGTTCTGGGGTGGCTTTTTCAGGCGGGATGGAGTTTAGCTCTCCCACTGAGAAACTCAGATGTGGTATGAATTCCCTGGAGGAATTTGGGAAGAAAACTACCTTGACACTAATGTGACATCTTTAAGCACCCCTGAACCCCTCTCTTGCCTGGTCCAGTGCACAGTGCTGAACCTTCCTATCGCAACGGGGCAAACATGCCGCTGGTTTCTGAGGCCTTTTCAGTAGAAAAGGTGAAGGTGAGACTGTTCCACCAAACCTGTAAATGTCAACCTCCGCAGACGCCCTCGGCTGGGCTCAGTTCTGTTTCTCCTTAGGTTTTCCCCTCCTACCTGGCTATGGGTAGATTTCAAGCGAAACCCTGCAAACAGCAGCAACGCAACTGCGCATCAGTTCTCTTCTTAGCAAGAGCAGGGCAAGTGGGAAGGATCGGCCTAGGATGGAGAAGGATGTCTTCTCCAGCGATGAGTTATTTCACCATTGTTCAAGGACTATTTCCTGATCCTGTCCTCTGTGGCAGACACCGGTCTGAGTTCTGGGGCTACAGCTGTGATCGAGACCAACCTTGCCGTCTCCGGCCTCTCCTGACAGCGACTCCTCGCCATCCAGCAGCTCCTGACCTGTCCTTCGCGCTGGTGTGCGCTCCTGAACTCCGTTCAGCTCTCATTAAAATCCGCCCACACCTGCCTTATTTATTTAGTTTTTTTAATCGCAAAATACTTAGGAGTTTTAGTTCAGAGCCCTCAATTCTACAAGGAGGTCATTTCCCTTTAATTTGAATTTAAGAAGGAAGCTGCCTCTGAGCAGTTTGGCCAAAAAGGATATATATTTTTTTTTTCATGAAAAAAAACTTCATGGAGAAACAAAAAGAAGTATGGGTGCTACTGTTTCCAATGACTAGACCCAGGCCTTCACTGGCCAAAGGTGGTATTCACCCCCAACTATAACACACGACCTTTCCAGCGTTTACTGCAGGAGCTCTTCATAGCTGCTGGCATTGTTAGGTGACAAGGCCAGGAGAGTGACAAAACTACTTTTGGCCAGGCCACACAGATCAGGGGCACATGGTCGCAATTAAGAATTACCCGCAATTAAAAATGACCTATGGTCAGATGTGATCTGAATTTCAGAAGAACCCAAGGCTACTTACTGGGGATATACTCTGCATTCAGAGGCACCAGGCCAGCTGTGAGCCACCTTCCTCAAAACGTCATTTGCAGGAATGCTTGGGGCTCAAAAGCTGAGGGCACCACTTTTTTGGAGGTAGAACTTGACATTCACTTAGGACCAAAACTCCCAGGTCTTCTGCCAACTAGCTGCAGGACTGGCTAATTAGCGGAACTCTTCTGAGCCTCAGTTTCTTCTGTAAAATGGGATAAGTACCAACTAGCTAAGCAGCTCGTAGGTTTTGTACTCATATCCAAAGACTGCAGAGGGGGAAGTGCTCTGTAAAGGGTGAGGCTCTTCAGAATATTAGTGATTACATCCAGAGGGCAAAGTGAGGTAGCATGAGCCTGCTAGATGAGAAACGGAAGCCAAGAGCACTATGATCACAGTGTGCCGATGGGAGAATGGGACAGGAATCCAGACTTCCTAGCAGGCGACACTTAAATGTAAAGTGGCAAAAGTGCTACTGATGGCAAAATTTGCTGAGAGAGAAGATGGAGAAATGATTTCATCAATAATATCAGATGCAGAAATGAGTTACAGAAATTAAATTTCAATCGAACAGTAAAATCCTAACTGAGAAGTCACTGGATAAACATCCTGTAATGAACAAGGATGTCAGCAATATTTACACCCTTTCCTTTATCAAATTCACAAACCAAGGAGAGAGAGTCTTTGCTTCTTTTCCTACCACCATCGCCTGGATTGGGGGCCTTACTGACATACACCTGGGACATCTGTAGGTAAGTGACAGCTGTCTGTCCCAGCCACTGGTCTCTCCCTGCTTTAGCCCCTCCTGTCGGTCTTCCCAAGGCACCCTGGTGATCGTGTCATTCATCTGCTCAAAAACGAGCCTCCCACTAAAAACCTTGGCCAAAGCTATTTGTTCTGTCCTTAGCTCCTGAGCTTGTGCTTCTAGAACTCTCTTTTCCAGGGGCATTTGACCTTGACCTTTCTACCTCAGGGTCTTTGGTCAGATTACCCTCTCCATGCCAATGAAGAGAGCCCACGTGTCCTTCAAGATCTAGCTCAGGGCCTTCTGTGAAAGCCTCCAAAGACTACTCTCCTTCACAGGAAAATCTTAATTGTGAACTTGGCACTCATGGTCTGTGGCAGGGCTGTCCAACTGCTGTCTCAAATTCACCTCTGTCCCTTGGAAGTACTCTAATTCGACTCTGCCTCCACCACTGTACTGATATGGCTTGTCAAGATGATTAGGTCAATGCTGCCTGCACAGCAGTCAGTTCCCACTTCTCACCTGACTTGATCTCATGGCACTCCTCCTACGCTTCTCCATTTTGCATCCAGGTCACACATAGCTGTTTCCTCCTGAGTCACTGGAGCTCCCCCTCTATTTCCTGTGTAGTCCCTCCCCACATGTCCCGTCTCCCAATGCTAGATGGTCTCTGGGCTCAGTGCCGGGCTCCTCTCTATCTATACTCACTCCTTGGTGGTCTCCTCAAGGCTCAAGGCTAAAAAACCACGTATGGCTGACAACTTTTACATTTATAGATCGATTTCCAATCTCCTCTGAACTTCAGATCAAATATTCACTGTCTATTCATTATCTCCACTTGGATGTCTAATGGGGATTTCAAAACTAAAATGCCCTAAACTGGACTGATTTTACCCCAGAGCTGCAACTCTATGGTTTAGTCCAACAACTTTATAGTCATCTTTGGCTTCTCTTCCCCTCACTCCCCACATCTAATTCAAATCCTACTGATTCTACTCTTATGACAAAATCAGAATCCAGCCACTTCCCCCACTTCCACAGCTACTATGGTCCAAGCCAGCATCCTCTTTCACCTGGATTATTGGAAAGCCTCCAAATTGGTCACTCTGCTTCCACTCTTGCCCTCCACGCCCACTCCATGCTCAACCCAGCACCAAGAAATCCCTGTAAACGGTAAGTCACCTCATGTCATTCCTCCAGAGTCCACCTCAGTAAAATCCCATGATCACCCACAAGGCTGTGTGTTTTGGCCCACGGCTACCTCTGCTTTCCTAGCTACCCTCACTGCTCTCTGGGTTCCGTACGCACGGGCCTTCCTGCTGTTCCTTGCCTGTGCGCTGCATGAGTCCATCCCAGGGCTTTTGCCCCACCTCCACCTGCAGGATTCTGCCTCTTCGCCACTACTCTAGCGATTCTTCTGGGTCTCTTTATCAACGTTATCTTAGCAGTAAGGTATTTCCTTATTGTTCTATATTAAAAAAACAAAACAAAACAAAACACCAGTCCCTTCTTCCTAGGCCCTGTCCTGCGGTGTTTTCTCCGTAACCCTTATCCTTGTGTTATTTACTGTTTACTCGTTTGAGTCTCATCTGTCCCTACAAAAATGTAAGCTCCCTGTGGATGGTGACTTTGACTCACTGTGTCTCCCCAGTGCCTAAAACAGTGCTAGTGCATAGGAAGCACTAGATGAATCTCTGTTGAACAGATAAGATCAAGTGTCACCATTTATTACTAGGAAATCTAATGTGAAACATAGGTGACATTGTAGTAGATAAAACAACTCCATTGAGAAATACATGTTTTCCTTCATTCTTTTCACTGAAAACACTAAAAGATTCCATTTTTTATCATGTGCACGCTGAGTGATAAACCACCACAGAAGTGAACCTCTGACTCTCTATCTACACCTTAAACAGTGTCAGTGAAGATTAAATTAGGAAAAGTACCCTTCATTTGGGGTCAGCCTCCTGACCTGGCAGAACATGCCAGGCTTTTTTGGGCATAAATGGACAGTTTTAGATGTGCTCAATTAGGGCTAGTCTGTATAACACTCAGACTAAAGGCGGACGTGCAGAGCTCAGTGAAACTCTGGATTTGATGACTGTCCCGTTTTACAATGCACAGTGTAGATGCACTGCTCAGCTAGCGTGACGCCTAGCTCACTGTACTGCAGAAGCAGGATTCTCTCATACGCTGCACGAAAACACAAGAATCAGGTAAAGATAGGCTCCTGACTCACTCAGGACTTCAACAGGCTCTTAAGAGTGAGCCCTCTCTTCGATCTGTGTGGTCTGCACAGCCTGTGAAGTCTGCATGTTTAGGGCTTTAGATCTGGAACCCTGCCCGGGGGCTGGCCTGCCGAGGGCTCAGGGCCTGCATTGCTGGGACCAGGGGCAGAGGATAAAGGAGCTGTCTTGGCAGGAGGCATAGACATGGAAACCAGAAGGCCTGGGGAGGATCTGGGCAGCTTTAGGGGACTTAGGTTTGAAACTAGGAGGTGAATTACTGAGCTGGCCTGAAGGGTGGGAGGGATGGGGTTCCAACAGGCAGCTGGGGGTGTGCTCAGCAGATACGCGGTTTGTGAAAGAGACGAAACGTTCTGCAGAGGGCTTGACAGAAGGCTGCATGGGGTGGAATGAGTACTCCTGGAATGGAGGAACTGAAAAAAGGTGGAACTAGACTATTCTTTCAATTTACATTTTGGTTCTAATACATATGTTCACCTTTTAATGGCTATTAATTGTATTCCCTACTTGGACCTTTTCTACTAGGCTAGTCCAATGCCGCACTAAAACTGTGCTGCTCAGATAGGGCAGGTGGTGTTAACAGGCCTGTCATATCCATAAGGCCACAATGCCATTCCAGTTTAGAGAATGTAAATCCAAAGAACCAGGGCAATGAACCAAAATCACACCCCCATCTTGTGGGTCACAGTCTCTCCAGCTGCCCCCCATGTCTTTGCTCAGGGAGACTTTGGCTGAGCCTGACACACTGCCTGGGCCACAGGAACTAATGGACAGGTGAAGGAGGCTCCATGTCTGCTTGTTTCATCTTAAATAAATATTACAGCTCGAGAAATAGCACAACAGTGGCTTACATACCTGGACACATTGGGCAGCAACTTCCTTCCACATTGATGGGCTCAACACAGGGCAGAGGCGGGCAGCTGACAGTCGAGCAGAGGGTCTGGCCCTGCAGGCAGTAGCAGTGTGTGCAGCTATCGATGTCCCAGCGTTCCTCGTCAGCGTAGACCTTCCCACTGAAGTGGCACACCGCCTTCTTTGCAATTGTGTCTTCTAGAGAAAAGAACAGCACATGATAGAGTTGCTTAATGGGACAAAGCACGATATCTTATTATGCCTCAGGTAAAGGGGAACCGCTTTGTAGAATCACAGTATGCTTTGGATTTCCAGAATTTGGTGAAAACTGGCTTCCCTAGTTGCTAAGTGACATTTTCCTCTGCTCAGGAGAAGGTTTGGAATTCTAGTCTTGTGGCCTCAAGGGCCACTGAGGCTAACACAGGGTGGCAACTGTTACAGCCAGATGGAAGCGACAACCCTGGGTAAGTGTCATTAGATTGCCATCACAAATGTAGAAATACAGCCACTTTATGGCTGCTGAACATACTACAAGGAAAAACTCAAACTGACATACAACTCGGCAGAGACATGTTCAGGTTTGGTTCTATGTGAAAAGACATTAAAAAGAAAAAGTCCAGCTGAGTATGTTTATGGAAACAATTCAAGAAATTCCTAGTTTTAGTTAATCATTTTTTTTTTTTTTTTTTGGTAAATGATTCAGGGGACTAGTAAGGAATGATAATAGCACGTCATGGGGAACCAGGAGGCGCCTTGGGCTAGCCAAAGGGGAATTAGCATTGAGATAACCATTTCCTTCATTTTCCAGTGATGCTAGACAGATTTTCCTTTCATCAACAGACGTTTCTACTTTAAAAACAACCTCATTTCATTTCAATCCATTTTTATCAGTAAACTATGGTCTCTGAGAACAACATATTTTTAAGAGCTATTTTTTTTGTGTGTACAAATTTATAGCTTAAAAACATTCCTCTCTTTTTTTCTGCAATTCCCTGTGCCACCCTCATTTCTTCCTTCCCCCAGCCTTTTATCTGAATGTTCCTTTTTCTGACTCTCCTGGTTTACCTGAACTCACTAACTTACGAGTGTGGTCACAGTTCCTCTTGAGCTCAAGGCGATAGCTCTGAATGAGGCCCAAGTTACCAGCAAAGCAGAGATGGAACAAACTGATGGAGACACATGGGGGCCAGAGCACTTCCTTGTCACTGGAGAGGCCAATTACTGGATGATTCTTCCTAATCTGGGGAAATTTTATGCTCCGATTCTAAAGGCAGCTCCACTCACCACTGGTCACCAGAAAATGGGAAACTATAAAGGAATCTGGAAGCAAAGTCCCTTAGGAAAGGAGTGGGGTCCAGGGCCCTGGGTTCTTCCCGGAAGGCATCGAAAGCTCTTGCAGGGATGACACTCCTTGCTCAGACACAAAGGACAGAACCCAGAATGCCTGAGGGCGCAACAAGAAAGTGTAAGTTACAGTGTCAGGAGTCATTTCCTCCCAGCGCCCCGAACTCTGCAGCCTAGTGATTCAAGGTGGCTGAAGCTGCTTCCTGTGAAGACCTAGTACAAAGCTTCCCCTTGAGCTTTTCCAGGAGGGTCACAGACAGAAATGTTCACAAATCATACAGAAATGCTCTTTAGTATCCACATTCTTTTCTTACTACTCAAGCACATCTACCTTATTTATTGGCACTAATGAATGTCCTGTTACTGTAATATTTTTATATTTCCCTAGATTTAAGTCTTGGTCCATCCCTGAGTGTTATAAGCAAGCCTAGGAAGGAATCTGCCAAGTGTTAAAATGTATACTTTGTTTCTCAATATTTTCCCATCATTTCTCTTACTGCTGCTGCTTAAGGTTCAACAAGGGATACTGAGTTATCACAAAACGTTCTAGTTGTGAACAGAAACCCCTTTCAATGTCTATTTAAAAGTGTACTTCACCGAATTTGTGATTGTTCCATAGAAAGCTTTCTGGTACACTAACTGTTAAGCTTAAAAACTCATCTGGTGGCTTTCAAACCAAACCCATAATAGAAGTTTTTGCTAATACAGAATCCTCAGCTTTGTTTTTAAAAAGAGAACCCTAGAATAGGGCAATGTAGAGAACTAAATGAGGCAAGAAAGGGGGATACTGTTTAAGAGGATGTGATATGGGACTAGATTAAGGCAGCAGTGATGGAAAAGGCAAGGCAAGGCTAGAGATATTTCTGAGAAATGGCTGTGAGGATATGGACAGTGAAGAGGAGAGGGGCATGAAGGACGACCCTGTTTCTTGCAGCTCTTGGTTTCATTGATCTTTTAAATTATTTTTTAGATTCTATTTTATTTCTACTCTGATAATTATTATTTCCTTCCTTCTACTCACTTTGGGCTTTATTTGCTGTTCTTTTTCTAGTTCCTTTAGGTATAAGGTTAGATTGTTTGAGATTTTTCTTATTTCTTGATGTAGTCGCATACTGCAATGAATTTCCCTCTTAGGACTGCTTTTGCTCTGCCCCATAGATTTTGGGTTATTGTGTTTTCATCTTTGTCTTACGGTATCTTTTGATACCTTCCTTGATCTCATTGTCAACCCATTCATTGGTATGTTATTTATCCTCCATGTGTTTCTGTGTTTTCCAGGTTTTTTTTTTTCCTTGTAACTGATTTCTAGTTTTGTTCCACTGTGGTCAGAGATGATCCTTGATATGATTTCAATCTTCTTAAATTTATTGAGACTTATTTTGTAACCTGACACGTGGTCTGTCTTGGAAAATGTTTCATATGCACTTGAAAATAATGAATATTCTGTTGCTTCGGGTGAAATGCTTTAATAATATCAATCAAAATCATTTGGTTTAGTGTGTCATTTAAGGCAGCTGTTTCCTTGTTGATTTTCTGTCTGGAAGATCTATCTACTGATGTCAATGGGGATGTTAAAATCTCCTATTATGACTGTACTACGATTGATTTCTCCTTTTATGCCCATCAATATTTGCTTTATATATTCAGGAGCTCCTATGTTGAGTGGGTAAATGTTTACTAGGATTATATCCTCTTGTTGGACTGATCCCTTTATCATTGTGAAATGTCCTTCTTTGTCTCTTATAGACTTGTTCTAAAGTCTATTTTGTCTGATGGAAGTATTGGTACCCCAGCTTTTTTTTTCATTTCCATTTCCATAAAGTATCTTTTTACTTTTGGTCTCTTTACTTTTAGTCTGTGTCTTTGATATAAAATGAGTCTCTTACAGACAGCATATGTATGGTCTTATTTTCTTATTCATTCAGCTACCCTATGTCTTTTGATTGAGACATTTAATCCATTTACAATTTAAGTGATTATTAATAGGTACAGAGTTATTGTCATTTTACTAGTCATATTTGCTTTTTTCCACTCTTTTTTCTTCTTAAAAAACTCCCTTTAACATTTCTTGTAATGCTGGTTTGGTGGTGACAAACTCCTTTAGCCTTTTCTTATCTCAGAACGTTTATGCTTTTGATTAAATTTCATCTGACTGGCAAAGATCTTAACACAGTCCTGAAAGCATGAAGCAAATTTTGGCTAACTGGTGGAACTTGCCCCCCACCCCAACCCATGTATTTCTTACAGGTACATTTCTTTTTCTAGACATACCACTTTCTTCCACAGCATATTTGGGTTAATCTGAGAAAGCTCTGTCAGGAAGTTTTAGAAAATACTTGGTTTATAGGGAGACACAGTGGTTATTCCATGCAATTTCAGGTTCTAAATAATAAATTAATAATACCACTGTAGTTTTTTTTGGGAAACAGTATATTCTAATTGAAAGCACATATAAAAGCATTTTAAACAGTCAGGCTAAAGAGGGATATAGAAATAGAGACATGGGACTATCCAACTAAAAGTAACCTAAGTGGTTTATATTTGGCTATCGAATGGGCTGTGCCATTTAATTTTGACTGTTATATTTACCATCCCACTTGTTCGCTTACACTGACAATGACCTCATTTTGATTCTTAAATACCTAATAATTATCATAACTTCCAGTTATTGAGTGCCTGCTATGTACTGGGCACTGTGATAAGCATTTTACATGTGTCAATTCTATTTGATCTCCACAGCCCAATAAGACAGGTATTTTCCCGATTTCACAGAAAACTGAGGGACAGGAAGATTACACCATTTGCCCAAAATGCAAGGCTAGGAAGTGGTAGGGCCATGACAAGAACTAAGGTGAGTCTGGCTCCATAGCCCCACACGCCTTCTGCCTGCCATGTACCCTGTGGGACAACCTCAGGAAGGGCCACATTCTCGAGCAGAGATCCAGGCCACACAAACAAAAGTGGTTACTGTTCACTGACTGTGAAAAGTGGCCACTTAGATTTTCTACCCCTTACATTTGTTGAGTCTTTGTCCTCAAAAGTAAATTACCCTTCAGCTGATGACTGCATCACATATTTGGCAGGATCTCATCAATGGATGAAGATAAGGAAGTGGTTACTGAGGACTCATAGTCCTTCTTAGGCAAATCTCTATTTAACACTCCCCGCCCCCTCACCCCATCCTGAGTCATAGAAAGAGGATCAGAGGAGAATGTTTCGAGGAAAACATGAGGGATGACACTGGTATAATAAGGCTTATTTTTAAAACAAACACATCAGGAATTATACACCCAAACAAATGTGATCCTCTTCTAAGCAGTCACTACAGAGGGCTATGACCATATTCCAATGATACTGTCCTTGCTTCACAAAGCTTGGGACTTTTTCTTTTGCCATGTCATCTAGGCCCAGGTTTTGAAACATACACAGAAGATGGTTTACTATTTTATAGCCACTCCTTGGTTTAGGTCAGCTTTGGTATGTTTTTCCCGGCTCTGGCTTGTATCTTATCTATCAGATTCAGCTTGATGTGACTTTTGGCCTCGTTAAGAAACAAAGTTCCTGCAAAGGAATGGAGATTTGCTTCTGCAGACATACTCCGTGTATTTCAGGAGCCTGGAGCGCTTGTGCCACGAGGGCTTCTTCAGTGGGATGTTTAACTCGTGGATGTTCAGACACTTCTTATCTTTTTTTTGGATTGAAATATACATTATCTTGTACCACATATAACTACAATAAAAACATGCACTGTCTTTCATTGTTTTTTTTTTTGTTTGTTTTTCTTTCATTTACCTTGATTCTGCTTGATAGAAATGGAGAAGAAAAAGTGGCAAGGGCTTGAAATGTTAACTCCTTTCAAGCTGAATTTAAAATTCTCTCTTACTTTTTCTCAAAAAAAACAAAAACAAAAACAAAAACAAAACACCTTAACAGGCTATCAAAACTGGACTCTCCTTTTATTCTTGAGCTGTTTTATTAATTATGCTATACAGCTAATTAACAGCTGGGGAAGACCTAGAATCTAGAATTGTGTTGTTTTCTTTCTAAAGATCCAATTCAGTGTTTCAGGGATCACTGGTGGGGTAACTCAGGTCTTGCTCTACATCTGACCAAGATGAACAAGATACATTAACCCCATCTCCAGATTTCCCTCTGCCTCTTTCCTCCGTGCAAGGATATAAAAACCAAAATCCACTCAAACCTATGTTACAGTTGGGCTTTTCAGTTGCTGCCAGGACACAACTTTCTTGTAGAGATACTTCAGGCTCTAAATCTGGTTGCAGTGGTCATGAAGTCAGAGTCTTGGCTCAGAAGTAACTTCCTGGGAGGAGGTTAGGCAGCTTTAGAAATTGCATCAGTTCTTTTAAATCTCCAGGGTAATATTTAGAGTCCTGAAAAGTAATTACTTTGGGATCTCAGTAGCCAAGAAACTAATTGTAGCTCTTACTCTCAGTATAAGTCCCACTGCAAAGTAACCCAGCCTGGGGTACCAGGGGCATAGTGGGGTGCTTGTTTATTCTACCCATCAGTGTGAAGAACACCATTCTAAATACAGGATGCAGTGGTACCCAAGGCAGTCGTGGTCTCTGCTCTTGAGAAGATCCTCCTAGATTTATAGGGTCTCATCAGTCTTATGTAATTCCAGGTCTAAAGAGATGAGCCAAATGTTTTGAAAAGATGTAAAAACTGCTGCCCTGCTAGTAACATTATACTTCAGTTTGATTTTTTAGGTTTGAAGTTGGAGGGATTTAAAGAAAACGTCAGTAAAATCATTTAGACAGGTATAAAAAGGTACCAGACACACTGTGGGTAACATGACATTTTAGAAAAGAGAGTGAAAAAAGACAGCCAAGTCTCCCCAATGACACTGCTAACTTGGGTGAATATAGAGAAAGTATTTAAAAATTTTTAGCTTATAAATGTATCGATGCATTATAGTATGCTTTCTCTAACTCTCACGAAGGAATACAATGCTACTATTATCTTAAATTTTACTCTCTTAACTGACAAGACACCAAAATTCCTGGCCTGTGATATCATCTTCATTTCTACATTTCAATTTGGGTGCATGCTCGGCACAAACTCTACATTTGGAGAATAAATAGAATGTGTGTGCCTCCTGTTTGGAAAACCAGTTTTAATGTTTTTACATAAACAGGAGACAAACAGAAATCACAACAAATAAGAAATCTGAGCAAATAATTTGCAGGTCACTCAAAGGTGGAGAGAGACTCATAGGCATGGAAGATGATGACTGATTTTGAATATGCTGGCTCAATGGACCATCATACACTATAAAAGAATGTGAAATTGTAACTGAATTGGAGTCTTGCTAAAAATGATGCAGGCAGTCTAGACAATTTTAATGAGGCAAAGAGATCTAATACATAGTAATTCTATCAGCAAATAATTAAAGGCTAAAAATGCAAAAAATGTTTATTGATTTGATTCAAGACTTGAGCACTTTATAACCTTTAGCTTCTAATAAATAAAACATCAGCTCTTAACTCATTTTTATAAAAATAAAAAAAATCTGAGACCTATATTGCCATGAAGGCCAGCTCCTACCCCATATGTCTAAACTGCTGTGACAGTGGATCTAACCGCAGTTTTTCTTGGAAGTCCATTTTTGCTTTATTTTATTCCATCTATGTCTTAGAGTGGTGGTCTAAGTCTCCTTATAAAGGCCAAAAGAGCTTTTCAGGTTTCTTCAACATACTGGAGGTAATGAATAGGTGATGACATAAGGTTCCCGGTTAATAGAAGACTTAAAAATTTTCCTGAGTTCCATGAATGGAAATCTCACCGAACTGGTAAACATGGTGATTTTTGGTTGATTTCTACTGCGTGCAAAGAGGATAATTTCTCGGTAATAGAACTTAAGCCTTGTATTAAGCATCTATCATGAGGTAATTAAACACTTCATGGATGGAAGTTGAAGGAAACATTCATTTTCAACTTTGAAAGAGGTCTTATTTCTTACAAGGTCTACAATCCAAGGCACACCTATAGGTACATGGAGATTATACACAGAAATCATTTTGAAAATATATAATGTAGTCTAAAAGGCAGGCGGGGACAATGAAAGATTGAGCTGGCTCAAATAAGAGAAAAATCATAACGTTCTCTTTAAGACTTAAAGAAAGCTATGAAAAGGAAGAGTAGAGAATCCTGTTAAAGAAACTTTAAGGTGGAAGCCACTGGACTGCCCGGAGTGGTCAGTTTCAGCACCTATAGGAGGTGTTTCATCCTGTCACAGAGCAGGTGCTGTCAGGAGTGCTCTGCCGGCCTCTTCCAGAGGGTCTGCAGACCACCTTCAGATCTGATTACATTTCCTCATCAGAAATGCAATCCTCCTACAAGGGGTCTTCCCCAAACCATTAGAGGGGTTCAGAATCAGGGATAGTTTCCTGGACCGAAATAAGAAGTGAAAGTCATAAGCTAGTGGGTCTCTCTGGAAACACCAGTGCCAGCCTCCCTTTTGTGCCACAGAACTCTTTAAAATAAGAACATGGGGCTGGAGCCCAGTTAAAGATGATGACACTTGGAGGTTCTCCCAAGTTAACTAGAACACTTTGAACTTCTGCTTACATAGCTGGGGGCCTGAAAAGAATACTGAAGTGAGAAAAGCAAGCTGCTTATGGAATAAGAAGAGATGCTTCCTAGGGTGTACAGGAGATCTAAACTGAAATCAAACACTGTTTATTTTTGCGGTGACAACTTTAGACCTGTTCCAAAGTTAGTACACTGCATGCCAACCAGAATGTTTTTAGTCTTAGACATGCTCAACAATGCACAGAAAAGCATCCCGCTTTCCTTCTTGTTTGTTTATATCATCAAAGCACTAACTGCGACCACTAGGACTACAAATATGGGGCCAATGGGAACCGAGGGCTCTGAAGACCATGCCGGAAGCGTACCAGATCTCTTCCCTACGAGTCTGCCTGATTATAACTGCCACGTACTGTTTCCAGGAGTCATAGTGAGTCGATCTTGTACAATAAGTTCACGGACTCCTCAAATGGGACTAGCCTCTCAAACAAAAAACAAAAGCTTCATTCTCTCTCCCATGGCGACATCCAGAGGCATGAAAGGACAGTGAATCTCTGAGGTTTGTGGGTAAGACACTGCCACAACACAGCTACACTACCAACTGTTACGAAGCACGCCCTGGACCACAATGAGATGACTGAAGCAGTCAGGGAACATTTAATCTAAGCATGTATAGGACGAGGTACACTACCAAAGCAGCATCTGAAATATTCTCGTCCTTCAAAAGCTCATCATTCGGACACTATATCCAGGACTTTCTCTTGCAGAAAGACAGGTGTTCTATTTCAAGTGAGACACCAAAATCTATTTGATGCATGTTACTCATATCAGCTACACTCCATGTCAGAAGAGCTATAACTGTACTAAACCCATATATTTATATAGTGTTTGTCATTCATAAAGTACTTTCGAAACCTACATATACCATTAACTTTCATAGCACTTAAGTGAAGTACAGGGCAGTATTATTATTCCCATCTTATATATGTGGAAACTGAGCTAGGGTTATGCTATTTATATCACCAAGACATATAGCTAGAATATATCAAAAGTGGGATCATAACCCTTTGGCTCCAAAGTAAGTTCTCTTTCCAATACACAGAAGTTTTTAATTTTAAGAAAACACACTGGAGAAACAGCTGTGAAAAATCTTCCAATGAAGATGCCAGTATCATAACATTATGGCTTAAAAATGTACATGTAATTCCATGGGTTGTATATCTTAAAGATGCTAAATTAAATATTTACTATGTTTGATTCCTTGGCTGAGTTAAATACACAATGATCAGCAGATGTTCCAAAGAGACACTATTTATATTTATCTCTAGGAAAAGATACCTAAACAAATAAACATAAATCTAAGCAAAAACGAATGCTGTATAACAGACTGGCTTGATATAAAGTATGACATTGCCCTTATTAAGGAAAAATATTTATCAATCATTTGCTAGTTGAAGATCAGTGTGGAAAGGAAATATATTTATATCATAACAACCAAGGCAGAGCCAGCTTGAGCCAGCTCCATGTGAAAGCTCCACTGCAAATATCAATATAATATATATAAAATATAGCTAACTTTTAATTAAGCAGATATGCAATCTGTAAGAAAATTATTTTTTCATTTATAATCTATAACAGAACTCATTTTCACAGATCCTTAAAGAGATAAAGACATTTAAAAGATAGCAGATGACTTGAAGACATGTAATCAGAGTATCTTAACTTTGTTCACATCAAGTTATGAAATATAAACATATATGTATATCACCCAAGAAACTATCATCTAAAAATAACTAACCCTTGACAAAAACTTCTTAAGTGAGAAAGATGTACTGACTCAGGGATTTTCTAGCCAACAAATATGACTCTAAATATCTGACCTCAAATATTTTCTAAAATAACACATGGTTACAAACAAATACTTGCCAAATTATAAGTTTCAAAACAATATTCTATGCACTGAGTCATACTTCCGACTTGGCCTTCACAAGAGTTGCTTATTCAAGAACAGTCCTGTTCAATTAGACTGCCTTGATCAGCGAACACATCTTAGAAAATTAATTTCCAACGTCAATGTAGCAGCAATATGGGCTTGAAGCCCCCATAAATTAAATTAAGAACGATCTTTATGTTAAAAGTGGGATTCTTTCTTTCTAATATTTGACCAGAAATGGTGGAACTCCTGGACAGGGTGAGGTTCCTCTGGAATGCTGATAGACCCTCCCTTTACAGAAGCTGCTCGAGCCTGGCCCTCAGCAGAAGCATCCGCCAACACAAGTATCAGAGCAAGGGGCAGCAGAGCAAGCAATCGCAGGCATAGTAAGGGTAAGAGTTGCTGTCTTAATTATTTTCTATCCTTCAGGAATGATGGACTGAAGATCTCACTGAAATACTGATTCTGGAGAGGCATGTGGTCAGTGATAAGGCCACGAGTGCTCTCTTGCATGTGAAGAGTGTCACAGCGAAGGCATCTGCTGTTCAAAAGGAACCATGTATGGAATCTGCTATCAAGCATTAGAATTCCCACCAGACTTTTCATCTCCAGCTGATTTACAGCCAAGACACCTTTGGATTTATTGTTCCCCATTCTTTCATCCATCATTACAGACAAAAAGCCTATGAAAATAAAATCTAAGTTCATGTGTATTTGTGTAAGAAGCCAGGATATAAAAAATTAGGAAATCAGATGTTCCATTAAAGTGATTGGGTAATTACCAGTTACTGTCTAGTACAAGGATGAATTCCCTAATGATAGGTATTACAAGTAATTAGACAAAGCTGTTCACTCTTCAAAATTAATCATCAATCCTATTAATTATGTCTGTATTACACATTCTATTAAATTAGCACACATAATATGAGGCCTTCACACATCAAAGAGAAGCATTATCACTGCACATTAGTGACTTGATAATTAAGCTGAAAGAAACGCAAATACTCATAATTACACTACTCTTAGAAGGATCACCACTTTTCAACTCTCTTATGGTGAGAGAAAAGGACACTTCATGAGGTGAAAGCAAGCATGGTTTTGTTTAGGGGTTTTATCACCAAGAAAGGAAGTCAGATTAAAGGCAGGGTTGAGGTGTTTAGAGATATAAATTTGAATAGGGAGACTATCCACCCAGGGAGGAGACCTGCAGCCATGGTGAGGTCAGCACTGTGGACCGCAGTGAAGCACACACAATTCAGGGAACAGAGCATCTGGGTTAATAGAAGTTGGGTTTAAACTGAGAAAGCCTGAGACAAGAGACAATGCCAGCACTGGTCCTTGGTGCCCCTTGGAGAATCAATGAGGTGCATTAAGACACGCAAAATGATGGCCTTTGCATCTTTTTCCTTTGCTAGGTGATTTCTGGAGGGTGATGCAGGCTTTGCCACTGAGGCACAGCGGTAACTACCTGCAGGTGTGCTAGTGGTACCCAGGCTTGCTGCCTTACAGAAGGGCCACGTAGATGGGAAGCTGAAGAACAAGTCTGGTGAGGCAGAGGATGCAAACTGGAGTTAGAAAGTCCCCTTATCATAGTCAAGAACTGAACTTGACTTCCTGTGCTTGGACACAAGAGGGGAGAGAGGCTGAACGCTAATCTAGCAAGGCTATTTGCAAAATAAGTATGATGCATATAGAAGGGGCTTCATGACTATTTCAATTATAAAACAACATGTATGAAGCATTAAGATGAATGAGTGAATAGGAGTACACAGTATTGCTCATCAAATGTAAAGTCTCCCCAGTATGTTTTCCTGAAGATAAGTCATAGGTTTGTGTGACACAGTTATATCTGTGTCAATACCACAATTTAGTGAAAGTGTAATATAATATCAAAAATAAAAAATCTGGACCAAATTAGTATTTCCCTTCCCACACTAAAGAAGAATGTATAGTCTAAATGATGCAGGAATTGAAATAGAAAATACAAGGGCAAAAAAATAAAAATAAAAAGACGGAATACTATGATTTGCAGATTTCTTTGCATACCTTGAATTTGTTAAATTACTTCTATGAGAAAGAGAAATGATTTACTGATATCATTTGGAAACAAATTTACTAGCTGAGCAATTTACTAATTATAAATTTATCAATTAAGTAGCAAAACTCAACAGGTACTTTTAGCGAAACAAATTAATCTGAGGATTTTCAACACATGAGAGATTCAGTGCTAGATTTTTTCCCCCGAAGGTAACTGGGATGCTTAGGCCTCTGGTTTCTCCAAGCACCCTGGCTGATTCATGAACTGTTTGTTTTTTTCAGTCCTGAAGTTCTGATATTTAAATATGGTGATACTGGCAGTACATCCTCCTCTCTCTACCCCCTGGCCTGAAATAGGGGCCCAGCTATATCTTTCATTTAGATCTTATCAAAGCCAGTGCATGTTTTTGGTGGGACTTTTGGTCAGCACTTTGAAAGATGCGTAGCACCAAGCTAGATGTATGGCTGGATACATTTTTGGCTCCATTTAGGAGAAACAAAGCTAATGGGTATTATAGGAGAACCCAACATCCCAGTCACTAAAAGGTATGGCAACCACATGTCCCAATTTGCTTGGGTCACCCCTAGTCTAGAGCTGTTCTCTCATCATACATTATTAATAGCCCCCATTTTATTCTCAAAAGCATCACGGTTTGAAGATTAAATTACATAGATGGTCAACCTGTTACAAGAGAATCTAGCTTTCAACCATAAATATTCCATGGCCCTTACAATGAGAAACATGAGCTCTGTAAAATTCCTGAGAGCAGAAATTGTGTTTTTAAAATATCATTCCATCTCTAGTATACCAACATGCAGAATAAGAATCAGAAGAAGTGCCCCCCCCCACCCCCGTCTAGTGTCCAGAGGTCACAGTCAAGGAGAGGGAGCTGTCCAGATAAGCTTGAGGAATGGCCAATATGCACCTGAGCGCAATTCATCGGCTATTCTATGAGAATGGCTACAAAGCTCTGTGGCCAGATCCCTCCTTTTCCTCAGATATCACCCCACATGCACGCAATGCCTTTTATGTAGAAAGCATGCAAAAGTCTCCAACAACAGATGCACAATACCTGCACTTAATACAGCTTGCCTAATTTTCTACTCACTACTCTGATTAGAGGTTCTCTACTGGGTGGAGAGATGCCATGTCTTTGATTTTATGAGCTTTCCTTGATACAAAAGCAATAAAGGAGTGCTAGAGCCTTGGGAGCTGGGACTGTGCTTTATTAGAGTGGCCAGCTGTCTGAGCCTCGCCTTCTGGACTCCGGGACAGCATCTGGCTCGTGTCCACAGAACTAGTTCTGTTATAGATGTTAGGGCCTAATATACATATGTCCCCCGCTCACAAGATGTATCCTCTTCGGTCACAGGAAGGAAAGGGCTCTGTCAGTTAGTTACTCAGACATCACTTTATGTCTTTAGGCCCTGGAGATGGACAACTGCTTGAGTGAAATGGAGTCAACTAGGTGCCAGCAGATTAAATTAGCATTTCGAATTTAGTTGCTCTTGAGACAGCAGCAAGCTTTCTGTGCCTAGTGTACCCTGCTACGGGGCATGGTGTTTCTACATGGGACAAATGGCCATCTGTAAATTACGGCAGTTCTGATATCAGAAATCCTGAAATGGCAAAGCAGCTTCACGGAGCGTGACAGTGCTGTAAGATCACGACATTCAGAGAGCATTCTGTCCTTAATGTTTTATCATGGGAACACATCTTCCGCGTCTTCCCCCTGCCTGGCATTACTACTTCGTATCTAAGTGACATGTCAACTGGAAAAACAGATTTCAAAAACGGTAACTGATCTAGACGAATGGCTGTCAGTACAGATTTAGTAGCCCCCAGCAGAGATGAAAGAGTTTTTTTCTTGCTCTTACCAATGCAGTAGGGACAGCACTGGCCTTTTCTCAAAACAGGTCTTTCACAGGACACTGAAGGGCAAGACTCAGAGTAACAGCTGATCACACTATCCATGCACACGCAGCTGGTACAAACGTCGGGCTTCCAGGACTCAGCTGCCAGGAATATGTCCCCTTCGTCATTTTTGCAGTAGCTAGGCACGCTGTCATTACGAGATGAGGGAGTCTGGAGAGGTTCATCTGAAAAAATGAGCAGAAGGTCAGCAGGGAAAGGACGAGATTGTAGACTACCAACTGTGCAATGTGGTGAGTTTTACTCTGTGTCACAGAAAGCACTCTCAGTCACTATGGCTTTGTGTACCATATTCCTTAAAAAATATCTCAGTAATGAAACAGCATGTCTGATTCAGGCAGGGTCCTACATTTTTAAACCAAAGCTACAAAGACCAGCAAAAGAACTGTTGCAGAGGTTCTATTCTGTTACTTGCTTGCATAACATCCACTCTACTCTTCTTAACAAAATCCTGATCTTTGTGAGGGTGTCTGAGGACCTGGTTCACAGTAGGTACAAGTCAAACAGGACAGTCCCACCCCCTGCTTTTCCAGTCTTCCTTGCCACCAAGGATGGCCATGCCACTGGACTGTTGTGGCTAATGGGACGACTGGGTAATGAGGGATATCTGGGAAAGCTTTCACTTCCTTCAAAGGGCAGATGGGATGCTCCTGCCATCCTCCCAGTCTTCTCGCCAGGAATATGAGTGCTGCCTGTAGCTGTCATATCCTTATCCCACCTGTAAGAGCAAGGCCTTGACATCACTCAGACACTGAAATAATGCTAATAAACAGCTGCCTCCAAACTTCTCGTACATAATGCGTGTAAAAGAAACCTTTACTTTTTTAAAAACTGCGGCTGGGTTTTCTCATTTGCAGCTACACGCAGTCTTAACCAACTAATATCCAAACATTTTCACTGCACCCACCAAAACACATCTACGTGTAATATTTAAAAGTTCAGGCATGCACATTAATAGCTGAAAGATGATGGAAATCTCCATTACTCATAAGCATTTGCCCACAGAGAAATCTTTGGCAAGTCACCTGTGTCTTCACAGTTTGAAGTCTTTGACTAGAGGCTTCCTAGATCGAGTTACCACTTAAAATAGCAAATGTCGCTAGAAAACCCAGATATCCCTTTGAGTTTTCGAAAACTGTAACCTGAAGCAGAAAAAAGACTAGGATTTAACAACAAAATGTTAGCGAGGTTCCCAGTTTAGACATCTCAATCTGCTGATGAAAAAGTACTTCTATCAGGATGCCCCTCTCAGAATCAACTTCATGAATTCTGCTTTCAGCCATGAAACAGAAATAACTGAGATCCACATGTAGTTATCACAGTAAATCAGAAGCTCTAAATGGATATAAGTCACAGTGTCCTTCCATCTACCTCATAAATACGCCCTATGGCCAACGAGTTTGATTCTACAATTAGAACCTCTTTGAGGAGCAAACTTGCTTTGTTTGGGGGGACAGAGGGCAGTCAGCCTTAATGAAATGGGCCTACCCTTCCTTTAAATTGTGTAATCCTGTCTCCTATCGCCAAGCCTGAAGGCAAGTCAAAGGGGAAAAACAGCCATTGGTTCCATCGCTACACATGTGCTCTAGGTCCAATTTAAAGTGTGGTTCCACAGATCACATCCGATGGGTGAGAGATGGTGAGACAGGATTACTTTCTCAGTGACTTTCCTGGGGTCATCCATGTCCAGGGATAATTACTTTTTGAGAGTGACCAGTGCTAACTTTTACTTTGGCTGGAAATCAGCACAGCTCACACTCCAGTTGTCACTAGGCAGGCGCTGCAAATCGGGGTTTCGGTGGGTTATGGTAGCTTAGTGTTTTCAAGCATGGCTGACTCTGGACCCTAAAAACTTAGAAGAGGAAGCAGGGATGGCATGAATAAAGCTACAAACTAATAGCTGAAGTGAATATCCTGGAGTCCGGAGACCTCTTATCAGGGCCTGGAGAAGTCCCAGAGGGCATCGGGGTGTGCTCGGCAAGGCTGCGGTGAGACTCAGGGCTGACATGCAGGCCCTGTGGGTCTTCCTCCTCTGGGAAGGAGGTGACTACCAAGTGAACCCTGACTAAAAATATCTTTTGGAAATCTTGCTCACAGGTTCTTTCTTCTTTGGGCCTCTTTTGCCATTTTTCCTGTCCCAGAAACCCTTTCTTTATATTTCTGCTTCCACATCTTAACTCTTTTGTTTTTACCAGTTTTTTTTTTTTTTCTGCTGTTATTCACTGATTCTATTTCTACTCTAGCTCCCTCTTCTACACTATGCTGCTTTACAACACTGGAAAATAAAGAATGAAAAAGAATTTAAAGAGTTTTAGAAAAACAAGCAGTGCTATTCCACTTTCTCCCTTTTTTAATTTGGTGAAGTGTCATCACCTGCAGGGGTGTTCAATCTTTCCTCATAAATACATTTCCATTTCTGGATCTTGCTCTAAACCAGGCTGGAGGAGAGGGAATGCTGAAGGACAGAGGGAATGACAAGCATCCTAGGAGAAATAATTACTGTGAGGGATGCAGCTCTGCAGAAGTTGCTCTTCTGCTGTACACAGATATCATTTTGAATTATCTTAGAATGCAAGTATCCCAAGGTTAGAGATGGTATTTTTCTAGATGTATAATATACCATTTGTCAATGCTGCTGCTGAAATTCACTGTGATGCAACACAATTATTGCAAAGTTCAGAAAGATCAATTATAGGGTGACTGACTGACTTTAAAATATAGATTTCAGATACAACCTCTGCAATACTGATATATAACACAAAGTCCTAGTGTTTAAGATAAGGGCTATCACTGAAATCTCTCTCAAGTTCTATATAAGCAAAGGAAGAATTCCCAGGTACACATTTATAAATGAGAAGTCAAAGCCAGGCACACAGGGGTGCTTGGTCTCCTTAGGGACCTCAGGGAAGAAAGGAATGCCTCCACCCTGCTTTGCTAGAATCTGCGAGACCTCTGCACATGAACACCTGCCTTGAGACCCACCTCTAAGAAACCACACCTCCATGGACTCAGGAAACCCTTTCCCAGGTAGCTCCTGATCTTTGTCTGTGCTGAACCTCTGTGTCCATTCAGGTGTTCTGCCAATAACTTAGGTGAGGGATCATGAAGAAGTCCCTTCTCCCATTACCCCACCTCTAACCAACCTCTGTTATTTGTCCTCAGATCCTAGTACAAGTGGCACCAGAAGTACTTTCCACTTTAGTTAAAACTTCCTGGGTTATATGTGCCCTTAATTATTTCCTTTCCAAGCACTCCTCTCACTTTGTCATTATTTACATAAATATGGAATATTGGCTTATTGACAGTTCTTTTGGATTACTGCTCCACAGGACAGGAGTTGTGTCTATTTTCATTTACCCATTTACCCAGGGATCCCTATGGCTCGATACAGGCATTCCATAAGTATTTGTAAAATGAATATCTAAATGGATATAAGTTCATAATCATTAATGAAGAGACCACTCAGAGTGGTTTCTACCAGGAGGATGAGAATAACCAAGGTTATATATTAACACAGAAACATCAGCAGGGTTTGCATCTGAATAAAACAGTGCTAATGATAAATACATAGTCAGAACTAGGTTATGCATGTCCTCACGACATAATAGATATGAACTATTTCTTATACTAGAAAAGATTTCTTACAATTATTAAGCTTCTCAGGTTAACATAGCTAATTACACCATAGCTTTTGTACTAAGATGATAATATATCGGCAGCAGTGCATGACTGACAACAGCAAATCATGTGGCTATCCCTACTGGTTCATCTGATGCAATTTGAAAAATAGTATCAATATGAACCCACAAAGAGTCTGGGCCTTGGCTGTACTGTATGTAATGACAGAACAATAGATTTGGGCCAGCTGACTAGATAATACTATGTAAAAAAATAATAATAAAATACAAGGGTTTATGTTTTACTGAATAGAAATGCCCAAAGAATATACATTTAGAAGGTAATTGGTTATTGATTTAAGTTGAAAAGATAAAAGACTAAGCAGGAACAAAATAAAACTAGTTTGCTGTTAATTTTATATATACAAATGAAATGCCTTTTGGAAAAAAGTCATACAATTCTAGTGTTAATTTTAAGTGCTACTTTAGTTATAAATCCAGCAACTTACATTTAAAATGACAAAATTTGATTAACATATTTGTTTCACGACCATAAATTTGCCTGCTAAGGTCAGATTATCCGAGAATAAAAAGAAGAAAACACTAATACTCTTTGTATGTGTGCAGTGCTGGTCTCTTAATACTTTTGAATCTTAATTTATTAATCATCAGAGGCTTGAGGGGGTGAATATCCTGTATATTTTAACAATTCTCCTATTTAACATTCTCGAAGTATCTTCACCACCCTCCTAGATTTTAAATAATGTTATTGACAGTGTTTAGCAATAACTGCTCTTCCCATTTGTTGAAGACAAAGATGACTTCACATTAGCAAAATCACCTGGAATAATTTGGTGCAGCAGGACTATCTCTTGAATCTGAAATGTAGGGTTAAAAAAAGGCAGAAAGAAATAATTGCCTTTTTTTTTTAAAAAAAAAAAGTCACCTCAGGTGCAAGGCATATTGATTGCATAAATATGTGGTCTATAGAAGGGAATGAATTTAGGAAGCAGACTGCCAGATGTTCCCGCCTGGGTAACTAACTGGTGACTGGGTTTGAGACACTCCCAGGCGGGGCTCCATGTGCTGGTCCTGCAGAATGTTGACGCCTGAGCTGCAGTCTGCCCCGCCGAGCACACCTGGGGCACGGTGTCGGTTACCTGTGCACTGTGGGCAGCAGGAGTCCTGGGTGCGTGAGGGGTTCTGGCAGAGCAGTGGCGGGCACACCTCCGTTTCACACAGCACCCGCCCACTGTGGCAGGTGCACTGAGTACAGGAGTCTATGTTCCACGTCTCTCCTTCCACAAAGTACTCTCCTCCAGGGGCGTGGCAAATGGAGGGTGTGCTGAGCTCGGGCTTCTGCACCACGAAGTCATCTGGGCAAGAACACAGAATCAAAACACAGGAAATCACTCATCAGCAGTCATACCAACTTTTGAAGGACTGTGTGTTTCAAGGGACAGAGAAGAAGAATTGACTGCTGAGTTTTCTCACTCTGTTCTTATCAAGAGAATAGCGAAGGAAACATTCCATGTATAAATATATGAGGCGACAGCAGAAGAATTGGTTTTAGAAAGCGAGGTTCAAGTAGTTTATTAATAATAATAAGAGAATCCAAAAAGAGAATTAAATTACAGGGACATGACTCCTACTATAAAGAGCCAGGGCTTCTTAGGGCATCTCTGTAAATGTGTAGGAATTATCTAGAATGAACTTTTTTTTCATTTACTGAATGCTTGCTGAGGTCCAATTTCCATGCTAAGTGCTCTCCATGTGTTATTTCATTTATTCCTTATATCAACTTTGCAAGGTAGGTGCTATTATCCTATTTTATGTAAGAGAAAACTGAGGACTCAGATCAGAGTATTAAGGGCAGACGAGGGATTTGTTTGTTTGGGTCATGGATGTACCTCCAGGTACCACAACTTCCAAAGGCTCTGTGCTCCATCCTCTTCACTGTCTCTGGGACCCTGAGTACTCTTATGCTTGAAAATGTATCCTGCTGTTGAGCAGGTCACACGCCTCCATCTAAATCAGCTGCCAACAAACGAAGTGGGAATGTTCTCGCAGAATCAACAGTCTGAGAACCCTCACCTGAGACTAAACATTTGTTTGGCAATGGCATGACCAAGACAGATGAATGCTCAGAGGCTGATGATAGCTATGATTTCTTTCCCTAGAGGAGAGGTGATTTTGGCCTCTTGGTGAGATGATAATGATAAGAGAAGGAATTTAATGTTGAAAATGTCTAGAGGTACTGGGAGTTGCCCTGAGTTGGGCCGCGGAAATGAGAACTATGAAGACATTAACTATATTCATGTAATCCAAATACAACAAGCATTTCAAGAAGGTGTTGACAGTGCTGAAGCCTGCTGAGAGGCAGTCTGGAGACACCATGGCTAGCTCATGCTTGGAGCTCAGTGGAGACCAGGCCCCAGAAGAACCACCCTATCTGTGCAGATGGTCAGAGCTAATCTAAGAGCTCACAGGCTGTTACTTTCAAACAGGCAGTCTGCACAAGAGTCAATGCTGAAGAGAGAGTGTGGTGTGGGCTGATTTCTAGTTAAGAAGGTAACTTTTAATACAGATCTATCTCAAGGGAACATGTGAAAACTGGAACTCTGACTGAGTGGACATATAACAGAAAACTGACGTTAGCCAATGCTTATATTCATAAGTAACTGGATCAAATTTTCTAGTGTATGAGGAAAGTGGAGAGGAAGACAATCAGAATGAAAACCAAGCTGGGGCAAGATGACAAAAGTGCCTTTTTTGTGTTTACAGACATAACAAAAATTGTTCAAAAGAGCATCAATAACCTAATGTTGGAAAAAGACTCCCTTATTGTTTTCAAAAAGGACTTAAGATTGATGATCCCTGCCCTTTTAAATGCTGACATGTAGGGAAGTGCTTAGAAAAAAATGGCATGTGCTTGTAGGCCTCATCTTGCTAACAGTCCCTTTTGCTCTATATATGTTCCATGTTCTTTGAGGCAAAACATGAGAGTGGCTAGAGAGATGGAGATAAAATAGAAACTGAAGGATAGAAGGTGAGAGAGGAAAAGAAATCTAAGAAACAATATCACTTGGTAAATCTTCTATCAGAAGAGTTTAGGAGGTGCTTACTTAGTCCAGAAAAACAAAAACAGCTGATCCTTGAAAGGAATAGGGAAGAAAGTAGGAGTTTAAAGTAGGACTCCATGAATGCAACCATTCTGAGGTCTCCAGTCAGAAGAGTCCATTTGTGGCAATCCACTAAAGATATTTAGAAAAAATATATCTACACATCCATATATCAGTGTATATATATTTTTATACATGTACCTCTAGATATTCATGCACTCACAACACATCGATAATTCAGTGTGTGCTTCAGCACTTTCTATACCACTAAAACAGAGAAAACTAGTTCTGGTTCCGCTAACTTTCAGTTCTTAGTAACTATCTGTTCTTAGTAAAATCTTTGCATTTCTGTCGGCCTGATCAGTCTTCACTGAGTATATGTTGGGCAAAGACCCAGGTACAGTCCATACTCTACACACTCATGCCTATAATTAAAGCACGAAGTCCTTATTGGAACCAATTTTTCCTTCCCCAAAGAGTCATCACAGAGTTCTGTCTCGTCGAACTGCTCATTTATCTTCCATTTCAGTGTTTTTTTCATATTTAACTAGCAAATCATGTGAAAAAGGAAATGGTTTCGATACAGAGCACACCTGATTGAACTATGGGAAAAAATAAAACAAAACAATCACTATACTCCAGTCCTCTACTACAGGGTACGAGGACTGCCTGTCCATCTGATCTCTAGTTACTGAGGTGTGTAGAATCTCAGAGGTAAGAACCTTCAAGTGCCCCTCCTCCAACCCTGTCCATGGCAAGCAAGGCAGGCTCAGCCACCTTCCCTCCCAGGCTGGACCTGCTTTGTAGCAAAAGGACCAGGCCTCAGGTTCTTGACTCATCCACAGGGAGATATAAGATCAGGACTGACCAGAGAGAAAAGAATCATTAATTCCAAAACTGAACAGTATATTTCAACTTTTAAACAAATCTGATGTAAGAAATGGGAAACTTCACTTCTCCCTGGCCTTCCAGCTGACATACTATTTAACTCTGAGTAAGAGAATTAATCTTTCTGTGCTTGTTTTTACAAATGAAAAATGGCCTAAGTGTATTTTACCCTAACTTGAAGTGGCCTGCACAGAGAGAGAAGTAATAAATCTAAAACTGTATAGAGCTCATTGGATGAAAGGCACTTGATGAGGTATTATGATAATAATTACAGTTACTGACAGCCATAATTCAGACCCCCAATGAGTTATAATCTGTTCTGCTCTTCTGGTAACTTAACTTGATTGCCATTATTATGACTTTACATGCTTTGGTTGTGCGGCCACTCTAAATTTCTCTATTTGGCAAGAATGCCACATATCCATTAAGTTAAAAAAAGCAATAGCCACAGACTTCAATGATTGTCTCCTTCTCCAATATTACTTTATAAATAATGAGCTTTTATGGAATAAAATTAGCACCAATCCCCTCCAATTAACTGACATTCAGCCTTAATACACTATCTGTAAAATGGAGAGCTCGAGTTTAAAATACAGAAGCTCACAATCCTTTACATAACTGTAGTTCAAAGACTAAAATAACCGAGTAAACCATTAAAAAATAAGTAGTTTTAGAGCGTTAGAATTTTCTCTGGTCTTTGGCTAATCACTTATTGCACCTGGCTGATTTTGTGGCTGTTGTTGACAAAAATCACAGAGAGCTGAAATGCGTTTGGCGTCATCCCCTGTGTTTCCCCTAGAGTCACAGATTTGACCAGGTCCTGAAAGGTAGAGATCATCTGCGTAGGGAGCGCATACGATGATGGCCAGCTTTTACCTGAACACGACGGGCAGCACTGTCCCGGATGAATGGTGGGGTTGCCACAGGCAGGCACTGGACAGGTGATCAGAGCACACATTTCCCGTCCATTGTGACAGTAGCATTCCCGGCACCCATCATGCCAGCTTTCCTCATTTTTATGATGATGACCATCCATGGACAGACATGTGCCTGACAGGACAGGTGGCCCGGCTGAAGCAGGGACCTCTGGACAGACAGAAGGCAGCCTTGGTAAAGACGTAGCTACTGCACAGGAGAAACTGCTCATAGCGTCCTTATAGGTCATGCTACCCAGCCACCAAATCTCACGTCTACAAAGGACAATTCATGACATGGGAAAGGCTCATGAAAACAATTTAAGTTAATATGCTCTCAATTTTGAAAAAAGAAAAAATAGGAAAAACTGCAAATACATTCCTCTTCTGTTGGTGGAATTATGGTTGATTTTGACTCATTTCACTCTACTTTCTCATTTTTATATAATAAACAAGCACTGATTTCATAGCAAATGTTCCACATACATTCAATATATGCAGAATAATCACTCTAGAAGTCACCCTGGGGGGGAATCCTGGGCCTCTGGCAACTGATGAATCTTTGTAGAGCAGAACAACTGAAGCAGTGACTAGATGTCTGTTTACTCTGACCCCTTAAAAACACTATTAAGGTGATAACTGTCCAACTTTGAAAACACAGAACAAACTTGAAAGATCTTTTATTGTTTAATCTGTGGATCTTGCCGACAACTAAAACATACCAGGGTGGGTAGCTGGGCTGGAGCAGGGGGAAGGGCAGACATGGAGGTCAAAGTGCCTGCTCACACGGCTTCAGAATGTCCCTGGAGTGGGAAGTGCCAGGCAAAAGGTATGCCCGGGATTCACCCCTAGACACAGCTACAGGCTGGCATGTGCTCGTTTAGCAGAAATCTAAATTCTCCTGAAAAACTGTGTTGCCAGGAAATACATGAGCAATCTGTTTAGCCACATTCAACCTCAGGAGCTTTGAAAAGGGATCTTCACTGTCTTAATTGTATCCATCCACTGTGGGACAGAGAAACTCTATGGGGGTCAAGATTAAAGCCGCTTTAGGCTAAAGTTCCCGAGACAAGTAAAACTGAGGGGCTAAGAAGTCATCAATTTGGTTAATGTGCTTGTCCATTTATATGCTTAAATTTTATTGTGAGCTTTTATTCTACTGAGATGAAAAGGAATGGTCCCATAGAGACAACTGTGTCAGAGTAGACAGCAATCACTGAAATTGTTTCATTTACATAATGTCCTTCTGTGTCTGTGCCCCCGGGTGCTCAGAGTGGGGAAGGGTCATGTGTTCACACTCACCTCTGCACTTGCAGATAAGACAGCCATGACTGTCCTGCTGGAAACCCAAGGGACAGACTTTACTGCATGGGAGCTCTGGGCATCTCTTACAGCGACAGATGTCACAGCCATGCTTATTCTTCCTGGAAAATTAAAATTTTGTCAGAGGTCAGGAAATCCAAAACTCTCAATGTCCAAACACCCAGATGCCTAGGGTAACTGAAGTGCTGGCAAGCTGAAGTTTAAGTGCATAAGCCTACAAACCTTTACATGAATGTAGTTCAGACACCAATATAACTGAGTAAAGCATTCAAAAATAAGGAGAGTAGTTTTAAAGCTTTAGAATTTTCTCTGGTCTTTGCCTAATCACCACTTATAGTTCCAGGCTGATTTTGTGGCTGTTTTTTACAAAACCAAGACCTAGGGTCACCAAAGTGATATTATTATTAAGTAGAATGCTTTGACATTTTTGCTCTAAAAAACTCCTGGAGTCATGTGTAATTAGTTCCCTGTGGCCATGACTGCCCCCTGCACAGCTGAAGTTTAGAATTGTTCAAGCACTTATGTGCTTCTGGGATGTAAATGTCAGAATCCCAATAACACAACAGTTGATTTAATTAGGAAAAGTGGCACCACCATAAAAAAGGATGAATGTGCAACTCCACGAACAGGATGGTGAAGGATACACTGATGGTCAATGCTGGAGGCTAGCACTGCGGACTAAAGTCCTTTTGCTGGGGCTACTGTCTGCTCCCACAGCCACGGTCTCAGAATCTCAGACACTCGTAAAAATTTGAATGAGGGAGCCACTGAAGCAGATAGAAGAAGTTAAATATCTGTAGCCCCGGGAATGCAACACAGTGGTGATAAAGAATAAAAGCCTTGAGAGGTCCAGTGGTCAATGTGCAGTAGTTACTTCATTACTTAGAAAAGAACATCAGTTGAACAATGCTCCATCCAAGGGTAGGACTGAAGCATATGAGGCAAAGGAAAAAGGCTGGAGAAACTCCTCCCATCCTCCCTGATAAGCTCGAGTGCCTAGATGTTGTGCCGACTGGAAAGATAAAATCAAATAAATAAATATATGTTTATAAGAAACATCGCAACAGTTAAGGTGGAGATTTTCTGGATGAAAATTCTTATCAATAATTCATTTTTTTTCTCTAAAAAAGAATGATACTGTCCATTACAAAAAAAGCTCAATCACTCTCTTTTGCTTTCTGTCCACTAGCTGCAGGGCTGAATCCTCGCTCAGGCTCGATACCTCTCTGCCTTCAGGTTTCATCCCAAGTGGCCCTACATGGCAATAGTATGTTCAATGGGAAACAAATCCCTGTTCTTCCTTATCTTGGACAACTTAAGGGGCTTTTGAAGAAGACATCCCAATGGGAAACCCTTGGTATACCAAATGCCCAAGTAACAAACCATACTTTGCTAGGTGAAGTGGTCTACTTGTTTATTTTAACACAATCAGAACAATGAAACAATGAATTAAATGAATTATGCATCTCATGTCATAAACTGTGTCATTTTCAAGACCTACCAGGCTTTAACTGATTTGTTTGTTCACTCATTTATTCATCCATCCATCCATCCACTCACCCACCCAGATCACTCCTTATCCCTCCCTTCTGTAAGCATTTACATACAGTAATGATCCACTCAGCAGGTAGATACAAGGGGCTGCCTGCATTCTAACACTCCCATATGGTGTCTGGCCAAGCTTTCTCCTTCAGAGGCTGTCCTTGAAGCACAGCTACTGTTCTGGCCGATGTAGTAACTCATTTGTCTACTGTGGTCAACTTGGTCCTCCCTGAATGTGCTTACTGACAGGAATATAAAGTAAAATCTATAATCCTCTAAGAGATTTCTTTCCAAGATGAAGGTTGGACTTGAATGCAGCATTGATTCTGAACTGTCATAATACTGCAGCAAGTGGTTATAGCTACTATGGCGATAATATTTTATTCTATTAGCAGTTAAGCTAAGAAATAACTATATTCTTATTGGTATCATATTCATATTTTAGGATTAGGAACAATGATGATTTATTAGTATCCTTGGGAAATCTTTAAGAATAATGATCTCAACTTACTTTTCTAATTAAAATTAGAATGACGATTTCTCCCTCATTGCTATTAGAATTTCCAAGAGGAAGAATAACAATGATAGCTTTAATAAGATGGGTAAGGGATGACAGATCTAAGTCCCTATATTAGCATTACTACATAAATACATCAAATTGAGAAAGCAGAAAGACTAAAATTTAAGGGAACCATGGAAAGAATGATAAAGCAAGATTATGAAAGGTAATTTTTTATGGGACCAACTCGATATAAAGATAGAAACAGATGCTAAATACAGACAGTAAAGAAACAAATGTGAAGTGTCTATTTCCCCCCAGAACAATCTGATCTCATGGGGTCTGCCTCAGTAAAGAATATTTGAAAATATGATTCATAATCCCTTTTTCTAAGAAAATTTGCAAAATCTACTGCCATATAAAGAAAAAAATATTATGAACTATAGACTAGCACCAAGGTAAGCTATCAAGGCATGACAGGTAAGGATGCTTGGTATTGCAAATGAATTCCTGTCAACTGATTTTAGGATTAAATAAGTTATCACAGAATAGTCACTGGGACAGTGGTGAAAAGCGTAAACACAACACTGGGACATCAAGACAATTCCATTCCCCCTCAGTGTCTAAAGGCCGCTACTATGAGAAATTTGCATATAATAGGCCCCAAGAGCAGTGTCATAACAAGGCTCTGACCCATCTTCATAAAAGAGAAGGGTAAAACTCAATTCTTATCTGCGGAGACACCATCCTTTCCCGGCTTTCTGACTCACCGAACAAAACAAGCAGACTTTCTGGATGCAGGACATCATTGATTCATTCTCAAACACACACACAAAACAGCAAACAAAAACAGGCATGGCCGTTTCACCAAGTTACAAGAACAGATCTTATGAACTGAGATACGTACAGGTATCCAAGTGGACAGTACTTGTCACAGATTATGGGTCTGCACTTCTTGGGCCGTGGACGGCACTGACAGATCTCACAGTTGTGGGCATCCGTGAGGAAACCGAAGGGGCAGTCCAAGCTGCAGCCTCGCTTGAGGCCTGTGCACAGTTCCTCCCCTGTGAAGACACACAGAAGCACATTTCTTCCAGAGATGAACGGGGCAGAACACATCAAAGCTTCAGTGCCTCTCCCACTAGTCTTCCAATCTTCCACAGATGCAAATTTCTCAGCTGTACTATTAGGAATGGTTAAAAATGATAGTTTGTGCTATTTCATAGCTATCACAACATAATTCCATGTTTTGGTACTAATAGACAAAATTCAGTCCAACTATGAAAAATAGATTTCGGAAGTATACTCTGGGTGCTGAAGAGCAGGAGGGTGGCTGGCGGGTGATTTCTATTCGAGGTGCAGGTGAAAGTGAGAGAATTTTCTCATGAAACATTATTAGTCACCTCACACTACCGATTACCATTTGTTGATAAAATGAGAGAATTCAAAAATTACACCTAAAATTGTATTATATATTTTGTCTCTACTGCATGGCCATAATGATGTGTATTCTTAAATGTTCACATAATGTTTATAAGTTCTAGATGTTATATAAAACTGCGTATTACATGCAGCATAAAGGATCTTACCCTTTCTTTAAAAAGTACATCTCTGTGAACATTCAGTGTTTTGTTTAGTTACTTTTTCTCTGCTGCTGACAAATGTCCACATGACTAAATGACTAAAATATGTATGTGCCAAAAGACTATATAGATTAATGTTTAACTATCCACTACTGAAATGTTCAAACTGTCTCCTGTTGGTCAGTTTTAACCTACTATTTCAGAAGGAAAAAAAAAAAGAAGCAACGGTGAGTGGCAAAAGAAAATACTAGAGATATTAGCTTAATAGAAGTCTTCAAAAAAGATTTTAAAGATGTGATATAGGGATTAAGAGCATAATTAATAGGGAATAAAAAATGTTAAGGTAAAAAAGCATGCTCAGTGATGTAACTAAAACAAGCTGAGACTTGTCTAAATTAACTGCAGAATTTGAAAGGCAAATTCTGATGGTGAAAGTATGGCAATGTTTATGGTTTTGTGTGGACTGGCAAGATGGGAAGTAGAATTTTTTGTTGAAATAATAAATAAATCTTTATTGTATCTGAACATTACTTAAGCATAAGCATTATAAAAAAATGTAAGTTACTAGGAAGAACAACACATTTGTTCTTTCCACACACAAAATTTTATAATCTAAAATTAAAACTTAACTACAATTAATAGGTAAAATGGGCTCCTCCTATTTTACATAAATGTTTTAAGATAGCATCTTTCATGAATCTTAGCTGGCAATACCCAAATAATTTGCTATGTTTTAAAAAGGAAAACGTGATTTATGGTATAATTTTCTACTTTGTCATTACCATAAACCTTTCATTACATTTATTTAGAATAACCTCGTGGGTCTGCATTACATTGTGAAGCAACTGATTACTAATTTGCATCCTGAAAAGCAAAATTCTCAATGGCTTATGTAAAAATCTGTAATTATATGACTTGAAAGGTCACCATTTTTCATTTCTCTGCCATTAAGGGAATAATGAAGAAGGAAGAAATTTTCATAGCCACATTTCTTTCTCTGACACTGAGATCTAAATTGTGAGCCCATTTTTCTATTACAAGAATTTTTAAGTCACTACACTAAGTATACAATACTGGAAAACAGATGAGTTATAAAGACTCCGAGAACTTCCCAGAGTCGGTATCCTTGGGCATTAAATTCCTTGAAACTTTAGAGCCTGAGCAACGTTGTGCCTTTATTTTTCTAGTCCTGTAAAAAAGGAGTTTTTTTTTTCCATAGACCTTAGAGTGAGTGGTTTTCAACCTGAAAGAAAACTGTTCCATCACCAAGTTTAAAAATTTTAATAAAAACTAAATGTCTTTAACCACCTCTGCTTTGTGATGGATGGGAATTTCAAGCAAAAGCTGTTTAAATAAAAGTCCAAGGCATACATGGACAGTAGACTGGCTATGCCACCAGCGCAGGGGGCGTCAAGCAGATATGACTTGGAACTGCTCGTTGGCATGCTATGGCCTGGTCCTATCTGGATTCTGTTCCCCAGTGGAAGGGGGCTCTCTGCCAGGGGCCTATTTATTTATGTAGTTCAGGTGTGAGTGTTCAATAAATATCTAATGAATGAACCAATCAATAAATGTTCTTGTCATTATTTACCCTTCGAATCTCATCAAGGTTGCCCTATAACAGAAAAATAATACGATGAAAAAGCTTACTCTGCTAATATTTAAAATTTCTGAAAATACTTGCACTTGCTACACATCTAAAAATACTATCTTCACACTCAGAAACAGAGGACACTAAAGGTTGACTATAAGGTGATCCTAAATCCATGTAACAATTGTGGACTTTTCTTAAGAGAAATATATTATCAAAGCAAACATTTACATAAAGAATAGAATAGACAGATTAGAAACATTTTATTCATAGAGGACTGGGGGTTTTTAAGTTTGTTTGAAAAGCTTCAGTACTTCACTCAAGGTAACCAGAGAAAGAATGGTGGCTTTGAATTCCTAATTTTTCAGCCTTATGACTTCACTGCGATTTAAAAATGCTTTCTAATCCATAGGGGGAAATTACCATTGAAGAGAAAGTGATAAATAATGGCAAAGTACAGGCCTGTGCATTACGGCTGGTCAATAGCAGCTACGAATAAACTCTGTTTACTCTGGAGAAAAAGAGAGGTTTGCTCCCAGGGCCATGATGTGGTACAACTATAGGAAGCATCATTCACAATTTAAGTGAATGCCAAGTAACTTACACAGAGAACACAATGAACAGGTGCCCCCAGAGCTTGCTACACTTTGTTTCAGACATCATACCTGGATACTGGCAATTCCCACCAACCTGCGATCAGTTAAAACACCATGAAGTTTTTGAGACTTTTAAATTAAAAAATGTAACACTGCAAATGGTGGTCCCAATCATGACTTGATTAAGTGTTCATTCAGAGTTGCAATGAAATGACATTGAGGAGCCCACTTCCCTATATTTGATGGTGCAACCTTAGTTAGATGCTTGACTCGGCTATTTCATGAAAAATATGAAGGTTTTTCTCCTTACCATTAATTGTCCATGTCTGCATCAGTTTCTAGATAATGTATTATTAATTTCTAGAATTACAAAATGTTAAACCTGGAAGAGTTTACTCCAGTCAAATCCACTTAATTTAAAGATGTAGAAAATAAATGCCCAAAGACTGATTGTATTTAATTTATATAGATGCCACTTACTACATATGGTTCATAGAGTAAGCTAAAGTGTACTATGTCCATTTAACAGAAATGTTTGTACCAATAGTGTTAGGTTATTAGTAGGTTATCTAAATGATTTTAGTTTTAATTTTTGTTGCTACTCTACTTTCTTAAACATTTTCTACCACATTTTTCTTTATTCTAAATATGTCCTTGAGAAAATGAGATAGGGATAATTTAAATTTCTCTGTATGCCCTTAATGCATTACTTTGCTTAGCAGTGTTATAAGAATGGTGCTTATTATAGGTTAAAATAGCAATAATACAAACGAAAGAATCCTTTGTCATATATTTTCCATATACTTCTCAGGGGCGTGTTTCCACTGGGTTTTTATTTTGATCTATAACATGCTTAATTATGTTGCGATATCATTACAATATATTAACTTATTACCAATATTAGTCAAGGATAAGGTCCATTTTTTTCATCTTTTTCATATCCCTAGTGCTTGGCTTATAGTAGGCACTCAACAAATACTAGATGACTGAAACAAAAAGTGAATGAGCAAACAGTAAACCAATGAACAGATGAGAAGCACTTACTTGGTATGGATCTGATTTTAAGAAAGCCTGAGGCCAGTGGTTTATCTAAACAACCACTGTTAGGACCACTGTATGTGAAGCAGGTTTTTGGTGGGATACAGAAAAATAATGTAAGAGAAATTCAGACAAAAAAAATCAATACTATCAAGTAGTTGCAATGGGAAAAAAAAGAACATGCTTGGGCCATCTTTTACTATAAGGAACTTTCTTTCTTCTAAAACTGGGTAAAAAAGAACTGGAATATTCAAGGGTCAAAATTAAAAGGTAAAGTAAAGTCGTTTGTGTGGGCATCCTCAGAGGACAGGAAGAACCAAAGGCAGGTTGGTGCTGGAACAAAGGGAGGGCAGCTGGGGGCTTTCCACAACTAGCCTCGGCTGACTCAGAAATGCATCTGTTACAAAACAGCTATCACGTAAACAACTACTGTATGTCAGGGGGTAATGCCGGCTTTGCATTCACTCATTTATTTAGTCCCCAAAATAACACATTAGTTAGGTATTATTATCTGTGCTTTATAGATGAGGACACAGGGACCTAGAGAAGTAAAGTGACTTGCTGTGATCACCTCGATGCAGATCAGTCTGCTGCCAGAGCCTGGGAGGAGAGCCGGGTACGCACAACCACAGCAATCTGACAAATGAGGATCTGGCAGTTTGCTCTAATCCGACTCACCTCTCAAAGGTTTGGCTTCCAACCGTGTCAAATAACCAAGATTCCTACTGGGAGTGGGTGAGAGCAGAATGCTCTATGACTAGAGTTCTGATAATGAAAAACTGATGAATTCCACTTGGTGTTTAATTATGTTTTTAGGTATGGGGGGGGCAGTGAGTGAGATGGCAAAAGACTGAGGTGGATCAAGGATCTCGGTGTGATGAATGGATACATGGTCAGAATAGAGAGACCTCAAAAAGGAATCTCAGACAAGAAAGATGTCCACTGGCATCCCTGATTCTGATGGTTCCCTGCTCGCTCACTCTGCGAACTTCTGCTGAGCAGTGAGCACAGCCCCACGAGGTGGTCGGTGACTTTCTGGTCTGGTGTAGACGAGAGCCTGGGTTCTCCTACAGGACCAAAGTGTCCTCTTAGTAGCATGTACTTTGGTAAGGTGTAGAATTTGCTTTAAAATGATGATACTTCATTAGCATGCTGGGTACAGGAGGTTGTTTTCTTAGGGCAGGTCTTGCATTTTATTCAGTTTTATGGCATTAACATCTACTACAGTATCTAGAAGTTGGCAGGTGCTTAGCGTACCAGGCAAGAGAGGAAAGGAGGGAGGATGGAAGGAAGAAAGACTAGGTATCCCTACGAATAGGTAAAATTTGAAAATAATAAATGGCTAATAAAGATTTATATGTAAAAAACATTGCTGACACAAAATGCAACAATCTCCTGTATATATTTCATCCTATCCATTAATGAAACGGAGATGCACAGCAGGTAGGAGGCAGGGACGTTCTGTTTACAAAGCCAGAATGCAACACTAACATAGACAGGCAGAGCAGAATTTTCCTAATAGTCTCAATTTGCAAAAAACCAGTGATATGTTTTTGACTTGCTCTGACAACAACTGAGGGAAATGCTTCTTTGAATTTAGCCACAAAAGGCTTATGGTGAAGTGGCAGGGGTCTTACGTAAGCATGACCAGGTGGCCAAAAAGTTCTTAACAGCAAAGGCAAGGTGAAGGTGGTATGTGGGGGTCATTAAGCACAATCAAACCTATATTTTTAGATTTCAAAAAGTTCAGAAAAAACATTTAGGCACACTCTCATGATCAGAAAGGATATGTGACTCACATCCAAGAACTGAGAAGGATTAAGATATAAACTTTTCATGATGTAATCACTAATTATCTTGTTGTCAAAGATAGCCATTTAAGTAAACAAATGTGGCTGCCACAGCAGCTCCCCAGTGAAGTCAGGTTTCCAAAGGGAGATATGAAAGGCAGATGGATGCGTGACAGGGACTGGCCCTCCTCTCAACAGAAATAAGTGGAGGAAGGCATGACAGCCCCAGATGGGTAGACATTTATGGGAAATTTAAAGATGGCAATACCCACGGTCATGACAGTTGTATAAACTTTGTTTTAGCATTAAGTCCCTCAGGCAGAGAGCACAAAGATAACATGGAACTGAGAAAAGTGAACTACTCAACTCCTATTTTGTATGTCTTCTTCGTGAAAATATTCCTACAACACAAAGTGCTAAACATATACTGTTAAGAGGAATACAAAGCCCAAGATAACTGATAAAGCAGAAAGTGATCACCCATCCACATTAAGTAGTTCCAAGTCTCTGAGCCCAGGGTAATTATACCCAGAGGCTCACAGAGAACCTACTTATTATAGAAGCATTGTCTACGTTTGGAAGTGATCAGAGAGAATACAAAGGGAGTCCAGAAAACTAAAAGAGGCCAAATGTCAATTTTAAAGGAATAAAGGATTCTAAAACTACAGAAACTAACCTTGACATTCACAACTCAAAGTTCTGCAGAAAGAGCTGTTAAACATATGGTCTGTGACATTTAGAAAAGAAAGCAATGACCACGAGGAGCCAGCATAGGTTCATGAAGAACAAGTCATGCCCCATTAACTTCATTTTATGTTTAAAATTGGGATTCCAGCAAAGGAATGCTGCAAATATCATGTATTTTGATTTCAAATAAGATACAGGCTGAGTGTTTCAAGACTCTCCTGTGGAGATGGAGCTGACATGTTGTTAGCTGAATAACTCCATCGAAAGAGTGAGGATTACGGTCCAATGTCATTCATCAGGAAAATCTTTAGAGCCACAGGGATCTGTTCTTCATTCTGTACAACTTAATTTTAGTTCAATGTTTTAGATGAAGACATGTAAGTTATGCTTATTTAATACAACTGGAGGCATAAAGCATGAGATCACATTATCAAGATTCAAAAATACCCCGACTAGTTGGAAAATGGTTTGAAACTTTCAGGATAATTTCTCATTAAATGTGGCCCAGCATTTCTATCATTCAAAAAAAAAAATCAAATGTTCAAATACAGAACGAATGAGAACTACCTAATGGCAGGTGACCTAAACAAAGCATCTAGTGGTCCTAGCTGTTTATAAACTCAGTATGAGCCAACAGTATGTAATTCGAAGAGCTAACACAAACTTAGGGCACATGATAGCACTGCACTGATCAGACTAAATTCTGGAGTTATTTTGTTGCTGGACCACTCATTTTTATAAGGATGATGACATAATGCAAATGTATCTATCAAAAGATAGAAAAGACCAAGAAAGTTCTAAAAACTATGTCACCTGGGCAATGGCTGAAGGGTCTGAAGACGTTTATTTTGGTAGAAGAATTAAAGAAATTCAAAATCATTTTAAACATGAAGGGCAATTATTTTTTGGTGGAAGAAATATACTCTATCAAGTTTCAGAGGTCATCGTGTGGGGACATGACTGGAATCTATACGGAGGCGAGCTGGGATCAACAAAGTGAAGCACATCGTAAGGATTATGGCTGCCACACATGGAATTTGACACCCTCTCTGTGAGTGCCATCCTTGTCACTGGATGACCTGGTCAAGAGTGGTTGGAAAGATGTACCCAAAGCCCGCATGGCTGTACCCACAATGCAGCTGGGTATCAAGGAGCATCTGAATGCAAAGAAACGAAGGTGAAACCCAGAATAAAGGAGCAGCTCTTTTCCCCCAAATGATTGTGTATTTGTTTGTGTTCAGTACAAAAGTTTTCTTCTCTCAGGTTACTAAGGGAATGTCATGAACAGGAATGAAAAAGATATTCAATCACATAACATGCTTTGACAATATCATATTAGGCTCAGAGAACAAAAAACAAAAGCAACAAACCTGTCTTTTATATACTTACTGTTTTTGCACTGACAAGTTCGACAACCACTGTGATCAAGTTTGAAACCATAAATGCAGTCCTTCTCCACCAGGGTGCAGTTTGATAACTCCCCACATGCAGGTGGATCGATTGTGATGTAGGTTGGTTCTAGTAATAAAAACAGAAAAAAAGAAGAAACATATGATTATCTCTTAGATGCTAGTCAATCTTTGCAATTGCACACTATATAAGTTATGAAAAATTAATCAATAATTTTCATCAAATCCTAAATTTTTGTTCTTTCGTGTCTTTAACTTCTAAAAAAAGAAATATTTTTAGTTAGATTCTTGACAATCTAAAATCTCTAGTTCTTTATGCTTGAGCAATTTATGCATTTTTTGGGTATCCTCAGACAATACTTTCCTGAGGATCACTACTATAGAAAGCAGACGAGAAGTTAAAACGAATTCCATTTAAATTGTTAACTGTTCTTTTCTTTTTTCTTAATGTTTTGAGTTAATTTTTATAAATAAGACATTGCTTCCAACTGTCAATTATCTCACTCTCCAACACTTCTGAAATCTGTTAGCGTTTTGTTTCAAGTTAATAAATCAGAGATGTTTATGAGACTAGTTTGAAACATCTGGATTTCCTTCATCTTAATGTGACAGTTCTTCCATTATTACAGATGACATGATGTATAACAGTGACTAGGAGCTTAGAGCTTATACTTAGGCCCCAGAGTGAGATACAAGTGTTTGAGAGGAAGAACAAGGGGGCATTCTGGGAAGAGATGCACAGAAGAAAGCAAGGCTAGGGGTGATGCTTGATCTTCCCTGTCATGTTAATAATGAAGAATTGTTCGGGGTAATAAGTAATTACACTTACACCAAGTATATCATGTGTCTAGATACTGTCCGAAGTGCTCTTCACTAATGACTTCAAGCTCCATTATACTCCAATGAGAAAGGCGCCATTAACCTCATTTTACAGATGAGGAATCTAGTATGCTGACTTGCCCAAGTTCACTGAGTTAGTAAGTGGTGGACACAAGATTCAAACCCCGGCATTCTAGCTCCAGCTCTTAGCTTCTGTGCAATACGAAGCTCATTGTAAGGGTACCTGTTTTGCAGTGCACTGATAAGGAACATTTTATATAATGTCAGATTGTGGTGAGAGTATTGTCAAAGGGAACAGAGACACTGACATATTTACATAGCCTCTTTTCAACCAAAGGGTACTATGAAATTCTTCGGAGTAAGCTTTTGAAGAGTTAAGTATAGAATGTCTCTACCTGTGTTTTCAGAAATGGAAAATATGAGGTGCAGACAGAGTAACTTGCTTATTTAAGTTTACACGGCGACCCAGGAGCAGGCTGGGAATAGAACAGAACAGAAGTTCCTGACCTCCTGTCCAACACTCTGTCCATTAATCCACACTGTCTTCTCCTGTTACCAAGGAGGAAAGACCAAAATATGTGTTTTAGCCATTGCTAAGACCAAGAGTTCTACATTTTTATCCAACTACTAAAAGGGGCCAGGGATCCAACTCTTCACAGGTAGTAGGCAATATGAGTTTTTAAAGAGATGCTTTGCTCAGCATTTTCCCAGTAAAAATTCATACTAAGAGGGTATACTACATTCCCTATTTTTATTACAACACAATTTGGAGAACATCTCCCAGAAATTTATTTACACACACACACACACACACACACACTTTCCATTGCTTTACAATTTCTAATTTCCTTCAATGACTAAAGTATCCTTTCTGTCAGACAACTGTAAACATCAAAAAGTAGCTTAAGTTTAGGCAAGTTTTGTGACATAGTGGATTGAATACAGGAGTGCTTCTTTCCTACATTCCCTTAAAATTTACCATAAACACCTTTAGGTTTAAAACCTAAATAGTTTTTCTTTTAGCACTATTCTTTAGCCTTCCAAAATAATGACTTTATTTCAGCCTTCAGCCACAAGACGGTCAATGATTTGTCAACATTATTCTAACCATGAATATAAGACAGAGAGAGCAGAGGACCTGTATCATGTTTAAGGAAGCCACACCACAGATTATCCCATCGAGGAAGGAGTTAGGACTGTGCTCTTTAGCAGAGCAAGCATCAGAGATGGATCCTGAATATCCAGTGCGTTAGTGAATGGTTTACAGGTATAGAAATGTCCTGAACATATCAACTGACATTTAGATTTAGGAGAAACTTTTGCCTTCTATATATTATAGAAGAAAATATATTTCATTGGAATTTTACTTTCAGTGAATATTAAGGACTTGTTAAGAGAATTATTAGCGATATATGCTATTTTGGGTACATATTTTGACTACTGGATGGGGTTAGGATTATGATCTTTCTTTGAAAGAAAAAGAAATAAACAATTGTGTTGTTTGAGGATTAGAATCCAACACTGACATGAACAGTCCCACGCTTTACCCAAACAGCTTCGTCAGCCAGGTATTCAGTCACACACGTACAGCAAGCACACATTTCTTAGGGAGGCAGGGGCGGGAATACATTCAATTTGTTTCCCTACAATGTTTGGGATAACAGCTTTTGCTCAGTTTAATGATGGAAAAAAAGTGCAGTGAAGGACTATTTAGTTGGGTGCTCTCCTACAATGCTGCACTGTAAATATTTTAGGTAAAACAAGTCCACTGGATGTCTTCTAGGCCTCAGATGATGTGGTAGAATGCAAGAAGCAAAAAAATATTTTGTGCCCCCCAAATTAATATTTCCCCATTCATTTACAGTGTCCTTTAGATGGAAGAAATTGGCAGGTATATACATTTCAAATTCTGATTCCCTCAATATTTAATATTAAAACAGAACTATTCAACAAAACTCACAGAAAAAGTCAAAACTCCACAAACAATTATTCATGAAAACTATCAATTTACTCTGGAACTATTTAACTTCTCCTCAATAGATTAGGCTGAAAACAACAATAAACATTGTGATATATTAAATATAGATAGGATTTAAAAAACATTTTAACACCTGTCATCTCATTTTATTATATTTAATAAGTATTGTTTTCCTTTTCAAATACAAACTGGAACAAACTTTAAAAGCCTTTTGAGTGTGGTGATGCATGTTTTTGGGGTACTTACTGCTGTTGTCTTATGTTGCTGGAGTTAACTGTTGATTTGTCACAGACACATATGCAGGCAACTAAATGTCTCCTAATATTTTCTCTGAAGTCATACATTACATTCTACTTCCTTTTCTCATTCTCTCAACATTCTGGTGCTCAGTGTCCTATCGTGTTAGGCCTTATCTATATTAGATTTCTATAAGAACAGTATTACAACAGAAATATGCAACAACAAATTATCTAGCAAAAATGTAATATTATCATAAACAAATCTACATTTGCTTTTAGTCCACTATATAAATACGTATTCTCAGAACCAGTCCTATTACTAACATCAGGGCAATTGTTTAAGAAGTGCTATGAGACGACTGAAATTCAGTTTCTTATGCCCAATAATGAATTCTAAGATGAGACACAATTGATACGATCCTGAATTAGAGCACTGAAAATCAACATGACCTGTGTAGTCCTTAAAGAATAACGACCAACAGCTGGCTAGATTTTCTGCATAGTTTCTATACAAGGAAGTTCTTGGTGGGGGAAGAGGTCATATTAAAGAGTCCAGAATCAAGGGATCACAGTATGCTTGTTTCTAATCTAAATAAATGATGCTTGAGGAAATGTTAGTGAAACACGGGAAACGTGCATTCTGCTTGTTAGAGCATCCTGCAGTTGGTGTATCAGGAAATCTTATTCCCCACACTTTTTATAGTCTATGCAACAGTGTTGTGAATATGGAAAATACCCTGATGGTTCTTGGCCTAAAGACCAAAAGATCCTCAATTAAATCCTGTATTTCTGTGCTTTTCTACTACACAGGGTACACTACTGAAATGATATGCTAGAGAGTACATAGCTTTCAGGAAGAATGATGGCGATGCCTGTCCTTGATGAGTTTGGCCATTATCACTTACAGAGGCCCTGCTAAGACCTTTGGAGACTTTGATGCATCACTGTATGCATCAAATGATGGCTGTTGCTTGGAGCAAAGAAAACTGTGCCCCTTTAAACTGGTTGGGCAGAGACATATTAATGGGCCTCTTCCAAAGGATAAAAAGGGTCTTGCATGTCCGAATTTAGGAGAATGAGAAAGCGCATTGCACAAAGGTGGGGATTTGGTGAGGGGAAATTCAAACTGCTTACAGGATCACTCTGAAATTCCATCTCATCTTGTATCGAATCAGCTGAGGAATTAAAGAAATACCTTAATGTCCTCCAAAGGAAGAAGGCTTGAAACTGCAGGAATTCATTGTCTTTGGCTACAACTATTTCTAAAGGGAACCCTGGAACAGCTTCTTTGTGGAGAATTCTAGAAATATTTTCTGAGCCTAGAAGCAATAAAGAACAAAAATGGGTGTTTGTTATGTCTACATCCGGTTTGCTATTTCCTACCCTGCATCTGGTGGAAATCAAGACTCTCTTGCCAGCCTGTTGTTTTCCTGAATGGTTTTTAAAGACTCTGAGCACCTTACACTGTCCAGAGGAGCCATTTTTACAAGAACCCTGGGGACTGTGGCAGGTTGCAGATGTTCAGCCACCAATTCTTATTCCATGTCTTAAAGAACAAAATTCTGGAAGGAAACCTATTATTACATGCAACAACATCAACACTTACTGGTTCTTTATTTTACTTTTATTTAAAATTTAGGGAAGAATATTTTTTTCATATCCTAGGAAGCCTAACAAACCCCTTATCAGTAAAAGCATTTCCAAGAAAACATAATTAGAGAGTGTCAGACATTAAGCTCCTGGAACACCAATATTTAACATTGATGTACAAGTATTTCCCAGGAGCAATTTTATCTACTCAATGGGGGATACGAAGGCACTGTGATCACAATTAATTTGGTCAAGAGCATAAAATTAAAACAAAAATCATTATTCTAATTCCAGGGCCACAGCACTAGGCCATAAAATAATACATATTTGATTATTTAGGAGGTATAAATGTGTTAAGTAAATCCAAGTTCTCTACTTTCTTGCTTCTTATTTTATAGAAAATTCTCCAAAAAAAATAGAAAAGAAAATAAGAAGTTGAAACTCAAATTCAACCTTTTAAGATGTTGTCTTAAAATTTTAACATCTGTCCTATCATCTTATTGAATGGTTTAACATGTTTGGGGCAGTGGCAGAGCAAAAAAATATATATTTTGACATTGTTATTTAAAAATATGTAATAATTATGTTAATTTGCTTTTGAAACAAGTTATATAATCACTATTTTTTGTATTTCAGGTAGATATAACTTAAATGAAAATGTTAATAGATGCTTTTAACCTGGAGCTTCATCCACTGAACTTCTGGTTTTGAATTCATGCATGCGAGGTTCTCCTCGTTACCTTGGTTACTACGAGCTGTTTATCTCTTACGAATAATACTAATTATCTCCACTGAGAAGTATGTGAAGCACTCTTTCTGATTAGCAACCCTGAGAAGGCTGACAGCCACTTAGTAGCTTTTGAGTATGGGTGGGTGATTCTGGAAAAGCACATTTGTGGAAGACATACAGAGCCATCCCTCCTGGGTCTGTCTGCAGCCCTACCACTGTCAGGAGGGTAAGGAGCTTTTTGGGTCCAGATTTCAGCTGTCTGGGAGTGCCTGTCACTGTGCTAGAGTCTGGGTGTGCAGCAGGTCTGGGAGCCTGGCTGCAGCTAGCAGCTGTCTATCAGCACCTTGGATTCCTACAAATCCATATTAGTGCATGCAAGCACACACACACACTCGATAAGAAGTCTTTCTGAGAAAACTTCACTATAGGCGAATTTCTGGAAAAAGTAGTTAAGGCAGACACACCCTTCTACTGCTTTCATAAGTTAAAAAATATTTCAAGTAGAAGATAAATGAAGCCTATTTCTACCCGTCTCATTTTCTTACTGCCTCTCCTTGTGGACTGTGATAATGGTTTGCACACTTTACATAGCCGTTCTCTGTAAATTCACAAGCCTACTCATCTGACTGTGAGAGACAAAAATCAACAATTATGTTCTTTTTTCATCAGTTAGATTCAGAAACTCTCAAGATTCTTTTGGGGGGAGGGCAGGAAGCTGGACTTGTTTATGCCATTTGAATATCTAATAAGTGTGAAAATTCCAAAGCTTTGCTCACTTTACATGGCTAAATGTCAGGCCTCCTGCAGCCCACCAGTTAGTTATTGGTAGCCTGTCCGGGGCCATAAAACTGGAGATAAAATTGGTCAAGACAGAACCAAAGAAGATAGCTTATCTTTTTTACTGTGTCTTCATATGTCATTCTGTTACCACAGTTGTTTTTCAAATGTGACCATAACTAGTCAGAAAACCATTCAAATACATCACCAAATTGTCAGCATAATTGCAGCCTGGGAAGAGAAGTACTGTCAAGATGAAAATTTCCCAAATGAATCTAGAGGGGGAAACTCCATTAAGATAGACAATAAGAAAAAAATTTGAGGATACAAAAATTCCCTAATCTGGAAGTGGGAGTTTCCATGGGGTATGAATGTGTATTTAAGAAAGTCTCATTAAGTCATGGAAAAATATCTCCTACAATTGGAGTTCTCAAATTCTTCCAGGCACTACACATTTAGTTTTCCTTTTCCTCTTTGTATATATTTCTCATAACAACACCTACATCCTTGTAATTTCTAAAGTACTTATCTCAGGGCAGTTTCTTTATTTTAAAATGAATGGTGTGAAATGTTCCCAAGATTTCTATTATTATTTTATGGTCAGATAGAGAAGCAATCATATATTTACTTTAGACCTATTTATTAACTTTGTATGCTTTTTCCAAGGAATTTTGGCAGTTGGACTTATTTTTCTTCCTTTACCAATCTCATATTTAATAGGAAAAGACAGTAGTATGATTCTGAGATTATTATTAAAAGACCACAAAAGACAAATTAAAAAAACTTTTTATATAGAGTGCGATATCTTTTTTTCCCAGAAATTCAGCTTGAGAAGAGCTCACAGAATGATTGCATTCCAAGAATAATCTGGAACTTTTATATTTGTCTTCTGTTTTATTCCTGTTTTTATTTTTCATAAAGAATATTCTTTGGTAACCTTTAACTGGAAATAACATGCTATATTTATAAATATACATGCATATTTTAACAGCTCTATTCAACTGGGATGGGTGTCAGGTAGTTGGAATTTGGTATCTTAACCCAATATTCTGAGAAATGGCTGACAACCAGGGAGGAATGGTCCTTGCAATAGGGACAGAGGTTTATTCATGGTTTATAATGTCAGCATCTAGCACAGTACCTGGCCCATAGTAATGTTTAATAAGTCAACAGAGAGGAAAAGAAAGACATCTGAGCACCTAAAGATAGGGCATGCTTTCTGACAAAGAAGAGTCTCCACTCAATATTGTCCCTAACAGGCTGAATCTCTAACTTCTTAAACTGGAGGATGGGACAGTAACTTCCTTAGGCTCCTTGTCCCTTGCACATAGTAGGTACTCAGTAAATGAGCTCCACTGGAGCAGTAAGTTAGATCAGAAAGCCGTTGTGAGCCTGAGACACTAAAAATGAAAACTCAGTGACAATCCCCAAACCCAAGCAGTCCAAAATGAGATACTCAGTTGCCTAAAATAGGTTAAAGTATGAACTGTATCTTTGGCTTAAGAAGACATGAAAGTATAAAGCATTTTAAATCTCCCTTCAAATTTCTTAACATAAAACCTATCCCCCCACCCCAATTTCAGTTATCTGGAGAATTCACTTCTGTGACTACTTCATTTATTGATGGTGCAAAATAAAGCGTTATTAAAATAGTCCTGAAAATATCTGGGCACTCACTCAATTCAGCAACTTATACTGGATGAAGGATGGGTACTTCTGCTGAATGCTCAGCAAATTTACTTCATGATGAAGCAAAGACTGGCAACAATCACAGGGAGAAGAGACAAGGGTCAGGACCAGAATGCACAAGTGCTGATGTCGCTGTCTCAGTGCTGGCACACTGATGGGGGCTGAGTAGCCCATTCCTTTTACTCAGCTGGGATGTGAATGCTCAGGTCAAGGCCTAGGGCCTAGATGTGAATGGGGCTGGGCAGAAGGCAAGTGTGAGGGCAGAGACAGTGCTCTGGGTGGAGAGCATCCCTACATAGGGGAAGCAGGAGTGGACAGGGAAAGCAGGCCTTCCCAGAGGTCAAACAGCAAGGTCAAAATTCCAGGCAGAGGCTCAGAAAAAAGATCCAAGGTCAAAGGCTAAGCCACAGGTCAGAATAACAGTGACTGGGTGTCAGCAATGAGAATAGAGCCAGGAGCAAGAATGGCTTTTGAATCCGAGTCATGATGATCAAGTACTTTCATGTTCATGACTTTATTTCCTACACTCTCCCTTCTCATGTAGGAGGTTTAAAGAGAAGTAATGCGAAGAACACAGACTTGGAGTCAGAAGATGTAGCCTGAGTTCCTCCTGTTCTCTCATTATCTTGCATGTGGTGCTGGAAGTCTCTGGGTGTCTATAAAATAGGAATACCCATTGTTCCTACCTTGCAGTATCACGGTTAGAAGAATATTTACTTGTTGCTGTAATTATTGTGACAACTATACTGCCTGCTTGGAGCTACAACTGGTCTCAGATGATGGCCGAGTAAATGAATGATGTGCCCTTTTGCAGGCCTCAAACATTCAGCTGATAATGAAATGCTATGACAACTGGTTTGGCATTCTGAACCCTGTCCATTGTAACTTAAGCATCGTTTCTATCTCCACTGATAACAAGAAAAACATCTAGGATGTGGGTGGGTGCATGACATCCTCTCATATGGTCTGGTAAGCTTTGGAGCATGTTAGTGACCAGCCACTGGCGCCTTTCACATTTGCTGAGTAGCAGTCTGATACCATTGTTTCACATTTTGACTGCATCCATGGTGTCTCGAAGAGAAGAGAAATCTCTTGGTAATCAGCTTATCCAATGTGAGTTGAAACAATGATTCTCTGTGCCTGGCTGACCCCGTTCTTCCTCTCTCTCTCATGTTGGGGGCCTTGCTGGATGTCTGGGGCTGAGGGCAAACTCATCAGTGTCCTTTATTCTATTTTGGTAGCTTTACAAGTAGTTCTGCCACTCTCAAGTTAAAAGAGGATACACAAGACCCATATCTAAAACTGTCTTTGGTCAGCAAATCTTAGTTTGAATGTTAGTAATCTAAAACTTATGTCAACAAGAAGAGATAGTTGGTACTTAGCAATACTGGGAGCATCTCACTCGGATATTAATGTTCTCAGGGTCTCTGTCACAGGACTGTGGAGAACCCCTACTGCATTCATATGGCATAAAATCTCTATGGAACCTTTTTAACGCTTGGTCCCAAGAAAGCATCAGAGAGTCGTGGTCTTGAAAATATCTGGGTGTGCTGATTCCTCTCAATACCCAAGGCCTGAGCCCATCCCAAACCGACAACTTATTATGTTTGAACATTTTTTTTAACTTCACTAAGAAAACAGATACTCATTGAATTGTTTTACAAAGAGAGCTGATATTCAGGGTCATAGCTTTCTAATTAAGGTAAAAAAGAACACCATTTCATGTCTTCCTGTTGATGGCCAACCTACGGGCAGCCCAATCACCTGGCAAGGCACAGGCATGGGTAAACAGTAGGCACAGAATATACACACAGGCATTAAATATGCCCTGTTTGATTCCAAAGCAGATCCAAGGCGGCCTCAAATCATGTCATTTACGCATACTTTTTAAAGTGAGGAAATGAGGACCAGGGCAAATTTTAAGCAGAAAAGACTATGCTGCTGCCAGGAAAGAGTTCAGCATGCAGGGTACATGCCTGAGGTTCTGTCTGGTTGGGGAGGTGCACTACAGACTCAATTCTCAGTTTACTCCAATAGCCGATGTGAAAAATCAAACCCAGAGCACTTTATGACCCTCAGGGTCCCCAAGGACCAGCACTTGTGGGCCTTAGAATTTTCTTGGGGACTCTTAGTCCCAATGGTCCTGCAAAATAAGAGCTGCAGGCTCGAACTGAGTCTTATTTTCAGTGGGCAGTTCCCATTAAATTCTGTGGTCTCCAGTGGTCTGGACATCTGAATTGGGCTCCATTTCAAACAAGCATGAAAAATTAATCCATTCTCTCAGAGGTAAAAGTAAAATTCCATTTATATGTAACTAGGCATCCTGTAGATATAGATGGTTAAGCAAAAATCAGGCCAACTGCTAATTCAACTGAAACGCAAAACTGTGTAAAATAATGCACTGACAAGTTTCACAGAAAGCATAACTTAAATGTTCATTATTGCTCATCTCATATCAAGCGATGGTATGATCCCTGGACCAAGATCTGGCAGGACTGAATCTTCTGGTAACAAATTTTCCATTCCGCATGCTGACAGATACAGTGAGCATCTGGGAATCTCAAACTGAGAGGCTGACATGTGGGTCTGATCTAGGGCAAGGGACACTCTTTACTAGATACTTTTATTCCTTCAGTCTGTAATGTTATTTTACATTAATACTGTAGTAGAAATTTTATACACTTGTGTGACATTTTATCTTCAACGATCAGATGGACACAACACAAAGTATGCTTCTAAGAGGGCCTTTAAAAACAATTCACTGGGTTACTATTTCTGATGTAACTGTCACGTATCAAACAATGTGAAATCACTTTGTTTTTATAAGACAAATTTAAGACTATACAATGAAACATTTTAAAATGGCATAATCAGAAGTGGAGTTAGATAAGTAAAATATTAGAAATTAATTATACTGGAATCACCACCTCTTTTAAAGGATTATTTCCATAAGAAAATTACTTAAGTCTAATTTATTTGAAAATATGTTTGAATGGAGTACCTGCAGTTTCACAAAAATGTTGTACCATAATATATATCCATTTAAATACATGCATCTAACCCCTAGAAATCATAAGAATACTATGAGTGAACTGATTTTAAAAGCAGTCACTTTGGGAGGCTATATGCTTGTGCTAAAATGCTGTTCACGTTAAAATTCTACTTCAAACTTCTCTTCAGAGTTGCTCTCAGAGCAAATTACTATGTCACAGAAGACAAAGTGCCTTTATTTTACTGTCACTTTTTGCTTCCTTTGAACAATTGAACCCAGATAGATCACTCACCTTTTTCACTAGACTTAAGACGAGAATGACTCTGACTATTTCCTAGAGTCTGATAAACCTCTGAGAGTCAGGAGTTTACAAGTCTAAAAATATACAAAAGGATGTGCTGTAAGCTCTAACATCAGTTTCTACAGAGAAGTACCAAAACTATTTTGAATGATTATTTCTGCAGTAACTGCAGTTTCCCCAGATAACTATTTTGAAAGGAAGAGCACTCACTTGGATATGTAAATCTTGGTATGTTTAAAAATAATGTCATTATGTTTAAAAATAATTTCATTACTTTATAGTTGTGCAAATAAACAAGTTTCATATGGAAAGTGCTGTCACGTGCTTTAGATACAAGTATGTTGAGACCAATCCATCCCTTAGAACTGAGGCAAACAGCGGAAGGAGATGAAGAGAATTTTAAAATAAGAAGGTTTAATACAACCACAGTTAGGTAAAGCAGAGCATCTCTTGAAAGCCAGACAATGTAATTACTGGTTAAAATATTCAATTCTATGAGGTTGACAGGAGCTAATAGGAAACCAATTCTGCTGCTTTTGGTCAATGGTCGTAGCAGAAAAAGATGAGATCTTTCTTTTTAAAGTCTGCAAGACTTTTCTGAAGGCTATGTCTCCTAATAACCTTCATTAACTTCTGTTTGGTTGCCTAAGAGTTGTCTCATCCAAAAAAAGTTTAACACAGTCTCAGTAGAGATTGTGTTTATTTAAGTTTGTTGGAAAAACATTCCTATCATTTCAAGAATGACTAAATATTTTTCATTCACATAGTTAGCATTCCAGACTATGTTTTCCTGCCTCTGTTGATTAGATGAAAATTAGCAGGCCCGAGTCTGAACTATTAGCTTCAACTATTATCTTAGGAGAAAAATTATGAGGCTCCCAGCAATAATGCCTTTTTAAGTATGGGAAGTGGTGAGGAGGGGAAATAAAGAGGAACCTGTCTTCTTGCATGCCACTTCAACAGAAAAATATTTAGCAGCCAGGACTGCTGGACGCTGTACAATCAGAGGCAGAGGTTTTTCTAATTATGTGTTTCGGAAACAGCTCTGAACAATGACTTTCTAGCGTTATGTGGGATATCTAAAGACATTTTAAATTACCAGAGAAAAACAAAACACTATGAAATTCATCTATGAAAAATTTCTGATGCTTAGGTTAAAGACCTAGGTTAACACACGGTCATCTGCTATGCATCTGCTACTCCACATATAACCTTATTTGGACAAGCAAAAACACAGGCTGTGCTATATTTTAACTTCCATTTATGGAACTAATTTCCAGGACACTTAGAGTTAAAGGATGAAACAACATGCCTAAGAGTCTTTGAGATATTACGAATATTTTATTACTTTTGGCCTACTAATAATAGCATAGTATATGGCACTGAAGCAATACCACCCATAAACTGAGTTCTGATCCCTGTTATGTATCAGAATGTTAATATCATGTGACCCTGTGGCATCTTTGACTTCATTGCCTCTCGAGTCAGCCAAACTATGTTTGACTCCTTGCCACAGAAGCAGTAGCTTAATCATTTGAGATACTGTCCAGTTAGGAAGTATTATGGGCAGGGCTGGAAGCATTTTTTTCTTTTTTTAAAGAAATTCCCACCCAGATATGTGCCTGGTACAGACTTTTCTGGCAGCTCAATAGAAATGTCATTTGAAGGGAGGCTTGATTCAAACCATATTTTTATCAGTATTTGTAGAAAAGAATATGATGCTCCTATGAAATTATGTTTGATGAGAAAGAGGAGAGTAAATATGATAGACCATGAACTTCTGGCCCTATAGAAGACGGCATGCAATCTGTTGGGTGAGCTGACACTGAAGTGGCTTACTAAATCCATGTAGGTCAAGAAATGTCTAATACCCTCTCTTCAACACTGTCTCAAGTAGGACCAGAATTCCCCAGGTAAAGGATCCAAGAAAGCGAGGTGGCAGGAAGAAAGATAGCTGACTGTCTGGTTCTATCACATTCCATCCTAAATCCAGAGACTTAGAAATAATCCACACACAGGAAATCTTTTAGTCCTCCACTTCAAGAGTTGGTTAAGTGCAGAATTATTAGGTCGGCCTGAAAACTCAGCTTAGTTTCAGATAACAACTTGGTAAATAACAGATTTTAAGTTTTATAATAGAAAAAAATTTTAAAATACAAAAGTATATAGACTAATATGATGGACCTTCATATACCTGTGACCTAGCTTTGACAATCTACAAATAACTCTTTGATTTCCTGTCTGAGATGGGGAACATGCTTTGCTTTTATTTTGGCAAAACAGAAATAGAGAAAAGAAACTAACCATTCACTCAACCACAAGGATGGAAACCCAAATCATAATACTGAATGTTATCTTATAAAATATTACCTGTATTTTACTGGTTCTTGAAAAGTGAAACTCTTGGTACTGGCTCTAAAATCACCAGGGTCATCAAAACCATCAACTCACACCAGCAAAAGATAGCACCAAGTAGGACTGAAGAACACTCTGGTCACAGTGGTCACCTGGCCACAGGCCAAGACAAGACAGTAGATCAATCTTGACATTGAGACTTCTAAGTGATGATGAAATTCTTATCTCTTGCATCAGTGTCACACATAGCCAACCTGGCCTCCCACCTGTCCACACCTCTTGCATTTTTCTTACTGAGTCATCATGGGCATGTCACATATATCTTGCAACCAAAAAGTCCCTCTCCAACACCTTATCTTATCTTTCATTATAAAACAAATTTCTTTTTAATAGGAAATGGTATTCTGTCTTTAGGGTCTCTCTGACATTAAGAATCAGCTTAGGGAACACTTATACCTGATATTATTAGGAAAAAAAAAAGAAACAAATTACTCTCAATACCTAACTGTGATATTAAAATAAACACTGCTGTCAGGTGCTATTTTAGAGATTCAAGAAAATATGGTAAATTCCTAGCTCAAGGGGATATGCAGCTTTTTTGAGGCTACAGGCCATCAGGGGGTGCAGTACACCATGCAAACCATGCCCCTGTACTCTGGGCTCTGGGGACACACTGTCCTCCCACTCTCGTGGGGCAAGTTACATGACCTCTGAACTTTGGGTTCTGTGATGGTAAATGGGATACAGTATCTACGATAAAAGGGAGGCTGTAAGTATCAAATGAGCTGTTTGATGCTCTTACAGCAGTTAGGCCTGGTTCATGTCAGTATGCAAGAAATGTCCTTAAAGGCTCTAAATAAGATGTGCAAATGGTGCTAGATGCTGAGGAAGGCCTAATTCTGCTGCCTTCCTTTTTGGTTTTTAGTTTTTAAGGAGAAAAGGACATAGCTTCCATCTGTCTGCTATTTCACGCATTTCCATCTTAGCTCTTTACTAGGACCAGAAAATAAAACTAATGTGATTGATGAACATTAGAGAAAAGCCAACAGAGCAAAACGTAAGAATACAATCAGTTAAAGACTTACAGACCAGGATGGCTTATCTATGTACCGGAATTGGGTGTTGACAATAACTTGGTAAGACTTAATCATGAGAGTACTTAAGTGCCAACTTAAAAAGCACTTAGGTACTTGTGAATCAAGTTAGCTGTCAAGTAACCCTCTTCAAGGGTCCCCAGGTTCACGTCCCTGGTCCTCCAGGAGTAACCAAGCACATTATTTTGTCACTTGGAAGGTATGTGTCTTTAATAACAAAAGCCACAACAAGGTTCTTCTTCCCTGGAGGTCCTAACACACCATATTTGGCGATGCAGTAATTTATTTAGAAAAATAAATCTAAAACCACAATCCTTGTGTGGGGTCCTTTCATATAATTTCGGGCTGACTATGCACCTTGAGACTGTAGCCAATAGGGTGAGGGCCAAAATTTGTTATGCAATTGTGCACAGAGGAATTTATTGTGTGTATAAACTGCATAAATACCAGTGTTTCTGTTTTTCTCTAAATAATTCTGGCTGATTGCTTATTATACATTAACACCTTGCTTTCTTCTTATTTCATCTAATCCTTTTGCTAGTCTGAAATCACTTGAAATGCTATCTATATATGCTTTTGAAAAGCTACTGAGAAACATATTTTCAAATAGTTGCATACGCTATTAAATAAACAAAATGATTATTCACCTTATAAGTTTCTTACTATAAGTTTCTTATGATATTAATAACTTTTTAGTATGATTATCTTAGCTGTGCAGTTTTTTGATTCCACACCAAAAGGATCTTTCCATTTTTCTATTAGGTCTTAAAATGAGAGGGTTACTGGAAAGCAAACACAATCTTATTTGAAACTCACTGCTTAACTAAGTTAAAAACAAGAAACACAAGATCAATTATAGTTCTCTGAGAACTACATAATGGAATCTTCTGAAAGTCTCGACGAAAAGAGATAAGGGCCAGAACACAAAGGAGACAGAAAGAAACTGGGACCAGTAGAAACTTAGGGCTTAAAATAAAGATGCTGAGTTCTGGTGAGGTAGAGGATGTGGCCTGGACTTGAGGCTTCAGAAGCAAATCTAGGATGAATCCCAAAGGCATCCTTCCCCTGAAGTCCCCAAAGTGGGAAAAGCGGGCAGGTGGGGAAGCACATCGAAAATAACCTGGAGTAGCTGACAAACCGCAAATGGTTTCCTCCCATCACCCCACTCCCATTTCTCCCAGCACAAAGCCAAAAGCCAGAGATGAAGAGAGATTAATAAGAAAACTAGAAATAGGGGCATAAGTAAGCTGAGATGGCATTCGGGAGTAGGTTTAGCAGACGAAAACATAGTTGAATCCACTAGACTTCGCTTTATCCTGGCTCAGCCACATAATGGCAATTGACCTTGGAGGAAATGATCTAAATCTCTCTAAACTTTAATTTTTCCATCCCTAACACAGACCAATTAGGCTGTCGGGACAGGGTTGTTGTGAGGATTAAATGAAATCAGGTACAAATATAAAGCACTTACCCCGTAGTACCCAAATATGAACATTCCTTGTCTCCCGGTTTAATTTGAAATGGCCTAAATATATGAAGTTAACTCGGAGCTGTCCTTTATTTATCTTCCTGTCCAGTGCAACATTTGGATTATGGGAAGTACTTAATAAGTATTTTTATTTTTTGGAATTAATAGCTAACCTGAACTGTCAAACGGTGGAAGATGAGATATAACTCCATGTGTATGCTGCAGACAACAAACTGTAAGTGATCAAATGAGAGTTCACTTCCTACCCAAACATCCATATGATGTCAGAATAAATCAGTTAGTTTCACAGGAATATTTCTATTTGCCAACTGCTTGCTTCCCTTCTCTACTCACTATGATAAATATGCTAATGAATGCAAAAGATGAGTACAAAAGGATTTGCCTTCCCTCCATTTACTTTCAGAGAAAGGGCCCTATTTTTTTTAACAAGTGTTTTTAGTCTTTCCATTTATGATCCGAGATGTGTGAAGTTAAAGGGTTAGTGCTTACTGGATCACATATTTCTGCTCTTAATTTTTCTTACATTATCGTGTACATATATGTACTTAAATATTTCAAGCTGACAACTTGAATAAGGGTAGACAGTTCTACCTTTATTTGCTTCAGCAAGGCAGCCTTTCCTGTAAAGCTCTGTACCCCGCCACACATATTTCTGTGCATTACTTTTTCCAGGACTAAAATGCTGCCTTTAGGGGATGGGAGGAGTGTACATGTGAGGGGGTGGGTGATTTCCACAAAATTGGTCATCTGGAAGCTATAAAGTTTTGGAGTGTGGCAGCTGTGTTCTGTGTAGAGTTATGGTGAGGGAATTGGTGATGTCAATAGAACTGGAGTCCTCCAGCTTACATTTTTATATGATTTTTAAGGTCTTTAATAATGCTAACCCCTCAGAGGTTAACGAAGCTAGTCAGGCACACTCCAAAGTCTGAGTTTATGAAAATTTAGGTAGAAGCAAAAGACTTTTCTTGATCTAAGACTTAGTCTACTTAACTGAATTTCCAGAAAGAGCTGTAGGTTAATAGCCATTTTTAAAAATTCTAGAAGGATCCATCTTCAATAGAGATTAATTTTTGACCCACTTTAGTTCACTATACAAATATACTTCTTAATGAAGAGTACTCTCTACGGATCTGTCAGTATAAATATTCGATATCTTTTCTGTACTAACAGACATGGACAGAGGATTAAGATTAAGTGTGCAAAGAATCTTCCTGGGATGGGAGAAATGGACTGAAATAGGGGCTTGGACATTAAGACTAGCTGAGGGTGCCTCAGTCTCCTCTCCGTTAAACAGAAGAGGCAGTGAACGTAGGCAATCAAGGCATAAGTAAAAGCCTGAGAGAAAGCCAGAGCCATTGTGATATCAGCAGCAGAATGGATCTCAGAGTAAAGACACTAGGCAGTGAAGACTGCCTCTGACGGTTCCAGCTTTTTCTCCTAGCTGCCAGGACTCTTGGGCTTATGGAAGCATTACAGGTCAAACATGCTATGCTCGAATCATGGGTCTTATTTCCAGCTTTATTCACTGCACTGACCTTCAGATATCAATCAGACTTGAAGCGAATTGAATTAAAATGTATACATTCTTATAAAATATTCAGATAAGCATATCCGCAGTGGTAAAAATAAAAACCACATGATTCTCACTGTAAATGTGCAACACTTCCTCCAAAATTATGAGTTTTGGCTGTATGATAAATTTCTCTGCAACTGGTAACAGCATGAAGCAGACATTATGCCTGAGGAAATAAACAACAAACAAGAACGTACTGGTAGAAGCTTATCCAACACGAGACACTCTCCAGGGACTCATTAGAATCTACGAGGTTTACCTTCACACACGGGGCAACACTCCCCAGGGACTTTGACGGGGTTCATGCAGCTCTGTCCACAGGCTGTTGCAACGCAGTGGGGTTCTCCGTTGATGCACTGGCAGAACGTACAGTCGTCTTCCCTCCACCGGTCTCCATGGGCGCGGATCTGGCCGTTGGCATAGCAGCCAGCAGGGTTATTAAAAGGATACACCGGATCTAAATGAAAACATGAGTTCGGAGTAAGATCGAGGGCATTCTAAATCTTATCTCTGCCTGCATCTAGAGACACTTTCCTCTAAGTTCTAGTTATCAGCAGTTCTTTTTCAGCTGTAATCAGCAGAAGCTCAGGGTTTTGTGAGGTGTCTCTAGGGCTACAGGGAAAAGCAGTTATCATACCGAACTTATGTCCACCCATCCTGACACTGCACACAGGACAGGGGATCTGTGGCGTAAAAACCAACGTGCAGGTGTTATCACTTCATAAAGCTGCACAAGTTCGGGCATACAGCTGTGGGTGGGTAATTAGAAAACTCAGAGCCATTTTAAACTCTGACAACATCTTCTGAGCTATCGATTTACATGTTTAGCACACCTCAATTTCACCACCTGTAAAATGGAAAGAATAATGCTGCCATCTGACTTAGAGTGACACTGTTACTTCTAGGACTAACAGACTTCTACCTTCTGGTGCATGGAGGTGCAGGTGGACAGCAGTGAGGCGTATAGCAGCCTCTCACTGTGGCTTGTTCATGACAAGGCTGGTTTAGACATACCATAGGTCTCGGCTTGTGCCCTGGAGGAAAGACTGTACACCTACGCTATATTTCTCCCCATGAGCTGAGCAGTCACGCAGCAGCCAAGGTTGGGGGGCAAAAGTAGTAGCCAAGGCTACTGTAAAATAAAATGTTTTCTGAGGTCATCGACCAGGACATAAACACTGCATACACAGTTCCCAAACATTATTGTAATGAGAGCAACTAGATAGATCACTCGATTTTCTTTTTCAGAAAGACATAAAATCTGGTCTCAACAAGCAAGTGCTGCTGTGCTGGGAGGGAAGTCCTCGTGGCGTTGAGCTGGGTCCTCTTTATTCAAGAGGTAAGAGGATGTTGCAAGGGGTTCAGAGGCCAACATTTAAAATCATGCAGTCACCGCTTTCGAAGGGCAATGAGCCACATACAGATGGAAGTGGCCAAGAGACCTGAGTTAGATAAGACTTTTTACATTTCTTTATAAAAAATATTACATTCATTTCTACTTTGAGCCTGGATCTGAATTCCAGGAAGTGAGACATAACCGGATCCAAGCCCAGACAACTCATTATGAGTATTACACAGAGGTTCGTATCTGTGTTTTTACACCCCTAACTGCAACAAACTGGGCGTAGCTAGGTAACAAATCAATAAGAAAGGTTAAATTTGATGTGATTTAAAAAAAATCCTAATTACCCTAAAAAGTGAACCCTCTTTCTCCTACAGAGGCTAAAATAATTTATAACAGGGGAAAGGATTTCACTACTGTGAACACTTGTTCAGTGTTAGGAATGTAGTTTATATACTTCAAACACTGTCAGATCTTCCATACACTGTGGGAAATATAGGTCAAATATTGAAAAGGATTTTAGAAAAACAAAAAAGTACAGCACATGCCACAGGATTTTTGTGTGCAGCGATAAGGGCAGGATGAACTTCAGGCAGAAGACTTGACATGTCTGAGTCCAGACCGAAGGTCTATGGCCAGGTCGGAACGAGAAGGTTTACATGACCTTCTGGCAGGGGAAACCACCGGTGTGGTGTGTACAGACCAGAGACACAGTCAGGCAGCAGGTGCTTCACTGTAAACTCAGACAAGTGACTACTTTCCAGGGTACTAAAGTATCCTGATCCCAAAAAGGTGTGGGTTATAGTGAATGAAACTGAGTTACCATTCTGAACTGTTTATTATTTCTGACTACCACATATGAGAGGGCAGAGCCTGCTGAAGGAACATGGAACTATTACTTCTTGCAAAGAAGAGCGGAAGACAGAGAAAACAGGATCCTGAGAGCCCTCTACCTAGGGCCACACCTGACACGTGGCTGGACCCTGAGTGGATTCACCACCATGCCACATGACCCCTCTCACACCATGCATTTTCAGAGGAGGAGCAGCAGGGTCCTGAGCCCACTGGACGGGACACGGGTACCGGAAAGGAGGCAGGGCAAGCTCTCCTCTGAGCTGACTACTGAGATTGTCAGTGACAAGGGCTGTCCTGTCCCAGCTGAGCAATCTGAGTAGCGCAGGAGGTAGATTTTAATGTCAGGGTGAACGGAATGTCCCCAGGACTTGCTGAGGAACTGCTAGGACTGCAGGGCAAGAACAGAAAGCACCATGGGACATCTCACACTGACCTGTGGAAACTGGTAGCCTGCTGTCTACACCAGGGCATAACTTCCCTTGGGGAAGCATTTTCACACAGTCAACCTGGCATTATCGAAGTCTTAAAAGACAGGCCAGAATGTCATTTAAAAAAAAAAACTCTTTCAACAGTCCTCTATTTTGGGATGAGACTGACTTAGGTCAATTTTGATATAAAAACTCTGAGCCATGAATATTCTTATTAATCTTCAGCTAGCACCTGTCTCACCTTCACACACCGGGCAGCACTCCCCTTCGGGCACGTAGTACCTCTCGCAGTTCAGCTCCCCACACTGGGCAGTGAAGCAGATGGAAACGCCCCCCTGGCATCGACAGAACCGGCAGTTGTCCATTCGAAACATATCTCCGTCACTGTATTCCACATTGTTGAACACACAGGCTGGCTTTGTTTCTGAAAGGAATTCACACAGACAAGGCATATTCAAAGTCATTTCTGAGTGGCGTCCTTTTGTGTTTTTCAAAGAGCCTGCAGAAAATCTGTCTGATAGCGGGGTTAATAATTTGATGGAAATTTACTAAACTCGATATATTTTTTTTGTACAATGTTCTTATCTTCTTTACCCCAAGAAATCCAAACTCCCCTTGGCAAAATCTACACTGACTTCTCCCTTCTCCCAATAAAGGGAGCCATCTGACCATGAAACTCACACATCTGACATGTGCTTTAAGGAGATTACATTTGTTTTGTTAAGCCATTCTCTACCCCAAATAAATGATCCTGTCTTCACATTTGGCTTTGTTCTGCCTCAAAAAATTTATCTAAGCCTTTTTGGAGGTGATAGCCTTCTGTTCCCCTAACATCCTATCCTAAATTCTTTTTTCTATGAGGTTTAGTAATTTATAATTTTAATAGTACTTGGCCTTTAAGTGCATTGCTTCATGTAATCCCAGTAACAAAGGTCTGATGTAGATATTATCCCAACTTGAGAAGTGAGGAGATCCTAGGTAATTTGCTCAAAGTCACATATTTAGCAAATGACAGACACAAAAGCAGTAGCTCCTCCACTGAAACCTGGTGATCTTTCCACCGTGCTTCACAGTTATGTTCTGCTAAGAATTCAGAGCCCTGCATTTAGAATTCTCGTCATGATACCAATGATCTAAAATGTGTTCTCTGCCCTGAAACACTTTCCCTAAATTCATCCCTTCTCTTTAATTTTGGTTAGAAGAACTCCCACCAGACAAAGATATCATAAGAAAAAGAAAACTACAGATCAATATCTCTTATGAATAGAGATATAAAAATCCTCAAAAAATTAGTAGACTAATTTTTTAACATATAAAAAAGATTATATACCATGACCAAGAGGGATTTACTTCAAGAATGTAAAGTTGGTTTGATATCCAAAAATCAATGTAATATGGCATGTGAATAGAATAAAGGACAAAAAAAAAACCACATGATAATCTCAATAGACACAGAAAAATCATTTGACAGAATCCCTTTCATAATAAAAGTTCAATTAACTATGAATAAAAGGAAAAATCCTCAACTTGATGAATGGCATCTATGAAAAACTCACAGCTAATATCCTCAGTAAAAGACTGAATGCTTTCTTTCTAAGATGAGGAACAAGACAGTGATGTCCACTCTCACCACTGTGATTGACCATTGTACTAGAGGTTCTAGCCAAGGCAATTAGGCAAGAAATAAAAAGTATCCAGATTAGAAGCAGTAAAACTATCTCTAGTTGTAGATGGCATGATCTTGTATACAAAAAAAAAAAAAAAAAATCTACGAAATCTACTAAAAAAACTATCGTAACTCATAAACAAGTTCAACAAAATTTTATGGTATAACTGTGGTGCAAATAAATTGTTGAGTTATGAGAATTTTCATAACTCAACAAAACAACCCAACTGAAAAATGAGCAAACATCCGAATAGACATTTTTCCAAATAAGATATGGAAATGGCCGATAAGCACATGCAAAGATATTTAACATCATGAGTTATCAGGGAATACAAATCAAAGCCACAATGAGAAACCACTTCTTATGCTTAGATAGCTATAGAAAAAAAGATACAGATAACAACAAGTGTTGATGAGGAGGTGGAGGAATTAAAACTCTCATACATTGCCAGTGGGGATGTAAAAAGTGTAGCTCCTTTGGCAAACAGTTTGGCAATTCCTCAAAATATTAAATACAGAATTACCATATGATTCAACAATTACACTCCTATGAATATACCTAAGAGAAACAAAAATATACACCCACATCAAAACTTGTATACAAATGTTCATAGAAGGATTATTTACAAGATCAAAAAGAGAGAGAGAGAGAGAGAAAAGAAACAATCTAAAAGTCCATCACCTGATACATGGATAAACAAAATGTGGTATACCCATACTATGAAATATTTCTTGGCCACAGAAAGTAATGAAGTTCTGATACATGAATGAACCCTGAAGCATTATGCTAAGTGTAAGAAGCCAGCCAGTCACAAGAGACCTATTGCATGATTCTATTTATTTGAAATGCCCATAATAGGCACATCTCAGAGAGAGAAAGTAGATTACTGGTTGCCTAGGGCTGGGGACTTCAGAAAGAAATGGGGAATAACTAACAAGTTTCAGAGTTTTGGGGAGAGGGGTTAATGAAAACGTTCTAAAATTGTGATGATGATTACACAACTGTGAATATATTAAAAACACTGAATTGTATGACTTCACTTAGTGAATTGCACAGTATGTTTCAATAAATCTGGTAAAATCAAAATACTCCCAAGCTGAAGGAAGTTCTCGTGAACTAATGCACCCTATTTAATAAGATGGGAATAAGTGGATTAAGACACACACTCTGTACATGGGCTCCTCTCTTCAACACCATCTCTTAATGTGTCACCTGACTCTCACTGTGTTTTGAGTATATTTACATTTGTATTGTACTGAAGAACAATGACCTCATCTGATTTTATAATAATCCTGCAAAGAAGCCAGAACAAGTATTAATATGCATTTTTCTATAAGGAAAATGAAATTTTAGAGATTACATGACTTGCCCAAAATCACATTACTACTGTAATGTATACACAGGTATTAAATGTGCATGTTTGAACCTCTTCCCCCCACTGCTTGTTGGATGTGATATTTCTTTTTCAGAAAATGTTATATTAAAAAAAATCAGATTGTAGCTCAGAATTCATCTACATACATTTAGCCATACTAATCTGAACTGAAATTGGAATGATCTGGGCAGTTAGACCACAAGTTCCAAAACACAGAAAATGGAGTGCTTTTACTAATCAAATTTGCATGCTGTGCAGTGAGGCAAAATATGATACTCCCAGCAAAATGCTGAGCATCCATTCAAACCGAAGAAACTTTTTTATAAGCCAACCAATATTAATTACTTAGTTGCAGTAATCAACCACATCTACCATCTGGGGGAAGCCACAAATCTTGGTGCAAGATCTGAAGAAGTCAGAAGGGAAGATTCTAGTTATGAATAAAGCTACTCCAGGTGCACTGGTTTTTATGGTGACATGTGCAGAAGCTTAAGAGGGAGGAGTTGAGACTGATGAGAGGACCCGGCAGCTGTTTCGCCAGCCAACGTGTGAAAAGCAAGGGCGTGAAATTTAGAGAGATGGAGAGTCCCCAAAAACATGGCCTAGAAAACAGAATTCTTCAGGATAAAAAATCACATAACATAATGAAATTCCTGTCTGATGTTGAGGGAAATTTATAGAGGCTCTTTAGAAAAGTACATGATAAAAAGGCTGGTCTTTAAGAAGCAACAACCAATTACTTCTTCCCCTGTCGGAGATGGATGTGACTCTCAGAACAGTGTGGGGGCTATCACTACCTCTACAAGAGGGCAATTTAAATAAATGTGAAAAGGAAAAATACTGCAAAGAAATAATTTATTATATAAGTTGTACTTTTCAAAGCGGTGATGAATAAAAGTGTACTTTTAGTTTTTTTTTTTTTGTCTGCACTAAAATTTTACGTTTCTAAGTTCTGGAATCTTCTCTTTGCTCTGTAATATATTCCAGAACTCCTGAAAAGAAGCCTGATAGCATAGACTGTTAATAACCTCTACTGCCTGCCAAATTATACTGATTGGCAGATGGTGATAGGTATGTAATTTCAACAAAGGAAAAAAATAAAATGTATAACCTCACATCAGATGTGAAGAAATCTAAACAAATACAGTTCTGCTGCTAGTTCTCTTCAGTCTCCCAACAGAAAATGGCTAATATCTTGCCTCTGGTCTCATTTCACTGGAGAGGTGAGCTGAGCTGGAAGCCAAGTGGGTAGACATCAGAAGCCAAGAGAGAGAACTATATGACAGATGGAAAACGTCTAAAAATTTCTCCATAAATCAACTGCAAATTGATATAATCACAAAGATAGGGTACTTGGATAAAAATCTTTTCTATGGAGGAAAGGGAGTGTGTGTGTACTATAGTATACCAAGCAGATACTACTTCAGGATAAGGAGAAGGAGAAGATATTTCCAAAGAACTGCAAAAGATTACTCTTAAGTAAAATTAGCTTGATAAGGCTCCAGAAATAGGAAGGGTGCTCAACAAATACGTGAGTGGAACAGTGCTTTCAAAGTACCTTATTCTCTCCATTAGTGCAGAAATAGACAGCATGTCCCTAGAAACACTATTGAGCATTATTGCTTTGCAGACAATGGATTCTCAATAGATGTCTTTGTACTAATTTTTTTATTAACTGACTTCAGGTCTGAGTTTTCTAGGACAAACTTTTACATGAGGATCAAGCCGACTTTGGATAAGACTCTCCTGTGACTGATTCATTTTACAAGTTAGTGTATGATGCTAGAAGAGTCAGTTGTCAATGATCAAAATGTTCTATTTTATTTAGATTTTTGTGCATATACATTGGACAGCTTATAATATTAAGCAACCAAATAATCATTTTTACATTCCATGACTGAGATTTCAAACCCTAAGGCCTCCAGGAATGACAGAGGTGGGCCAGTGTAAGGCATCAGGGTGTCGTGGGACAAAACGGAGGACTCAGGTGTCTAAAAGTAAAGGCTGTCACTCAGCTCCAGCTGACTGATGATAATGCTTTTGTTAGTGGGCTGGAGCAGACACAGAACTGTTTTTTGAAGGTCTGGGATTGTTCCAACACTGCTGTGAAGATCATACGTCTCGGTGATGATTTTGATGACTTCTAAGTTTATTTACGAGGAGCTCGGCCATACCATTTCTTCCTTTAGTTTCTAAACAGGATTCTTGTTCAACTAACACCTCATAAGACCTGCCTTCAGCCCTTGTCAGAGAATGCAGTCAAAAACTGTCATAATCTTGCTTACAACTCTCCCACCTCTCTAAAACCAAACCAAACCAAAGCACATAGAGAAATAATCTTTATGGAGAATGTTCTCTCCGTCTATTCATCCAGGTGAATATTTTCAAAACTCAAGAGTTCTCAAATCCTCTGTGAACATTTTTAAATCTTGTTTTCACTTTAATGTGTTCCTTTAAAAAAAATAACCAAGCACACAGATCATCCGCATGGCAGCTTAGAAACTGAGTGCTGCCATGCGGTCTCCGTGTTTGCACACAGGGTCAGTTATGTTAACACCGTCCTAGGAACTTGGCTTTCTACATCTGTTCCTACACATGAGATGCTTTCGAAATTAAGAGAGGATGCTCGAGGCATCTAGATTCCAGCTCTGTCGTCACACTGACCTCTGAAGACTGCTTTCACTGAGTTGCATTTTAGTATTTTGCTTTGCTTTTTTATTGAGAAGAACGGCCACAGGAAACCAGTTTCTGCATTGGTGGTATGTACTAAAGACACTGAAGACATTATCTACTGCACGATCCACAGCTCTCAGGTTTCCATGTGAGGAGACGTTGCCCTGTCCAGTGGGTGTCTTTCCTTTCAAAATAAGAATTGTGGAGCAGACTTTTGCTCCATATTCTCCTTGATGGCCAGGAAGCTGGGAGCCTGCTTTGATAATTGCCTCCAGCGATTACACAGATAGATACTTATGGCCTGCGTATCTGTGGGCACTTTCTTTTTGCTTTTTACTTTCAAATTCTATATACAACTTTATGGTACTGATTCTCTTTCCCACTGATACTTTACCACTATGTTACTGTATCTGTTATTACTGTAAAATTGCCTCAAATCCTTTGTAGATAAGCAAGGCTTTACACACTTACACACACACACACACACACACACACACACACACACACTAAACCACTAAACCTCTGCTTTTCTAGGTGATGATAATATATGAGTGTGGGGAGGAAGGTATGTGCACATGTGCATGTATGTATGTATGTATATGTCAAAAGAAATAAAATACAGACTTTGAGACTTTGTAGGATTATGAATTTTCATTGTATTATAGTTTCTAGTCTCATCTACAACGGAATGACTAATATAGTAAAAGAGACACTCTAGCTGGACAAGAAATAAAGCAAAGATCACCCAACAAGTTTATGGTAGCAAAAAAGAGCCGCCACCAGAAGCACTGACTGTGGTTTGTTGTCTCAACAATTTCTCACAGTAGATGGCAAGTCCTGTTCCTGAAGTCAGATCTCTAAAAAGTGTAGCTCTGAGCAGGGGCAGCCCCTGAAGGTTAATTCAATGCCACTGAGGTGGACTGCCGTTATTAGCTGTCCAAGTCACATCATGTTAGCGTGAGACACAGAGTTAACATCCTGATAAGGTATGATACTTGGGTTTCTATCGGAAAGAAAAGAAAGAAGGACTGATCTGCTCTTCATTACCCGGAGGACAAACAGTAAATTACATTGCTAGAGGTGGTATATTTCTACAAAGAATGTGAGCTTAAAGTGTAGGGCAATAAAAGGTGGAGGATCCCTCTGAAGTAACCGTCTGTGGGCTGGTATTAAACTGCCGCCTCTAAAAGGAACTAAGATAGTATGAGTCAGATGACTCATTTGCTCACTCAACAAAATCTGGGTGCCCTTTATAAGGCAGACTAGATGCTAACATCCACAGCCACAAGGACAGACTCCCAGTCCTCTGGCAGCTCAGATTCTAGGATGAGACAGACATGAGAGTACTTGCAGAGTGGTCAGTACTGGAAGAAATAACATCTGAGATGCTGGAAGCCCAGAGTAAGAAACGATATTTCTGTCTGGAATGGTACAAGTTTAATAATCACACAACATCACCTACAATCGATTAAGCTGCAGTGGTGCCACAGAAAAAGGGTCCGCTTGGCCATTTCCTTACGTTTAACAGACACTACTACTGCCCGGATGACAATATGGGTGGGGGAAAGCACTGAGATTTATTTATACACATGGAACTTTTTCTGCACTTGTGCTTGTATTTATAAAGTCTTTACCTTAAAGTCAGGAAGTTCACTTCACCTTCTCTATCTCCCTGGAATGTCCAGAACAGTGTCTTTGGATGTGAATAGGAGGTGGGAAAACAAAACAATAAGACTATTTGCTCTTGAGTCACAATTCCAAGTGCTTCACCTATAAAGCCTCATTTAATTCACTGTTATTCACTCCATTTTACAGAGGTGGAAACTGAGGCCCAGGGAGACCAAGAATTGCCCAAATTACACAGCTAGTCAGTGGGAGAAACAATTTTAAAGCTGAGATCTTTTGGTTCCAGTCTATGTTCTCTCTCAACCACAAAGCTATCCAGTAAGCAGAGAAAAACAAAACAAAATGTGGTCACTAGACTGAAAACGATAGAGGACACAAAGAAACAGGACTTGGCCGTAATATAACCTTTCTTGTGGGGGAGGGGTGGCTTGAGGGGGGCAGATAATCTTTTGAACTCTAATTTCTTATAAGCAGTAGTTACTGAGGACATTTCCGTATGTATAATTTTATTGTATTTATCCAAATCCATCTTCATATTCCTTGTGAGTCTAGGTACTAACACTAAATAATGTGCTCTACAATGACTGACACGCCACTTGTCCAAGTTTTATTCTTTGTTCTTCTTCTGAAAACCCTGAAGGAGGGGCATGGTTTAGGTTCTCCTCCCTTGCAGCCATCAGAATTCAATAAACGCCCTGTCACCAAACACCAAGCCCTCTCATGAAAGGTGAAGGGAGAGGTGGATTCTATTTGAAGGAATCTTGTGACTGGAGAATCCTTTTTCTGGCCCACAAGGTACAAGCTGAAAGCAGGCCAATGCTAATAATGGCCAAGCACTTGTCACAGCCGTTCCCTCTACGTAGGAAAATGTAGAGGAACAGTGTCTGTTGTTTCAAATTGTGGTGATCTGACATGCTGTTAGTTATGTAGATCACATCTTGACAGCAATAGGATAAGGGGTAAATGACAGCAGAAATATGATTACAGGTTCCCTGATCCTTTTCTTAGAATCCTAAATCATTACACTACTGAAACAGCAGAATATGAGGGTTACATGTAATCTGCTATTAGATTTCTAAAACTCTCTTTCTGATGGAGGGAATAATGATTCTCTAACTCCCTTGACTGCACAGTGGGATCTTAGGCAAACCTTCTTTCTGAGTGAGTTTCATCAAGTCCCTGAGTATGTTCTCTGCCTTATAAAGACAGCAACAGCTAGATTGAACCCTCCCGCCTCCTCCTCCTGCACAAATGTACACACTCTGAGAACAAGAGAAACCCCACGTACCATTAACACATTCAAAGACATCACAGCACTTTCCAGGTGTCCCATCTCCACGAGAGACTATGCGGGGAGTGGATCCCACCTCACACATGGGGAAACCACATAAGCCAGAGAGACACTCGCATCTGAAACCAAAGAAAAGGGAAGGAAAACCCCATGAATAAACAACAACATAGAAGTCGGGAGACCACAAAGTGGCTGTGCCAAACTGACTCCACTATGTGACACTGTACTGTTTATGTGGTGCCACTGGGGACTGGGGAGGGGATTCCAGCATAATGTGCATTCCACATAACTAAGGCTCATCTCCTTAATACACACCCAGATTTTTAACTTTAACCATTTTGACAGAAATATTCCTAAAATGCATTACTTCATTTCTTACTTAAGTAGACCAGTACTGAGCATAACATTCTCTTGATGAATCAGGGTCATTTTTATATGCATATATTACTATGCTATTCCATAATTCAGTGATGCTTGCACAGGCTCTCACAGAATGAGTGCTCCTGAGTTCAATGGCTCCGTGTTGCTGCTTTGTTGCTGACCATTAGGTATTTTTCAGAAATTTGTCTTATTAGCTTTTCAGTGTGTGTGTGTGAGTGTGTCAATAATTTATAATTGTGTATATGGAAATAAACAGATCCTGACTGAAGACTGAGTTCTTTATAAATAACGGGCATGACCTGTGACATATAAGTGAACTCTGTGAAAGAGATTTGGAAGATGAACGTCTTAATTTTGGGATCTTCTTAGCTACACATATGCACAATTTCCCTCTACACATTTCCCTCTATATGCACAAACGAAGTATTCCATGAAACGAGGTAAGCCAGCTCTGCTGGTTCTCACCCTTAATTTCAACTCTGCTGTGAAACCTGCCTAAACATAGAAAAATAAGAGGCGGGTAAAAATAAGAAAAGGAAAAACTGTTAATTCCCTGAGGGTGATCTGTAAAAATGAAACAGGAGGCAGGAAGCGAGCAGCTAGGGCAGCAGGGGGTCAGGATGTAAGCGGAACACTAGGAAGGAACAGCCAGGCTCCTGTTCTGGGGCTCCCTCAGGGATGGAGGTGTTGTCAGAGGGTGAAGAGGATGACTAAGAGGTTAACCAGGTTGACAGGAGCGAAAGGAAGGAGCCCTAAAATGTACAGTGGGGGTCAAGATCAGGGCGAGGATGACAGTCTCAGCAGGGAAGGGCTATTAACACATTTGTTAATTCTGTTTTATCCCCCATTCCTACATAAGTGATTGTTTTGTTGGTCTATTGTTCTTCATATCATAAATAAAATGAGCTTGTGGTCCACGAGAACCTCAATGACCAGGCCCAGAGGTTTAATTACATTTACAGTTAACTATGGAACTAAAAAGGAAACAAATTTAAAATTTGTACTAAAGATCATTAAAGCCACTGGGAAGGTGTGAATAACCTCCCCCAAGGATGTCCCTGTCTCAGGCTTCCTCTATGTGTGTGTGCGAAGGGGGAGAGGGGTTATATTGGATTACTGGGAGAAGAGGGTGTGAGATAATTAAAATTTTGCTGTAATGGTATTTCTGCCTATGATTTAAAATAAATAAATGCTTGTTTTCTGTGAGTGGAGCTGACCACCTTCTAGGACTGAGTAAATATGAACTGGGTTTTTTAGTCCCTAGTAAGGTTATCCTACAGTCTTTCATTTTTATGTGCCCACCCACTGCAGTATTAAGCACTTAATCATAACACTGTGATATTACAGTAGCAATGTACTGTTTACATTTATTACAACTGACGTTCTAAGTATCAAGAGGCCATGCCCTGATCCCAATATCTGGATGTGATTACAACGAAAGCATCCTACAAGAATAGCTGACGAACCTTTTCTTCCTCATCTTCTGGGATTTATTCACATTTTTGTGCACTGATGTGTTTCAGGGAATCATTCCAATGTACACACCAAAGAGCATACATCCAATCAAAATACCCCTCTGTAGATGTTGCCCTTCAACCCTTCAGTGACCTTCAGTGAACACGTATGTGCCCTTATGCACCAGGCTCTCTGCTAGGCTGTCAGAAATCACGCCAGCCTGAAAACCAGAACTAAGCTGCTGTAAGTCATTTTTCCCCTTTCACATTTGATCTATTTCCCAATATTTAAATATCTCTTGTTTTCCTAGATACCCACATAGGCTGCCTTCAGGAGGTTGCGGAAGACCTGAAACTGTACCCAACTGCTTATTAGCCCGCTTAGAGAAGGAAAACCATTTATGCCAAAGTTTTGTTTCTAAAGCAGAATGACTGCATGTTAAAGATCTAAAAATCTGGATGTCCTGGTTTTTGCCGGTGAGCCTCCTCCCAACATCTGTCTCCATCTCTGCATCTTCCTTGGCGAGACCTCCCTACCTGTTGGCGTCTTTTCACAACTTCCTCTGAACCTGAGATTAGCATATTTTAAAGATTTTTAGCACCTTAATGAAAAAGAAATATACACAGGAACCAGAAAAGGTGGAAATCTGGGTTTACGTCAGATATCTATCAAGCAACGAGCTACGGAGTTGAAACTTTATGAAACCGCCATTTTTTGCAGGTTGAAAATAGTCGAATTGTAGTTTCAGATAGTTCAACACAACTCATCTGAATTACCTTTTGACAGATATGTCTACAGTCACTCTTTCAGGTGACAAATGAGGGATCCCTATCATCACCCTTATTTGCCAAAGAAATTTATTATGTCTACAAATTAGAAGAGTTCAATATAGTTTTTTTAAAAAAAGTTTTTAATAAAATTATTCTAGATTCTCTGGTTTACCAACACGGGAAGTAGGTAGCCTTCCTTTTTACAGATGGAAACAGTGAGGCACACAGCTTTGGTAACTGACCTGAAATAAAATAAGATTTCCTGCCCTGTTATTTTCCACAGAGTTTCTTCTATTGAGTCATTAAGTTAGAAAACAACTGAAGCATGCAAACTATATCTCATCCTTATCACCTTTTCTCCTCACTGTTATTTTTGTTTGTCTTCCCACCCCAATGCCTGAAGAGTGAGCAAGGAAACGGAGGAAAAGTGGGTTAGTGGCGGGAGAAGCAGACTGACGTGAGAAAGAGAGAGGCTTACTGTTGATGTCACCTCTTGCCCCTCCCTTCCGAAACTCTCCCTACCTCAGTTTCTAGGCTATGACTTGGTCCCCACTTGGAGTCTCTCCTTCTCTCAACCCATGCCATCTCCATCCTATGGCTCAGTTCCTGTACTTCCCGTGGTCAAAAATCTGCAATGACTGCTCACTTGACTGATCGATTTCTCAGCCTAGCATTCGACACTCTCAGTTTCATATACTGTTTGTCCAATTCTCTCTTGAAATATTTCTCTCCATTAGCCATATGCTGCCGTTGTACTTCCATTCTCCAAACGAGCCCCGACTTTGCTGTCTTTGTACAGCTCACCCTATTCCCTCCTCAGCATTCCTCCTCTAGCCCTTATCTCCAGCTGTTTGTCTAGATACCATGTGCTTCTCTAGGCCGACCTCAGATAACAACTCCTCTCTGAAACCCCAAATACCACATTTTCCTTAAGGCCCTTTTCTCACTGTTTTGCACTGACTCCGAGCACTTGTCTTGCCACAAGCTCTCTTATCACATATAGTCATTAAGTAAATACTTCTTAAATGAAACAGAACTAGAGATGAATAAAAACAAGCAACAGTATGAGCCAAACAACAACAACAACGCAAAGCAAGAAGGAAAGCACTGAGATTTCGATATGGTTAACTCGAAAATAAAAGTACCTAAGGCAGAGAGCTCTTTGCATGGTAACTTGAAACAGAAGTACTGAGGGCTTTTAAAAATAATTTTAGAAAAAAATTAATTAAATAAAATGCACCCTTTTAAAGCCTGTAATTCAGTGGCTTTATATTCACAGGATTGTGCAACCATCACCACTACCTAATTTTAGAGCATTTTCATCACCTCAAAAAGCAGCGCTGTGCTCTCCATCCTCACCTCCCCAGCCCCCTGGCAACCACTAATCTATGTTTTGTCTCCACGGATTTGCCTATTCTGGACAGTGCACATAAACAGAATCATACAATATATGGGCTAAGGGATTTTTAACTTTAAACAAGGAGCAACCTGTATTTGCAATCCTCCGGGAAAATCAAGTCTCTCATGTTATCCTCAGTATTAAGATAAGGATCAATCAAGGCAGCATATTAATAAATGTTTGCATAATGTAATCACAGCTGCAGCCAGGTGGGTTGGTTAAGCTGCCTTTTTTTCTCCCGAGTAGGTAATGGATTCAGCTGCGTGGGCATCTGAGTGCCCGAGCACAATGACGAACAGCACTCAGAAAACCAACCAAGCCCCTAGAGGGCACTCCCCTCCTTAGGAGGCCCATGCTGGCTGGTCTGTGGGTGGAAAGGCAGTGCAAACTTATGCTTTCCCTTCTCATCATTTGCTTCCTGGACTACACACACAGGCCTAGGCAGGCCGGAGTCCTGGGACAGCTCACAAGGTGCTTCGAGTCTGGCCTCTCCTTACCCTTTAGCTTCCAGATTCTACTGGTTCCTCCATATGTCCTGCAATTGAGCAGTAATGTCATCTGCCATTCACTAAATCCACCCCACCCCTTATCACTCAATGCCAGAGCTCAGGTGTCCACTCTGCCTCAAATCCATGCCTCTCCTGTGCCCCAGTGGATTCCACACAGCCTTAACACCGCCCAACCCGCAAGGCCTTCTCTGACCAAAAAGCAACAGGATTAATCTTCCCTCCTCTGACCTTTAATACACAGCGTACCAAACTCTTGGAGGGTACATGTTTATCCTACAGAATCAAAACCCTAGAGGTTAGACCATGAATTATATAATTTTTATTTTTACAAATTTTAGACTGAGAGCTAAGAGGTGCAGCACTTTTCAAAATTAGTGTGTATAGGGAAAGACTATGGAATTTGTTTAGAATGCAGATTCCGGAGTGCTAACCACAAAGCTCATTTTTCTGCTAGTCTGGGGCAGGGTTCCAGAGTCTGCCTGTATAATAATCTCTCCAGGAGAGTCCACTGAAGGAAATCTGGGACCCAGTTTCTGAGGAACTCTCTCCTACGGGTGCAGGGCCTCGGTCGTCAATTGAATTTGCACTTTCCATTGGAAAAAGCCAAGTATGACTAGTTTTAACATTTTAATAAGAATGATGATTATTAGCATTTGACCTCAATCATTTACAAACACTTCTTCCCACCTGGATATGGCTGCTTAGAAGTGACAGACATGAAGGATGAAGAAATAAACAGCTTTATTTCCTATCAAATACAACCATCCAGCAGAACAAGTGTGACCACTAGCAAGCCACTTAAACTCCGGGATGCTCAGTTTTCTCATTCTTAAATTGAGATGACTGGACCATAACAAGCTTTCTTCTAACTATAAAATCTCACGATTCTATCGCTGCTGTAACCAGCCCCATCATTGCCACATTCTGGTCCTGGCTCATCCCCTCTCCTGCTTCCCAGTGGCCTGTACCATCCCTCAAGCACATCACAACCTCGTGCTCCATGCTTGCTCACTCCTCCTCCTTGCCGAGCTCCTAACCTTCATACTCGCTTTAAGAGTCTGTGTCCCCGGAATGACCACAGAAACTGTGAAGGATGGACTATTAGGTGTTGCTGCAAGAGACTCTGGGGAGAGGAGTCCTCTTCGCCACCCCCACGCTATTTAGCACAGCATAGGAGCACCCCTGGAATGTGCCCCTGAGGTGGATGCCACACAAAACTGAGGGTGAATGTTATTCTAACATTCCCCTACAACAAAACTCCTGCAGAAGAGGAAATGCAGAAGCAGCAAACCATCATCTTCCCCAAGCAGACCACACCCCTGACCAAACCCTGGCGGGAAACAGCTCACTGAGGCTCTATTGGGAGATGCAAAGGACATCCCCCAATACTGGATTTATACCATATCTGAACTGAGTGTCTGAGACCTTCAAAAGGGAAGAACCATCATCTATAAATCAACAACTACTCTTTATGTGTGGGAGGGAGAGCTCTCTCTTTTGTCAGAAAAGAAGGATAAACGAGGAATTAAAAGGGCAAAGTATTTGTACTACTAGGATTCCACACAGTGTGTTAAGGAAATAACTGTCAGCAACAGAAATTATAATGACACATAAAACATCCCCATTCTATAAAAAGTAGCTTCAACTTTAATTAAATCTGATGCACCATCTTTCTACTAATTAACTTTCTTAACTCTTTCCAGGAATGTATAAGTTTTAAAAAAGAGGCTGCAAATAAAACATCCGGAAAGAAATAGGTTTCCCACCTGAGCGTCCAGCTACCCAAACTACACAGACCCATCCCCGTGGGTGTGTTTTTTAAGGTCATAATTTTCCTTGTTGTCTCACCATGAGACATTTACGACTCTCTAAGTCACAAACCCTCCTGCGCCCTTTCCCAGGCTAATTCCTGTATGAGCTCCTTTCATTTCTCCCACCCAGGCCGGAAATCGTGGGTGTCAGCGTGGCACAGAGGCTGACTCTGGGGGTCCTGCGCTTCCTCCCAGTGGCCATCGCTCCCCTGCCACAGCGGGATGTTACCTGTACACTCTCCACCTTCCCTTCAGAGACAACAGCAAAATCATTCTGCATTTATTGTTGTTGTTGTTATGTTTTTTGTTTTTTGTTTTTTACTCCTTCAGGAGAAACTACTCCAAGATAGGAAGGGTATAACTGAGGGCTATTAGGTAAAATATTCTTTTGCATTTCCTAATATTAGGAATAATAATAAAGTTCATTGTAAGCCCTTAATAAAGTGGTGATTATAGCTTTCCTTTTCCTAGCTTTCTTAAAAGGCAAATAATTATGGTTCCTTCCTCGAGGCTGGCATGTGGTTCAGGAAACTGAAGGTGCTAAGTTAAAAGACAAAGGGGTAGGAAGATGGAAGTTGCAAGCCCACGCAGTTCCTATATGATTTATCAAACTGTCTTTTAGAATTGTGCCCCACAGGAAGCAGGTGTGGTAAGGAGAAGCAATGGCACCGTACACACATTACCAGCTCGATGTGACTGGCTGGGGAAGGCAGTTGGGCATGTTGCGAAGGGACTCAATCCTGGCAGCAGGGGAACCAGAGGCACAGAAACACAGCTGAAAAAAACCCCTGGGGCAAGTGGCCCTGCTGAAAACATGACAACTGGGACCTGGCAGGCATTCTGAACCTTGCTCAGATCAGCCCAACTATCCAATAACAACCAAGTCTCAGGAATGGAAGGCTCTCGGTTGAAGAGGCTGGCACTGGCTGTCAGGGTGGGCAGGACGGTCTCAGAGAATACAGAAGGAACAGGAGTGAGAGATGCAAAAGGAACCAGTTCGGAAAAGTAAGCAAAAAGGGAAAACTGGCACGTTGCAGGAGTGGGTTTGGATGTGGAGAGTAAGTTTTAAGAAAGCAACAGAAGGTATTCCCATTTCAGAGCCAGCATTGTCAACTGCATTAGAAATGCATGCTCTGGAGCATGGAATCTGCCTGTGTATGAACATGCAGTTATTTCATACCTATTGGCTGCGTGTATACATGCGGTAGGGCACTAAGCTGGCTGGTGCTGTGCACACACAGGGTCCTGGCACTCAGTTTAGAGGGTTAATTTACGGAGGTGTCAGATATACAATCACAAATTGGGGGAGCACAATGAGATGAAAACCTCCCTGGGGCCGGTGAGAAACAAAACCAATGACATTCTGACTAACTTTTGATTTGAAAACCTGAGCAAAGCCTCCATGGCCCGGGATGCTAACCCACCTCCAGAGCCATCGCCACCGAAACAGCTGACTTTAAGCCTGTGTCCACTTGGGTCCATGTGGGCTGTCAATTCCCAGGCCTCTCATTCTTGTCATCAGTACAAAGTGCCACGATCCTCTCTCTGGTCTCCTGTACTCGAAGGACTGTGCATCCCCACAGAGTCGTGCTCCGCTTCCCAGGGACTCATCCCTCCATGCTGTCCTCTCTGCCTTCCCAGCCTTTCCATTGCAGGCAAACTCAACACCTATACGCCACCACAAGGTGCACCACTCACATCTGTTCTAATGCCTAACTGGCTCACCCTAACAACAGTTTCCTTGTAGCCACACTCACTTATTCATGCGGGCTGGAAGGCAGGTCGACATGCTCTAAGTTGACCCCTAGCCGGCCTAGCCCTATGCTGTCACTTTCCTCTCTTGTGCAAGGCCCCCTTCTCTGTGGCTTTGATTCCTACCCATTTCTTAAAAGGGTAGAGGTTCGAAGAAAGCACTCTAACATCAGTCTTAGGCTTGAGTTCTGGCCACTTAGGAGTTATATGATCTCGGGCGAGTCATCTCTCTCTGAGCCTTGACTGTACCACATGTGGATTAAAAAAAACATATATATAAAAAGCATCTAGAATAGTGCCTGGAACACAGAAGCACTCAACACCTGTTAGCTATTTTACATAATTATAATTTGGAATGTTTTAGTGTCTACGTGGACAAAGCATTTTCACCACCCTAACCTCACTTGATCTTCTGAAATTCAATGACCCTGAAGTCCAGTGACCCCTCCACTTCAGCCACTCGCTCCTAGGGCCACAGCTCTTTGAAACTTCTCAAGTCGAACATCCTACTCGCCGATCACAATGGTTCCTCCGTCCAGTCCTCTCATGCCCACAGTCCCACAGCACTGGCTCTTCAGCCTCATATTGTTCCCTGTTCTCAGCGAGGGTCTTGTCCCAATTTTATCTCCTTAACAACGTGGCCCCAAACCCATTGTGTACTACCTGAGCCACCATCTTCATGCTAACTTCGAATGTCCTGCCCTGAAGTTAAACTCAGAGATGAGAAACCCGAATGTCTCAGGAGTCGGGCAGGAACCCGGGGAGAGTACAGAAATGCTAGAGACAACTCAAGAGAGTCTCGGCCCTCCGAGGGGGCTTCACTACTCCTTTCATATGGAAACGGACAGTCGATATTGCTATACCTTCCAAATGCTCAGGATAAATCAGATTTTTAAGTGAGGCCTCCCAGTTTTTAAGTATTGACAATTTAAAGATGGCACACACACACGAAAAGGCAAAAAAACAAACAAACAAACAAAAAAAAACATGTTTTAGGGTCAAATTCAGCCCCCAAGGCTTCCAATTGCAAACTGTGAGTCAAACCAGTTATGTCCTCTGTGCTCAAACTGTACCCAAACTGCTGAGGGCTGCTGGGGGAAAAGCACACTCCTGTCAGTAGCTGCTTTGCATCGTCAACACTGAGGTCCCTCCTGTGACTAACAGACCTCCATTCATCCCCAAGGATCACTTTTTCCATGAGGCTTTTTCTGACTAGAGGCACAAAGACAAATAGCTGATGCTGTGTGTACACATGTGTGTAGGGTGTGTGAGTGGGCACAGACTGTGAAGTGCCCACTTCGCAGCATGAGGAAGTGGGGGTGGAGGGAAGGGAATTCCAGGAAAAGGGATGAACCTACTCAAATTTATAGAGGCAAGAAAGAGTGCAGTGTGTTTAGGTTGGAACAAATGGTTCAGCACACCAGGAGCATATTATGTGTTGGGATGAGGACCGGGGGCGTCTTGTGGGGAGGCTTGCAGGAGACACGGCTAGTGAGACAGGCCAAGGATGGGTAATAAGGGGTCTTGCATATCACACTAAGAAGCATCTTTAACTGAAAGCAAGAGAAAACAGAACATCTTAAACAAGTGATGCAGTCTTGCCAAGGCTGTTTATCTGAGGAGAAAACCAACCTTTTCATATATATTCTATTTTCTTGAATTGTAAAGATAGGTGGAATAGTGCTAATGTTTTAAGGCGCAAGACACATGAAAAGATTAAAAATCAGTGACTACAATAGCCTAGAATGCCCTTTCCTCTTTCTCCATCTGGTGAACTCTGACTCATTCTTAAAGACTCAGTTCAAAAGTCAAATCGACAGTTTTCCAAATCGGAATCAGTACCTTTTTGCTCTGTGAGCTTGCTTTTTTTTTTTTTTTGCACACTTCTACTTCTCAAGCAAGCAGCACTTTAAACGGCAATGATTTATATGTCTGTCTTCCCTTTAGAGTGTGAGCTTCTTGACATTGGTGACTACGTTTTATTTATTTGTTTGTTTATTTATTTATTACTGTATTGATTCCACTTATATAAAATTCTAGGAAATGCAAACTATGGTGACAGAAATCAGGTTAGTGGTTTGGGATGGGAGGAAGAAGACAAGGAGGGATTGCAAAGAGACATGAAGTGATGGGTGTGTTTTGTTTTTATCTTCTAAAAAAAGGGGTTTATTGAGCCACATGCTAGCCAGATAAAAAACTGGGTCCTGGGGCATGCAGTCTCAGCCACGAGCAGCAGGGTTAGGTGGAAGAAGCAATATGCTTGTCATCCTGGGGTGGATGGGGCTCTTTTCTACATCAAGCTGGGCGGGAGACAAGTGAAAGTTGTTTTGAAGGAATTTACACTGGCTGCAGATAAAGGGGGTGGGAGAACGTGAGGCGGGGCTGGTTCTGGGATCAGTGCAGAGTCCGTAAGGGAGTGTGACTAGGTTTTAGTCTCACCAGGTAGCACATGGCTGGCACATGGTAAACACGCAAATATTTGCTCTGTGGGCAGATAAAAACACTATGGGGTTTTGATGCTAGGATGTGCCATAGATAATCTATCTATAAATTTAATTAAAAGCATTTATTATTTACCTGTGCTAGGCACTGATGAGAGAGATATGGTGTATCCCTGTTCTCAAAAAGTATATACTCTATTGTCATAGGAAGACAATAGTCTTCCTAATAATCTTCAAGAACCCATGATCTAGTTATGGAAATCAAAGCACTCGATCATATTATTACAAGAGCTATGACATACAACTTCTTTCCTTTACAAAGAAAAAGCCAGGAAAAAATCTTTTAAAATGCATTTATCTGTGTGATTCATTCACAACAGACCAACTGAGCAACAAGTCCAAGAGAAACTGTCTACACCTCCAGGGTTTTAGTTAAGTAGTTAAAAGAGTTTGCTGTGCAAACTGTATCTACACAACAATGAGGAGCCCTGCCACTTACATGTAATGTAAAGGTACAAATGAGGAGAAAAAGATTTTTGATGAAATTTAGGGTTGCTTTTGGCATTTCCAGAAGAGGTAGAATTTTAATGTTTTAGATTTGCTTATTAGTGATGTCAATAACTTCACAAAATATTTTTGCTTAACTCTGGAGCTGTTGTTCTGTTTGCCTGTGTCATGAGGATGATTATAGTATCAATGAGCGTGAGTGGGGAAAGCCCAAGATTCAGTATTAGCTATGCGGGGGGTTCAGCTTTCCAACTTTACTAAACATCTGATGGAATTCAATTGAGCTTCTGTGTCTCAGTGACAGTCAGAGGGCCATGTATTTAGTGTCTGGTGATGGCCAGGGCCACTCAGACCAAACTGGATGCCACTGAGTGAGAGCCTTGAGCTTTGTTTCAGGGCTGAAAGAAATATAAGACTAGACACTGTTCAGGTTCATGGAGAAACACAAAAAGCATAGTAAGGCATGAATATAGGAGGTACAGGGCTTCCACATATGAAGTGAATTGTGACAAATTAAAGTCTTTAATAGGGAGACAGTTCATCTCCAGTGGGCAAGGGCTTTACTTCTAGGAAAGCATATTTTCTTCAATCTGGGGATACATCCAATGACAACATGGAATTCCTACAATTATTTTGTTTTAAAAACATCAGAGTTTAATATAGACTCTGGCTTTTTTAGTTATGAGTTGATTTACTCTTTTGGGCCAAAAATTACTGTGACAGAGGGCAACAGAAAAGATGTTCTTTTCTTAGTTGAGAAAGAAGGGCTTCAAATACATTTCCAAATTTTTTTTCTGCATGTATTTTAAAAACAGAATGCTATCATGATAGCATACCAAGACTCAGAAATGTTTTAAATTTGTACTATGCTAATACATATTTTACACAATGTATAATTTATTTATTCAAAAAGTAGCTGGATAAATTATCCCAATTAAAAGAAATCACCAAAAAGTGAATTGAATTAGAGAAATTTGTCTTCTAATAGACTAATCTTTAAAAATAAACACTGAATCTGTTATTAAGTGCCATCTTCTTTGAGACGATGTCTTGGGAACCGATAGACATGATAATTAATGACAAGGCTCTTATTTGATAATGTTCTTCTGAAAATGCATATTCAGGGGCAATTTCCACTGGCTCTTCAAGTAGGTGTCTACAAGTAACTTAATTACCTCGCACACTGTTAAAAGCATAAATACTATTTGATGATCTAAAGACCTTATCGCTGTCTCAGAGAATTGAGTGCTCCCTGAGGTATGAGGAGAAACCTGTCAGTTGCGAGCCACTGAGAAGTTGTTTCAGGCTTTGACGTGTGTGTGTAGTTGTGCTGATGAGCCCCTGTCCCTGACCTTATGCAACCCTCCCACCCCCTAAAGTCTTCAACCAGCAGAATGATGGGCTGAGGCTCTGGAGATAAGAGTTGACTGAGGAGCTCAACTACCCAAGTGTTGTTAAGTACGTCAGCAAATAGAAAGTTAAAGGACTCCTAACACGGTCATGCCAATGCTATTACTCAGAAGTGAAAAGATCACTCAGATGTTAAAGGAGCAGAGGAATAAGAAAATCCACTGACTTCTCAATAAAATGGGAACTGTATGATGCCATGATTTGAAACAATAGGTAAAAAGGGAGGGATGTGAAAAATGATCATCGCTTATTCTGTTTGTGTGTGCGCTTTTTGAGGTCCTTGATTTCTTAGTTTAGACCTAAAGGTGGAATATTACATTATAGCTTTTTCTTAAAGTCAGTTTTCATTATTTGGTAGAAAGCCAGTCTATTAATTGATTCTTTTCTTGAGGGCAGATTACTCTGTGTGTGTGCCCTTCTTATCACCTTCCAAAGGTCTGGAACTTTTTGAAACTGGCAGTGGTGATATTTGTAAGGCACTGAATTTCTTCAAGGTTGGGCTATACCTTATTCATCACCATAACCCACACCAAGCCCGGTGTTCTCTGTCTTCCATGAGGTCCCTCATGGGACTTTGCCATTTAACTGAGAATTTTCAGATCTCCTCCTCGTTTTCACTCACTGCAGCTTTGTGGTTAGATTACTTTTTATTTAATTCCAGCATTTCAGAAGGGAAGGGACGACCTGCCAAAGATTCCATTCTGCTGGCCTCATCCTGTGTGAGTCGATTTCAGGCTGTGAATTCTGGAACCCCAGAAAGATCCTTTTCTAAATATCTACATCTATTCACACAAAACGGTGTGCTGGCAATCTGCTAAGATTCTGTTATCACAGTACAATATATCACCAACAAGATGAATTTTCCTGAGAGCCCAAAAAAGCCAGGATTGAGAAAGGGGAACTAATCATCCTGGATTTTCAACCTGAAACAGCAGAGTAAAATATCTAGATGTTACAGTGAGAGTAAAGGAAATTCATGGTCATGATCTCTGTATCTGACATATCTCAGAGACAAAAGGATTGAAATCCTTCCTTTTATTTTATTTTCCTTCCTGGATTACAGAGTTTGGAGCTGTTATGATATGACTGGGTATGAATTGGAAATTGTCTTCTAAGGTCAATATCTTAGAGAGAGAAATAAAACTGAGGATCAAATCAAAAAATGGAACTTAATTCAGTAGATCGCTTTAAGAGGCATAGAAAGAGATGGTCCAATCAAAGTTAGAAACAGAGAATTTAAAACTCTTCCATAAATATAATGCGGGTGGTAGTGGTGGTGGTGGTGCATGTGTGTTTAAGTTAGTGTAAAATACAGAAAAATACAGTAAGAATATGGAGGAGCTAGATAAAGAAGAGTCAAGGAGAAGACAGATGAAGACCCAGAACCTTAGGGAAAGTAAAGTAGCAATAGCTAAGAGAAACAATATAATGTGGGCCCAGGAGGCAGCAAGCACAGCATGTAGTTCACCAGTGAATGTGATGAGGTATAAGGATGCAATACCCATCACCCTTCCCTGAACACACCCACCAAGGCTGGCTGACTGGCACGAAGAGCCATGTTCTATTGGAAAGTAGTTTCTAAGAATAAAGCCTTATCTTATGGATTCGGCCTTTGGCCAGATAATTTCTCCTCCTGCTATATAAGGTACTAACTATTTATAGATGTAAAAAATATGTAACTGCAATATTCAACCAGCCATTGAACAACAGGTAATGTATTTTACTGAATAATCACCCAGCTTTCACAATTCAATCAATGATGATTACCCTGGTTTAAATCATTAGTTTACTAATTTGTTTATTTCACTGTTCCTTTCCTAAGTTTTGGAGAGAATGAAAAAAATAAGTAACCATAGTTCTTTTATGACTTCCTTTTGACTTTCTCCCTTTCCTATCACTATGCAAACCATATATTTCCCCCATTATATTCTGAGTTCTGGAATTTTCTAAAATTTTCCTTCTCCTCTCTTTCCCAGGAGTCTCCCTCAGCAGCAGCTTGGCTTCCTTCCTCTCTAAAGAGTTTAGGAAAGACAAAGAATTTAAAACTAGAAATTACTTTTGAGATCATTAAATCCCTCCTCCCTTCTTTCTCAGAAAAAAAAAAAAACAGATTCAAATGAAGTAAGAGGCTAGTCCAAATTCATGTAGAAATGAGCCTAGAATCTAGAACTCAATATCATCTGAGTAACATGCTCTCTCTGTGCAGTACCAGGTGATGGATGGAGGAGTATTCTTTAGCTGCTGAACAGTTTACTCACATGTGCTTTGCTCACAATGAAGGAAAGTGTAAAACATGGAAGGTCAGGTCTCCTGAGTGGAGGGGCTGGGGAGGGGCTGGCAGGGAGTGAGCTCAGGGACACAGAGGCACCGTGCTGCCTGGTGTGGTTTATAGTCACACAGCACAGCCTGGCTCTGCCACTCACCAGGCAGGAGCCTTCTGGCTCATGATGCTCCAACTCTGTAACAGGGGAGCTATACAACTCGCTTCCTGCGGGGTGTGGGGTGGCAGGGGAGGGCAAGGGGAAGCACTAAAATTCAGGCTCATCACATTTTCAGTGGAATTGTACCTAGAATCTAATGAACCTAAGATATCCTGTAAATGTTTTGATGAAACCCAAAGTCACATATTACTCAACATTTAGCTAACCAATAATCTAAAGTTTTTAATTTTTTTGGACTAAGGAGAAAAAATTAAAGTATTTCTAAATCTTGATTTAAAAATACAGAAGTATTTTTGTATTGTATCTCAGAAAGCAAGAGATATAAATGTTCTGGATATAGATTTTCAAAGAGAACTAGACCCTGGCCAGAGAGAGGCTGGAGCCAGGAGGGAGCTTGGTGACTGGGCTTGCTGTACTGTGCACAGCCCAGGAGAAACCCTATTTAAGTTTCTGAACATTATAAACAATGACTGATTTCCCCCACAAAATAATCAGATTGGATTTTTCTCAATAACTTTTAAGGAATGCATATTTATAACAGAAGCTGGTAACAGAACATTTCAGAACAAAAAGTTTGGGACAAATCTCATTAAAATAAATTTAGAATGGGTGATTGTCAGTAACATATTCCATTCATAAATCTTCTTAATGAAAATATAAAAAATAGTTATGTAGCAAATCAAAAGACATAGGGTACTGAAAAACTCGTCTGACTTACAGTGAAAGTGGATAAAACAGCAGTATTACTGTCTGGGGTTTTGACTAGTTATTGTCTACCCTGTAAGTCTATATCTAAAAAGACTGGTGAAAAATTAGAGAGGCAAAAGGAAGACTCTGTAAAATTAGGCACATACACTGGAGACAGCAAAGAGAGTGTAGGGAAAAAAATGTGACGCTAGGAGTTGTCTTCTTGAGAAATAACTCAGCTGGGCTGAGGTCTGGGCTGGCTGACACGGGAGAGCACAGAAGGCACAGACGTATAGCCCAGGCTGGGTCTACCCTCCAAGCACATCTGGTGGGTCCATTTTTCTCAGACAAGCACAATCTAATCAAGCATTACAGAGGAGAATTTCTGTGCAACATCTTGAAAGGTTGTTTTGTGTGTGTTTGTTTTAAAAATTGACCCGGTTTTATCAGGCAGATCTCGTGGTATCCCAGAATGGGATTCCCTGTTGTGTGATGGGAGAAAGCCTAGTTTAATTAGGAAGTCACAGCATTCCTTATGGAGAAGAGATAAAAATAATGAGGTTGTACTGAAAGGTTCCTAAGTCATGTGTCTACTTGCAGGTGAGCTGCTGGCTGGTAAGTGGAGAGAGAAGCAGGAAGGGAGCTGCTGAAGTGGACAGGGTCTGATGACCAGGTTGCCTAAATTACACAGGAGACCAGAGCCCTTGGGCCAGGAGGACATTAGTCTCTGGTCGAAGGTCACATGAGCTGTAGCACTCCACCAACTTTCTACAGTCAGAAGATAAAATCTAAAGGGCACTTATTTGGATAAGTATATGTTATGGTGGATTTAAGAATGGCCTGTAATTCTTTGCAGCTTCTCTCACAGAGAGATGAAATTTACCGCCCCACTTTTTGAATCAGGTTTAACCTGGTGATTTGCTTTGACCAACAGGATGTGGGGGAAGGGATGTTGTGTGATGCCTTCCATGTCTTGGGCTCTTAAGGTTTTGCTACTTCCTCTCTTGCCTCTGCTATCATGTAAGGAAGCCCAGGATGAAAGACCCTAAAGAGTGAGAGGCCCTTCCAGTCATCCCAGCTGAGTTCCCAGGTATGTGAGTGACATCACCTTAGAGTATCCAGTCCCAGACAAACTGCCAGCTGGCTACAGAAGAACCAACCACTTAATATAGAGTCATGACAAATAATCTTTGTTTTATTTGTTTTAAACTACTACATTTGGAGGTGTCTTGTTACACGGCATTTAGTAAATGAAACATATGTATATTGTTTCTACATGTATATAGTGCATATTAATATGTACTACACTGATATAAATGTGTTGGTGAGATCTAAATTCATATTCACTGATGTATTTCCAGGACTTAAAACAATAAAACACTGTTATCAAATATACCGCAGCAGAGAGCATAGGCTTTTGAATCAAAGAACTGGGTTCAAGACTTGGACCTGCTTTGTCCCTGCACCAGAGAACACCTGTGATTTTGTATAAGTCATTTATTCTCTGAATCTCTGTTTTCATTCCTGTAAATTCCTCATGGTGTCAGATAATGGTAAAATTAGAATAAAAGTGAATGCTTTGTAAACAGCAGGGTACATTACACAGTTAAGTTGTCATTGTTACTGCTGTTTACGTGTTTCTTAAACTTTTTTGTTTTTCTTTTTCTGCAAAGACTTTGTTAGGATCAAGGTATCTATCAAAAATCTCTGTGCTGTAGGTGTCATTTTGCATGGGGGTGTCTGAATGCACACACACATGCAATACGGAGGGTCTTCCAAAGGCCAGAAGGTGCCAGGAACAGTCCTGTTTTCACTCTCTGCCATTAGATAGTACGTAGGCCCAGCGTAAGGCGCAGAGCCACTCTCATTCCCTTTCACTGTCTCCTGAAAGGTATGACGAGCTGCCACACAGCTCCCATCATATTCCAGTGCCAACAGAAAAGGATAAAAAGAACTGGCAGGGTGCCTGGGGGCCTAGACCAAGCTGAGGGAAGGGAGAATTAAAGTGGTTAAAAAAGTTAATTATATCACACACAGAATGATGTCTAAAGAGGATGAAGTTCAGGAGGAAGGGAAGATAAGAGAGAGAAAATGGCCCATCAAGAAAAAGCAAAGAAGGAAGGAATAACTTATACTGAGAAAGGGCAGAGGAATTTCAGAAAACTAGTACTTGTCAGGGACAGAAATGGGAGAGATATCCATGAGTAAAAAGAACATCTGGAGGAGAGTGTTTGTCTCTTTTAAGGGGCTCATGTTTGATGAGTGAATAAATGAATAGATGAACTGCAAATAGACAACTCAAAAGAAAATTCACAAGTTGAGGAAGAAGTCACCCAGAAATAGGGCAGTAAGTAGCCAGAATGAAATAGTCTCACTAGGAATGGCAATTCCATCTGGGTGGGCATGAAGGAGGAAGAAATTTACCCGTGAAGATGAGGGGGTGGGGGGGGAAAGGTCCACAGACTCCTTTTCTAGTCTATGGAAGGTACAATAGATCCTTAGAAAAAAAGAGGTTGTTATTACTTTTACCAAAGGTAAATCTCTACTGCTAAAGTTTAAGATCTTTCACCTTACTCTGTCCTATCTACAGGGGGCTTTTCTCCCTGAATTCTCCACATAATCTTGATCTCAGACAGCTCAAAGTTCTTAACAATGCTCTTTCTAAATATGCTGGTAAAGATAAAATAATCTTAACAGGACTTTAAATGTTCTAAAATGCTCTCTCTCTTTTTTTTTTTTATACCTAAACATCACGCTCTTAAAGAGCAAACCATTCACACGGATCATACCCAAGAATAAAGTTAGGTCATGTTTTCTCTTAAAATGCTACCATCACTATTACATATTAGGTGCTATGCTTTTTATTTACATTTTCATAAGATTGTTTGGGTTTTTATTCCCTTGACAAATTATACAAACTGTGACTTGTCTATCATCCTTCTTAATAAGTGGAAACCTACTTAATATGCTAAACTAGGTTAAGCCACAGTCTGAACATACTTTGTGCTTACCATTCAGTATTAATGCACACAGAGAAATAGAAGACACAGTTCCTGACCTCTACGAACAACCCTTAGTTGGTAGGACAAGACTTAATGTAAATAACAATGCAAGGATGTATGTGATTAATTGGTAATATGGAAAGGGATACTTTTAGAGTTCCTAGGAAGTCAGACAGGTATTGGTTGAAGCCTGACAACCTTGTGCATAATGTGAAATTTAACTGGAGTTTTACAGGATGAACAATATTACAAAAGGCCGAAGGGAGAGATAAAGGCATCTGATGCTTTGAGAGGTGAGCTTGGTGCTTAATTAGAACAGAAGTTTCTAGAGTATTGAGAGTAGAGCCATAAAGAAGGGGTTGGGAAAAAACTGCAAGGGTTTAAAGTGAGACAAGAAATAATATTACCACCCCATGGCAAGAAGATAATTTTTCTCTTCTTTGACATATAACTTATCACAACTGAGTGGGCCTGTTCGTTCGTTCATTCATTCATTTATTCATTCATCAATAAATGTAGGTTGATATATTACATGAGACTGACAAAACAAAAAACAAAACAAAACAAAAAACCAAGCAATGATTTCAATATATTATTAAAAGTGCTGTGATAAGGAGACTCATGAGAATTAAATCACAAGGACCAGAAGAGCACCACCTAAGTCATCCTTAGGGACTGAAGACTGAAAATGCTTCAGAGAACAGAAAATGTAGTCCTGAAAGAGCAGTTAGTTGTAGAAGGATCAACTGCAGATGCAGAGGCACGGGGCATGAGAGGGCACAGGAGGGGGGCCTTGTTCAGGTGGGAGCACAGGATGCTGCTGGAGAAGGGGCAGGGCATGGGCAGGGGTCACCGACTGCCTAAAAGACAGGAAACTAAAGAGTTGTGAGAACTTAACCCTTCCCTGCAAATAATTTACAGTGGGATTTTGAATGACTTCCTCCTCCATGTTTTTAATTTCTTCATTAGAGGGACCTTTAAACTGACTGTTCTTTAGTTCTGAATGCCAAAGTCAAAATTATGTCAATACAATAACAACCATTCTAAGGGTTATGTTTATAAGACTCATAGAAGCTCTGAGGTAAAACGGAAGGCATCTAGCTGAACCTCCTTTCCAATGTAACATTTCTTCTAAGCACTCCTGGCAGGTGGCCAACCAGACGGAAAGAAATCTCACCAGCTCCAGGGAGCTCAGTCTATCTCAGGAAGCAGCCCAATTCATTACTGTACATCATTAGTTGTGAGAAAAAATTTTTTCTTAAATTGAGATTAAGTGTCTTCCTGAAGTGTCTACCCATTTTGACCGCCTAGAGAGACTAAAAAAAAAAAATAGCCTACTGTGCCTCCTACATGCAGATGGTACCATATTATATTTATAATAATGAACTGAGAATTGTCCCTTTTCCTCACTAAAGGACTTGTTAATTAACAACTGACTTAGTTTTAATTAATCAGGTTCCCTAATATAATGTGCCACCTTCCTTGTCATAAAGACTTTGAAGGGACATCTGTTACTGTTAGTAATGATCCATTTTCTTCCTTTAGTGATTGGTGATACCTTATGTTTGCACAATAATTCACCTCTTTCCAAGCATCTTCACATAAATTAGCATCACGTCATAAGGTGCTGCGCCACTGTTACTATGTTATCTTCACAAAAATCTTTGTATTTGTTTTATAATACAGTATAAAAAACAGTGCAAGTCATGTAAAATAGGTGTGAGAGAATCCTAGGGTTTCTGACAGAACACAGGTTAGGCGATGTCAAAGAACTAATGTATTTTAAGAAAAGAAAGAAGAAAAAATTATCAGATCACTCTCTGGATGTCTACTCCAATTATGGACAAATACCTGATACTTACCTAAGGACTCATATATATTCCTATCTTATCAAACCATTTAAATAATCACAACTGCTCATGCAACAAACACAGATATTAAGTGCCTGGCACACGGAATAAAGGAGATTGAATAAAATAAGGCACCATTTTAATTCTGGATTTTAAAGGTAGAACAAAAGTTGAAAGAAATGAGATGACTTAGGCCTGGGAAAGATACAGGCGAGGTTATGTCAGGAAAAGAGGGAAGAGCATCTCAGCAGGAGAAACAAAATGTGAACCCCATGTTTCTAAGCATGGTCTTCCCAAAAGCCAAGCATGTATGTGGGTGCTCTGTAGACTGTCAAGGACAGGACCCGGAAACCCTCACGTTCTGGAGTGAGCCTGGTCCTATAGGGCTAAGTGGACATCCTGCTACTATGACTAAAATGACAGCAACCTTTTCCCCCGTCAAGCCAAAGAGAGATGTGTTTGTTACTCCAGAAAGCATTATAAAAAAATTTAGATTCCTCTAGTCGATCTGGGTAGATGTGATTGCAAATGTCAAGGATTCCTGGGAGCAATTCTTGATGCACGCACAGGGCTTCATCCCATCGGACATAATGGTTAAGCACCTATAAGATTCACTGCAGAGGATCGAATGACACACCCACTGTGGATGGATATAGGTTGCCTCCCTGGCTATATAATGAGGGCCATGTTGCCTGGATAGTCCTCAGCCTGCCAAAGTGCACAGCACCCCAACATGAAGAATCTGTAAGGATTAGTGACTTAACCTGATGACCTCTACCTTGGACCTGAGGAACCACACATGTAAATACCAAGTCATAGTAACAGTTCAGTGATTTTTCCCTAAAACTTGGGGAAAATGACCTGCATGCTTGAAACTGTGCCTTCCATGATGCTAACACACAAGACAGGAGGAAACTTGAAAAACCGATGACAAACCAACCTTGTTGGCAGAGTGCAGCAACCATCCGCTGTGAGTCTGACTTGAGTTTCGTAGCTATCCAGGGGGCACACGGCCTGCTGAACGGAGGGGCACTCCACAGTGCTGCAGTCCACGCTGAACACTGGAAGGGCAGACAGAGGCACCATTTACTGTGACATTTACTGGCATGTTGAATCCCACAAAGAAACACTGGCTCTTGACAGATTCTTGCAGTGTCCTTGCTTCCCAGAAACCCTGTTTTTGCACTGGCATTTTTATTTCACTCAACATTGGAGAACTGTAATATGTCCCAGGTCTTCTGTGCAAGGCAAGCAGGGGACAAGACATTTAAGAGTTAAGATGAAGACGCAGAGAGACAGAGAGAGAGAGTTAAACCAATGGGGGTTATGTGGGCAGATGGTGGTAGTCAGCAAGAGGCATTTCTGGTAGAACAGTTCAAGAGATGGGCAAGGGATCATTTTGCTTGAAGCATTATCTAGCAGTTAAAAAAAAATCTGACTGATGATTAGAAATTTGTAAAGAGGAAATCACTAGAGTCCAGACCTGTTCACGGACCACGTTAGAAATGCTGCCATAAGAACAAGGATGTTAGAAATAATTTAAAGCAAGAAACAGCTGTGACACAACGAGGAATCAAATGTGGCAAAGAAGGTGAGTAAATAGTCAAAGATGACTTAGCACATGCTATCGAGCTAATGGGTGGATGGCGGGGAAAAACTGGGTCTGAGTATTTTGTTATAACACATCTCGCATTTTGATGCACCTGTGTACCTAAAAATAACTTTCTGTGTTATGTATGATGATTGTTTCTAAATGCAACTTTAAAGTGATAGATATATCTGCAAATGAGGGCTATGACCTCCTCTGGGGAAATGAAGAAGGTAGACATAGTACCATAAATTTTAACCCCGCCTCCCCCCTTAAGCATACTTTGAAGGGAGAAAAAAAAAGAAGAAGAAGAAAAGAGAAAAAGCCATGGTCCCTCTCTGCAGGTGCTTCTGTACTGGTGGATTATCACTCTGGTTCTCTGACTAGAAGGCCAGAAGTCAGGCTGCCATTAGCTCAAAGTAGCAGGCTCACAGTGTGCTGATGACAACGCTCATCTTCACATGGAAGGAGGGGCCAGGCTAGCTGCAGAAGGCCTGCTACCCTCTGATGCAAAGGAGGGAGGATGCTGAGACAAAGCTCGTGCATACCTGGTTTGCACTCATAGAGGTCACAACACTCTCCCGGCTTCCCTGAGGCTTTTGACACTAGTATGTTCAGGTATCCCGGCTGGCAGACTTTGCGCAGACAGCCCGCGGGGTCGCACACACAGCGGCTGGGTAATGGGCAGCACTCCCCGGGAGGAGCGTAGCCCTCGATCAGAACGGAATCTTCAGGACAACGTGGAGAGAACTGGACTTCGCAGCGGGCCTTGGAGCAATCTGGCTTCTCTTCTAAATGGGAGAGAAAGAATTTAACACATGCCCAAGGGCAGTGTGGGGCACTTTCATCAGAAGCACAGGCAGCCCCGGAAGATCTGTTTACTAACCAAAGAGGAGGGGAGAGGAAGAAGTCTGGTGAAAACCCTCAAACTCGGCGTAGCCGACCATGACAATCTCTCCTCAGACCCGCTCACGAACCAGAACGTGAGGCGGGAGTTGCTCTTTTTCTCCACCTTCCCACTCACTTGTGCTGGACAGTCAATGTCCAGCACATGGACCAAAATGAAGAAAGGCAAAGTAAAGATGCCAACCCGACCCAGGGAAACTGAGAAATGGACTCAATCACTGACTACGTCACAGATCTTTGCATTTAAGAGGAGTTAAGGGCTGTTCTTCGAAAATGGTTTATGTTTAAACTCCACAACAGGGTACAAGGTGCACGATAATCAACATGGAAATTGCTCAACCCCCAAGCTCTAAATTTTGAGATGAACTTAGTAAGATTATATGATTCTATGATGTGAAATCCTAGCAAGATGGATAATGAGCCAAATTCTCATGCAATTTCCCTAAATGACATCCGGTGTTTCTGTCTCTAGGAGAGATCCATCAAAGGTCCCTCATTCTCCTTTCTCCAGTATTATGTATTAATCTACTGCTGTACCTCAATTTAAAAAATACACCAAGCAAAGCCCTAGCTTCTGGAGCCCTCAGTCTCTTGACTTAAGCTTTTAAGAAACCTACACCAACATTAGGTCCTCAAGGAAAAGACTGAAATAAACCTAATCATTATAGCCCTGTGACCTTTGTGAGGGAAGGGAGAAAGAGTTTGGAAAATGTTGGGTCAAACTGGTGCTGTGTAGTATGGACGTACATTATCGTAAGCTCTCTATTTTCTAAAGTAAAACCCAGGGTTAGACCCAAGAGGTCACCTACTTTCGTCTTCTTAACTAAAAATTATAGTCCATTTTGTAGATAAAGAACCTGAGGCCCAAGAGTTCCAGTGACCTGCCTAAGGTCAGCGGTAAAAATAAAGCAAGAATCTAGTTGTTTCCGGTTCACTTAGCTATTTTTACTACAGAGTACATCTATTTCCAAAACCAAGTACTCCTCAGGTCATTTTCTACCTTAATTGCTATATATCTCATTTTATTGTCCCTCTTCCTTGTCTAACTACTTCTTGTCTAATCAAAACATAGTCTAGGGGAACCTTCATACCCATAGTTCCAGTAAAGTCATTCATAAATACTTACCAAGTGCCTACTGTTCCAGCAGCTTGGGATACACCATAAAGAGAAAAAATATAGATCCCTAATCTTGAGAAGTTTACAATACAGTGGAGGGTGATAGAAAATAAACAATAAAACTACATGGGTAGTAGAGGGTGATCAGTACTATGGGGGGAAAATGGAACAGAGCAAGGGGGAATTAGAGTACAGGGAGGCAATTACAATTTGGTCAGAATAGGCATCATTGAGAAGCTGCTGTCTGAACAAAGACTTGAAGGGGTGGTAGGGTGGGCCGTGGAGATGTCTGGGAGAAGGGCATCCCAGCAGAGGGAACACTAATGAGCCCCTGAGTGTCCATATATCCTATTTTCCCATATTATAACCCCAAGGAACTGCCTTGAGAAGAGAACATAAGGAAAGAGGAATTCCACTCTGGGATCCCTGTCAGGGTAGGCAGAGCAAAGCAATGAGCTAAGGAGGACAAAGTCAATCTTGATTGTACGGGCATTGACTAAAATGGAGTTGGTAAACTGTACTCAGTCAGTTTATCTGACTAACACAAACATATGGGCTCATAATTAGTAAGAGCTCTGTGACTTTAATGGCAAATAGTACTTAATTCCTACTTTTGCTAATGGGCTGTAACTAACTTATTCTGTATCATATTCTATTACATTCTTATTGTGCAAAATATTTGGTATGTATAATGAGACTTTTCAAACATATGCTTCAACAAAACACATTTCATTAAAACCCAACATATTAGATCTTCCTACTCTGTTCTTTAGGTTTAACAGTCCTAACACTGTCATCTATTAATGTGTGTTTTACAGTAAAAGCCTTTAGAGATTTATTTACTTCTTAGGAACTGCCTTAGTAATAAAAGCGCGATAAGGTAGGCTGCCATAGACACTGAACCACTTCCCCTTTGCCCAGAGAGAACTCGCCACCAGCACCTGCGGCTACAGCATTTACCCCAGATAACTCATGGATTACAGTCCTAACCTTACTCCCAAAGTTTGCCACAAAGTATCTCGCTTTTATTATTATTTTCGCATCATTCAATTGTCTTTGGAAACAAATGATATCACTGTATTCTGTTTTTAGTAGTGGTATTTCCATTTATAGAATATAGTAATTCTTGCTCACTGAAAATGTCAAATCCTAGAAAACGCAGCATTTCTACTACTTGTGATGTTAAGAATGTTGAAAACGAGTTAAATCTTATTCTAAATGCTTTTTCAGCTTTTCTCATGATGATAGTATTGGATTTCCCTTCAATTTATTAATATAATCCATTAGTAGATTTTAGACTGTTTTTGTAGAATAAATCCTGGTTTGAAATATCCAGCTGGATCTTTTTTGATTTTGTAACATTTTAAGATCTTTAAATTTATAAGCTTATTTAGCTCTTGCCTTTGTGTGTGTCATCGTAGTCTCATCCAATCTTAGTTTCAGAGTTACTCTTTTTCATAAGCTGTTTCACATTCTACCTCTTTCTCTACTGTAAAACAGTTTAAATAAAACAGGAATTACTTATTCTTTGATGTTTACATACAACCCACTTGTAAAACTATATGTACTTGGCATTTTTTTTTAAAGAGAGAAGGAAAGATTTCTTCTTTGGTTATTCGATTATTCAGGTGTTCTACCTTTTTTTAGAGCCATGTATATTAACATTTAAGTAAGAAATATGATCTAATTCATCTAGATTTTTAAATGCATTTCAGGCTTTATTGACTAAGCTTTCTTTTTTGCAGTTTTTATATTCATCAACTAAGTTTTTAATTTCTTTTTCTCTAATTATTTTATTGTTCTTTCTCTAGTGTTTTAAGATTAATGCTGCATTTACTTCCTATTTTATTTTCCTACACAGGCTAATCATCTTAATTATGATTTTAATACATTAGCCAAATATTGTTTTGGTTACATTCTAATTTTTGATATGCATTACTCTCAGTGTAAGTAATTTCTAGTCGAATCTATAATTCAACATTGATTTCCTCTTTGAAGACTTTTTAGAAGAATGCTATTCAGTTTCTGCACAGGTAATTCTTTTTGGCTTTAAAAAATTTTTTAATTTATAGTTTCATTGTCTTGATGCTAGAGAATGTAGGCTATACAATTTTCTACTTTTGTAAATTTTTTGAGTTTTTTATGTGGGTGTTTTTTGGGGGGGCATGAGTGTGTTTAAATGTGGCTGGTGGCCAACTTTAAAATACATAGATATTTGAAAAGAACGTGTTCTGTTTATTAAATACAAACTTACAAATCTATTAGGTCAAACTCCTTAATTATGTCAGATCACTTGTATCTTACATTTTTTACCTTATTTCTAAGAAGGATCTAAAAAAATTTCCCACTATGAACCTGTTAACTTCTCCTTGTTATTGCTAACTGTTTTTACTTTAAATTTTCAAGGCTGTGTTATTAACTTCATGACTAGCAGGTATCAGAGTTAAGCCTGTTATACTGACTTGGCAAACTGTAAAATAATGCTTTCAAAGAATTTAGATTTCTAAGATCTATATTCTTCTTTTACTTTTGTAATTGTTAACTTTCGTAGCTTTCTCCTTCTCCTCTCAACCCTTTATTCACCTTTAAATAGATGATCCAAAACCCTTCCTTACTCACTCACCATCCTTCCCTGCCCCCAGCCAGTTAGCAGCCTGTCATTTAAAACCAACTATGGTTACCATAGCATCAAGAATTGTTTTTCTGATACCTTCTTTCTCAGCCTGTTTCTAAAGTCTTCCAGTAGATTTCATTTAATCATCCATGTCTCTATTCCATTTTTCTTCAATGGAGAAAATGAGGAGCAACCTACAGCCACACCATATATTTTCCATGATTTCGAAGGTTTTTCTCACATTACCTCTGAATTTTTAATTTTATTCATTTGAAAAGAAGGCTCTTCTGACTCCCTACAGTGTCTAACAAATCTATATATAATACTTCGGTTAATTAACAAGATTTTCAGTCTGGTTGCCTTGGAAACATTTTGCAAACGAAATCTTAAAGAAATCAACAAAAACTGCCCCAAGTATAGGTATCCCTTGCAATATAGGTCATAAAAAAAGAGCTGGTTTCATCATTTTAATAATCTTCCTACAAGAGGTTAAAATATTGACAATATCACCCCTTAAAATATTGACAGTATCACCCAGTATTAAAGTGATTCTACAACAAAAATAGAAAGTCTGTATCAATCCTAGTCACTTTAACCTGTGCAAATGCACTTTGGCCGGTGGTAGACCACCGGGTCCGTATGTTAACAGAAAAGTATAATCATGACCTATAAGCAGCAAATGAGTTTAAGAGTATTTTGCTTAAGCACAGATTTAAATAAAACCAAAGTCAATGAAAAATTGCTAGATAAGAAAAAAATAGAAAAATTATATTGCCAGATCCTTATTATATATACTTAATTTTTGTAGAGTCCCATATGTCTACCACTGAAACTTTCCTCCTCTTCTAGTATCTCTTAAAATGGTCACTTAAACATAACAACAGATACTGTTATTAATGAAAAACAGGTAACATAAACAGACTAGCAAAATTCGGATAGGCAACTGACTACAAAGTCGATGCTGCTAAGTCTACCCAGATTCTCACACACACACGTCCCTGCAGGCAGCACAGAATCCTTCAGAGACAATTCTGGGGTGTTCCAACTATAGCTATTTCAAGGGACCCCCAAGTCTGATTAGACCTGCAATCACAGAATTCAGAAAGCAAAGCACAAGAGTAAAGAGTCTGCGATTACTGTTTACTTCGCAACCTCACTCTAATCATCATCCTCCCTTATAATGTGAAGTCCCAGAGTAGCTATGGCATCAGCTCAGGTGATCACAGGGGTCATATGGTGGTCCTGGGAGATAAATATAGTACCAGCTGAGGTGCAATCTATGAAGTCCTCTCCAATCCTTTCACTCATTCATTCAACAAATATTTACTGAATGACTTCCATGTGCCAGGGGTTCCAGGCACAGGGCTTAGGCAGGAAATTAAATAAAGGCCTTGCTTTCCTGGATTTAAAATTCCAGAGAGGAGTTAGACAATAAACAAAGAGCCACACAGCATAATGCCAGGTGATGATAAATGCTATGAAGCAGAATCGGCGATGTAGGTGCACTGCATTAGCCAGGTGGCTGAGGGCAGCTCTTTCTGAGGACATGGCACCTGCAGAGACCTGAATGAAAGAAAGGAGAAAGTATGCAAACAGCAGGGCAGGATGGTCCCAGATGCAGAGAACAGCAAGAATAAAACCTCTAAGGTAAGAATGAGCCTACTCTCTAAGAACAAAAATATCTCATAACTATTAAGAAGAAATCTAAACTATGTAGTATAATTCACAAGTAGAAAAACACCAACAAAAACAAGAAAAATATTTTGACAGATAATGTTTCTTATTAAGGATTCAATTCTCATGACCATGCAAGAGAAATGAAAGCAATCTCTACCAACTGGGCACCTTCTCTATGTGAGGTATCAGGCTTCTACTTGTTGTCACACCCCTTTGCACTCCCACATGAAGAAGAGATAGTATCTTTACTTGGCAGATGAGGAGACAGGCACAGAGAAGCTAAGAGATGTGGTTAAAGTCACAAAGCAAGTGTCAGAGCCTTCAAAGCCCATGATCTTCCCACTAAGTCCACAGTGCTAAATACAAAAGGAACTTCAACGTTCCTAGTCAGTTTTTCTGTTATCTGTATGGCTACATTTTAGCTCGCATATAGAATGCAAAGCTAATTTGAAAAGATAAAGAGGTTCAGGGTCTTTGTCTACTTCTCTTTCTGGTTGGCCATCCTTCCAATCCCATCTGCTCCTTGGCCTTATAGACATTACATGATAAAATGGGGAGCCTTCTTGTACCCAGAATTATTATGTTCTGAAGACTTATATTACAAATGCAAGGCATATGTCATCCCTACATTTTTAAATTTGGAGACTGACTCCTTCAAAGTTATACTGTGAATTCTTTTCATTCACATTCCATGATTTTATCATAACCTTTTTTGGCAAGCTTCGCGGTGAAGACTTGCTCCGTACAATCATAACCCTGAGGGGAAAAATTAGGCTTGTTGATACAGTCCCAGAAATACTTCATATTTCAGCTCGTTCAGAAACACCAGCTGTACTTTCCCAGCACTTTTTTACTCTAATTTTAGGATTTAACAGTGATAGAATCCACACAGAACCTTTTCTAGTAGTTTAAGATACCATGTTAAGTTGTTTTCAATTACCTAATAAAGTTAGTTTATAACAGAGTAGAATATAAATTCGCCAAATAGAAAGCAAAAAATTAAGTGATCTCTAACAGAGGTCCCTAACCTTTTGGGCACCAGGGACTGGTACTCCTCTGAGAATCTAATGCCTGATGATCTGAGGTGGAGCTGAGGTGGTGATGCTAGTGCTGGGGAGTGAGTGCTTCGCTTGCTCACCTGTCATTCACCTCCTGCTGTGTGGCCCGGTTCCAGTCCACGACCCAGGGATTGGGGACCCCTGAACATAAGACTGTAACATGTGATACTTCAGTGGTTCTCAATGCTAGCTGTGCATTAGAATCACAAAGCTTTTCAGAATATCACTGTCTGGATCCCACCTTATATCAATTACATCAGAATTTCTCGGGGAGAAACTTGGGAATCAGTATTTGGCACCATCACTTCCTGGGTGATTTTACTGTGTGATTAGAGCTGAGAATCACTGAATTTCATTATTCCTCCAAGCAAAGTGGGAATCTATACAATGAAGTTCCCTATTGACACTAGAGCTTTGCCAAGGGCATGTTCAAACGGCAGCTAGCCAAATGCCAAAGCAGCATTGAGCCCTCCAGCTTTCTGCCCACCACCAAGTAGTCTATGCTATGCTGAGCCTCACTGTACCACTAGGATTCTCCCAGACTACATGTCTTTTCTGTGCAGGATGTTCCTAAATTGGGCTGAAAATGGTGCTCTAGATTAGAACTTTGCCAGCAAAGGGTGACCCCCTGGACCAGCAGCATCAACATGATCTGGGAGCTTGCTAGAGCTGCAGACTTAGACCTTCGTGCCAGATCTTATGAATCAGAATCTGCATTTTAGCAAGATTTCCAGGTGATTCAGTTGTACTGTAATGTTTGAGACAAACTGCTCTAGAGTAGTGCTTCTCAAACAGTAGGCCATGGATCAACACATCAGTGTCTCCTGGGACCTTGCTAGAAATGCAAATTCTAAGGCCCCACACATCAGAGCTAGAGTTAGAAACTCAGGTGATGCCCATCAATTGAAGGCTACAGTTTATACAGTTTGAATGAACACCCTCCAGGTGATTTCATGCACACTCCAGTGCAAGAACTAGTGCTAGAATGATGATTTGCAACTCTGGTGGCACATTAGAATCCCTGGGGATCTTTAAAAGTCCAGAAGCTTGGAGTTCACCCTGAACCAATTGAATCAAGATTACTGAAAGTGGGACCCTGGTAGATCAGTATTTTTAAAAGTCATCCCCGACATGACTCCAATGGCAAAGTCAAGGTTGGAATCACTGTTCTAGGCACCCGTTTCCCCAATCCTTCACACTCTCAAGAAGATCTGCAGCTGCTTAAATTCTCAGGAAATCTGAATCAATGAATTCTCTGGAACCTTTTTAAACAAAGTCAGAAATACCTGAGAAGAGTGAAAAGTGCTGAGAGAGAGCCATAGGCTCCACCTCTGGTGGTGGGTGGTGGGTGGAGAAAGCAGGGGGTGGGGAAGCCAGATTCATTCCTGAGGTGTGTGTATGAATCCTGCTAAATTTCGAATCACAGTTCATGAGTGATTATTAGAATTTTGAGCCAGCGACATTTTATTTCATTTATCTGTTAATTCACATCCAGAAGACTTATTCAATTTACTCCAGGAGGGATTTGCCATTCAAATAGTTACATTTTTATATTTATACACAGTAACAAATTTTCAAAATGTAACAATGTTTAAAAATCTGGCAATAAGGCCTAAGGATAGTTTGGATAAATGTACAAAAAACTGAAGACTGATTTTCAAAAAGATAATTTTTAACTAATAAACTGTAGCCTTCTCCAAATATCTGTCCCCATTTCTTACTATAAACATAAGCTCATAAAAAAGGAATGAAAATTATTTGACAGTAGGACAAATGACTAATGAGGAAAACTTAAACGAATGAAATTTATATAATCAGTTCAGCAACATCTTAAGAGGAATCTTTCTAATGGCTTAAAAATGTCATAAAAGCATAAACACTAGAAATGAGGAACTCCCCAGGGTGGTGTTTAAATGGAAGGCAACATTCATTATGAAACATAAATAAAGCTTCTATTTTGCTGAATGACTCTGTGACTTTGGGTGGGTTGCTTTCCATATTTCAAGTTTTCCTCCAGCTGCAAGTTGGTTGTTCCTTTCTGAGATAACATGATTTCAAAAAATATAAAATGTCAGATTTTAAAGAAGTGAGAATTAAGGGTCTGGTGTCACTCTCATCTGCAAAATGAGGAGCTGGCCCTTGTGGATGTCTTCTGTAAGCATCCTCCAGCCAGAACTTTGAGCCCTTCCCATGTGTGAGGCTCCAGGGACTTCCCAGCCCTTAAGAAAGACCAACCAGTGATTTTTGAATTAAAGGAGAAGCCAGTCCTTCACTCTTGGAATTCCAGTTTAGTTAATGCTGTGGATTATTAGAAGTGTAGTAGAAACTATGATTGCATGTGATTTTTAAAAAACAAGGAACAGTAAACCAAGGGTATTGTCAGTAATATGCTCAATAAATTTCTGAGTCCCAGAGGTGGTATAGAGACTTTAAAAGTCTTTAGAAGGACTCCAAATACTATTATTTCCTGACTGAGGTCTTCAGAGGTTCCTTACTTATACTTAAGTGATTAAAATGATTCATCAAGAATAAAGAGAGGGTGCTGAACAGCATGAATGAAACACAAGTAGAGCATTATATCACTGTTGCTGTTGTGTCTTTGCTGATGACAGCAGTTGCAAAACAAAACAAAACAAAACAAAAACAAAAATAAAAAATAACTGTGGTATTTAACTCTTCAACTGGCAGCTCTCAATGAGGGTTTATATATTCTGGGGAAAAAAAACCCATATGGATAAAAATACAGAAATAGACTTTTGAAAAAATATTTTGGCCATTTTTTCTCTTCCTTTTTTTAAAAAAAAATCGTTTTACTGAAGATAAACTACTCGTTTGTAGCTTGTTATTTAAAAGAGGTTACTTTTTAGCTACTTTTCATCTTTTTTTTTTTTTTTTCATCTAGGCATCCAGATAACTACCAGTTTACTAGAAAAGTTTGTAGAGAACAAGAAAGAACCATATTTAGATCTTGGCTTTTTTACAAATAGCTGTGTGATCTTTGGCAGGTTTCTTGACCTCTCTGTGTCAGTTTTTTCAGGGCTGTTATAAAAGTTAAGTGATATAATACACACCGCAGGTAGCCCTACGCCTGGCATATCTAAGTGCCCAACAGAATCATCATCATCACCATTAATTACTAGAAGTCTAGGCTCTGAGTCAGAGACCTCAGAATACTCACACACTCATGTTAAATGGCACAAAAATGCTTATTCTGAGAGATTGTTTGAGAGATTAAAAGAATATATATGCATTGATAGTACATACATATGAAATGTTTAATATCTAAAACGTTACGTTATAAAAAGAATATTTCACATATTTTATGTGTATGGACACACACACACAGACAGACACACACACAGACAAGGAGGGCACTCTTAAGACTCTCATGTTAGATCACTTCTCCCTCCCACTTTGTTTTAAACCTAATGCCCCACATAAAGCGTGGAACACATGCGATCATTAAATGTTCATGATCATAAGGTGAAGCTGATTACGAGACACACACATGTATGGTATGTATCCCCACACAGTTATCTTAGCATGCTAAGTGCTGTCTCTGTGAGCTTCCATTACTTTCTTGATTAATTCCTTGTTTTTTAAAGGGCTACTTTTTGAGAGAACAGTCTTTGCTCTGTCCAGAAAGAAAGAAGTTGTCTCGCACAGGTTCTTATCCCTAAAGATTCTTCCCCAGTTACGTCTGCATTTAAGATGTGTCGATGATGGTCCCGGCTTATGAAGTTGTCATATTGACAAAATGGCATATTATGGTAATGAGTGCCTCACAAAACAAACGGAGGCCTCCTGACATTTCTGCCCCTCCGTCGAGGCCCTCCTTGAAGAGGACGTGCTTCTTCACTGCCCACCATCTCTGCCGGTCGGCCCCTCTCAGAATAGCCTCATTCCCTGCTCAGGACTCCCTCCGAGGCCTCTCCACCCTCTGACTGTGCCTTTAGCTCCAGCACCAACTTCCTAATCAGCCCTGCCCTGGGCTGAGCCCCTTGAAAGAGGCCCGGGTTTCTATGCCTCCTTTATATTCTTTGTGTACCCACAGCGTAAACCCTCCACTGCCACCACCAAGAGGGCACCGTGAGACTACAAATATGTGAGCTGCAGCTGAGCAAAGGGATGTGTTTACTTTCCACCCTGAACTACAACTTGACCTATGGCAAAAACAAAAATACTGCAATGTGTATTTTTTTCCCAGAAATGATAATTATAGTTATCCAAACATTTTTCAAACTTCAACGACCAAAATGGAAAAGGCATTTCAAAAAATAATTTATGAAATAGGCACTTACATTCTTGGTAGTCCTTACATGGAAATACTTTTTTTTTTCTTCCTTGCCATTAAGGGCCTTGGCTCCTAGCTCCAAACCCTCTTCCAGGGCATGGTGTAGTTCAGCCTGCCGAGCTGAGAGGTGGACTGCTCAAAAGCCCTCCCTATTCCTTACAGTCAGCATGGATTTTAGCTCCTTTTGTCCACTTCAAAAATACCAGCGATTTATGAATCACAGTTTGTGTGTGAAGTGAAAGAAAGGCGCATTTGGCTGATGATGTGCCTGAATGAGACGTGCGAGGCCGGATTGGCATCTGGTACCAAACACAGAAGATACAGCACGTAGACTCCTCACAGGACATCGTGTAAATCCCAGCTCATTTGTACTCCTCTCTCTGAATACAATGCTTTCTCACCTCAGTCTCCACCTGGTCCTTTCCCTCCAGCCAAGGTTTTTCTGGACCCAGTATTCCCATCAGGATACAGCCATTGTAACTCCATTCTGTTCTCAGGCTTTCCAATACTATTTAGAACATCGGTTCTCACTTGAGCATACTAACGGACTTCTTAAGATGCAGACTGCTGAACCTCGCCTATGTAGTTACTGATTTCGCTGGTCTGGGTTGGCACCTGCAAATGTTCCTTTCTAACAACTTCACAGGTTACAGATGCTGCTGTCCAGGTACTATGCTTTGGGAACTTGCTTGCTTTAGACCACAACTGTTTGAATATTTTAGTCTCATAAACTCTACCACCATCTCTCCTCTCCTAGGCCAAGCTGCTTCTCCCTGTGTCTGTCTCTCTCTAGATATGTACTACAGCTGAATCTAAGTATAAGAGGATAGTGACATTCGTGTGAACCTGACAGACCTGGACAGTGGCGGTCCCAGCCAATCTCATCCTCTTCCATATAAACAGCAAACCACATGGAGCTACCATCTAAGGCCTGAGAGAAAATTCAGAGAGTAGCTCGTAAAGAAAGCAGGCAAACTGTTCAGACCTACATGCTGGGGAGAAAGGAGAGATCAGGGCTGCTGCCCAAGTGCACGCTGCTTAGTGTTGGGGCTGCTTCCATATTTTGGGGATACAGCTTATTTTCAAATATTCTCAAATACAATAAAGGCCATAATGATTCCATAAATGAGTCTAATCAGAATGAATTAAAGGGGACAAAGTAGTTTCTGATGAACCAATTATTACAAATTTGTACTGCAGTAATTGGGAATTTGGAATAAGAATGTTGTGAAATTTAACTTTACATGCACTGTGGGGTCCAGGCTCCACAGAGTTGCTAGACTTAAGCTCCTGTTATTTTTTTGCTCCTCAGTACCTATCATGTAGCCCTTGCCCATGCAGTATTCCAACTAGTGGGAAGCACAACTCTAAATGGCATAATGTAAAAAGTTACACTGTTGCTTCTGCTCCCTTCATATGGACAGGAATTAGTGGCACAGACACACTCACCTGCAAGGGAGTCTGGGAGATGTAGTTTTTTTTATAATGGGTACCCATATCTCCCATTAAAATTTTTTATCCATAGGAGAAGAAGGGAATGGACACACATGAACATGGGGACAGCAAGAAACCTCTGAATAAATTTCCTATGAAAATAAACTGTATAAACAAGGTTAATGTATTGTCCTTTGAAGAATTAAAGTTAAAAAATAGCATTCTGAAGAATCATCTGAGAAACATTCAAATAATACATGTGCTTCTTATGAAAAATCTACATCGATGTGTTAAAAGTACCAGAAAAATTCTTATGTAGCAACTTCACAAATATTTAATAATCAACTATCATGTATGAGACATGATAAGTTATATATTTTAATAAAAGCATGAATATGTATCTATAGATAAAACTCTTAGCCATCAGTGAGACTAGATTTTTCCATACTTATGAACTTTAAGCAGAAAGCTTGGATTTCTTTTGAAATGTTCTATAAATCAAAATTTTCAACAAGTCTAATCCTTCTTACAATTAAAGTATGAAAATAAATGGATTAGAGATTTGAAGATTTATAAGGGAGTGGAGGAATTAATATACTTGCTCTTGTATAAGTATGTGGTAATGGTTCTACCCATAGGACTTGTCAAAAGAGCTTTCTCTTTCAGAAATTCTGAGATATAAGCAGAGTAAATGGAGGCCTAGAGAATGTAAATGTCTTGCCCAAGGGTCACTCACCTAATGAATGTTGAGTCAGAGCCAGAAACCAGGTCTCCTACAGAATCCTGCAGCAGTTCGACCAAAAGCCACAGTCATCATCCTAACTTGCTCATCTTTTCGTCTGCAGTCTGCATCTTTCCCTGACAGTTATTCATCTCTTTCATAATATTTAACATTGCTTAGAGTCTAGCTTAAAAATCTTATAACAAAGCTCCTTTATCATAAAATCAGCTGACTATACAAACTAAACCAAACCAAAAGTAACCCATTATAAGTGAAGTGACTAAGAAAGTTCAGAAGAGCAACCTCTGGTCACAGGGTGGCTGTGGTGCTGTCCACGGCCCAGGTGCTGAGAGGCTGGGCACCCACACAGGCAAAGCCGTGCCCTCTGAGACTTGGGAGAACAAATATGCTGGGAACAGGAGGAAGAGCAGGCCTGCCAAGATGGACTACAAGGGCAATCTGTGCGCACGCCAAGAGCTTTGGGGCTGGGGACACGGAAGGAGACAGCTCCCATGCAGAATACCCTGGGGCCTCATACCACAGGGTTTTTCTGTAACAACCTAATCCCCAGGAATCAGACCTCTGGCAATTACTCCCAGTCCACTCAGACAATGAAACGCAGCCAGAGAAAAGCAGAAACTGAGACTAGAGGAGCTGGTAATACCAGACAGGGTCTCTCAACATTAAAAATTGTAGAAAGTCTCATGTGGAAGCTGAATTTCTGTTGCCAGGGCCTTGGCTTAAGTAGCCTCTGAAAAACCCTCCATGCTGCCATGGCTTTCTCACATTTTAAGTTTCCTTGCCCTTCTCCTTGGTTTTATGGTGGACGTGACTTATCTGGACATCTATACTTGGTGATGGCTGAAATCCTACTGATAATGCATAACTTGCGATGTTGAAACTATCTCGATACCGAGTGATGCTTCTACCTACCCAGTGTTGTCACCTGGCACTGTGGATCCCCTGTCTGGCAAATGAGAGCCAGTCTTCTCTTTCTCTTCCCCATGGTCTCCTCTTCCTTTTCCTACTATTTTCCTGTTGTGAAATCACAGCTATCCTCATTCTTAAGAAAGCTACTTTTTAAAATTCAGAGTTTATGTTAGTTGTAACCTCTGTCCATGTTATAACCAAGAGTATAAAAATTTGCCTTGGAAGGGGTAAGGGAGCCTCACAGGGAGTCAGGTCTGAACAAGAGGGCAGGGGAGGAAATTTCACAGATGTTCTATAACGACACTGGGCATAAATGAATTTCTATTCTAAGTACTTTTTAACAACAGATTAAGAAGCCATTCTTTCTCCCTGACTGTACTCTAAGAACTTCAGAATCTAGGGTGACTAATGTCCCAATTTATTTTTCTGCTCGGAGATAACACTGTTTCATTGCCCTCTATACTCAAGATGACCTCCTCCTAGGAGGCTAACAGAATCTGATCAGTCAAAAATTCTTTTCAAAAGCATAGACAGTGTTCGATGTAAGTAGCTACTGACATATGCTAGGAATTCTGCCTGATCTTAAAGCTTTAAACAAGAGATTTGAGACATCTCAAATGACCTGAAAGATTAATGGTGTAATTTAAAAAAAGGATGAAAATACAGGAGATCCAAAATTTCCCAAGGAGAATTCCTCGAGTCTTTGCAAACATTCTAATTGGTGCATCACACCATCTATTACAGTTGCCCAGAAAGTGAAGTTTTACACGGTGGCCAGTGCACTCACCGAGGCATTTCTAGGAAATGCTCTTCCTCATTTTTGTATCATGTATTTCAGAGATTCTATCTACTGCCAACTACAGCATACCAGCTTTTTAATTTGTCCCAGATTTCTGTTTTATTTTTTTTTTTCTGGTAAAGAACCATTACTTCTATGATTTTTTTTACTCTTCCTCACTCTTATTACCAAACCCTAGCAGCTGGAATTCTTTTATAAAGAAAAAAGTTTTGACCAGTTCATGACTTGCCACATATGCGATAATGAGCTAAAAACAATTGGGCAGTTGGCTTGTCACCAGCTAAGTGATTTGCTCCTGCAAAGGTACTGCACAGCACACCTGGTTCAAATTACAAATTACTACAAGTCACACACAGATCTTCTGGGTCACTGTTTCATGAATAATTAAATTCGTGAATGTTAAATCAATGAATCGAAAGGGTCTACTGTGTGGATTTCTGTGAAACAAATCCTGCCTTATGGTTCTTCGTATTTAGCAATAACCTCATACCCAATTCTTTCACCCACTGCCCACTTAACAATGCATTCAGAAGGCTCCACGTCATCTGAGTCTCTGATTACAATGTGGGGAAGTAGAATTTGTCACCAGGAAGCCTCCTTTTTGAGTCAGAGAAGAATTTCTCACTTAGCAATTCCAACAAGGGCACTGAGGGATCCAATTTCCACCCTTCATCATGTCACCGTGAAGTAAAAATCATTAAATTAAGAAAATAATTTCTTTTACATTGAAAAAGACTAACTTCTAATCATAGTTTAAAAAGAAGCAATCTAAGCTTAAACTGCCAGAAACACTTAAAGCTGAATGAGTTGTTCACGTGAGTTTTAAGTAATGAATCAAACAGCTACCTTTAACAATATTCCTGGTAAAATAGTTTCAAACAGGAAACTGCCCAGCAGTTGCTCTTCTGCCATTATTTCTGAACAAACCTATCTGACAGTTGAGGTCTTTTCTCTCTCTGTTTAAACTCTTTGATGCCACTTTGTAAGTTGGGGACCGCATCATCTTTACACTAGTCAGAGAGCCAACTGGTATTCATTCTTTCATTTAAAATGTTTCTGGGTGACCATCTCTGCGGTCCATAGCAGGTGTGACACACGGTTTCTCACCTTTACGAACCCACTACTGAGTTCAGGGGAAAGAGCAGAGCTACATTCAGCATGACTGAGCTCTGCCAGGGACTGCATCCTGGGCCTGTCACTAACTGCTATGTGATCCTGTACAATTCTTTTCTTCTCTTTGGGCTTCCACTTCCTCCTCGTCAGTGGGAAGGTTAGCAGGTGATTTCCTAAGGTTCTTTCCCCTCCAAGAAGCAGAGAACAATATAGGAAAAGTCAGACAGAAACGCCAAATGGTAATTAAAGAGGTGACCCAAGGCAGCGTGTTATTATGTGCCAAGTGGATGGTAGGTAATAAAAAAAATAAAAAAAAAAACTGAATTTAGAGAAAGGAGGGAGTACTGTGCATGGCAGTTGATGAGAAAGCTTCATAGAAGAAGTGTAATTTTTATCAAGGCCTCGTAATAGGGATAAGTTTGCGGTAGGCTATGCTAACAGGGGATGTGGTCCAAGTAAAAGGAGATTGGTATGTGATGTTGCACACCGGTTACATTCCCACACACTCCACACACAGTCTGACTGCTTTAGAGCACCCCAACTCCTCCCTGCCTCTGTGCTTTCAATCGGGGTGGCCATCTCCTCCAGTGCTCTTCCCCCACATTCACTTGGCTGGCCAGACTGCCACCATCTACCTATCCAACATTTATTGAGCAGTTATCACATCCTGGGCACTTTGCTAGGGATTCGAGACACAAAGATGAAAATATATAGTCCTCTATCTCAAAGAGCATCCTGGTCATGTACAAGCAAAAGTCATCTCCTCTGAGACACATGCCTTCATCTCTGTCTCCCCCACAAGTCTGATTCCTTCCTCTAGTCGATTTTTACAGTCTTTGTACATATGTCAGTTGTATTAAATGTTCACATTGCATCATTAATTATTACATTTATATCTTGGCACTCCATGACCAAATGTGATTTCCACTGGCTGTACTTAAGTCTTGTTCTTTGTATCCCTACTGTCCAGCAACATAATGCCTAGACCAGAGGAGGCAGCCTATTAACGATCAGATCTCTCACTAATATCCCCTTACTACTCTGCTTCTTTCTGTCTGTGTGCCTGTCTCTATCTACTTACCTAACTACCTATCTGGTTCTACTACTTACTACTGGTGTATGACTCTCTGTAACCTCCTAACCTAAGTTTCCTCATCTGTAAAATTAGGATAATAAAAATCTCCATCTAACTGGCTTGTTATGATATTTAAGTAACACATGTCAAGAGCTTACACTAATACCTGACACATAAGTAAGCAGCTCTTGTTAGCTCTGATGATCATTAGTTGCTGACCTTAAAATAGTTGCAAGAGGTTCTGAGATCTTTTTAGAGGTCATGGAACCAAATCGATGTAAAGTCAAAGAATCGAATGCTACAAGGGCAAAGAACTCAAAAAAATTAGCACAATAGTCATGTAGCACCAACCCAATGTAAGCAAAAATGTGCCAAGTTCACAAGGCCTCCCTACTTTAACCATACAAAAACAGCAAAAGGTCTGAACTCTCTAGTAAGTGTGTAATTATTATTTTACTTTAGGAGTGTCTGTGTACAATGAGCTGCATATTACTATAATACTGTACTTCAACCACACTGATTTTGCTAACAAAGGGACCTTGTAAAATTGACACAGTGCAGCTGGGCAGAGGGTGTGTCCAAGGTGTAATTAACTTTATGGACTTTTCGAAGGTCTCCAGATCCAGTATGGTAATTGTTTTAAAAAGCTAAAAACATGCTCTATCAAAATCGTTGAGTATGTGCTTCGGTGAGTCCTGGCTGACTCTGGCTTAGGGCCCCCAGTTCACAACTTACCTTATAAAGTACAATGAAATTCTCAAAATCAGTTCTGAAAACAAACTACCAAAACTTATTTGTAACTTTTACAGGGCTATAGTGCATGGAAATGAATTCTAAAGTACTCAAGAATCTCTGATTTACACTATTAAGATATTCTGCAAAGTTGCAGAATACTATAGCAGGGAAGTAATTCCTCCTTACCCAGCACTCTAAATATTGTTTCCGCCATATATACTATTTATATGCTTAAAAGCTCATCTGAAAGAAAGCAAAACAGGCTTAGATTGGATAATGCATTGCAGTATTTCTGTAACTAATCCTTGAGTCTGACATATTGAAGGCAACTGAGAAAATATGACCAGACAATAGACAAGAATCAAGAAAACAAATTTTAGCCCCAGACCTATCACTGACTGAGCCATAAGAGAACTGATCCTGGAGAAAACAACCATTTCCAAAGTATTAAATGGAGCATTTAGGGAGTTGCAGTGAGAAAATCATAAATGAAACTGGCATCATTAAATTTGTGGTAGGAGGGGAAGTAGGGAAGGGCAGTAAATAATTTAATTCGTAAAGCTGACACACTACATTACATTTTTACCTCAGGTATCACATTATATGTAATGTCACTGACAAACCAAACCTTTAGCATCATAATAGCCTCTGCAAAAGAGGTTACCTTTCCAAATGAGTAAATTACTACTTAAATCAAAGGTGAATCAGAGGAGAAATAAACAGTGAAATAACTTGTATAGAAGAAACTCTGGCAGTGACCCTAAGGAAAGCTTCTCAGGTTGTATGTACAGTTACCAGAATCCGATAATCTTCTGGATATTCTGAATTTCAAATGGCACTGAAGAAACTATTCAATTATATGTGGAAAAAGGTTTATCCAGCTACCTTGTATTTACCGGAAACTCTAGTAACTGGCACAGGCATATCCCTGCATACAGTAACATACAAATTAAAATTCAAATTTAAAACAAACAAATAAACAGCACTATTGAAGTATCCTTAAGGTTTTTTTAAATGAAAAAATATTAACTATATTTAAAGGGTAAGATATGACAGTAAATAAAAGGACAAAGCCCAAGAAACAAAATAATTGGACTTCTACACACATTTAAATAATGTTCTTCAAAGTCACCTTAGGAATTTATATAGTTATTCCAATTCTGCCATTTCTCAACACTTTAATGTTCTTTTTGACATTTTCTTTAAAGGCAGTTCATGAGCGATACAATAAAGTCAGCCTCAGTGCCTAATAGTTCTAGGTTATATTTTAGCAAAAATAGAACTCCCCAAAGTGCTCACCTATTTTATTAATCAGATGTGACTCCATATGCCTTTTGGCTATTTCCCGGAATAAAAAAATTCAATTTCAAAATGAAAGTTTGCCATTACCAAAGGCATTCACAATAAAAGTGCTATAAACACTCAAGGCAACTAAAAAAAAAAAAAAAAAAAAAAAGGAGAGAGAGACAGGGGAAACGGGTATGGAGGGAAGGATGGAGGGAAAGATGGAATGAAAAAACATTCATCCTTCATACAATGGCAGCCTCTCTAGAATTAGCACATGGGTTTCCAAGGTAATCTCCAACTTCCATGGTGTCTGAGAGGAGACTATCTTCCAGATTTTAAAATTTATTTGGAATTTGTTTTAAACAGTCCTCACCTAAGGATCTCAATGTGATATATACCTTACTTTTTTTATTCTACTTTTTTTTGCCCGTTGGTAATTCCTTTTCCCAAACTAAGCAGGGCAATGTATCTGCAATCTGATTGAAATGTTAATACCTTCTCATTTTTTCTGACTGAAAGTGGGAAAGAACAGATTTAAAGTAAAACAAAACAAAACAAAACAAACAAACAACTGGGTCCATGTCTAGACATCTTGTTAAGGCCAAAAAAATGACTAATAAAACATTTTTGGAAAATAAAAATGCTATCAAGAAAGATGTTGTTTGTTTTACGAAGGTTAATTTTAAACACCAGTGAACGCAACTAAATAAGCATTTTAAACAGCATTGATTACAGCTCTTCAACAATGCCCAGTGCTTCCTCACAGCACCACTTAAATGCACAATTTCTCAAAAGGGAAAAAGGAAATTGAATTAGAAAAAAAAACCATAATTGCATAAAAGCCATACATTTAAGCGTACACAAAAACTTCTTTGGAAAACATCTCTGCATTAATCTTACTAGTTAAGGATTTAAACATTGAAATTAAATTCCTGTTTATAGCTCTGGATTTAATTTAATAGTAGTTGTGCGGGACCAAGGATCAAAAGATGGTATGAAAACACAAGGTTTTACAACGCTACGGCAATAAAATTTCCTCCAGGCTGATCACTCAGAGCTCTCGGCTACAGACAGCTACTGACATTCAACACCACGGAGCTCCCAGGGACTCCAGTGGCTCCCACGGAAGGACAAGAGAGATTCGAGAAGGGAAACATGGTAGGGGTCACACCACCTTCCTAGCGACTTAAGAATAAAGTCCAAATCTAACCAACGGCACTTGAAGGCCTTGGCATCTGGCCTCCACCAGTCCCAGGACACACTGTTACCACCTGACTCCTTAATCCTGTTGTTGGACATGTGTGTGCTCCAGGTACAATGAGAGTTGCCACTTCAACTGTCCTGTGTTCTCTAATATCTCATGCATTTATGCCTTCTTTTCCTTCCTAGCTGGCAAATTTTTAATTCTCCTTCAAACCTTGTTTCATAAAGGCGACTACTTCCCTTTTAATAAAAGGCATCTGGCATGCACAGGTTATCATGGAAGTACCTGCACATGCCTCTCAATGGCACTTAGGATCTGGTACCTCAAGAGAAAGGGATCTTTGCTACAGTTCTAGTGTCCATGTGTCCAGTGTGGTGCCATGGCACCGCTGATAATCACTTAAATTTCGATGGACTGAATAGCTGAGACCATAAAGTAACACAATTAATTAAGAACACAGGATCCAGAATGAAACCACATGGGTTCCCATCTTGGCTCTACCTCTACCTGGCTGTGTGACCCTGGGCGAGTTACTTTGCCCCTTTAACTTACTTCATGGGGTGCTTGTGAGTGTTAAAGCAAATCATCTATATAAAGGGTTTGGTGACATCTGATAAATGGTAAGAATTTCTAATGTTAGTTATTATTACATGATGGTCCCATTCTCAGAAATAAGAGATTTGTTTTTAAATTAAATAATGGTTTGCTGGTGGGCAAGAGAACATTTTAACCATGGAAGATCTGACAGACAATATATGGACAGAAGAAAGAGAGCAGGGAGTTGAAGAGAGAATAAATATGTGAGTTGAAAACTGAAACAAATGCAAAGACAGGAAACAAGACAAAGAGGAAATAAAAGTCAGAAGTAAGCGAATCTTTAAAATGAGCAGAGAACCGAATGGGATTTTAAAGTTGCAAAGAACAAAGAACAAAGAATTCAGTCACCTCATTGGGCTTTAATGCCATCACTCTGGTATAGATTAAAAATATTTATGAGCTGCCATCATTTCTTAATCTCACCACCGAATAAGACCACGGTATATGACTACATCTCAGGTATTTTAGATGTGCTGCACAGAGCCCCCAGGTCGGAATATTTCCAAAAGTCTTTCTTTGATTTATTTATGCATTTCTCATCTTTAAATAATAATTGGCTCCAGGAAAAAATAAAATGAAACTTCATGCTCAGATTCTAACATAAGCTTCAGGAATGAGAAAAGTAATATTAAAAGAGCTAGCTCCACTGGCAGTAGACTTCCTTCTTAAAATCAGTGTGTTCAGTCTCTTCAACATGATAACTAAGGTATGTGTACCAAGAACTTGGCACATCACAAAGAACATGGAATGTGAATGGCTTGGGTGCAGCCTTAACAAGTTGCCAATATCAAAACTATCTGTTCTGGGATGGCGGTGAATCTATTTCAAGTGGCACTAAAACGTACTCTTGTTAATAATGCAAATAGGAGACCATAAATATTAACATAAGTACTTCAAGGAGCTGCAGTTTTTACTGAACCATGCACTCATCCTGACATCTATCTCAACTTTCCAAAGAGATACTAGGTGTAAATCAAAAGGAAAAGGCTATTAATGAAACTGACTAAAGTATAGGTACATTTTAATGTTGCAGAGAGAAAAACGTCCTCTCTCAACAAAATTACCATGTTGTTCTAACAGTGAACTGAATCAGTTTTAAACTTTAGGACACCCTCTTCTTAAGCATGAAACCTAATAAACCATTCAGCTTCTTTACTGTATCGTTAGAAATTTTCTTTAAATATCTTAGTGCTGAATGAGCAACATTCACTTTTCTTTATCACAAGCATGGTGTCAGAATAAATCAGGTTAATAATTACAGCAGGAGAGAGGAAGGGAGGTGGAGGCAAGAGAGGAGACAGAAAGGGTAGAGGCTGGTTCTGAAACAAGCTTTAAAGAGTGGTCACAGAGTGGCCTCTGACTAATCGTGGGTCACTATCATGCTTTAACAGATAAAGAAGGCTTTGAGAAGTTAAATGACTTGCCCCAGGTCACAAATACATGGAGACCTCAGGACATGGCAGGACAAGAGCTGACGCATGAAAAGTCTAGAAATTAGGTTGTGCCATCGGGAGACTTTCTTTCAATTTCACTCTTGCTTTGTGCCTTGAATTTCTCCCTCCCTGCAGGCTCTCTTTCCTTTCCATTTATAAACATGCTCACATTTCTAAAATTTAGAAAGTAAAAAACTCTTCTTTTAGATCTTACATTACCCTCAGGCTACAATTCCAACATACTCCTGTTCCTTTTGCGCCAACCCTTTTGAAAGTGGACTCAGGACTCACTTCTGTGCAACGTGCCGGCCACTCCAAGCCACTGATCTGCACTTCCCCTGCTCACGCAGGATGCTTCGCCCCACCACTGCCTCCCTGGTCTGGGGGGCCCTCTCCCCTTCTCCATCTAAAATTCTGTCCATTCTTCAAGGTGCAGATAAAATGCTACTTTCCCTGGGAAGGATAATTATCCCTGATTTCTCAGTCAGAATGTCGCTCCTTCCTCACCACTCTTGTAAGACTTTTTCTTGTACCTCTTAAAATACAAAATTGCTTATTTCATTCTTGTAAATTTCCAACTAATGCCATAAACTGCATTAGTTTAATGAAAATTGGTAAATACTTTAGTTAGGATGGTAAAAAAAAATGAGGTATGTTAATATTGCTGGAAACAGGCCAACAAACAGGCTATTTCAGTGTGAAGGGGGAAAATGCAGTGCTAGAGAGAGATGGAAAGCAAACAGAAATTAAAAGAGGGAGGAAAGAAGAGATAAGGGAAGAGAGAAGCTGGGTGAAGAAAAATGCAGAGCGAATTAATCACTATAGACACAAGAGCTAAGTGGGCTGGAGAAAAAAAAACAAACAAAACAAACAAAAATGAAGGAAGAATTGCAACATCTCCTTAGAGAAGAATAGTGTGCTTCTGAGGGAGACACGGTGTCCAATGTGAATGAAGGGCTTCTTCTGATTAAAGGGTGTTGTCTTTTGTTATCAGTTGGAATGTCTAAATTGGTTTGGATGCTCTTCCCACCTCTTCACTCCCCGTCCCCCACATCTGACATGCTGAGGATGGAATCAGAAACAGAGTTCTGGCAATGGCTTCTGCTGTGCAGCTGGTCACGCTCTGAAGCCAGGAGAGACTGGGCTCGGGAAAGAGGCTTTTCAACTACAGAACAGATTCTCCCATTAATCAGGAATGGCCATGGGAGGAAGAATCTGAGCCAGTCAGCTACTGGTCTGGATATTGCTAATAATTTCTCTCTTTGGTTTCTGGAGGATCTGTGCTAGGATTTCTTCCAAATGCATACAGAAAGTATGATTTTTGCCTTTGTATTTGAAAAACTGGCAGCAATAATACCGAAAAGAAATGTGACCAGGGCCAAAAAGGTAACCTGAAACAAAATTAGGCATAAGTAAAATCAAATGACAGGTCAAAAAATACTAAATCTATTATGTCTATTCCTTTCAGAGAATTACAGAGTACTGTAGTATAAGTTAGTGTCTTGATTTTCATCAGCTGGAATTCTCCAATAATTACATACTTCTCTCCTTATCAGGTCAATAATAATTAATACTCATGATCATAACCCTGAAGTATTTCCAAATTCTGAATGTGTTTTATACTTAAGAATACTTTCTGACAACCAATTTGTTTATAGTATCTCTTTATTAATTGTTTTCAGTCAAGGAACCAAAGCATTCTATCTCAGTGCCCCTATTTATAAGCCTGTAATATATCCACAACAACTACAAGATAAATTCCAATTTTTTAAGTATGAGTGATCTTGTATAATTAAATTTTAGTCCGCTTTTTTAATCGTCAGACATTTATTCATTACCCCCAGGTGCCAAGTATGGTCTCTGCCTCAGGGAATATAGGCAGACACACAGGAGAGTAAACTATGGTGTAAGTTCACAGCACGTGTGACAAGGTTCTACCACATTCAGGTCCTCGGGAATGATTTCAAAAGCATGGGTAAGCTCAGGAGGGTGTGTGAGAAGTGACATGCGTGCACATTCATTTCCTTCGGATTGCCTTGGTCCCCCTGGGGTTCTGGTATGAGAATAGTCATGCCTGAAACAGTGGATGCATGTTGTTAAAAACTTACAAAAAAGAACTGTGAACAATTTTACAGGGAAGCTAAGCAAACTGTGGTAGGGGATGTGCTGGCATGCCTGGAGAAGAAATAAAAGCGTTCGCCTAAGGTTGGAGAGAAACACTGCCTATGCAAGAGGCAGAGGGGAGACAGCAGGAGAGCAAGGTGAGCAACTGCAACCGAGAGCCACCACGCCGAAGGTCTGGGATTCTGCTCGCACATTCCAATGAAACACTTTAAAGACTTCATTTCAAAGTATCATCACTATATGAAGAAAAGGACTCAAAATAACCTCTTCCTTGATACACCTTGAAGCATTTCAAAGGGTAATTTTGACTCTGCCCAGTTTTTGCCCAGTCTTCCGCCTCTCAGAAAATGATACCAACTGCTGAGGCCAGAAGCCTGGGGTCAGCCTGGAGTCCGTCTCGTTACCTGACCTCCAAATCCAATCAGTTTGAGACTTTTAAGCTGAACCTCCAACGACATACAGAACCCACTCCTTTTTCCCCAACTCCTCTGCCAAAACCCTCCTCCGCCACTTCTCGCCCTCCTGGCTGTCCTTCCGAGCCCCGTCTAATCCCCCTTCAGGTTTCACTCTAGCCTCCCGCTACATTTTCTGCAGAGCAGCCAGTTGATCTCAAAAAGGTCATCCTATCACCTCCATCGAAAGCTTAAAACCTTTTAATGGATTCTGATTACACTTAGAATAAATTATGAACTTCTTATCTTATAGTCTGTGACCAGTCCCCCCCTACCTTTCTGACTCCCTCTCCTACAGCTCTTCCTACCCTCACTCACTATGCTACAGCCACACTAAACCTTTCAGTCCCCCTGCACACAAAGCTCTCTCCCGCCCTGGGGTGCTAACTACATGCTTCACTCTGCTTAGAATGCTCTTCCCCAGGCTCCTTGCACTTAGCTCCCAGCCCCTTCTTAACTTTTAGTTCAACTTAGACATCATCTCTTCAGAGAGAGACCATCTCAAGCCATCCGATCTTGGTCTCGGAATTCTGTTACCCAGCTGCACTTATGTCATTTTATTTGTGGCTCTTATTTATTTTCCCCATGAGATTGGAAACTCAGGGCTACTGAGACTTTGTCTGTCTTGCTCACCTTGTATCTTGCAGTGTCTGACACAGAGCAAGTGCTCAATAAATATTTGTTAAATTAATGAATTAGGGAAAACTAGTATTTGCTAAGGGCAGATAATTATCCCTTTCAACATGACTTTATAGGATATTTTCAACATATAAACCTCAGACAAAGAGAGCTTCTGTGAGTCAGTTGGCTTTTGAAAACTACTATTAGGGCTACTTTTAATTTTGTTGTTAATATCTGTGCATAATAGCATTATGTCCTTTTTCATGTCAGAACTACACAAATGGCCCACAAACACTGGTGAAGCAAGAGCCTGAGGGTCTCCAGTAGAGAGTGGCTAAGGTGACCCATGTAAAGAAAGGCAGATGCTCCCAAATTTAACTCCTATGAAAAAAAGCATCAAAAGGATGCTGTTTGATATTATTCAGATTCTGAAGAAAAGCTTATACACACTGAAACTTAACTGGATGTAAAGTTGGGGAAATATGAAAATAGGATATGGGTGTTTTGTTATGGGTGTTTAAATTGACAGAAAATCACATGCCACTGCTTCATTTTCTCAAACTTTAAGTGACTTTTCACTAGTGATAAAATGGCTAACATACTAAGAGTGCTAAATAAAGCACTAAAGTGCTAAATAAAGCACTTTAAACTAGGGTCTCTTCTTGGCAAAAGAAACTCTTGAAGGAACATCTTTAAGCAGGTGAAAATCCAGATGAAGCTCCTGAAACCATATACAGATGAAATAACTTGAACACAGTGACAAAGATTCAACAAGTTCAAAACAGTCGGGCATTGACTATATTGTTTTGAGTATATACACCCCTATTTATATGTACATGTGTAGGTATCTAATTTTATGCAAAATTTGTATTCATGTGGGATTGTTTGTTTACTTTTTGGTTCTAGGCTCCCTGTGAAACAACAAGCCATTCAATTAGGTCCTGCCACTGAGCACAGAGCAGAAACATATTGCTTTTGGCCTCATGACTGTCCTTTCCCGCTTGTATAAAAAGCCTGTGTTGACTGCACTGTGAAAAAAATTAAAGAAAAGTCCTACTGTTGTAACTGTGCCAAAAAAGCATAAGGAAACAAACCCAGATGCTAGAATTTGAGGCATTTCCTCTGTTATGTGACTATGTCCTTTAACTGAAGGTCAAGAGAACATTAAAGAGCTGAAATATTTTAAAGCCCGAAATGGGTATTTTCGTAGCCCTCTCAGCTTATGCATGTCAGTGACACACATTGAGCTGACATTTAAGCAGCAGAATTTATTCAGCAGCATTCAAGAAAAATCCTGGTTTCGCTTTCAAACACGATTTATTTAAATTTCTAGTGCTTTATATTAATACAAACTGGTTCATTTCCCTGACAGCCTGAGCCCTTCCAAAATGCCAGTAAGTGAATAAAGTCATTCTAAGGCCCATTTTGCATTTACTATCTCCCAATCCCTCAACGTGTCTATAATGTTGTAATTTTATAACCTCTTTTTTTCTGGGGACATTTATTTTGGTGCTTGAGATAATAGTAAATATTGTGAGATATAATCATTTTATTTCACTTCTTGGGAGGTACTTGACATAAGATTTATTAAAAAAAACCTCAAATGTGTTTTCTGGCAATAGAGAACAGTACATCAGCCCATGAGAAATACAACAAAATCAATGATGTTACATTATGTTAGGAAAACATATATCCAATGGGCTACCCCATTTGGTTATATGACTCATATAAAGTTTCAAAATGCATTTAAACAAAGAAATTCTCTTAAGGGACAGCAAAACTCTTGATGGAAAGGTTAATATGACAGGAATACACAAAGAACACAAAACAAAAATATTATGTTAGTGTGTGATTTAGTTAAAAATCTCTCGAAACAGTGATGCAACTATAAGATGTGGCAAAGATCTAATAAAGACCTCGCGTCAATCAAGAGAGCAGTAAAATACAGCAAAGAACTCCCACTGCAGGGCCCTGAATGGTCAATTATGGAGGCTCCTGAAATAGCCTGGTTCACTCACGGTGGTCCAGAATGGCTTAACCTCAGAGATTTGGGGACCTTCATCCTGTGTTGATCTTCACCTGCTTCCCTAGTATTCTCCTTTCCATATATAGAATTAAAAACAGTCTGTGAGTTCACAACCACTCCCCTTTTGTTTACCAGAATTCAGAGTTATTGACTGGAATGTTTTAAATAATTCTTTTTGGAGTCAGCATGGTTACTAATGGACATACCATCTAATCGTGACCCATGGCAGCTTGTCCACCCAGAGGGAGACAAGTTTTCTGACTCGTTGTTATAGAAATGTCAACACAAGAAAGGCAGTTTCCGACTTTATCTCTCATATTTCCTTTGCTACTCAATAGGGTCAGTTTCACTGGTGTGTGGGAAACAGAGAAACAACGCAGCTCAATAGCAATGCTGGGTGTGGCTGTCACAGTGACAAGGGAAATGAAAGTGGAGGGAGTTTGAATAATATTTATCTGAAGAGTCTTGCCTTATCTTCCATAAGCTATTCACCGAGTGCATATTACACCAATTCTGTTGCAATGCACGGCCGGTGGTTAGATTCTATGACTAAAAAGAGCAAACTTTTAGAGAACTCTTAATCAGACAATGGAATACCAGTATCTGCACTTTCATATATAATAACATATAGGTCACTGCAGACACATATATATATCAGGGAGGATAAAAATAATCGTATGGTTGCATTTATTTCCATGTATAAGCTGTATGTCACCACGCATGAGTATGTGCTTATATACATCTAGCTACAGAGATTCATATATGCACATGGGACATATGTGTACACAATGCACTTCTTGGACAGAAAAGACAAATACACATGTGGTATGTATGATTTTTTTTAACAGAAAATAAAACATTTCCTATGCATATTATAGAGCATGAGATACACTGTCAAGATTAAAGACGTCTGCTAAGTTATTGACATATCCAAAGGACCCCAAGAGAAACATTATAATAAGGCCTGGATTTAGGCAAATGCGAAGCTGAGCAAGGAGGCACAAAAGAACACAAAAGTAATATTTTTGAGAGTTCCATGTCACACTGAGTTGTGTCACCACAGCCTAAAATAAGTTTTGATTTACATCCTTTGAAAAATTACTGACAGAAAAGAACCAGGTTGGCTCTCAATCAGAAAGCATTTGGTAGGTTCCACTTGTGATCAGTAACCAGAATCCCAAAGGGCACTAAGAACATAATAATGGAACAATATTATATTTTCTTTTTATTACTGCAGAGATAAGTAATAACTTTAAATGTTATAGGCAAGGTATTTATTTAGGAAGTTTAAAAACCTCAGTAATTGCCCAGACATGGGTCAGACACAACTGAGACTACCTGATTTTGTTTCATGCCTTAGGCAGGTCCTCTGCAACCACTGCAGGACCTCTGTGGAACAGGTCACCAGAGCCCTTGCTCAGCGTGGTTTCAAGGACACTTCAGAAAACACTTTAAATGCACCACTGTCATGAACTCCAACTGCACCAAAACACTGAAACAAGTGTCCTTTCATGTCCACTGTTGCAAAAACACACCCATGATATTTATAAAAGTTGTGAGGCGGAATGGACTTTTTGGTTTTTTTTTGGCCAAAGCAGCAGAAACAGTAAAAAAACAATCTTTTATATAATGTAAATACATGAACAAGATCAGAATGTACTCTAGACAGCTTTAAAGTGTCCTCTGTTAAGTCAATGACCACTGGTCTTACCTAGCTTTCTAATTCTCAGGACTTTTCACAACAGGACATGGGAACATATTTTGAAGAGGAAAAAAATTTATTTTCTAAACTGGGTAAAAGGAAAAAAAACTAAGAAGCACAGAATAAAATATGAGTTTATTTTACTGATACTCAGCTTTTCTCTATGTCTATAAAACTTGGATTTTATCTACTGATAAATATATGGATATATTAAGAAAAAGAAGTACCAATTTTTTTAACATTATTAAATTCCTGTATTGTTCTTTTGTTATTGGAACAGGAAAAGAAAGGCTACTGATAAGGAGGAAGCACTTTACTTGCTTTTCGGGAAATTAAAAAAAAAAAAACCCAGTGACAGAGAAAAGAATAATGAAGTGTAGAAAAACTAGGAAGTTGTCAGCCAGAAACAAAAAACACATCCACAATTTAAAGGAACATTCCAGTCCCTTAAAAACTCACACAAATATTAATTCATCACGTGTTAATTCCTTCCCTCTTCCAACTTTACAAGCATTACTTACAGCTGTTACTTCCTCCTGATGCAAAAAATACTTAGGAACAGAGATTTCAAAATCAAAAGCAGGAAGGCACTCTATCAGAGTATATTCCAAGCTCTAGATGTATCAACAACCCATGTGAATCTGTTCTCATCTCAGAGATTATGCACCGTTAAAAGAATCCCCTCCTAGGTTTCAAAATAAGTTATTCCAATGCACAGAACAGCCTTCTTAGTAAAGGTCAATATAAACTAGGGAATGAGTCACGTTTTATTTTTATTGGAACATTTCTTTAAAAAAAAAAAACCCCTCCAAATATTGAATTTTAGCATTCTTCAATACCTTTCTTGAGAAAGTTAGACATTCACAAAGATACAGGCACTGGTTCCAGGAGTAAATATAATATGTCTATGAATCATAAAATAGCTTTTAAATTGATTAAAATAAGTTTTGATTTACTTTTATCAGTGTCTTCTAGAAAGCCCTCCACGCACACTACGCAGACTGTGAATGAATGCTCTGCCCTTATGACGGCCTGTGTGTCCATGTCGTGTCCCCGCCAGAATTTCAAGGGTGAGGTCCTCACCACATCATCCTGAAGGCTCCTTTGCAGCAAAGTCAGCCCCAGGTGCATGCTCCCCACATATACGGGACACTCAGGAAAGGGCAGGATTAATTTGAGAAACACTTGCTCCATCCTAAAGAGCTCTCCTACTTTGGGGCGGAATTCCTTTACTAGGCTTTTCACAATTAAAAAGTATTACAATGCAAATGCTGGCTGAAGTAACACTCTGGAGTATAATCAATAAAAGTAAATAATCTAAATTTTTTTCTTAGATTATAGATGCTGGTGGGAAAGAAAGAGGATGCTGGATTTTTGAAGTGGGGAAAAAAACTGAAAACATAGAATGGGGTGGTTGTAGAGGAAATAAGACAAATTTGGCAATTTTTACCATTTTCACCTAAGGTTTGCTCTATTAACCTTCAATGAGAACTGGAAGAAATGGTAGCGTTGTCTAGAGGTATGTCTTTATGTATGGTTGTATGCTTTCAGGCCTGTCTCCTATCAATATTCTTGTGTTTTTAACAATTAAAACCCTCTTTATTCAAAAAAGTTTTTTTTTTTTTCTCTTGGAAGATATCTTAATCAAGGTATTAGTAAAGATGTAATACTGCCAAAGCTGGGAAATGAAAAAAACACAGTATCTACCAGAGAATCTTTATCTATACTGATAAGTTTATAATACTATTTGCATGCCAATTCCTGCTAAAGTGATTATGTTCCCAAACTGTTTCCTGAACTTCCCTTTTAATGGACTTTTCTTTTTTTTTCTAGAAGCAGAACAAATATAAACCACTAAGCGTCCCTCAGTTATACAAAATCCCAGATTGTTTTTGGAATACTAATTACAATAATTAATGAGGTTTTCATGGACTGAGTTTGGGAATGACAACTGCTATGGTCTGCACCCTCTGGACGGCTGATGGAGACAGCTGCTGGCCTGGAGCAGGAGGATGCAGAAGGGACAGGCCAACTTCTCTCAGAGAAAGGGGGCCCTGCTGTGGGGAGTGGTCACCACCCAGCTCCCTATACAGCAGCTCTGAAGGCCTGCTGGGTGGGGATTCCAGATTCTTTGCTCATGTCAGGAAGAACCTTTGTGGGGGCCAGGGTTTAGCCGGACACAGCTGGGCAAAGCCGCAACTCAGCAACTCTGTGTGAGAGAGCACATGCCAAGCCCTGGAAATAACTGAGAAGTCGCCTGCAGCCAAGTCAGAAACCACAAACACGCAAGGGGCTGCTCAGGGCCATCCAGAAGCTAAAACGTTAACCTTGTAAAGACAATCCTTAAACCAACAACATGTAAGCATCCCTCATAGGTAGAAATAGAAAGCTTAAAGCATGGCCCCTAAAGAACACCATTTCTCTGGCTGGAGGTATCAGGTTGTTTTTGTCCTTATAACAATAACAGTAAGTATATTTTTAAAAACATATACTAAGTACATGGTATTTAATCTCAAAACAAGCATACACTTGTAACAAAAACTATTCACCTACAACTTCTGGTACCCTGTACTAACCTGGAGTAGGTGAGGAAGAAGACAGCCGTTTGGGCTGCACATAGCTAGGGACAGAAGAGATGGCTTGTAAGCACGGATAAAGAGTTAAAGCAAATAAAGGGGGGTAATCAAAAATGGTACAGATTACTGGCAGTTTACACATAACTGTATAGAGAGCATAATTCCAAGGGTCAGACTGAAAATGTTTTTTATAGCATGTATTGTAACCTCAAAGTAGATGAATAAAATGTTCTACACACACACACACATGCACACAAACCACACACACTCCCTTCTTAACACTAGGATATAAAATATTTAATTAGGAATTTAAATTTTTTCTGCTGGGCATAAGAAATGACAACAACCAGAAGGTCACTGTATAACTTCCAACAGTTAAAATGCAGGTATAATTATTCTAGCAACTGCTCCTCTCCAGCTGGTCTTATGCCAAGTTCCTTGAGTTTCCTGTTTTGATTTCCCAGATATTCGAAACCAGTTTCCGCCTTTTGGTAGCCCTTTCTCCACCGCCCCCCACCCCGTACCAGTTATCAAGGCATCAAAACAACATTTTGCACCTACAACAAAACTCTAAGATGCTGATTTAGTTGTCAGCGTAAATAAAAATCTACTACTTATGAAAATAAATAACTTTATCTCCACTTTCCCATGACATTGCTGGAATTTAAAATGAAACACAGATATTTAGATTTCAAAGTCTCTTTATAGATTTGTTCCAAAAAAGGAAAGTTATATTACCAATTAATAATTGTTTTTATAAAGCAGAGGGACAGCAATACAGATATAAAGTTTCATAAAAGCCTTACTGCCTGACTGAAACAGGTATCTTTAATGCTACCTGGACAGCTAAAGGAAAAATCAAAATCAGCTAAAACCCTTTGATGGTAATGAGGTCCCTTATCCATCTGAGTAAGGTTAAATTTGTTTTTTGTTTGTTTATTTGTCTGGTTTGTTTATCTGTTTGGTTGGTGAAGGGAAGGGTTAATGCTTCCTAACTTCTGTTAACTGAATTGCCTAAAACTATTTATATGAGCTAAAGCAATACATTGACAAGCATAATACTGACTTCATATGTAACATGCCTAAGAAAAGCAGAATCTGTGATGAGTAATGGCAATGAAGCCAATGACCGACTTAAAAATTATGAGTTGGTGCACACGGAGGTCCTGCGGCAGAGAAGGCAGGGCCCCTGCAGCACACGTGAGCGGCTTCACAACAAATGAGTCAGAGTTTGAGAGGTGACAGCTTTTTTCTTTTGGTGGTTATGTTCAGATATTCCATTATCAAGGATTATGTAATAGCAATTTTGAAAGGCCAAGTTGTTTTCCAAAGATGGTTTTTTTCCTTAAACTTTATAAACCTTGTAAAATGTACAATACCCTTCCCATGTCTAATCTCCCTTCTAAAGAACGGTTACAGTACCGATAAGCTGTAAGGACCTTATAAACGTAACTCTATCATAATCTTAAAATATATGGCAGTTATATTTTGAGAGAATATATAATTTGACTCTCAGTACATCTGATCCTGCGACTTAATGATTACATTGGATCAATTTTTACCACAGTCAATACTATATTAGGAAAGATTTCGGGATACTGACAATACCAAGCACATCAATATATTGTTAAAAAATAAATCCATAGACATGAGGTCTTAGACATTTTTCTAAAGTTTAGCCAATATCAAATAGGCAAACTTATATAAAGGATCATCTCCACTAATAGCAAACAATTTCCCCTGCATCCAGTCTTAGGATTTGTTTTGTTCCTCACCATGTGACCCTACATTACGCAGTGTGAAATACCTCAATTGGGTTTTAATATTTACTTGGGATAAAAGTTTTCAAAACTGCATAATGAAACAACTCCTAGGTATTACTGTTTGAAGCAGAGCAATTTATAACAAGTGCTTGGCTTTTAAAAAGAAATTAAGAGCAAGTCCAATGGTTACTTAAAAACAAGATGTTCTCTCACCAGTACGAATCCACCTCTCTGCACAGCAAGCCTTGTCACAGAAACCCTCTAGGACTTTGCTACTCAAACTTGGTGAAGACCAGGCAGTGGGAGTTTCTCCTGGGGGTCGGGGGAAATGTAGATTCCCCCATCCTGGTAGATCGAAATCTCTGTGTGACCTTTAAATTCTTTCATGTTAAGAGACCTAGGAGATTTCCCCTATGCAGGACACCCAGGCCTTGCCACACACCTCGAGCCCCACGTGGGAACATGGGTCAGGGCAGAGCTGGTGCCTCTGTGGTCCCTGGGCTGACAGATCTGGGGATGGCAGTAGATTTCTTGCCACAGCTCAAAGTGTCTCCATCCTGCAGAGTACCAGCAGCATGTGGGTCAAGAGGGAATTTCATTAAATTATCTCAAAAATGGAATGCATATTAATATACCAGCTCCATTTAATCATCTTTCCTTGAGTGTTTTTTTTGTTAGCATCCCTCCCACTGTCCCCCAACCTCCCACCAAAAAAAAAAAAAAAAAAAAAACCCAAAAAATATTTGAGGAAAAAAGTTCTATGAACAAAGGCAAACAGTATTATTTATCTTTCTAAATACTGTCTATAGCAAACGTTACAGATGGCACTAAGAGTCAGTATATCTAATCAGGCCATTGATAGCACGAGCTGTACTATAAACTACAGGCCAAGAAAAAGGGAACCACCAAGAATACAATGTAGCACTTACACTTTACTTGTGTGAAAGAAATAAATAAAATGTAAAAAACTAAAAAGAATATTGAGCTCACAGAATACTAACATTTCCTTAGGTAGGACTGAACTAGTAAATTTAGAGCACAGAAAAATTAATAAAAGTTAGGGCTCTGAAGCAACTGTTACTTAAAACTAAAAGAAGAAAGTCTGTAACAGAAGCCATTTGTCTCTGTGCCAAAATTAGTTTAGCTTCAGAGGCTATAGCCCTACAATGTAAAATCAAACTTCCTTTTGTTTTAAGCAGCAGAAAAATACATATAAAACTTTATATTAATGAATCTTTCTCATCTTTCTAATCTTTAATTTCTGCTTGAGTGTGTATATGTTATGCAGTGTAAGTTTTCAGAATGGATAAATGCTTTAAAATGTCATTTAAGACATTCATAAAATATTTTTAAAAAGACAAAAGCAAGTTCCCATGGTATATTCAAAAATGAGATTCAATTCATGCACCTGCACCTTGAAAGCTATTTAGAAAATGGTCCCTCAGTCAAAGGCAAAACAAAGTCAAATCGGTGGAAGCTGAGGCGTGTAGCGTGTGCTCAATACATACACATTTTTCGAATGAATAAATTAATGAACAATAAAAGCGTCTCTAAAATGAAAAGAGCAACCTTGGAAGGTTCTTGTAGAAAAACGCTAAGGAGAGGATTCTTCTGAGCTGAAAGAGTCTATGCTATTTCTCCGCCTTCCTATCCGATTATTTAATTATCTCTGTGCCCTGACTCTGAATGGCTCTCTTCTCAGGTACGGGTCTGATTAGCTCTCCTGTACTCAAACCCTTTAGAAGTCTTTTTTTGAATAAGAGAGTACAAATCAATCAATCAATCATCCAGTAATTAAGATGATATATTTCGTTTTATGCCTCCCAGTATCGTGGGTGCCAACAACTGTGTTTTGGGCTAACTTCTGGTTAGCTGACAGGAAGAGACCTTAGGCTTCCTAACACTGTGCTAACAGACCACGCAACACTTCCTGCACCATGGCAGCGTACAGGTCCTTTCATCTCACTTTTGCTGTGCTAACACTGGCAGGCACTTTCTCCTCCATTATGCCTATTACTGTCACATTAACAGCTCCACACTCCAAAGTCGTTAAGGTACCACCTTCTCCCTAGGAAGATGATGACTCACAAATCCTTATCTCCAGCCCAGATCTCCCAGTCCAGATCCTTAACTCTCATCTTCCCCCTTGATTCTGCACAGATACACAAACATAAAATAAACCTGACATTCTCCTCATCCTACCCCCCGCCACACAAAGCTGCTCTCCTTGTACTGGCACATTCTAGTAAATGACACCACTATATATCGTGACCATTATCCTCCCTGTCTCCCAAAAATCTATCTTGTCATTTTCTAACTCCTCCTCTCCAAATCTGGGAGCCTGTTCCTTCCTCATCTTTGATCAGCCATGAAAGCCTGCTGACTTGATCATCTCAATTCCCTCCTGTCTGGGCCTCGCTGTCCACCCTCTCTTTTCTGTCTCCAAGGCTGCTCTTAAATTCTCCTCACCCATCTGTTGAGCCACTCAATGCATTTCTTAGAGCTGGATACAATTCCCAACTCCTCCGCAAAGCTTCAAGCCTTCCATGATTTATCCATTTTATGAATGTACAGCAGCTCTTATTTGTCCACTCAACATAAGACAAATTTAAAGTATCGTATGCCAAATTCTGATTAGCTATCTTTTCTCTAAAATATCAGGTAGAGAAAATACAGCCTCAAATTATAAACCATGTTAACATTACCTCTAAGTACTTTTAGCTAAAACAAAGGAGGAATTTCTTAAGTTTCAAGTGTCTTCCTCCTTTCCCAAATGTTCATTGTGCAGCTCCAAATAGGAATAAGGGCCACATAATCTATACTATTCCAGTAACATAAGCAATGTGTGATGCAGCAGTGGCTAAAACTGTATTTAAAACACATTTTAAGATCCTACACAGATATCCCTTTGTCTGGTCTCCGGTGATAAATCAGTGTGAATTGGGTTATTTTCATTTTTCTCTACACTCTCCCAATTTTCTTGTGGAAAGGGCTCAGGAGTATGTATCTTTAGAGTCCCCAGTGTACTTATGCATGTATGAATGCTTCTAAATGAGTTAATTACATCAAAAATTACCTAAGTGATAAGTAGCTCTACTTGGGAGTCAAATTTAATTTATCCAAAATAAAACCGTTAAGTCTTCACTAAATCTGCTCCTCCCCCTTGTCAAGGACACCACAATTTGCTTAAACCCCCAAATCTGAGAGAACTCCTTGGCTTCCCTTCCCCTCACCCCCGTCTTCACATGAAATCCATCAATAAGTCCTGTTAATTTCATTTCCAAATCGTATCTCAAATCAAACCATCTCTCCATCCCCAGTTCTTAGCTGCAGGTCACCGGTATCTCTCACCGGAACTACTAAAAGAAACCCTACCTGCAGACTCAGCCTCCTCTCTTCTCCATCACATTTGTTTTTAGAGCACAAATCAAATTACGTTACACACTTGTTCACAATCCTTTAAACAGCTTCCCTATCTCCTCATCACAAAATCCACATACCTCACCGTGATCTACAAGGCCCCTAACCTATTCTCCCTCTCTCCAGTCACACTGACCTTTTTGCTTTCTCTTGCTATTCCTTTAACACTCCAAACTCGTTCTCACCCTACAGCTTTGTTCACACTTGCAGTTCCCTCTGCATGGAATCTTCTCCTCTCAGATCCTGGTAAGTTACACTCAGATTTCAGTTCAAATGCCCTCTCTTCTCTGACATCTGTATCTAAAGCAATTTCCCCAGTATTCCCAGCAGTTCTCTATCATATCACCCTGATCACTGTTTCTTCAGAGTTCTTATCAAACTATATGTCCTTATTTGTTTTTCTGTTGTTATCCTTTCTCTTTTGAATATAAGCTCCATGAGGGCTAATCCTCAGCAACTAGAACTGTGTCTACTACATATCTGACACTCAATAAATATTTGCTGAATGAATGGATAAAATGTTTTCCAGGGTGTTTTCCATCCTTCCTTGAACTTGGCATGGTTTCATATTTCTAATTACTTCTTGAATATATTATGAATGCTCTGAATTATAGTAATTTTTTTAGACTATAAAAGCTACTTACTCGTACTGGGAGGCATATGAAAACTTAAAAGTTCAACTTATTCATTATTTCATTGAAGTCTCTGGTATCGACTTTAACCACAATTATTAAGCCCACAGTGGCCCCTCTGGAAAACCCTTGTGGCAGCCCCAGAGGCTGGTACTGGGTTTGCTAGTCTGGTCCCCTCTTCTGATGGTGCAACCTTAACTTTTTGGACCTCAGTACAGCTAAAATGAAATCAATGATGAGTAGGTAATGTGGCATAAAAGTATAAGCTTTGGTAAAATCAAGGTGGGATTACTTGCAGGTCATTCCCTTTATCAGTCTTTCTCTTCTTCCTTGGAGAAATACATGTGATTCTAACAAACCATTCCATGCAAAACCATGGCCGGCTGTTACCGAACATCCTCTATTCTCTAAATTTATGGTGACGTGGTCAGAGATTTTGGGAAAGGATTTTGGTAAAATCCAGGACTAATTCCTTTTCTTTTAAATAAATATAAGGAATATATAGCCATTTTTTAATACCCAGAAATTGCCATTATTCTCCACAAATCTATAAATATGAGATTGAAATGTCCTGCAATGACTTCCACATATCTTTAAGTGTTGTTGTAGTTATATTTAGAACTCGTGTTCAGAATTCACCCCCAAATCACAGATGTGGGGACCCGTGTTTCCTCATATACTCCGGCAAGAACGCTATTACTTCTTTCCTGCCCTCCCCAACTGTAAACCTTAACACTACAAACTGCACAAGAGAATCGTCCTCAAAAGGCGGCTTTAACTGGAACTAACTATTCACCTTCCAATATGAGACCATGAGAATCGAGTCGACATTTACCATGTAACCCATCATCACTGGACTCACCTTCACTTGGCTCTGCAAAACCACCCCTGCCCCACACAACCCTCCCTCCCAAATCCTTTGACTGTGCCTTCTAGAACTCATAATCTGTTGTCACTAAAATCCTATTTGCTGTAATTTTTCTCTCCAGATGCTCCCCTCACCTTCATGCTCTACTTGAAACCTGGGTACTCCCTAACTGCTCTTTGTCCCCTGAAGTCCTTGCAGGTGGAGATGGCTTCATCTCCCACATTCCATAACTTTTGGGGGTAGGGGTAGGTGTCCTCTTTGTTCTCATTGCATCTTTTACATCACTATTCTGGTTGCCCTTTAAAAAAATAAAATCTTGTTCATGTGAAACACATGCAATCCAATTACATGCCAGCTACACGTCATTACACATATCTACAGAACTTCTGGCTCAGTGTTTCCTCTCTATTCATTGCTTCTGTCTCCTTCCCAGCATAGATTGCAGGGTAGGTCACCATAAGCACAGCATAACCCTCATTCTCCATGCCCATCTCTTTCTATCAGACTCATCAGGAAAAATCTGAACCCTGGTTAAAGCCATGTCTCCACTTCCAATGTATCTGCACTAGGGCTGGAGAAGAGCACACAACTCTGCTGGCTGATCTCCCTTCAAAGTTTAACCACTAACTCGAAGTAAGCTGTCAGCGCTGGCAGGACACCCTAACATATCTCTAGTCAGTTCACTCGTCCTCTCTCTGAGACACCTATTTCACATTTTCTCTCCTTCCTCAATTTTTCACACCTTTTCTTCCACCTCAATGTCAGCCGATGACCTTGTTTTATACGTCTCTGAGAAACAGAAACAATTTTGTACCTCTCCCTCCTCAAAGACTTTGCTCCTGCAATCACTGCTGGGCTCTTTTTACTAGATTGTTTTTATCATCATTCAAACATGCTGTAACATCACCCATAGTTTTAAAGTTCCTCTTGACCCTATACCCTCCTAAAACAACCCTATTTTTCAGTCCTACTCTATCGCGAATATCTCAAAAGAGCTTTCCCATTTCTGTTACTTACACTATCTATTCTTTTATTATTTCAGGTTAGGAACCCTAGAATCATCTTTGTGCATTTTCATCCTTCCCTTATCTGTTGGCAGATACTGCAGGTTCTTCCGTCAAAATGAGATGTGTCCACCTCTTCTTTGCCATTTTCCTGCTAAACTCTGCTCTGTGGCACATCAAAATAACTGAAACAGCTCTCCAGTGAGCCTCTTGACTGCAGTATCTCACTTGCTAATCCACTCCGCATCCCCCAGCAACCCCAGTCTGCCTAACATTGATTTCCTCATGCTCTGCTTCTCTCTGCTCATAAACATACAATGACTACTGACAGCTCCTATTATCAGGTGTAAGCTCCCTGCACGATGTTAAAGACATTTCATAATCTGGTTCCATCCTGCCTCCCATTTTTATTTCCTATTACCTATCAACACAGAAACTTGCTCTTTTAGACTCGTTTCCCAAGTGTCTTACACATAAGTCATACAAATCTCTTTTCTACACTTTGTTATTTGTTCACATCCTTCCCCTTCCTGGAATCCATCACCATCCAAATTTTAAATTGTTCTGACTCCATCTCCTCCATGATATCTTATCATATAATTCTAGGTCACATTTCGTGGCCCCAAACTCCTACAGTATTTGGAGTCTTTATTGCTTTAATTAATGACTTGATTATATATAGTATTATATCTTCATTAATTCTTTCATGTATAATATATATACTTGAATACAAGAAGAGCTTTTTCTTCAAAATTGTTTCTCAGAAAAGGGAAATCCTCTAATACTGACTTCTTACAAGATCTTAAACTTTGCAGGGTGCTTTCTCTTCAAAAACACAACACGATTTGTAGATGATACGTTAACTTTAAGTAACCTCAACCGATCTTACTTTTGGATTATTTAGAGGCCATCTGACAGAATTTGTTAAACAAGAAAAAAAAAGTAAAGAAATTTAATGAGCTACAATTATTCCTGAGAGAATAATCTCAAAATTGGAAGTGCTATCTCTCATATACAGTCTTTTAAGAAATTGCTTTAAAAATCAATGCATTTAATCTTAGCATTGTAAAGATCATAAATATATACCAAACTAACTGAAAATGCAACAGTCTTCAAAGTTTTATGTGAAAAGTTACTCTGTGTTGAAACAAACTTTTTGGGATGATATGGATTCAAAATCTGCTGCATTTCAAACATGTTAGAGGGTAAGAGTTCAGAAACAGGATGTTAAATGACTTGGCAGGTAACTTAAGCAAAGGTAACGACAGCATCTGAACAACACACTTTTATGAAATGTAAGAATGGCAAAAAACAATCCCCTAAATTGCTGTATTATTTTACATAATGTGATTTTAAATACGTATGAGTAACTAAATTGATTATTTAAACAGACATGTGACCACTGCATCTACATCCTTGGAAGTTATATATCGGCAAAATATCATTTTGGCAGACAGTGGGAGTGGGGACAGATGTGAGCAGAGCCATGAGTCAATAAAAAACGAGTTAGGGAACTGACTATTGTCTAATATCATGGTGTGACTGAAAAAAGACTTGATACAGTTAATACTAGGTTCATCAGTGATACTAACTAGGCGTGGGTCCCAGTTCGGATTTTCAAATTCAAGGACTAAACTAAATGTTATCTTAGACTCTCTCTGTAGTTCTAAAACTTTATGTCTACTATATTCTACTATATTTTCTTTTAGTGATTTAGCAGCATTGGTAAATACAAAGATAAATGCTGTTTTAGAGGCTACTATAAATCTCTTATTCTCTATTACTATTTAATATGACTCAGAAACAATGCAATTCAAGAACTTCAGTCCTGCTCTACTGCCCCGATGAGTTTGATTTTGGACCTCATAAACCTTCGGTATTCCAAACTGTATGACCTATCTATCTTAGTGTGCATCATTTTAGAGATAAAGTGTATTTTTAAGTATGTCTCATTCAATATTACTTTTCTCCAGGAGGAACCTGGGGCTGAGATAGAGCACAACGCTGGTCACAGGGCTGAGACCCAGGCCCAGGCCTCGCTCTTTATGTCACCTCTGATGGCGAGCCATGGCACCGAGCTCTGGCTATGCTACTCATGGTTACTGAAGTTATGAATCATATTTTCAAGTCCTCAATTATTTTTCTAGGTATTATGCATGAATGTACAAAAATTATAAGCCATATTAGTACGTTTTTCTTGTTATTTTAATGTGATTTCTGATTTTATTCCAGAGGTGACGTGCCCAGTGATCCATCAACACCTATATCATTTTGCCCCATGGCAAAACCAACTTAAACCTTCAATCATCACTGCACAATACTCCATCTCTTCTAAAGAAATACACTTTCTTGCCAGATGAGCTGCATTTCTCATGAGCACTCTCCTCATAGAGTATCTTCCTTTGGTAAATCAAGCAGAATGGACCTTGTGACAACAGATGCTGATCTCAAGCACACCACTTGTGAAACCATCCATTATGCAGAGGTGACCTAGGCAAGCTGGCACAAAGTATCCTGCTCATACTACCACAGCATCACCGTTCCACAGCTTCCAGGAAACAGACACACACGTGTGCACACACCCCATCACATCAGCACCTGGTCCACTTTACACATCTAGTTTGGGATTATAAAAGCTCCAGTCTCTGTAAGCTTGTCTTTGCCTTTTCAAGCTCAAATACTATCAGTGCTCAGGGCTACACAACGCTAAGTTTACAATTATGAAAATGAATACTTACCCTCAATCCTCTTCAAAGCTGAAAAGCACATATCCTTCCTCGGAAACTCAAAGGGGTTGTTGCAGGTCCGAATGGTGCCACACTCACACTTCCCATTGATTATATTGCAGCCAGAGACAAGGTTTTCATTACATGGTTCAACACCAAGCAGTTGGTCATCATCCCAGTTCTCATCTGTAAAACAATTAAGAACCACATAATGTTTGCTTGTTAGCTTCATTCAAAGGCCTGTTGGAAAGCAAAATGTGCAAGGATGTCAAGATTAACATCCAGTTTTGACACCTCAATTTACGAAAGGCAGTTTGGCTATAATTTTACAAATGAATGAAACCCAACCTACTAATAACTGAGAAGACTGAAATATATAGTCACACGTGTAGACAAACATTTGTGATCAAAAACCACCACTTCTCTTGTGTTATTACAATAACAACTGAGATTCCTTTAAAATTTTTAATGTTAAACCAAGATGCCCAGATTTTCCTATGTTCAATCAAATTACAGGGGTCATATTCGTTAGTCTATAACATTATGCCAAAAACAGCCCACAGTATCTTATTCCATCGGGGAGAGACCAGCCTCAGGTTTGAAACGTCTCTGTAACTTAATACATCTAGGCAGCTAATAAATATAAAAAATCAGACACCCACCAAGAGTCAAGAATGGAATACAATGGCGGAGATCCCCTCCAGCGCATTTCAGAACAGACGCTAACATCCATCACTCATCACAGGCCAAGGCGAGGCTAGAAGTAACAACAAACCCAGGGGCTGGAGGCTGGTGAGAAGCTGCGGTAGTCATATTCTGAACCTGAGACCAAATCACTGTCCTGATCATGGAATGGAGTAGACAGACTCTAAAACGTACACTATTAAAACCAGCTTTATTGGAACCCAGATCAAATGAAACAAACGTGACAGAATCCTAGGCAAACTCAATCCCTAATAATACTCCTCAGAGTTGAAACACCTCTTACAGGAAACCAGATTATTTCCTTTGAATCTCTGGGACATTGTGTGTGTTTTTTCCCCTCTCTTAACGTTATCTTTAATAGATACTTTATCACGTCTTAACTGGGTACTGATTAAAATAACAAGCATGTTTCTGATATCATATCTAGAGAGAATTTTTTTAAGTGTCTGAATTTAAGACACCTTAAACCTGTTGCTTAAACAAAGGCAAGTATAAAGACATCTTAAGAATGTGTTTTCTAGAAAATAGTGTAAATGAATGGCAACTGTTTTTATGGAGATAACTTTTACTTCTCGTAACATCACTGACTTTCTGCGTAAGTAAGGCAAGTCTTTCACCAATCCCCGACACATCCTCATACTCTAAGGATACTGAGATCCTCAATACAAACCCTCAATTCTTGCTTCCATGCCTTTGCTCATGGAGTATCAAGTGCCTGGAAAATCACCTTTTCTTCTTCCTCTGATAACTCCTATTAATCCTTCAAGACCCAATTCAAATGTTACCCTTTTTGAGAATTCTCCCACTGTGAGCGGCTCCATCCTCCATGCTTCTGCAAACTCCTACATAAACCTCTTGTTCCCTATGGTAATGATTTTTATGTTAATTAAAAAAAAGTATATACACATATATATGTAGAACATCACAAGAAAAACTATGTTTCAATATAAAGATATTTACACAATAAAAATCTTATTTAAAAAGTTTACTGGTAAAACATTAATGAAGAACATATTTTAAAGAAAGGCTTGGGCATATTTTGGCACTTTTCTCATGAGAAATCATCTGTCATTAGTCTCTTTCCCAGTTCAGCTTTAAGACTCCAACTTCTGATCACCTGGCTAGCATCAACAGCCCTTCCAAGGAGTCCTTCTCTAAGTCTACCTGTTTTCATTGCCTTTCTCTGCCTCCCCACAGGAAAACCATTTTTCCTGAATGTGGAATCAGAATTAAAAGGCAACTGCCCTTAATGCTGTCTGGCTCCTTACTGTTTTCTGCTTCATTCTCAGCAGAAGCCTCTTGGCAGCAGCAACGGGTTGCACCTGAGGATGCACAGGTAAGTCTGACCATCCCCTAAGGAAATGTCACAGCCACTGTGTCCAGCCAGGATGCATCTGACTTTGAAGCCAAAAATGTCTTATATGCTTTTTTTTTTTTTTTGAGAGAAACTCTTTCCATTCTATGTCCCCACCCTCATCAATACTAATTTTTTTTCTTCGAAATAGTTCCCTTGGCAACTACTACTTTATAGGATCAAGTACAGCATGCTCCTGAGACAAATGCTTTATGTTTTTCTATTACAGGACATTATATTTTAAAATCACTTAACAGTCAACCAACAGGAATTGAAAGCAAAAATTTAGTGGGGTTTGATTACAGAAATCAAATTCTGAGCCCAGTCGTGCTTCTGATAGCACTTGGTAAATTCAATGCTTTTAAAATCTCTCTTTTCCTAAGAAAATCCATATATACAGAACAGGGGTCAAGGTTCCGATTATCTTACATAGTTTCTGGTTTCTCCCTGGTCTGGTGGTGCGGGGGGTGGGGGGGATAGGGAGAAGTTAAAAACAAGAGTACTGCCCTTTCTATATCCAGCAGTTTTTTTCTGGTACTCATCCATGTGACAAGATAAAGTCTCCTAGAGTGAAAGGTCAACGCAATTGAGAAACCTCAGCAAATGTATTTTTATGTGTGTAACTTCTGCAAGATACTAAATCAGGATGTTATTTCTCTAAACATAAAATGAGAGAATTAATTTCACGTATGAATTAAAATTCATGCATGGTCAATGTGTCCACATACGTGAGTACTACAGTGAAGAGTTGGTTATATCTAACTGCTAACCTGAAGTCTCCGCTTGAATGTTTAGAATAAACAGACATCACGAAATAGGATGTTTTCCCGTGAGACAACCACGGTGCTTTTCAGTCTGCAGCAGAATTACCTCATGTGTACTTCCCATTCCATGCCACGGAACACTCGTAAAATGTGTAATCAAGGGCTGGAATTTCAAAAAATAACTCGGACTGCTTCAGTCCAGCGCATTCTTAAGGGAAAGTGACTTCATGGTGTTTATTATTTTGTTCTTAGTATTTACTGCCAGTGCATGGCGGTGACGAATGCAGCGACTGACTAGCACAGTTTGGTGCTACAGCTTCTATTCACACTACGATGCCAGCAGTTTTGTCACCACTGGGTCGGTACCACTCGTGCAAATGTTGACACACAATAAAAAGCAAGTAACAAGGAAAGAGTTTTGACCTCATGTTCTTGGAATCACAATTTGAGAACTACTATTCTGAAGACCATGTCCTGCTGGGGTACCTGGGCCAATGCAGCACAGGATCCAACAAAAGGACACTGAGAAATAACAAAGGACACTGAGTAGCTCTCCTCCTAAGTTACCAATGAACTCTAACACACGTTTCTTTAATGTGGTTTAGCTAATACATACTGGTAAATAGAAAAACGAAGTCAGTAAAATGCAGAAGAACTGTTGGTACATTGATGATTTTTCTCAGCATGTTAATGTCATGAAGAGACCAGGAGCAAGTTTCCTCACAGCTAAAGGAAAAGTTTTAGCAATAAGTGAACTCCTTGCTGATAACCCTGTTTAAATTCCTTCCTTTAGTTCCAAGAAATGACCGCTCTAGATTTACTATTACATTAAACTATCCTGGGAGTTCATGAAGACAAATGAAAAAGCTAGAGACGTTTTCCCGTGTATTTAAAAATCACGATGAAGAAACGACCCCTGGATCTTATTGTTTAGTTCAGATGAAACCAGTTCCGTTACAAGTGAATGTCTTCCTGTGCCCCGAAGGAAGCAGCTCATCTCGTGAATGGGCGAGGCTGCCACCAACGGGCTGCCCTGTCTCCAGGTGCACAGGCCATGTGTGGTTCAGCGGTGTGAGTATTCTTATTTGGATTCTGATTCATATTTATCCTCTGTGCACACAGTTCCACAGGTTTTGCGTGACCTGACCCAACCCCCCTCCCCTTTTTTTAACAGCTGTCATATTTTTAGTGTAGTTAATTATTTCGGTTTTTGTTTTACAAGCACACATGTGTGCTGAAGCAAAAATGCCTGTCCTTCTAATTGGCATAGTCAGTCCTGGACAAGGTCCTTCTGCTCCACAAAGTATCTTCCAACATTCTTAATAATGCCTGAGGTTTCTTCCTTCCATATTTGATATGAAAGATTTTAAATGCGAAGTCTAGTTAGAAGAGAGTTTCAATCCTGAGGGTAGGAAAGGGGGTGCTGAGGAAAAGAAATGTGAAGTGGCATCTTGGAAGAAGCACAAAGACACATCCAGATCTGGGAGCAGCAGCTCCTGAGGACACACCCTCTCAGAGCCCAGGAGCTACAGGGACCAGCTGGACAACACTGCCGGACTGGTCCTAGATTCCACCTCTCTGTCCTTCAAAATATCTTTCCATCTGTCTGCTGATGTTGAAAATTCCACTAACATGGAATGAAATGTTTCAGGTATGACTGCACTTACTGGACAAAGCACTGTCCATCTGAAATACAACTTCTTGAAGGCAGCAGGCGTTTGCATACTGAGGGCTGTATGTTTTCTACCTTGCATCTGCTTAAGTTAATGGAGTTTACACCAAACCAAGATATAGCTGCATCCCGTTATGTGGGAATCCACTTACCAGAAATACGCTATAGCAGATATTAAAAAAGCAAGAAACAAATTCACGGCACACACTCAGAAGCTCATAGTAATGGAATTCTGTTGGCAGAGAAGAGGCTTCTGGGAATATATATCAAATTAATTCTCCAGCTGTTCACATATCCCTGTGGCTACAGTAAGATGCAAATAGCTAATACTGGCATCTCTTTCCATGCCAGCCTAGAAACTCCAGTGTAATGTAAAATTGTTGCTCTTAATGCCCCCAGCTCCTGGCTGGCTATCAGGCATTCAGTTCTGCTCAAGGAGGAATCTAATGCAGCGAGTTTTCATGCTCTCCGCTTCAACCTTAAGGCGGGTGTTCCAAAAGCTGACGCTTCCCTCTCCCTCTTTTCCTTCTGCTGTAATCAGTGCAAAGCAGGAAAGGCAGAATTATGGTTATCAGGAATGATTCATGTTACAAAAATTTGTTTTACAGGAATTTCTGCAAAGTGAAACTATGTTAGGCATATGTAACTATACACCAGAATGGCTAAACCCTGAATCTAAGACAATGGAAATACTAAAATATGCACACAAATATTTTTTTGAGGACTCTTAAACCAATTAAAACCTCTAAGTTATAACAAACGACCACTGGGAATTCTTTGAAAAATAGTACTGGTTCAATTTACTACATCGATTTACAGTAAATATAACAATAAGCAAATGTTTCATTGCTGTAACTGTTGTCAGACACCTTAGCAAAACAATTAACAGAGGAGGACAAGAGATGAATTATAGGATGTAAATTCATTCATGTGTGCTTTCTTTCAATCATTCATTCTTCAAACAGATATTGTTGTTATTATACAGCAAGGTGCTAAGGATTCAAGACTCTAGGAAAAAAAAATTTAGAGTACAATTTCCCCACCGTTCTAACCAAAATCACAGTAAGTGTGTGAATGAGAAGTTTCTAGGAATCCTAAAACAGAGGAAAAGGTGAAGTAAGAGAAGAATAATTTCCTATTCGATTGTAGGAAGCTAGTGTCTCTAAAAGCAAAGAATTCATGCAACAAGGAGAGGAAAGATTGGGACTACAGAACCAAACTCTCCTACTTCACAATGCCACCTACATCAGGAACTACTTTAAATTGTATATACAAAAACAGCTCAGAGGTAGGAGAGGCCGTGGAGAGAGACCTGGCCTGAGAGATCACAACCTGAGCTCGCATTAGTTCACAGAGCGACCTTTAACAAGGCATTTGGACCTCTGGACTCCAAATTTTACTAAAATGGAGGTGGCATGGATAATTCATGAGGCCCCTTAGACTTTCTCCTCATGTTTCCTTGACTCTGGCATCTTTGTTGAAATTGCACAATGCTAACAGTTTACTGGGAACAGTGTGACAGAATCACATGCTTATGGTATTTGAATGACTGGTATTAGATTGCGTGTGTAAATTTCTCCCAAGCTACAATTACTTTGACTGTACCCTATGGTTACACTCCCTCTGCTTTGAGAGTGAATCTCAAAATTTTTTTAGGGAAATCTCAGGCCTCCTCCATTGGCCCATGTTTGTACAACACTTAACAGCACATGTCATTATTAAGCAACAGTGTTCTTGGGCTTGAATATCCATTAAAACATGTAACTCCATGTTTAATCAGCCTCCGAGAATACTGGTTTTCAGTTATGAAATGTATTGCTTAAGAATTAATATATCTTAGTTGAAGGAAAAACTACCTTGGAGAAGTGCCTAATTGTTGCACATTTCCTCTCTACATCTAGGTATTTTAACAGCCATGCTTGAATTACGTACGCCTTGTGTGCTGCTTTCATTGCGTTTTATTTTCCTACAGAAGGTGCTTTAGTGTAAATAACACCCAGAAAGAGGTGCTCTAAGAGGAGCCCTATCAAACTTAAGGATACGAGTTGAGAAGCAACACCACCATAAAATAGAGGTCAACAAGTCTTTGGGACAGAACACAAGGCCTGTTTCAGTTTGATTGAGCTCACTTCTTCAACTTCATCTCTTCCAGTCCCGCCCTTTGTTCTAGTAACTCTCAATCACTGTGCTCCCTAAATGCTGTTTCATGACTCCGTGGCTTTGCATGAGCTGTCCTCTCTGCCTAGAAAGTATCTTCTCTTTACCTGCTTTGAAAATTCCTACTCAAGTCTTTAATGCTTTCTTCAGATTTCATCCACTCAATAGAGACTGAATTAGGAATTATCTCCACAGGTCTTTTACTTTATATCTGTTAAAATAAGTTGACTTATGGCAGAATAATGAAATGGCTCATCTAATTTCTTCCACCAGCGAGTGGCTTCTTGAAGCCAAAGATCTAGTTTGACTCATCTTTTTATCACTGGGCTATCACAGGACTTAGCAAATAGTAGTTTGGCGAAATAAATACCTGCACAAGAAACAAGATTAGAAGACAAGAGCACATGCATTTATACAAAGCAGTCTGAATCTTTAAGTGCCAAACTTTCTCTGGAAAGTGAATTTAATGGTAGGGAAAGAAAGTCAATTATTCAAAAATAACAGAAAAATCTTTGGATCTCAGACTTCCTACTGGTGAAATAGTAACACTAACTCAAGTTTTCTTTTAACCTCAACATTGTATTAACCAACACTTTCACATATCAACAAATATTTATGACATAAAATATCATATTCCTCAACCATGTTAAACAATAACTTAAATAATAAACTCTATTGAATCCCTACCACCTCTATTATGACCATAATTAGATAATATGATACAAGTTAATATATCCTGCCAGAAAGGTGGATATGAGTAACGCTTGGTATCATTTTATAAATATTAATGTATGCTCTAACCTAACCTCTCTAGTCAAATGGCCATCCCTAGATGATACTCATTCAAAAGTGTGAACCGCTGCAGTGAAAAGAATAAATGTGACTAGAATTTTGAACATGAACAAAGTGAAGATGTGTTTGGAAAATAAACACTTTAAAGGATATAAATTTTCCACTGTACTATCTGAACAGTTACCACAGATAACGAAGCACCCCCCAAGACAAATCTTCTGATAACTCACATTTAATGAGCCATGTTTTTATGTGCCAGTAGTTATATGAGGCACTTTCCACAGATTAACACATTTGGCTGAGGAGAGAAGCTAAGCAATCTAGGTCTGGATTCCATAGAGGCTATCATCAAGCAGGCGACAGGAAGGAACAAACAGGGAAGTGCGATAGTCAAAGGATCCAGCAAAATTTCAAGTTCAAGGGAGTCCAGAAGGCCTGAGCATCAGGGACAAGAAGGAACACTGCTATTTTCCCCATCTCACTGCAGTGAGGGCCCATCTCGAGAGCATATGGTCACGAGACTCACTCCTGATGGTCATTACCACAGGTGCAGAAAAAGACCTCTCCAAGACATTTTCTAAGACAAGATAAATGCAGTTGCAGAAGCACCTTTGGAAACATTGGAAGAACAGAAAATTCAACAATCTCAACTATTCTATTATTTAGGAAATAAAAGTTTCTTTATTAAGGCACTACCTTTTGCATATACAGTACAGCAATATCTCGAAGATGCAAAAAAACAAAACAAAACAATTTTTAAAAGGTATAATTTTCTGTAAGTAGCCCTAGGAATTTTTTTCAAGATGATAATTTTGTGAAATCAGTTAACGGTTGTTTTGTAAGGAATGTTTTTACAAATCAACTTGACCACTGCTGTGAACTTTACCTTAATAATTTATCTGAATTCTTCAAAGTAAACCAAGTGGAAGATGATAAGAAGCGAAAGAGTGATCAAGTTTAAATTCCAACAATTACATTCCTAGATGATCCGTGCCATTAACTCCAGCACTGTTCTACAAAGAAATATCACCTCTAAGTATCATGCCTAAAAACTCAAACCTTTAAATGCTTCTAAGAAGTATGTGTATCTCTGGGTTTGATCTTACATGTTCCTACACACTCCATGAATGTCCTACTTTCTAGTCCTGGCCACAAAGCACAATTCGCCAGTTATATTCAGTGAACACTTCTTTGTGCGCAAAGTTTACAATTTCCACAGTTTATCATTTCATCATGAATCAAAGTCTGATGTATATGTAACAGATCTTTTTTTTCCCCTAGATCATTAAAATTCACAATGCTACTATATATGTATGTGGGAAGTAGTGTTTTAAATAAGAAATAAAAATGAGAGACAACTGTGGTCTATTAAGAAACCTCATGCTATGTTCAGCCTGTCTGTTACATTCATGTTAAAGACATCAACTTCTTGAAATTCATCCTAGAACTCTCCATCTAGAAGCAAATGTAGATCAGGGACAATGAGAAGCAGGACTCTTGCCTCAGCGTATGTCAAGAAATGAATACTAATATCTTGGGAGGACGATGATTTACACAGCAATGATTTCCTCCGTAAGATCTGTATGAAGTAAACCATATGAGTAAGTGTAACGAGACCAGAGAAAAATTAAGAAATCTTAAGAATGTGTTTGAAAAATACATTTGCACCTTTCTCACAAACTGGTTTCCTTTGTGTAGTAACTGAACTCTATGCCTGACGGATACTCAGCTGAGTCACTGGGTACTGTCTGGAGGGTCTCAGTAATGACAAGCTAACAATATCGACACTATCTAACAATCTTTAATGGCTCCTGTCTGCCTATAGGGTCATGTCTGACCTCTCACACTGATAAATGAGATGGCGCCAGCTAACCTTCCAGGTACTTCCCACTGCGCGGTCAGCACCTCTTCCCTTCCAGGCCATGAAGCCTTAGGGCCCTTGTCTCAGTGCCCTCTCCACCTGGAACACCCTCCCCCAGGCATATGCACGGTTCACTCCCTTACGCCCTCAGATGTCTGATCAAACTCATCTTCTCAGCAAGACTTCACATTACCTCTCTATTTAAACCCCATGGTTCCTCCAGGTTGGTAGGAATTTTCACCTGCATTGTTCACTGCTACACGTTCTACACCTGGAACAGGGCCTCAGACACAGTAGGTCCTTCATAAATATTGACTGACTCAATCAAGCCCCTGAACACATGGTGTATTTTCACTTTGACAGGACTTTGCCAATTTTATTCTCTCTTGGGAAGAAGGATCCTTCTTCCTCTGTTCAACCTGAAAATCTGTTACCATCCCACGGTGCCGATTAAACATCTCCTCAAAGGTGTTTACTTGATTTTCTGCCACCCACGACACTTCACTTATTCCAAAACAATGTGTGGTCTGTCTGCAGCTAGATTCTGAGCTTCCTGAGGGTAGAAACTGTGCCTTCCCCATTTCTGTAACCACCCCATGCTGAGCTGAGTAGATGGCAACACAGTGGGCCCCAACCCCCACTCACTGAATGGGAAAAATGAATGGTACACTGAAATAAATGACCACTTTATGAGGTAACATTATCAATAATAACGTGTGTGTGTGTGTGGCGGGGGGGAGCAGGAGCTTTAAAGACATTCCGTGGGAATCTAAGATTCAGGTGTGCTTCAGTGCTTCAATATTTAAGCATTTATATTTAATATCTTTCCGGAATGTTTGAGATGAAAAAAAAAAAAAAACTATAATAATTGATGTCTCCAGGGACTTAGGAAACAGGTACCTTTGGGTATTTTAAAACATCATAGTGTCAAAGAATGAAATTGATATATTTCTACATTTCAAATTAGAATACATGTGTGCATAAACATATAGAGTAACTATTTGCATCCTAAAGAAAACATAAGGCATGTGAATCACCCAGTCCTTTTTCCACATGCTACAGCAATATGTATGCCCACATTAAGTTAGGTAGGTGGATTTTCTAAGATCATGATTCTGCAATGTTACTCTATTTAAAGTTAGTCTTTATAGTGTAAAAGAAGTCATCAGAAAATTGTTAGAATGATAACACTCACCATTTGTAGAACTATATCTACCTTAACTCCTCCTACCTGAAAGGTTAAAAATGCCTATTTTATTAGGTTCATTACGTTTCAAGAACTAACGGTTTGGGGGATATAAAAGGAAATACTAAAGGAAGACATTTCCTACGGGATGCTCTGATCAAATCCATATCCTATTTAACATCAAGGATCATCAATTTTCAAAGGATTAGAATATAGAGATATGTACCTTTAAACTTACATATAAGCACTTAACGTGTTCTTTAATAATTCAGTTGATTTAAACATCCAAATTTATAGCTCGTTAGGTTCTCAGGGCAGACCGTAAGATATACACCTTGAATAGTGAGACACTGGCCTGCTCACCTGCTGCAGCCTGCAGCATCCCATTGGGCCTCACTGGTGGCTCTGGTATCAGTAAGGTGGAAGAGGGGTGCCACATTCCCTGGGGTTTGCAGGTCCAATGAATGAGTCTAATTACTAAGATATTTCTGCTCAGAACCAAGGCTACTATTCCTAGGGCTTTGTACAATGTCATGTGAGAAAGGAAAAAGATCAGTACCCTCACTTCAGAAAGGACGTGGCATGACATCTAATTCTCCTTCAAGATAACCCTGGGCATGGGAAGAGTCAACTGATTCAACATGGAAAGATTCCAGCTCCAAAGGAAACCCAACCCCTTCAGATTTCGCTCCTCTTCAACAGGTGTTTCAGAAACACTCTGCTTGCTGCCTGTGGTTTCTACTCCTTTCCCAAGAGCATGGAATTTTAAACATCCCCCACAAATAGCTAGTTTGCCTTCCTGGCAAAGCTCACATGCATTTTGGCAACAGCATGACCTGCTCGTGGTTTCACAAGGGTTTGCGTGAGATGGGTCCAAGCCCTTGCTCTGCATCCTGGCTCTACAACAGGCTTTAACTGGAAGTTGAAGACACAAGGTTCTCTCTTCCTGGAGAGGGGCAAGGAGCTAGTAGGGACACCAACATCCTGAAGCTCAGCCTTGTTTTTGAAAATTTCTTTGAGGAAGAGAACTGATCTGAGCATGGTCCGGGGCGGGGGGGGGGGGCATCTCTGACAGAAATGGTTAGGACAGGCAAGTGTCGATCAGCTTTGCACCTCAAGGTGCAGCCACCCCCTTTACTAACCATCTCACCATGACTGTCTTGACAAGGGTGAGCGTGTTAAAAAGCACTGGGGTCTCAAACCTGGGAGTCAGCTGGGCCGATGTGGGAGGCCACACTGCCCAGCACTTCCTTTCCCTCTGTCCCACCCTGAGGCCACGGAGCACTCTTCCCCCCTCCCCTGAGTTCTTCCTGTTTCCCAGGCCAGGTCCACCCAGGACACTCCACTGCCAGGGGTCAGAGTGCCACATTCCAGTGGCTTAACACCCTGGGGGAGGGCTCTGGATTCCTTCATGGGGGGTGAGGTGGGGCCTGGAGGCAGGCGGGGAGGCGGGCAGGGGAAAGTTCAATACAGGCCGACGCGGCCCAATGTGCCCGCTGCTCTGGGACCAAGGTCATAAGGTGGGGAAAACAACGGGGGCCCCAGAGCCCCCCACACAAGGCAGGCAAGAGAGAGCCCCTCAACCTCCCTGGGTTCCAATGGAAGAAGAGGCCATCACTGTAGGCACAGGAGACATTGTAAAAAGCCTGAGAGATCACAAAAAACTGCTATGGGCCTCGGTTCCTTCACTGTAAAACGAGGGGGCTGACCCAGAGATGCCTGTCTGAGGGCCCGTCCAACTCCATAATTCTCTAAATCCTGGTATAGCAACAGTTCTCCGACCTCAGGCATTTTCAAGGTCAGATGTATTTTTAGCTGAAATAGAATACCGATTTCACTCAGAACGCAACCAAAGTTCCTAAACCTCTCGAAGCAAAGTTCCCCTCTTACAATACTGGATTCCTCTGCCTATGACTCAGTGTCTTCTGGACTATGTTGGTGTCTCTCTTGTGATCTGTGTCCTTCGGGTTTATAGAGTCTGGGCTCAAACTCTCAAGCCCTGGCCCCTCATGGGCCTCCTAACTCCCTCTCTTCACAGGGCCCCAGGGCTCGGAACATCAGGCTCCAGGAAGTGCATTCCATCAAGGTCACCCTCTGGATCTAAGGACCACAGCAAGATGGGACTTGACAACTCAGGCCCCACCTGGACACAAGGGACGTGCTAGGAGAATCATAACACGGTTCTAATGCTGAATCCCTCAAACACAGAAGAAATTCCACTCTACTGGAGCCCAAAATGGCCACCTGTGAACAGGTAAATAAGCTGATTTCAGGCTCATCTTGGCACCTCCTGTTCCATCTCAAGAGAGTCAAGGTGACTGTCTTCTCCTGGAGGATGAAGAAATGGCAGGACATGGCGGGCCTGGCCTTCGACCTAATCAGGACAGGAGTCAGTCTGCTCATCAGGCTGATCATCTCTGATTGATGAGAACGAAATTTGGAAGGAAACGAGATACAGTACTGGGGAGATTGGGAAGAGGAAATACATGAAGAGGAACCACTTAGGGCTGCCATTCATGTGTCACACAAAGTCATAAAAAGCAATGTTAGGCAGGTTCTGCCTATATAAGACATTCTATGGAGAAAACACCAAGTGGTCAAAGCCCGCCAACTGTACTTCCACTAAATGCCTCTTTCCTTGTTTAAAACCGACCATTGCTTTTAATAAATCCCTATGAGTAAAGCCTGACTGCAAAGATGAAGTATATGGGTAAGATGATGAAAACAATCCTAAGAAAAGGTTCCCTGATGGAAGTCCTCTCTTTCAAAGCAATTGCTTTTATTGAAAGAAAAAAAAAAAAAAAAAAAAAAAAACAGAATCTCTGACCAATTTTCACCACCTTCCTATCAATACAGAATACTCCCTTTATTTACTAAGACACAAACGCTAGGGAGAGAGTACGCTTTCTGTGTGGTGAATCATCTGGAACGAACTAGGTTTTGGACTTTCCCCCCGCCCAAGTACATACTACCTTTCCTAAGAAAATGGTGCAGTGTTCTGCTGAGCAGAATCTGCACACTGCTGCCACGTGCTGCTCTCCCTGCACTGTCGCGGACGGCTCCACTGTCAACGCTGATTCTTGTACCTGCTGTAGTGTGGGACTACAGCAGAAGCAGTGGATGGCCCATAAAGTAGGCCCTACAACCATATTGCCTTTGATGAAGATCAGGTTTTCAGTGAGCTGCTTCAATTCAGGTGAGAGATATGGGAGAAAGATGGATGGCAACTGCATAGTCCTCTGCTCTTTTTTATAAAATGGTGAATCCTTCAAACCACATGTGAAACAATCTTGCCACACAGGAACACCACTGTACTTATTTGTATTAAAATAAATTTATTTTTTTTTAAGTTGGGTACCAAGGGAGAATTTAATGTTAAAAAAAAAAAAAATTCTGGAATACATTGAGGCCTAAAAAAAAAAAAAAGGAAAGGAAACATTATTAAAATGACAACAGGTAACAGAAATGGAATTTTAAAAAGCAGGGTAAACTATTGTGTTTGAATGAGTATGTGTGTGTTTGTTTAAAGCTCTTCCAATTACTCCATGTGGAAAAAAAGGATTCTAACTATTGTTGCGATCCTGTTACATAAATTGTTCTTTGAATCAGTGAATATTTTCAGTGAAAAGTAAAAGCAGGTCCATGTCCTCGTCACATTCGTAAAATCATCTTTTCCAAATTGTAATCTCTAAGAACCTAATAAAACTCTTGTCTGTAGGATTACAGTCTCTGTCAAGAAAACAAAAAGATATATGTCCTTCAGTCCCTGCCACATGAAATACTACCAGCACAAACTTTTAAACCAACTTTAACTTAAAAAACAATGACTTACCTCCTTCTGTCAGAGCTGTGATCTTCATCCTGAGTAGGCAGCCCCTTCCCCACCATCTCATCTGGACCACTTGGGAACCATTTGTTCCTCTGATAGCAGATGAGTGGTAACTCTGAGAGCAGCCCTCAAATTCAATACCCCACAGCAAGAGAGAAACAATTGTATCAGGTGGCACCTGCCTCAGGGGAAAATCATGAACAAAACCTTCTCCTGAATACCTTCCAGCCATAAATGTGAAGAAAAATGTCCTGTGATTTACTCGTTAACTTAAAGCATTACTTACTGAGCAACTACCATTTATATGGCCCCATGCCAGGCACTGAGTGGGCTGCAAGGGAGCAAAAACCTAGTCAATTGAAGAGCACCTTTCTACCCATCTCCCAGCTTCATAGCAAACCTAAGTTAGAATGCAGAGTGAACCCATCGAGAAAGGGCAGAGCCTGGGCAACAGCCATCAAATATGCTGGGGTTTGAAATGTTCCAATAACAATGCTTACTGGATATAAATCACCCGATTAAGCTGCTTTGCCCTTTCAAAATTTCCTTGGGAGCCAGTAAACATTAATCAAACTTCTGACACACTGAGTATGTTAGGTCAGCCAAACAAATCATAGGCACATGGTTAATGATATTGAATTTGGAACATCTTACTACTCTGCCCCCAACCGGGGGGTAAATGTCTTCATGCCTACAATGTTTTATTGCAACCAAATATTACTTTTATTTTATGATGAGATGAAAAAACTCATTTTTCCACCTTCTGAATATTACTTAGTGAACAAAAACATTTAATAAGTACCTGTTATGTATAAACAAGTGTTCAATGCTGAGGTACAAAGATATGACAACAAACATTTAGCATGTGCTTATGATGTACACAAGCCACCAGCAGTCCCCTTTTTGGCACTACAGACTGGTGCTCCTATGAGAATCTAATGGCTGATGATCTGGGGTGGAGCTGAGGTGGTGATGCTAGCGCTGGGGAGCGGCTACAAATACAAGTAAAGCTTCACTCACTTGTCCGCCCACCACTCACTTCCTGCTGTGAGGCCCAGTTCCTAATAGGCCACGGACCAGTACCTGTCCACAGCCCAGGCGTTGGAGAACCCTGCTTTACAGGAATGAGCAACTTAGTTATTCCTTATAACAACCCTTACAAGGTAGATACTATTATTATTCCCATTTTACAGATGAAAACTGCACACAGAATTCAAGTAGCTTGGTCGGGAAAACACACCGGGCAGTTGCTAGGCGGACTATGAAGTGACTTTAGAGCCAGAACACTACATTGCCTCTCTTAAATAGAGTGTTGTTTCTCCTTAAGGAATTTATCATCGAAATCCCTCCTGAGGAAGTCATATCCACTGGGAAGCTTTTCCTGAGACTGCATCCCTAATGCTCCCTGGCAAATGGAAGCAATGTGAGCTAGCCATACAGATGGGTAAGGTGCCCCTGCCCCAAGACTAGGGTGATTCAGTCTGGTGAGCAAGCAACAGGGCCCAGGAGGCAGGACTAGTGCTGTGAGTGGGGCCACTGCCACTGGTAAAGGCACACAAGGGCCTGTAGATGAGAAGAGCTGTAGTTGGGCTGGCTGGGCAGTGTCCTCAAGCTGCCAACAGCAGACAGCACCAGTGTGCTGGGCTGGGGACAACCAGAGCAGTGGCTGGAAGGGAGCACTCCTGAATACACATTGGGTGGATGCAGGGAAAAGGATTCAGAACCTGCCCAGGGAAAACTGGCAGCCAACCAACAAAGGGATAAGATGCTTGGGGTGGGAGCGGGAGGGCTGGGGACTCAGAAGCAGCCACCGATACACTGGAGATGGTGATGCATTGACAGAGCCACAAACCCCCACATCCCACAGCTCTAGCTCCAAGTGCTATATGCTTCTAGTATTCACATGACTGTCTTTTCCCAAGATGCTTGGTGCTCACATTATTTTTTTTAAATATCCAGAGGGTAGAGGGAGAAGGGAGGTAGATGGAGTAAAAAGGGTCAAATATGTGGTGACAGAAAGAAATCTAACTATAGGAGCTGTGTGTGTGTGTGCGCGCGCGCCTTACTGTTAAATTGTACATCTGAAACTTACTGAATTTCGTTAACCAATGTCACCATAAAAAATAAAAATAAGTAAGCAAGTAAGTAAGTAAAATATCAACTCTCCTGGCAGGCCAGAAAGTTACTTATTTGACTATACATTCAGAAAGAAAGGGACCAGAGTGGTCGTGGTTGGAGTGCTGGGGGTGACTTCGGAGACATTCACCAAGCGAGATCCAGACACTGAGAGGGGCCCCTTGGATACACAAACTTCAAGAGGTACAAGTGTGAAGCTGCCATAAACAAATCCATCCATAAACAAACCCATTCAGCAGCACCCCTGGCAAGAACCTCTGAGTCTACAACCTCCCTCAAACTATATTTATGCCTTCTCCCACAGTCTCACATCTCAACGGCCAGAAATAAACCCAGGGCTCTCAAACCCGAACCCTTCCTCCTCCCCCGCCATCCAGAGCTCCATCAGCAAGGAAACACAGCCCAGTGCCGCTGGACCAGCCCTCATCTACCGCTAGAACCTCCTTCCGATCCCAGAGGCTTTACTCTCTACCATGTGACAAGGAACATAAAGATCCTTCAGCGTCCATTGATTGAAACATTGAGAATCACCTTGTTAAGAGCTTTTGAAAAGAAAACATAAGGCTTTTTGGTTGATAATAAAGATTAACTGATTAATGATTAACTGTTTAGTACGGGAGGCAATGTATTGATTACCACCTTTAAATAAAGTTTTATAACTGGTTGCAACAAGAGCAACAGGCCATACCTTGGAGCAGAGCTTAGGAAAGTCTCAGGTCCCCTCTACAAACCATTCCCAAGAACTGTCAGCTTTCTCACATCTTTTTATTTATCCCAGAGATACAATTTCAGCATACATATTTTGGTGGTGTTGGTGGGCGTCAAATATTTGCTTATTGTTGTTGAATATAAATACCTATTAAACTTTGTGCTATAATTATTTTAAAACTTCTACACACTTACTGACCTTAGCTAATGGTATTGTCCCATGATATAACTAAAATTCCACAAATACCCTTGGTTAAACTATTACAGTTGATGTAATGTCACCTTCAAATGTTTCACTACAAAGTATGCTCTTTCAATCAGTATGATCCGAAAAGTATATAAATTCCAGTTGTGCACACACAAACACTTTGCTATATGCTGTAGCTTAAAGGAGTCTAAACAGGCATCCTCTCCAACTGATAAGCTACAGGTAAAGGTCCAGTGTATTCTTGATTGAATGTTTTGATTGGTATATAGCATTCATGATTTATAAATTTCCAGAGATTAATAATTCAGAAACAGTAATTTAATGTTAAAGAGGTAATTAAAAATTTGTCTGCCTTTGGATAAAAACAAAAAGCACTTAAAATTTATAAAAAATATATTTGGAGCTTGGTGATTTGATTTTTGCATACTATTTGAGTAACTGGTTTTGAATGAGAATTTCTACTTTTAAACATAAGAGAAATGAATCTGAAATATTACAACAGATGCTATCTATACCTTTTGAATATAAAACCAGTATCTGAGTTGTAAAAATTATTAATGTTATATCAGCCAATAATAATAAAAGGAAATAAGTCTGTTTTCCTCATAGAATTTCAATAAATGTAATCCTAAAAATAATTTAAGTTTTTCCAAATTTTATATATGTGCTACTGGATAACGTTTAGGCCTCTGGTTTTCCTTTATAAAATAGCAGAAGTGGAAAACCATTGTAAATCCTCAGATAAAATCCTTGGTAACGAGCATACGTCACTTGCATGCAAAGCGCAAAGGTGGCAAATTAATCTTGAAGTTAATAGCTAGTCCCTATTTAGGACACAGTTAATTGCATCCATTTTTCATACTAAATAAACATTTGCAATCCAATAATGCACTGCAAAAGAAAAAAAGTAACAGAATTAAAACGTCCTTACCCAGTGGGTTGGCTATTTGCACAAAGTGTACAAATTATTACTTAATAGAGGAAAAGGTTTTTAAAAAGCTTCAATGTCCTTAGAGTCAACATAATCCTGGTGGTAGCAAGGATATAAGACAAAACAATTAAGGGCCACGGTCCTCCTGTCACATGCCCTAGACACAAAGGACCAGGTGCGCAGGTAGAGAGTAGTCAGAGCCTGAGTAAGGACGGGAAAATCAATCACGCCTGGAGAGCCTAGGCACTCATGAAAATAAATTAAGCTACACAGAATTTTCTCTAAAGTTCACCTGGAATGGCCATTCCCTGCCCCTTCTTGCCTTTCAGATAGTCCTGAAAGGAAATAAAGTTGAAGTTTGTAATCAGTACATCTCCACTAATCAACTTTAATTATAATAACAAAGACTATATGGTAGCACAGAAAAATGCATTTAATTTTAAGTGGAAAGAAGAATTAAGATGCATGAGAAATAAAATACGTAAATAAAATACGAAGACTAGACAGAAGATTTTATATATATATATATGTATATATACACATGTATATATATACATATATATGTATATATATACATGTGTATATATACATATATATATACATATATATAATGAAAACAAAACTAGTTCTTGTATTTGTAACAAGAGCATTTTGGGTCATTTGGTCTTTTCCCTATTTCCCAAACTGTCTAGTAAAGTTATATTGTTAAAAGAAAGGCAGTAGACCTAATAATTTGGTTCCAGTATACACAGCTAGTTTCAGGAATAAGATGTTCAAGAAATAAAACTACAGACAGGGAATTTAGGTCACACTCTTTGGAGTGACCGTTAAAGGGACTTGGGTCTCTTTACAAGTCAGGAACCTTTCTCAGATGCAACCAAGCTGCAGGAATCTTTGAGTATAAAAAGTCCTAAAGAATTTCTGTGTCTGTCGTTTTCGATGGTCAACACAAAGCATAAGCAGGACATCAGCAACTATAAACCTGATGAAGTTTCTCACTAACTGCAGAAGAGAAGACACAGGAGCGAGATGACCACAACTTTATGCAAGCCACTTAGGAGAGAGTCTACATATATTTATTTATATAAGTAAATGGTCAGAGACCAGAGATAATTTCTTTTTCTGCTGTAATGAACAGAGCCTAACAGTTCCAATTAGAAGAAGGTGCTATCAGGGAAGAATGGACATAAAGTGACTATCAGGACAAGAACAGTGACCCTCTAAGAAATTTTTCTACACGTGTGAGAGTTGCACATATTGATGTGTTCACATGCACACATCGCATGATTTGCAAACTGCACAGCTGTCCACTGTAATGACACAGTTTTCCACTGTAATGAAAGACAGACAGAAATAAAATGTCTATGTTTCCATTAACTCTAAATCACACACAGACTCAGGGACGCCTTCCAGCAGCACTCTGCCAGTCCACTAGCTCCCCTGCAAGGCTTTCCCTAGGTCACAGACGACTTCATTCCTACCCTTCAGAGAGCCCTATCTGCTTGCTTTCTCCCCAAACACTGTCTCTGGGTCCAGCTGTAGGCACAACAGGCCAGTTGAACCCTGGTTCAAGAAACCGATTTCCCCAAAATAGCTCTGTGAGGTTCTTTTTGAGACTCAGGGCAATGCAGCTATCTCTATAACTGGAAATGGTACTTGGTGGTTGCACTTCGCACCCACTTCTCCAGGCCTTGCCTGCTAGGAAGTCTACTTTTCAGTTACAAGGACTGTTTACCTTGGCTTACAACTGAAGGGCACTCCCGCCCTCAAGTGTGTTTCCCGGTCCTCTGCCTTCATTCACTTATTTTATTAGAGACTGAGGGTAACTGTGCTATTCCAGTAGCAAGAACAGCTCTGGGTCCTTCACTTACTATCTTGAAATTAACAGAGGAATTACAGGTTCTGAGATAACCTAGTATCTAAGTCACACCTCTGATTTTTGCAGTATCCACCATCAAGTTAAATACTCCTTCTGCTGATAAAGCCTTATTGCAGGCAACACTCGCAAGGAGAACACACTTGTCTCCAGGTCTGGGAGCTGACTTTTTAACTTTCGATAGCAATAAAGCCACATAAAAGTTTAAAAATATTTATTTTTAAAGCATTACAGGAAAATCAATAGTGGATTCTCAAAACATCAACTTGCTTAGAATCCTCGCTTCTCACTGTATCATGGAGAACTACAGCTATGTTACAAACTCTACAGCTCTAACGTTACTTAGTCATCCCCTCCAGCATACCCTCCTCCCCTTCCCAAAACTTTTATGAGTGCAATTAATAAAAGGCTCTAAAGTGGGTTACTGCAAAGCCAACAACCATGACAATAATGTTATAAATAATCAGCATTAAGTGTGCATTGAGCATCTTAAATGTGGAAAAGATTAAGTTGGTGCAGCAGAGACATCAAAGAAAATGGAGCTCTCTGGGCACATCCACCACAGTGACAGAAAGGTATATAGGTGCCTGAGCTTATACCAGGATGATTGTGTATATGTGTTGATGATCCTGTATATTTTATGTTGGCCAAACCTTTCTTTAGCAGTTAAAAAACTTAGTGTCAAACATTATCACCCAAAGGTTGTAATTTGCTGTTGTATCCTTAAGTGTCCAATGTCTTAACCCCTTAAATTTGTAAACCACCTTAAGATTTTTTGAAAAGTAAACAAAGATTTCATGACTGGAGCTGAAGAAAAAACAACTCTATTCTGCTAAATAACAAGTTGAGACTCCAGTTACTCGTCATCATGAATTCCTTAGTCCCTGAAGTCATAGGGTTTGGAGAAAATCCAAATGGGATTTTGCTTTTTTTAAATTCCTTATATTGCATTCCTATGGACTTCCTGTTCAAACCATTGTTGAGGCACTTTTATTATTCACAGTCACACGCTTCCACCGTATACTGTGGACTTAGGATTTCCTTCCCCCCAAAAAATTCCTGATGACATTTGGAGATCACCTGGAGCAGTAAATAGGTTGTGTCATTCACGGCATGGCACTCGGCCTGAAAATTCAATAAACATTTAATTAAACTCCCTCCTGATTAGTCAACATACATGTTTAAGACCCAATCCTGGATCTCCTAAGAATATAGAAGTCTGTTTCATGATAATCAATTATTCATATGGTCATCTGAGGTGTGTCTGTAAAGTAATCCATAACTGTTCATCACTTGTTTACAAGCTGCTCATCACCATAGTATCTCAGCTGCTCAGTGCGCTAGATCCGTGGTGGGAAGGTTATAAGCAGCCACCCACGAGGAAAATTCTTACAAGCTGATGAAGATTTGGTGAATGAAAGATGACACTTTTATAAGAAACCGGTAAGAGGAGAAAAGTCCTCACAAATAGAAAATACCTTTAAATAGCTGCCAAAACAACTACGGTTAAAACTAACACATCCTAACAAAATTAAAAAAATAAATTCTAAGAATGATTTGGGGTAGGGGGACAGGAAGAGGACACAGGACCTGGTTAACCAGTTTTGAGCTTCCTTCTGCAATAATATGACTTCTCACTGGGATTCTCTCAACAGGTACTGCCATTTGTTTCAGTTTCCATAATGCAAACCAAACAGTTCAGATGGGAAAGTTTTTGTATAATATCTTGGATGACCTTGAGTCTAGATTTAGTCAACAAATGCTGGTTGAGTTCTTCCCGTGTGCCAAGCACTAGAATAACACACAACCCTGGCACTCACGTGGATCACAATGAGGCAGGGAGACAGAAATGTGAACTCTACCACAGTAGTGTGAAAAGTGTTATAACAAGGGAAGGAGAAAGTGCTATTTGTGGGTTGGGAGGATGGCATTATTTGTTCCTGGGCAGGGCAGGAAGGCTTTACGAAGGAAGCACATAAAATGGTCAAGTTTGAAGGATGAAAACACATTTTACAGGATGTTAAGATAACTTTGGAAATCTGAAAGCCAGTTGCTGGCTTAGACCCCCTCCAAATCCCCACATCTGTGCACCCCCATACTAGGAAGTATGTGTCAAACATACTTTCTAATTTTCTGAGTTCTCAACATGCCTCTAAGACAAACGTGAAATGAAGCTGGAAAACCTAAAGTTTCAGAATCGTCAGGCACTGAATTTAGGAGTATAATTTCCTCTTACCTGTGGGTTCTTTTAGTAATAAGATGCAGATTACTGAGACTCTCAGGGAAAGTAAATGCTTATTACATTAAGATTTTTTTTTTAAGTAAAGTTGGACTCATTATGCATATAAAATACGTCCTTTCTAAAAAAAAAATTTACTGTTCCTTCTTTGTTAGTAGTTAAACCCTATGTTTTCTCTCTCTTTGTAGTTCCTAATACCTTCTACTTTTCCATTCTCTCAAGAAATAGTATCACCCAAGCATTTCCAACTCAAGGGCACACGCTTACATATTCACACACAGTTTCAAAAAAATAATACATGGACTATGTTCAGTGCCAAGTGTTCATGTCATTATATATTTCTTTTGGACATGTTTTATGTTATTAAAGCATGTAAATACTTTATCTCTCTTTTTCCAGAATTCTATTGGCAGAGTCTTACTCCTTTCTCTCTCCAAAGCATTGACTATAATTTCCTGAATAGGAGTCAATAAACTTGGTTGCTGAGAGCTCACCTTTTCCCAACACAGTCTTTGAAAATAATTTAATCTCCTTCCAACAAAAAAACACTTCTGGCTTCTTTTATTTTGCTCATTTCCCAACAGAGGTATTCCATTTCTCATCCTAAAGTTCTACTTTTCCTTTCTGCTATCACATCAAAAATGCCTACGTGAGGCCAAAAACCACGTTTAGTGATAACCTACTTTAAAATCACCCCACGTTGCCTTAAGGATAATAAAACTTTTATCGCAATCACCAAAACATAAGTCAGTAATTTTCCTAAACTCCACTTGCCCACATATAAATATCTCAATTAGGCAGCTTAAAAACCAATGACATTAGAATTTTTTTCAAATATAATAAAACGATGCACAATCTTTATTAGAAGTCATTTTCGGTTTGCTGATTTATGGAGGAGATTAGTATACTTAATTTGCTTCAAGCATGCAAGTTGTTTTCAGCACATCCATAAAACAATGCAAAGTATTCTGTTTGCGTTGAGCCCTCAGCAACTGAACATATGCATGCGCACGCATGCACGCACGCATTCTATGTCCAAAGGCACAAAGTTAACTACATCTTGAAAGAAGGAATTATCACAGCTTCCTGTCTCTCAAAGTCACATCTGTGACTGTACTAGGGACCCAGCTGCTGATGCTGCAGATATATTTTACCCTCCCGGGCACATATTTGTAGGCCAGCAAGTCTACTGCAACCTTGTTTTATGAAGTTTTAGTACTTTTGATCCATGGTATCATATCCCGCAGTGTCAAATGAATTTTATGTGCTGTCAAACACACCCCACTCCAAACAGTTTTACGGAACTCTTCTTCTGCCAGCCCGTTAGTTGCAGACATCGTTATTGTAAGGCATCCTCATAGAAGATTTGACATTTGGCACCAATTTCTCTTAGTGTTTGGGTTACTGGAGAGCTGCATGCAACCGTGATGGGAAGACTGTGGTGGAGATAAACGGAAGGACTGCTGGAAAGCAAGCCTTTCCGATGGTTTTCAGGGCACCTGAGAACCAGCCCACACGGGGTTGTGGCAGGGACTCACCAGAGAAGGAGGGCCAAAGCACAGCCAGAGACACAGACATGGGAGGTACCAAATGGACCTTCAAGAACTGGCTCTGATGGCAGCAAACTAAATCCTCTGGCAGCTTCCAAAAGAGAAGTGGTGTTCGGTCCTGGGCATTCAGACTCTCATTACAAGCCTCACAGTTTAAAAGTTCTTAAGCTAACATACACTAATCAAGCAGGAAGAGAACCAAATAAAGACCTATTGATGTATCAAAAGAGAGTAAAGCAAACCTATTTAGGCAAAAGCTCCGGTTAGTAAGTGAACACCTACCCTTCAATGGCTATTTCAACTGCCACCACTATTAGATATCCAGAAATCTATCCTGGGAGAGAAAGAGGATAAGGTCCGGAACAGGATTTAACTTTTGATATTGTCTTTAAAAAAGAAAAAGAGAAGAAGAGCCACAGCACTCCACTATAGGTATTTTCTATTAACAATATTTATAAATATAAAATGTCTACTCAGTTATTACTAAACTACGGTGGTTTTCTACATTAGAGTAAAAACGAGAAAAATCTTTGGGAGCAAAAAGCAAAATAAAACAAAACTAAAAAATTAGATAAATTCATATTGCTAACGATTGGCAGCTGAAGTAATTGAATTGCAAGTGAGAATCATGTTAGAGGTCTACATAATAATTAGCTGCTGCCTTTTCATGTTTTCTCCAGTCACATACTCCCCAATGGAGTATTTAGCAGACTTATTAGCAAATAAATGCCCAACTAGAATTAACTAGCACCTCATTCTGGAAGGCTGCTCTTGGCAAAAGTGTAATATCCACAAGGCAGAGCAATCTGATTGCTGGTGTGCACTGTGGGCTGTATTCCTCACATTCTTTGGAATAACACATATTACATCAAATTTCAGAGTGACAGGTCTGCAACACCTAACTTCACTCAACACCCTGCCACTGGACAACATGGAAAGGGTGAAGTTTCTAGACCCTACCTACGAGACAACTTTCCAAGCTTCACAGCTGGCCTTGTACTTGAAACATATTTAGTGAAGATTTGCTCACATAAATGCAAAAGAGCTTCCTGGTCCCTTGGCTCAGAGACAAATGGAAGGTAAGGGAGCTGGCAGAGAGGGCAGCGGGTCCCTATTCAGAGACAAATTATTTCATCCTCCCAATATGAGGCACCCAGATACCACAAACGGCCAGTGCCCCTCTCCCCACCCCTCCTTCCATACACTATTACTGTGATGTTTCTTTAAATTTAGTCTGCTCCTAAAGGAGACTCCCTGGCAAGTGAAAACAGCAGCAAAGGTAAAAGAATGCTGAGAATTTGGCTGCTGCCTGCAGTATTAGGAAGAACAGCAATTACTCAACTCTCCTAGTGTCAGAGGCAGAAATGAGCATGTGAATTTCAGCAAGTTTGGGCCTGTCTTTGCTCAAGCTTCTCCCTTAGCATATGTCACCTACCTACGTCGTTGTCGTAATAATTAATGAGGTAAATGAGAAAATGGAGGAAGAGTGCAAGCAGCAGGCCAGCCCAGACTATAAAAGAGAGGCATAAATTCTACCTTGAATCCAGATTAGACCACAGTTAATAAGGCTTAAACATTGCCAGCACTTATACGATGTCACTAACTTCCCGATAACGATGTTTTGCTGTCTCCACCACCTCACACTGAACGTTAAGTATGGGAGAACTCTACATGTGTACCTCCAAGCCCGTATGTCCACAGCACTTGGCAAAGAATCATGTAGGCACCACCACTTTTTCCTTTCCTAGCTCTGCAAATACAAGGTAATATTTGACTCCTGCCCAGCAACTCTTTGTAATAAAAACATAGATCTTATAACCAGAAGGGCTTTAAGATGGCTGGTTCAGTCCCCTTCCCTTCAGGTAAGTAACTGTTTAATTCCCTTGAGAAATTAAGGCAAAGTCAAGTCAAGGGAAGTTGAGGAGGTTTTAATTTAAGTTACTGAACTAGCTACTGAAAAATGAAAGATCAAGAAGCCACAGCTATTTTTTCTCCTTTATCAAGCTATTCTCATGTACAAGAATTTTGTGATATTTACCCTTCTGAGCAGCCTTAAATCCTTCCTGCAGAAAGCTAAGATATACACAAATCCACTCATTCTTTTGGTTACAATATGGAAAATTGTCTTTCCATTTTTATGTCATAGATAGTGGTAATAAATTTCCTTAAAATTTGTCTGTAATATGAGAACTTCAGTGGTTCTGAAAAAGACAGAGCATACCCAATCTTTCTCTAACCATTTAATAATCCTTCTACCTTGGCTTTCAGAGATAAAACTGTCTACCATCTATCCCTTTTTCCTTACTCAGCATGTAAATGCAAAGTTCTAAACTATAGAAAGTGCAAAGCTACATGAAGGTTTTCAAGATCTGCCATTGACAAGATGATGGACTATTCTTCTCTCAACTATAACCATACCCTCTAAGGGGACCGAGCCCACACATCCCGTGTGGACAATTTCTCACACGTTACAGGGCTGAAATGGTCCAATTATGCTCTTATTACTAAAAGTCTTGTTCAGGCCAAACTTCCTCAAGGTAGCTTTGCCTTATTTTGGCAGGTCTTTTGAAGTCTTAAAAAAGAGATATCACAACTGTCCCATATTAAGGTGCCTTTTGTTTTATCACAACTGTGAACCGTTTTGCTTGTGGCCTGTGGATAAGAAGCTAAATAAGTTACCTCTTGTAGACCAGGCCTTTGCAGGCTCAGGTTTCATTCTGCCCTGCCAGAAATTCCTTTCTGTTTTGAATCTGAGATGTTTGTTTATGGTTTTTGTTTTGAAATGCTAAATAAGACAGGCACAGTCTCTAGTTACAGCCTACAGTATTTCTTTCTTTCCTTCCTTCCTTTTTATTTTTTTTTTAACCTTGCCTTAGCCAGAATAACTAATCGTTAGGCCTCTGCTAAAATTTCCAAATAGCAGACTCTTCAAATTATCTTCTCAGGAATTTGAAATATAAAATGACAACACCTTAAAAATATAATTAACATGTAATTTCCTTTCTTAAATGTTTACAAGACAAATGTTCCCAGGATATTTCAAATTAGGGTGTTACTTTTCAATTTGACAAACATATTTAAATAAAACCTTGAAATTTGGAAGTTCATCTCATCTTGCTGGTAGTTTTCATGTTTGAATACCAGTACTCTTGAAGAAAGAGGCACTACAATAATTGTAGTTTCTAAAAGAGTTTCTGGGAAAAAAATCAATTTCTACTGTGTGATAATAATGTTTGGTTGTCAAGAAGATGAAGAAGTTGTCAGCCACTGACCCCAAGGATTGCATCTTCATCAAGGTCTTTGCCCTTGTTCCATGATAGCCAGTATAAAGCATTTGCTTTGTGAGTTCGGTCACTATCTACTTGATAAAAGTAATACTTCCAGACATGAAATAAGTTACAGCTGTGGGACCACACCTACATTAGAAACTGAAGAGAAAAGAACAGCAGGTATTTTAATTCTAGGTGTTCTCTTCTAGCTTTCCACTGTACCACAGACTCTCCAGAGAAACCACAAGGCAAATGCACAGTTAAGCTGCATGTACCACAGGGGATCAAGGAAAGAAACGCAGGTGGACGCTGGGCCCCACACCATCCCCGACTCATTCCAAAGCCTTGCCCTTGCCTTTGAGTCCGCCAGGCCTGCTGCTGCTTCCTTCTGTGACCCCGGTGACCCCAACCTGGCCTTGGCAATACTCCTGGGGTCTGCAATGTCTCCAGGGATGTCTGGAAACAGAGAAAACCTCTAACGATAAAAGGAAGTTTAATTCACTTTCGTGAAACCATATGCCATGAATATTACGATGTGTCACCTATTCAGAACTCTTAATTTCAAATAGCTACCTGGAAGTAAGGAGTCAAACCACAAAGTTGAGCAAAGTCCACATTCTGCTGAAACACCAAGGGGGCTAGGAATTACAGTCACACCGGATCAGAACAACAAATGTTTTCCTGGTCCAGGGGCCCACGAATCATGGCCCCTTGTTCCAGGTATTTCACAGACCTGTTCTCTCCAACAAATGAGACCAAAATTCCTCCAGCTGACTTCCCAAAGAAGAGACTCAGTTAAATGTGAAGGAGGTGTATTTCCAAAAAGTAGATATTTAAAAAACTTATGTATAGAAAAAGCTAAGAAAATGAGAACATATGGAAAACTATGGAAATTAAGATTAATGTTAATTATCTTTTCAAAATTTACACACACACACACACACACACACACAATCTATGTGACAATATATATATGTGTATTTTCTCCAATCCTCATTATAATATTTACTTGACAGAAAGCTATTAATACTCCATTTTCACAAAAGAGGAAACTGTAGCCCCAAACAACTAAGCAAGCTGGTCATTCAGTTAACAAAAAATAACAACAGAGCTGAGATTTGAACACAGGTTTGGCCTGCCCCAGGGCTATTTTCTGTTTCCTAAAACATCTGCTCAGAGTGAAAGGAAAAAGGGAAGGATACCCCCAGGCCTTTCTGGGTGCCACGCCCTCCACTAAATCCTTCCTTACAGTTGAGGCGGAGTTAGAACCCCTCTTAGTTCTCCTGAGGTGCTCAGCGCTTCCTTTCCTCAGGGCTGAGCAGCTGGGACTGCCTTAGTCTATAACTGACTATCTTAGGTAACTACCATAAATTAGGCCAAGGCCTCTGTGAAAGCATGGCCCCTATATTATTTACTTTGTTTGAAAAATAATCATCATTCTAGCAGGTAACGTTACCAGGTCTTATTATATGTCACACTCTGTGCCACATGCTCTACATATACTAAAAGTGTGGTCCCAAGACCAGCAGTTTGACATCACCTGGAAGTTTATTAAAAACGCAATCTCATGCCTGACCCAGACCTACTGAATCAGAACCTGCGCGTTTAATAAGATCCCCAGGTGATTTGCGTACACATTAAAATTTCAGAGGCCCAGTTTTTTCTCATTTAATACTCTAAACATAAGTGATACCTATTACTACTAACAGATAAAGAAACTGAGGCTTAGAGAAGTGGTATCACTACCATATAGCACAAAAACCAGATCCATATAGTATTTGCTCTATGTGAATGACGGATGTACCACATATTTGTGACAGATGGAAGGGAAGCAGGCAAGGCTAGAGAGAGAACAGAGGAATGGACTGGTTAAATGTCTGACCTCTGGTTTTGCCAAGTTTGTACCAACTATGGCAGCAGGTGGGACTGGGACCCCATACAGGTGAGCTGTAGCAAGACAAGCTGTTTCCGGAGCTCAAGCCAGGCCCAATCCTGTGAACATTCCAGGAGCTAGGAGCGAATTCTTCTTCCAGAATATAAGTACATGAAGAAAAATGTACATTATTGATTGCAGGAAGTTTAGGTGCCCTCTGTTCCCCAAATGAAACATCAGCCCACAGATAAATGATTAAATTTACAATTTTTATGACAATGCAGAAAATTCCAGGTCCTGCTCTCTTTACTTTTACCCCAAATACACAAATTTTGTAGAAATTTAGACAAAGCATAGCAAATGGGCATCAGGAGGAAAGGAAGCAAATAAGTTCAGAAGCTTTTAAATAAGTTAAGCATTTATGATGTTGGGGGCAGGAAGGGAGAAGAACTGAACTCAGTAATTCCATTCCTTTCTAAGAGCCCAAACTCCTCACTACTGATGATGACCAATTACGCAGGTAGATAAGGATTGAGTGGAACAAGAGGAGCCCATATCAAATTGTTTTACTTAGACTGCTTAGTAGCTTTGTTATTATTGTTTACATATGTCAGTCACCCTTCCAAGTGCTTCACAGAGATTCACTAAGGCCATATAGCAACACTATTATTAACCCCACTACACAGAAGAGAAAACTGAGATGCACAGAAAAGCAGAATGCAGATTTGACCTCAGAAACCAAGTTTCTAAGCATCACACTTTTACTGAGGTATAAGTGTTTCACATGGGGAATTAATCTGGGTTGGGGGTGGGAGGTAAGGAATTGAGATCTGTTCATTTTGTAACAGAAGAGAAAGGGGTCATTTTAAAAAATGTCTTTTTTTTTATATGGTCCTAGAATGAACACTTAACCAGTGTTTATCATGAGGGCATTCTTAAATTTAAGTATATTCAACAACCCCTCTGTCCCTAAAACTGAGAATGGTCTCCATGATTTGACCAGGCTAACTGGCCGGACAAGCTGCAGAGAGTGGGCGAAGTCAGGAGATGCTGATAAAGGGACACCTCTCAGTTCACTGCCCACGCTCATCTGCCTAAGGGAACAAGCTAGAACAAAAAGAAAATCACTCCCAAAAGGCAACTTGCCATTTTGAACCACAGCTAGTAAAGCGTTAAGAATGTAACCTCATTGTTACATGCTGGGAAACAGTGATGTGTATTTTGCACAGGTGCTGAGAAGAATGAGTGGGATACCCTCCGCCACCAAAAAGGGCTCCTACTTATACTTTTAAATCTAGTTCCGATTCAAATTCTCCTTTTCAGCTTTGCCACCAGGAACTGAAAAGGTCATCTCAGATGCAGTGATTCCTAGAACAAATTTTAAACACATATTTCACTCATCAACTAATCATACACAAACTCGCGAAATCACTTCTACTTGGCCTGAACTTACGTAGACTTTTTAAGGTCCTCCTGCTTTATTCTTCATCTTGATTAAAAGAGTGTAAGGAGTGGGGAACTGGTCTGAGAGGTCCCCAGGCTCTCCAGCTGCTCCCCAGGCCCACCAGAAGGCCTTGTACAGAGCAGAAGATCAATGAATGAGTGATTGATTTCTATGCAAAGACAAGTCAGATCTTTGAAAATTCGGCTTTGGAGAATTTGGCTTCTGAGAAGGAAGGCTTTCAGACTGATATTCATGCCATGTTTGGCTGGTCCACTGTCTCTTACTCAAATAATTAACTGAGCTTTACTAATGTGTATGCAAAATCCTAATACTGCATGTGACATGTGGAACACAGTATTACTGGCGAACCTGCTTCACCTAACATATTTACCTTCCACTCACTTTGTCACCTCCTATATGGTGGTATTTTCATAGTGAGGCAGCACTGCCATCTCTCATGTTAGTGCAATACTTGAAAGACGTTAAACATACCCACATTTTTCAGGAATTTCACAATTAATGTCTGGAATGTGTTTTGGATTATTCTTCAAAGGATGACATAGTTGCCCTAAGATGAATTCAATATTTTTCCCTTCTCTCATTTGTCATTCTTTAGTCCTCCCACTCCATTATCTTTTTAGGGTTATCTGTTTTATCCGTTTCCCCCAACTTCATAATGCCTGCCCCCTGCATCCCAGAGGTGTTGTTCGTCCAGATCATCACATCTTAATCAAGCCCCACAAAACACAGAAACCTGCACCAAATCATTAAATATCTCCTACAGCTGAATATAATGCCCAGTGTTTAAGGACTGTTCAGTTTTCCTTCATAAATAAACCTGTCTGTTCACAATTGCACTGCCAACATATTGCTTGTAAGATTCTCCTTGTCACTGTTAAATATGTGTTAACGGCAGCAAACATCTCCAGACATGCTATTTTTGCCTTTCTGGTCCTATACAATTCATTTGCCCTCTGCCAAGTGCTTTATGTGACTGGACTCCTCAATAACAGTGAGGATTCTGTAAGCTTGAGAGTCAAAGTGAAGGTCATGAAGTCCTGTTATTTGTATACATGCAGTGAATAGTATCTCCGTGTTTTATCAATATTTACTTTTGGGAGGAACTAATTATTTCCTTGTTTACTTGCATTGGTCTCTCTTCCCAAACCTTATTAATAGGCCTTCTGCTTGCTTCTGTAACATGGAAAAGCTCACTTTACCTAAAGACTTTTAGGTAAAAAAAGATGAAACACATTACTCATTAAGGATTTTGAGATGATTAGAAGAGAAACTATAACCTTCTAATGGCAACAGTATCAGAAAAAACACTTTCTGTTCTTTGCTGTAACCTTGGTTCCTCTACTCACTGCCCCATCAAAAAGTGGCTAAAAGGGAAGTTTAAAACAAAAGGATTGTGTTTTGAAAGAGGCAGTTTTGGGACAGTAGCGGTGAAAACACGAAAGTTAAGTTCCATAAAGATGAAGCCACTGAGTAGTCACTGGAAGCAAAGTCAGTGCTTATCTACCATGGTGATCACCTGGATCCAATACAACTAAGTTCTCAGAGCAAAACTATTCAATAGTGTCCACCGGGTCCCAAATCACTCTGTACTCACAGACTGTCAAATTCAAACCATCATTTGCCCTTTTCTTAGAGAAAGCTGATCATACTCCCTGTACCTTGCCCCACCCCTTATAGAAGCATAAGTACTATTTCACATTAGGAGGAAAATATGATCATCACCGCCTTGTCTCAAGATATAATCCTCACTATCCCATCAAAACATTCTTCCTAGAAATATTCTACTTCAGTTGCTTTTCCAATGCTCCATCTTTTATCTCCCAAAAGGTATCCTCCCATCCAGTCTTCTTTCTCAAGAGTTCAGGATCCAAACTCGTTTTATCTGGCTTCTAGGCGATTTACCTGGAGGCAGGCAGCCTCGCCAAGAAACAGGCCACTTAGGATGTTGTAAAAGGCACAGGAAAACTCACCAAATGGAAATGGGAAAGAGACTTGAGCCCTCCCCGGGAAGAGAAAGTATTCATTAGACTGAGAGAAAGCAGAGAAAACCTTAGGTACCTGGCTCTATACGCTATTTTTAAAATGTACTTAGCCAAAAACTTTTTTTAAAAAGAAATAATTAAATCAGGATTTACTTAATAACAATCTAAATGATGCTGAAAAGTTCAAGTGTATGTGTCACATGATTCACAGGACTCAACACTTCCCATTATTTAACTTTTCAGAAAATATTTTTTTTCAGTATTCTTTTTCTACAGAGAGCATGGTTCATTTATTTTTCCAATGAATGTTTAGTGAGAGCCTACTGTGGGCTGGCGTGCCTTAAAAATCTAAGGCAGTAAGCCACAAGTTGGAAGGAGTCCATTTCTGCCTTGATTTATTATCTAACTCACTTTGCGAACTACAGTTAAAAACATGATTTTTCGCCCCCACGAAGCCTGTATGAGATGGAACACAAATAAAAATTACTGCAAGTTGGCAAATAGAGCAATGTAATTTGTATTTAAATCATGTCATTGAAAGCAGGTAGCTTAGTCATGATAATATTTCTATACCATGCAATATGTTTTCTCAGTGGAGCCAATTAAATAAGTTTTTCAAAAGAGTTTTCATTAACAGATACAACCAGTAGGGGTCATTTTAGTGCAAAAATTGCAGCAAGAGACTTCAATATGTATAAAATATATCAATTTCTATTCACGTTAGTTATGATAATCACGCTTCAGAGCATGAATCTCTAAATAAAAATGGAAACGAAGGGAAACACTGGGCATTGAGAATTTCTTGCCAAGTAACAGAGAAACAAGAGGTCGGCAACTTCCAGATGATTACTGACATGTAAAGACTCCTTTAATTCTTAAAAAAGGAAAAAATCACTTAAACTATATTTTTCATAAATCTTGTAGTAAAGTGAAAATAATGGAAATTTTATACACACTATTGAGAAATCTGCCTAAATTCAACCATTTTATAATAAATAAAAAAACCATTTATATATAAATAAACCATTTATATATACACATATATGTGTGTGTGTGTGTATACACATATATATAAAAATAAATAGAATATTACACCAGTTAACACTATCTTTCTTACTTTGGTTTCATGGATTCAGAATGCAACTTGACTGCTGCTTTTAGAATTCTAAAAAAATGAAACAAAATGCCCTGAGCACACAATTTTGGTAGCCGAAGACAGGCCTGCTAAATGAAAAGTGTTGCTAGAAACATGAATTTAGATATAATCATGGCAACAAATACTTCCAAGCATTTTCAAGGCTAATACCAAATGCACAGGGCGTTATCAGAAGAAAGGAAGCTAGGAGAGATCGCATCATTTCAGAGGAATGAGAGGCTCACCAACGAACTGCCAAAATAACTCTAAGCTGTGACACCAGGCTATTGTTGCCAAAACACTTGATTGCTGTGACTGTTCCCTGGGCTCCGCATTTCCTCCACCAGAAATATATCATGGAGAAACAAAACAAGGGTTCGAATCTTTAGAGCCTCCAAAAGTCCTCAAAGCACAGCAGTTTCCACCGCATTTAACCTTGTTTCATGTTGCTTGTTCTTTTCAGATTTATGGGAAGCTGGCTTAAGTCAATTGTACACTCCAAGTGGCATCTTTCAAGCTAAGTCACTCAGAATTACTTAAGTCAAACACATGAAATTGTATCAGAAGTTAATCTCCTGGCCATTTTTCCTGATGTGAGAAATAAAGCGTTATAAAATGGGACTTAAACACCGGATGAGAGCCTTTTGTATGTCAGGCAAATTGAACTCTAAACTCAGAGTCCTAAGGGCCTTAGCAGTACACATCCCTTCCTTCTGAGAAGAGTTCCCTTCACTCATTACTGCCCACTAGCTTCCAAACCAGAAAGGCCGCCTCGATTTTCCAGAAAGCAAACTCTAAAACTACAGGTATAAATAAGTATATGTGTGTCCTTAAAGAAAATCATAGAATTGAAGCCTTTCAGTAGAATCCATTTACCCTTAAGATCGAACCCCTTTTTTCAGTATCCCAGCACAATAAATAAACACATACATACTTAAGAATGCTTCAGAATAAATCCTTCCTTCTGTTCTCTAGATGCTGGCTGTGAGTAGTAAGGAAGGAGGGGACAGGGGGCAGAGGGCGCCCGTCCCTGTTCCTGCGGCTCCTCCAGGGTAAGGCTGCTGCTCCTCTGCTCATACACCAGGATGCCCAGCAAGAGCACCATCGCCCCCAACGTCTGCCTGAGCAGGGATCTCACTTTTAACTCGTGCTCTGTTCATTAGCCAGATAAAAAGATCTCACTGCCTCTGTCTAGACCCTAAACCACACCAGGCACCCTGAGGCTGAGGCAGGCGGGCCTGGCTTGAGGCCAACACCCTCCTACAGAGGTTCTCCCAACGAGGGGAGGCTCCACTAGCCTATTCTCTTTCTCCCTCCATCAGTCTGGACAGGGCTCAGGGAGAAACCAGAACAACAATCCTCGCTGTCAAACAAAAAAAGAACCGGCGACGCGATTGGAAACACGCGGACACCTGATCTTAAAAAGCAGGCACTAATAGAAATAACTTTCCACCCCCAGGTGCAAGCCCCCTCCCCCGTTCATTCAGGAAAGAAAGCCTTTGACGGTTTTCAATAGGCAAACACATGAGTAACCGCTGTATGTAACTTCCCCTGGGCTGTCATATTCCCGAGCTGAAACTGATTTACACGCGAAGGAGGAGGAAGGGGGTGAAGGAAGAGCGCAAGGAAAAAATAATCAAAGAGTCACAGGGAGTGAGCTGCAGACACGTTTCCTCCGCCAACAGAAAATTTCGCGGACCGTGTGTAGCACGCGGCTCCACACTACGCTACTGTGGGGAGGGTGGCGGGGTCGGACTCCCCGAGATGCCGGCGACAGCCTCTGCAGTGGCCCCTGCCCGCGGCGCCCACGCCTCGGGGTGCAGGGCCGAGCCAACCCACCCAAGCCCGAATGGCCACACGTGTGCGAATCTGTGAGGGGCCAAGGGACGGTCCCCCACTCGCCCACCCCCAGCCACGAAATCCAACCTCGCCTGCGCCTAGCCAGCTTGAAGGGGTGGGGGGGGCACAGGCTGTGCGCGGGAATGGAGGGACGCGGGGCTCCCTCCCGGGGCCAGCGACCACCCCTTCTCCCGTGGAGCCCTCTCTCTTCGGGAAAGTCGCGGCCAAACTTTGTTCGGCGCAGCCAGCACCGAGGGGGCGGCGCGGGCCAGGTGGGAGGGGGCCCGCGGCGGGCGGCCGTACCTTCGCAGACGCCCACTTCGTACTCGGTGATGGAGTCGCCATTGAGCGGGGGGCGGATGACACAGCGCAGCCCCCGGTCGCAGGCTCCGTGCAGCCCGTAGGCGCCGCCGCAGCTCTCGTTCCTCTGGCGGGCGCACATGTAGCAGCAGCCGCAGACGCCCTGGACGATGCTCCCGGGGCAGCTCCTAGGCTCTTCGCACTTGGACTCGTCGCAGGGCAGGCAGACCAGCGCCCGGGTGCCGGAGCGCGCCAGCAGCAGCAGCAGCCCCAGCAGCGAGACCAGGAGGTGCCCGCAGCCGGCCAGCCCCCTGCCCCCCGCCACCAAGTACATCCTCCTGCGCCGCCGCCGCGTCCTCCTCGCAGCCGGGCCAGGAGCGGGGCGGGCGCCCTCCCCTGCGCGGGGCACACGCGCCGCCGCCGCCGCACCCGCAGCCCGCGGTCCTCGCTGCCCCCCTCGGGGCCCCCGGGGCGCGCCTCCCCTCGCGGGGCGAGTCCCCCGCCCCCCGTGCGGGCCGCGCCGACCCCGAGCCCACTAGCGTTGGCGCCAGCGGTGGCTCCCCCTCCTCCTCCTCCCGGGAGGGAGGGAAAAAAAGGAAAAAAGTTTCCTCCCGCAGCTCCGGCTGAACCCAAACTTCTGGCGGCGGCGGCGGCGGCGGCTGCGCTCGGCTCCAGCCCCGGCCGGCGGCGCCTCCTCCCTCTCCGCCTCCGCGTCGGCCGGCCCCGCGGCGCTGGCGGCGGCGCAGCCTCCGGCCGGTCCCCGCCTCTCGAGCGGCGGAGTGGGCGCGGTGGCGAGGCAGAAGGTACGCGGCGTCCGCTTCGCGCGCCCAGCTCGCCTCACTCCTGCGCGGCTCCTCCGGGCGCTTGTTTATGGCTCGAGCCTCAGCCGCTTGGGCTGCGCCCTCCCCCATCCTACCTCATCCCCCAGCCCTCGCCCCCCCCGCGCCGCGCGCCGCTCATTGGCTGCCCCCCCCCCCGGCCCGCCGGCCCCCTCCCCTCCCCCCGCCTCCCTCCCGGGCGGCCCGGCCCTTCCTCCCTCGCACGCCTCCACCTCCTCCACCTCGCTCCTTCCTTCTCCTCCCGGAGCCCGGCGCACCAAGCCGGCCCTGCGGCCGAGCCTCTGCGCGCCTCTCTCCGCCGGCGCGCTGCGGCTCGGGGTTTGGGGCGCACCCGGGGAGCGGGTAGAATCGCAGCGTCCCGAGCGCTTGCCAGCACCCTGGCCACCGTGGCCGGCCTGGGAGGCCCGAAGGCGAAATCTCCCGGGCCAGTTCTGAGTTCGGAGAGTGGCGGGTATCCCCGAAGCTCGGGGCCGAGGGGATCGCTGCAGCCTGGTCTGGGGCACCCCGCCTGATCCAACCGCGGGAAAGGGAAGCATGCATGGAACCTCCGCAAACTGGATGAGAATCCATCTTCCACCCGAGCTGGGAATAGACTTTGTAAAAGATATTATGTAATGGAGTCTCGGGAAGCTCGAGACGCCTCCAGCAAAGCTGCTGGTGAATTAATTAAGTGCTTTAAACGGTCTAGGTAAATATTTCGCGGCGGCTGGGGAGGACTGTTGGGGGCTGCTGTAGCATGAGTTGAATTTTAACTGTCCACATCCTGTATGTTTTGTCGCTGTGCTGTCTGCGTCGAGGTGCTATATTATGGAAGGGGGTGGGGAGTGAATGGAAAGTAACAGCTGAATTTTTTTCCCTTGAGTAAAGCCGAATACTGGATTATCACAAGTCTTGACATGACTAGATCCGTATATCTCATGCATCATAAATGTCATCTGAAATTGCCCTTTTCTTTCCCAAGCTCATGGACGAAAGTGGTGGGTTTTCGTTTTTTCATTTATTATGAATATTAATAAAGAAGATGAATGCTTAATGTTTTTTGTGATAAACTAGGATTTTTAAAAAGCACCAGAAGTGATGCAAAATGCGTCGCGAGGAGACTGTTTCCCTTCTGTGATTGTCAGTAGAGGCTCTGTAGTGGACTACCATTCACAGGATGTGTACCAGAGTCAATAAAATTGGAGAATTACCAAGAAATAACTTGGATCAGTGTGGGGAAAAAAAAATCCGGTCCAGGGGCAGGTGTGAGGTGGGAATGGCCAGGGGGCATTCTGATCCAAAATGGTGGGACTGCGGGAAGGTGGCAGCCAAGTGGATCCTGAAAATCATGACTAATGAACCAAAAGTTAATGGCATGGCAGTGTAAGGAGAAAGGAAACAAAGATGCCTTTGAAATCCTCTGTTTGTGGAACAAATTTATACTTATTATAAATATTTTGGTTTAACTACTCTAATCCTGAATGGAAAAGCCAAAGTTACCAGTGGAATATTCCCCAGTCACTGGCATCAGAAAACTAAACATTTCTCCAATCATATTTCTTTGTCCTGAAGAAAAGAGGAGGCTCGTTAATGATCACTGATTATCAGAGGGTAATAGAGAAGATGTTTAAAATTGGAAAAGAGAGAGTGAGCATCCCATTTTCTAGAAGGTAAGCCCTTCTCGAGCTGTTGGGATGATTAGTTTCCAGGGATGTTGTACAGACAATTCCCACAGTTGTGTAGGAGGTCAGATTTAGATGATCTCCAAAGGACCTCATGTCCTAAGATATAATTATAAATATTAAGTGGTAAAATCATTTAAAATGTGCTAGGTTTTTTATTAGCAAAATTCAAAAATTAATGCCACGCAGCGCTGTTTAACATGATTGTTTCTTGTACCCCAACTAGGCAGCAGCACTTCACTGTGAGATTTGCCAACAAACTGTCATCATTGTGCTGTGTTAAAAGGCTCTTTCCACTCTTGCAGAGGAGGTTATCTATATTTCTATTCAAATGCAAGTATAAAGACATTATTAAAACGTAGCAGATAACATTGTAGGACTCAACAGGAAAAGCCAAGGTCAGATGATGGAAGAATGTACAGAGCCACTTTTGTTTGAAAAAGAGTCATAATCATTGTCAAATTCTTGCTTTTTTGTTTGTGTTTTTTATTTTCTTTTTTTAAGACACTGTATCAAGGGTTAGAGAAGCTAGGGATTGAATACAGGCAAGGGACAATATAGAGGTCACCAGTACCATCTGGAAGGTAGATAAAGGCTGACTCTCATGAGAATTCAAGCCTGACTTAGAAAGGACTGGAGCGAATCTTAAGACTTAAGATGGATATATCAGCTCAGAAATTTTAAGTTACATGTGGTCCTTTGCCATAGAATTAATAGAGAAGCAAAGGAGAAAACAAGAAAAGTTACTTGAAACCTGTAACTAGTGGCAAATAAGAAATCTGCAAGGGCCTGACAGTTTCTCAGAAACCAGAGTGAACCAGGAGCTCAGTTACAAAATAGCTGTTTCTTCCTCAGATCCAGGAGTTGCTACAAAGTGGCCAGAAGCAAGAGGATGAAATTGATGCTCAAACACAGAAGAATTTCCTCATCTTTTAGAGATCAGACTAAGGATACAGAAGAGAAGTTGGGTGGGCCCAACATGGTGGCAATTGGGAGTCAAAGAAAAAAGTGAACTGGGAAGGATTACATAGACCCTGAAAGACATGTAGAAATGTAAGAATCACACATGGAACATACTTTAATGCTTCCTCCTCTGGGAAGTGTCTTGAGCTTATTCCCTTATTTCCCTTATCTATCCTATAACATTTTATAAGTACCTCTGCTTGTGGCATTTATCATGTTATGTCATAAATCTTTCTCTAGATAGCTCTGATCTCAGATTGACAGCTGATTGGAGGGTCATGATTTATAAGAATGCATACATGTGCGTGAGTGAATTGAAAAAGAGAGAGAGGGAAATTACAGACCAAAAGTTATTTTGAACATTCTTGTCTGTGGCCTTCTCCTATGGTTTTAGTAAATGCCTCTAAAATAAGCACTTAAAAGGATGGTTGAGGCAGAAGAGAGTTTTCCAAACTAGGAAGAAAAAAAAAAAAAGAATCCTCCGGATAGGAAAGGAAAGGGAATTAGAATATACGACTGATAGATTTCTGGAAGTAGAGATAGCCTGCCCTCTATTGGTCGTTGGGGGGTTAGATGGGAGGAGTTTGCACATTATTGAAAATGTCTGCAAATTCAAGTGGCCAATTGAGGGCCTAACAGAAAGTGGAAATGAAAGGGCAGTAGACAGAACTCTACTGTTAGAGCCCTCCTCTCTGACACAGCCTCCCTACTCTAGTCACACTCTAAGATGTGTATGCTCTTTATGTTTTCTCTTTCTGAAAAGAAAAAAAAAATGTAGAAGTTGCTTGTTAAATATAACATACACGCTTTTAGAATGGAGTTGCACAAGAGTAAAAGTCTCGTTTTATAATGATGTTCCATACGTATTAGAAAGACTTATGAAGAGAGCAGGGAACGGGTCTATCTTTTTCCATTCTCTTCCCCCCATTTCTCTCATCCCCCTCAGCTGGAATAGTCTCTACATGGGTTCTCAGTCTAGGCTTGGGCCATTTCAGTGATGTAAGGAGACACCTAGTTTGGAGGCTCAGCCATCTGAACTTGAACTCTGGATCTGGTACCTCATTTTACTACGGGAGTTCCTGTCTTACCTAGCCTGCCTGTGTATGGTAACTGCTCCAGAACTACTAGAAAAGTTGTAAGTTAGATTGTTTTGACTGTTCTAGGTCTCTTGCATGTCCATATAAATTTTAGGATCAGCTTGTCAATTTCTGCCAAAAAGTCAGCTGGTATTTTGATAGGGATTCCATGTAATCTGTAGATCAGTTTGGGTAATATTGCCATTTTAACAATATTAAGCATTCCCACCCATGATCATTTTCTTTCCATTTATTAAATTTTGGCCTAAATTCATGCCCCTCCTCCTCTCCCTCCCGTCCTCTCCCAAGTTTGAACATGGTATTTATCCTTTCTGAATTTGCTTCCTCCTTTGTAAAATGGAGACAACAGTACCAACCACACAGGGTACTGCATGAATAAAATGGTGGTTCTCCTTTTGTGTTGTCATTTTTAGAATCCCTTAAATTAATTGTCACCTCAAGTTTTATGCCTGAACTGGAATCCCTGCTATATGATATCTCAGCATCTATCACTATGCAATATCTGTCTGACCAGATATTTACTTCTTTTTTTTTTCCTTTTTATGATCTTGTTGATCCCACTTTGGCAGTTTGTTCAGAGTTGGAGTCGTAGCCTCTGTGAACCCATTCCAGTCTAAGACTTATTTTAAAGGACATTAATTAAAAATAATGATAATGATAGTAGCAGCTAAGCTTTATAGAGTGCTTGCTAATAAACACTTCACATGGGTTATTTTAATTAATCTACAGACTAGCCCTATATATGATCTCCAATGGCTTGTATTGTCTTCATTTTATAGTTGAGAAATCGTAGGTGCAGAAGGTTGAATGACTTGCAAGGAGTCAGAGCAATGAGGACGACTATCAGTCTGCCTTGAGAACCTGTATATTTGACTGCCTCATGCACTAAGTTGGAAAATGGAGAGTTGCTTTTCAATTTTATTGCTTTTTGTGTTCCTAATTTATACTGTTAACATCTATGACAATAGCTTACCTTCTTTGATAATTTGCATATGTAAAGTTAAAATAGTGAGTAGCACTTTTCTCAAAATGGAAACATCTTCATTGTTTTTGTAATTACCGAATATTTATGTAGTTTACTATGTGCATATATAAATTACCTGGGTATATTACCACAGCTAATCCTCATTATAATCTGATGAGGTAGATACATAATCACCTGCGTTTTATAGGTGGAGAACCAGAGATACAGGAAGATTAAGTAATGTGCCCAGTGTCAACTTATTTAAAAGGAAAAATTGAAATTCAAACCCAGGAGGTATGGCTCCAGAATGCACATTATACAATGCTATTTCTAATATATAACCCTTACGAATATATGCTCATTGGGGGGAAAAATGAGAAAAATAAAAACAAGTTTTAAAAAAGAAAGAAAGAAAAATCCAAAATCTCACCATTATACATTCTTGAAGGCTTATTTTCCCCCATAAAGTGTAAAATATAAAATATGTATTCTAGTTTGTATTGCTTTTTCACATATGTATACATGGCATATTGATCTTTAGGATCAATAATTGTGTTCTTTTTACCAGTGAATAATATTTCATTGAGTGGATGTACCATATTATATTTAACAATGCTGTATTAAGATACCTTCAGGGCTTTTTGTTTATTTATTTTACATTTTCACTGTCATAAGGCTTCAAATGCATTCCCATTTAGCCAAAGTTTTAAACACTTGTCCAATGATTGCTCTGGTAAATTTCTAAAATGGAATTGTTAATTCTGGGTCAAAAAGTCTGTGCATTTTTTTGCATGCATTGCCAGATTGCCTTCCAGAAGGTTTTATCTGCACACAGTCCCTCTAACAATAAAGGTGCTCATCTTGTTGTTTGATAACTTTTAGAAATTGTGTTCCCATTCATTATTTTAATAGATCTTTAAAAATGCTCAACATTTAGGAGATTTAGCTATGAATCATCAAATGTTTTAACCTTACAGATTACCAAGTCATGTAACTTGGCACATTGTATTCAGTATGATGAGGGAAAATGTCATGTCCTCAATTAAAAATTTCCCCCAAGAAGGAGTGTTTTTAGAAAACAACTAATAAAAGGGAATAAATGACTGGGTCTCTTCAGAAGATGAGGCTATTTTAGTTGATATTCTGTGCTTGCAGGCAGTCTTCTGGATTGCTGGGAAAAGCAAGTGTAAGAAAATTGAGGAGACAAGACTCAACCTTGCATGCATTATGGCACAGAGGAAGAGTTTCCACTTACTACAATGCTATCCACCTCTCCATCTTCTATCTACCCAGCCTCCTGTTCTACTATGTGGTTCTAATAGTCCGAAGATTCATAGATCCAAATTGCAGACACTTTCCTCCAAATTTACATGACATTACATGACATTACATTCACATTACATGTTAAGAAATGCAATTCAATTTATTCCAAAAATTATGGTATTACTCAAAACTTTCTTATAATGTTTATTTTGGAATTACGTTATGTAGTCCCATGAGAAAATAGCCTCATCGTTTAATCATCTTTTCTGACCAAACATATTAGCTCAGGTAGATTATACTCTTCATTCACCAGACTTGACTCTAATTTACTTTTTATAATCTCTCTCAAATTGATTCTCAAAGGATAAGATATGTTGGGACTATTTAAAAGAACTAACACATGCTCCAGAGACAATATCAAAAGAAGGGCTAGAAAAAAAATGATAGGCATTGGTTGTTTCCATAAGCATATAGGTTTCCAAGTGACTACTGGCAAGGAGACATCACTCATTTGAATGTAAATTCTGATATGGTAATGTTCATTAGAATTCTGATATTTTTATATTCCTATCCTGTATTTCATACAGCTATTTTGTCATTGAAATGAGAATTCATTACTTACTTTCTGGGAGGAAATGGTCATGATCACCAATATCTATGTTCCTACTTTTCATTCTGGACATACAACTAGACAGCACTTACCAGCATTCTTGCAGTTGGATGGTGCATTGGAATGTGGATGGAAGTGATGGGGACTCTGCATAGGCTGGTTCTAAAACCTCTCCACAATCCTGCATATTTTTTAATTCTCTCTTTGCTGGCTGGCTGCAGAGCATACCACAGAGGACTCTGAGCCCCTACAAGACTTTGGAACCACTAAATGGGTAGGTCCTAGGTCCCTGGATGACTGCACAAAGCAGACCTTACATGTAAGATACATTCACATATACACGCCTCACTAAATCTCAGTGTGATTTGAGTGAGAAATGAATCTTCACTGGGATAAGTCACTGAGATTTGAGACTTGTTGGTTACAGCAGTTAGTCTATCTTAACATACTATTTTAGCTTAAAAAAATAACATTAAGGATTCATTCATGCCCTAGCTACTATTATATCTTTCAGACAAAATGCAATTTCAACATGCACTTAGAACCAACTCCCATTTGTTTCTTGACTATGTAATGAAAGTATAATGATTAGGTTACCAATCCTGGCATTTTAAATATTTACAATATTATAATGTTCCAAGAAGATCTTAGCATTTTGTCAGTACTCATTAGTGGCAATTACAATAAGTAATATCTTGCACTTACTCAAATGAAAGGGTGGCCATCTATGTTATACTACCCTGTGAGTTTCATTTCCCGAGCCTCCACGTCTCAGACCATCTCTGTCCATGACTTTACAGTGGGTTACCAAGGTGCACTCTAAGAAGAATGTGGCTCTTCAAACACTCAGTTTTCTTTTTTTCCAAGTCCTTCAGAAAATATTTCTTTCTCTCCAAGCCTCTTTTGCAACACTGCCCATGTGTGTTCCCCTTCCAGGCCTTCCTCACCGATATCATCCTCATTTCATCAACACCTGTTTATTATGGGTTTATTATGGACTTCTATTTATTATTTTAACTTAAATCACATTTTAATATTTTGATATTAGATTCTAATGTAATCAGATACATCTTCTTTATCATTAATTTTCTTTGATGACTTAATGTGTCTTGATGATCTTATTGGCCACATCGGTTGTTCTTCATCAGCTTTTTCCAGCTCAAACTAAAGTCATGCAACAAATCAAGCTCATTAACAAAATGCTAATTGCCAGTGAATTGACTGTGTAAATGACTACTGGTCTGAGATTAGCAAGAAAACTGGAAGATTGAGCTCCTAAGGAATGAAACCATGGAGGAAGATAATATAGGAAATATATTCCAAGAGTGTTTACATTATCAGCTAATTACTGCCAAAGATCATGTCATGTTTCCTATTTAGATTTGCCAGGGAGAAGAGCACACTGGGAACGCCAATCAAGGGTTTGAAGAAGAGATCTATTTTTTTTTCTTGACAAATTATTGCCTAAATCAGGAACGTCCTCAACAATGCCAAGGCATTGTGCCATAAAGTGCTCAAATGAAAATAACATGATCTTGGGAATCAGGTTGACCCAGGAACAGTTTCTGACTATGTTCATCACTGTCTGTGTGACTTTGAATAAATTATTTAATGTTTCATTTTTCGCATCAGTCACTTAGAAAATTAGCACCTACAGAATTCTGAACATTAATAGGTACTTAATAAGTCTCCTAACATTTTTAATGATGAAATTTTTTTAAACCTGTTTAGGTAGTCACTAACTGTTTGGTACTTAAAAAGTTTTTGAGATGGGGGTCTAGTCTGTGATTCTAAAACATAATAATACTTCTGGCCTGTAAGAGATCAAACCCAAGAACTTCACCTCTCAGTAATTAAACTCCCCAGCAATGTCACTTTTCATGTCTGTCTTCCCACTTAGGGTACATGACTTTCCATTAGGCAGGACTGGGACTTCACAGCCAGGACGCTGGATCCAGAATTCCTAATCACTACTCTTTAAATGTCATCTTTCTTGTGTATGGGAAACTGGTAAATCAGCAGTTTCAACATAGTGTAAAGTTTCACAAAAACTTTTCACATGGCATAAAGTTTCACAAAAACTTTCCATGACGGAGAAGATAGGTTGGATCTTGAAGGAAGAATAGATACCGGTGTTAGGGGTCGAGGGAGGGAGGAGAAGAGATTGCAAGCAAAGAAAACAGTGATGTGCCTAGAATAGGGCTTGGTAAGTAGTAGGTGTTTAATAAACATTGAAAGAAAGATGAGAACATGTACTTTTGCAATGGAAAAATAAAATGAAGCTTGAGGTGACTGGATGCCTGGTGGCCACCGTTAGAAGACAAGGCCAGTAAGGTTGGGCTAGATGGTAAAGGCCCAAAATCTGTAGCAGAGTTTAGAGTTCATTCTATAGGGAAATGTTTGGAGCTTTTAGAGACAAATGACCTCATCAGTTTCTTGTTTTATAAAGATACCATGTTTTATGTATTTTAAGACTTTTTAAAATAATATTTTAACATCGAAGGTGATATGCATCACACATTTGACAGCATGTCATAGTTTAATTGGTAGCTGTTTATTTTTTCTCAGGAGTATATAAAATAATGTTGCTTACAAGTGATGGTATCTTATATTTAATAAAAAGTTAAAGTTATGGCAGCAGAATAAGAGAGGAACACTGAACAGAAGCAAGAAAACAACTTGGGAGATGCATGAAGTGACATAGTTGTGAGATCATGAGCTGTGATTCAAAACCAAACATGCCACAATGGATTTTTAAATTCCAAATAGATTAGGAGTTCCTGAGTTTAGCAGGTTCAGCTTTCCCATTTTGTTCTTTGCCGCATGTTTAAAACAATATTTTCTCAGATGAATGACTTAAGTATAAAGAGTATTATTTAGTATCTATTAAAGCTTCAAAATAGGTTAAGCCCATTGAGGCTGAAGTCCCCTCCAGTACTCAAAAAAAAAAAAAAAAAGATTAAGTATTGGAGAGATTTCAGATATCCTCAGGTCTGATTCCTTCATTTTGTAGATGAGAAAGGTTAGGTACTGATTACACTGTATTTGCTGACTCTTAGCCTCAGATGTGGAGGTTATAGCATGAAATCCTCCATGCTCCTCTGTGTTAGCATGTTACTTGTGTGTCTACCTCTGGATGAGCTCTGACTCTAGCTCTACTACTAAACGACAGGACAAAGAGATATTGCCTTCAATCATCACAATTTAGAGTTAATAAATTTGTTATTAGTTCCCTTCTCTTTCTTGACTCATTCTATTGCTGAAATCTTATTCCTTTTGCCTAGATACCTGGTTGTCTGCATGCTAACCTCAGCTTATCTGTCATGGTGTTTGTGATTGTGCTCTGTTGCCTGGATTATTTGTTGCCTGAGTTTCTGGTGGGTACCACCTGTCTTTGTGTGGACCAGCTACTACCCTGCAATCTGAGGCACTTCTCCTGGTCCCAGAGTAGCCTTCTCTAGAAAACAGAACTCCCCATATTACTGTTTTCCTTTCATCTGACTCCAGACTGTTTATATGGCAATCTGCATGGATTTCTGTTGAATATTTGCTTCTTTCTCAAAGCCTCTAAATCTGGAACACTTATTTCATATGAAAACCCCCTTTTTTATCTCTAAGAAACAGTACACATCAATAGGCTATGAGGGACTACATCCCTTGGTTAGGCCAACTTTTCTATTCATTGGGAATTTCTTCTAATGGGCTTCACTGATCAGGCATTTGTTCTGATTCATCAGAGCCCACAGAGTTTAGTTCTTAAATATTTTAATGTCTTTTCTGCTTCCTAGTAACTATTAATTGAGAACATGCAACTGAGTATATGCTAAATGTTTTGCATATCTTAACTCTTGATCTCCATAGCAATCTCATCATAAGTTATGATCAGACATGTTTTTATATAAGAGGAACTGAGAGGCCCAGAGAAATTAGATAAATATCCCAAGATCATAGGTCATGTGTCTGAGTTAGGATCAAATTCAGGTTTCGTGACTTCGTGCCTCAGTATGACACTATAGTACCCTCTTCCCAGTTCCAGTTCATTGTACATTGAGTCTGGTCTGCTTTTCTTATTCCAGAGTTAGAACTTCTTGCATAGTCTGCTGGGTGTTTCCATGTTCTTACAGATTAGGGCAGTGGTCATTTTCCTATATAGAAAAATGAGTTTACCCAGCCTTACTGACTGACTGAACTTTCAGGTCTTTTTCATCTCCTTAACATCCAACTCACCCTTGTCCTGATGCTCAACTATGTAAATCCTGCTTTGATGATGCACAAACTGTGTATGTCACTGACATACTTGTGCAGGAATTTGACCATCTTTCTTTATTCTCCGTTATAATCAAAAAGTCACCAGAGGACTTAGGGGAGAATGTCCTTTGGTTTCAGATTTGTGCTTCACTCTAGAATTCTCTTTTTTTATTTTTAAGTTTCTAAGTAAAATTCCTAAAAGTAGATCATCAGGGCAGCTTACCTGCAAATAGAACAATAAAGCACACATTTAAGAAATTCCTTAAAGTCAACCTGATGGTTTAGATTTGAGTAGGTCATGATACCACATAACATTGTACGTAAAAATAGCTAATATTTATTGAGCACTTAAAATACTCTCATTTCTATTTTCAATACTTTGTGTACTTCCTCTCATTGAATGCCCTACAACTCTATGCACTAGATACTATTATCATCTTAATTTCATAGGTGAGGAAACCAAGTCACAGACTAGTTAATTAACTTGTCTTAGATTGTTACCCAGGTTCTATGTGAAAGAATCGGGCTCTCTGATTTTTAGATAGGCTATCTGATTCCAGAGCACAGGCTCTTAATAAAGCCTAAAGATTATGTTTTACTTAAGAAATATATGAGAATCAGATATACAGGTGAGTATTGTTTTTAAAGGGCTGACATTTTCACCTTGAAAAAATAAATCCATTTTTTAAGAATGTTACCATTTCTCAAAATATTTTTTGAAATTGATCTCTGATTTTATTATAAATCTACAAGAAAATTAGACTCATTAGACTCATATCTTTGTTTTGATAAACGTAGCATTAACAGTATGAAAATATTTTCCTAAGTCAGTAAAAATGACGAACATTGCCTTCCTCAAATGAAAATATATTAGGATAGGTAACTCCTCAAAGAAGAAATATAAATGACCAATAAACATATGAAAAGATGTTCAATTAAATACAGGCAAAGACACGCAAGTTAAAACAATGAGAAAAACCTTCTCATCTGTCAGATTGACAAACATTTTTAAAGACTGGCAATATCCAGGATTAGTAAGGTTGGGGGCGGGGAATAAACATTTTCAAGAATTATTGGTAATAGTATAACTTGGTACAATTTTTTTCTGGGAGGCTGTAATCCAGATATTATAATATTAAGAATTTATTCTAAGGAAGGAGTTCTTATTCTAAGAACTCTTTCCAAGAAGAGAATGAGGTCAAGTCTACAAATATTTAATAGCCAGGATGTGCATCATAGTCTTGTTCATAGTTGAAAAATTGAAAATAAACTGAATGTCTATTACTAGAGTTCTGATTAAATCTATGTAATGGAAAATTGTACTTATTAAAATGATGTGGTTCTATATTGTATTGGAGAGATACCCACAATATAGTGTTGAATTTTTTTAAAGCAAGTAATAATATAATAATTACAATAGAATCTTACTCATTTCATTTATATCTGTATCTCCATATCTACCTCTATACCCAAACACACACACATATAGATGGTATTCTGGAAAAGCTAATTACTAATATATTAAGAGTGATTATTTTTGTGTATTAGGATTTCATGTAATTCTCTTATATTCTATTTTTTATGCCATTTCATGAAATGTATTCTCATATTGTTAAATTTTAATTTTATAATATTCTCTTTGTAATTAGGGAAAAATTAATCTATTTTTTAAAATAACTATTACCTAGCTGGATCATTCACAATCTTTACTGGACATGGTTTGCAATAATTTTGTACTGTGCTGAAGATAAGAAATATACACTCACAAATGAAGTGAGCTTGCCATCGCTAAAGTCATTCTTTTGTTATGTGAAACAAAAATTGATCTCAAAAGAGAATTTATGAAATTATTTAATAATATCATTGAAATAAGAGTCTCCAAATGGTGATGGCATTTAAGTGTTCAACATTTATTTGAAAATATAATTCTGGACTGTTAACAAAATCATCGCGGCACTTTTATTGTCGTGCCTCATATCCTCTGTTTATTTACATCAGTTTTTATAAAAAATACGAGAGAGCTGAGCCCTAAAGAAATTCTCTCTCCCGGTGGATGAACAAGCTGTAATTTCTTTTGCTTTGGCATGCATCTGTAAATGAATGCATATTTTTACTTGCTTGACCAAGCTCAGGAATCTGCAAGTCTGCTAACATTGCATTATGTGGATGCTGCCCTGAATGAAACCATGTGCCCTGTCGTAAAAGCTGAGGATGCGCTTGTGGAATTTATTTTATTCCGATTTATGAGGACTGCTGCACACAAATAGATTATTGTAGTGTCTGTGATTAATGGGACACCACCCGGCTGTGTGGACTTTATAAATCATTTGATGCAATGTCTGAGTGAATTTTACTTGCAAAATCAGTTTCAATCAACTTGGCTTAAAAACCAGGTAAAGCAGAAGGATGTGTCCAGTTGTGGGAAGTATTGAAGTGGTGTAGCAGTCACTACTGGGTCCAGTTTTATGTCTCTTGTTATCAGTGATGTGGAACAGTGAATAAGCAGCACCTTAATTAAATCTGCAGATGGAATTGGAAATGTCACAAATGCTGAGAAGTCCAGGGAAATGATACAAATTGGCTTAAAGTGATAAGTAGGAACTGGAATAAAAGCCAAAAATACAACAGACCTGAGCATGTGGGCACACCTGTACACACACATGAATCAATAAATGATTAAAGAAATCAGTTAATATTATAAGTCTTTTAAGATTCCAAATATCAAATGAAAACAGTTTGGGAATAATGAATATTAAAAAAGAATGACTACAGGGTTTTATTCTAAGATCAATAGTTAACATTTGTTTTGTTTTTAAAATAATGATTTTATTGCTTTTTTGATACATATTTATCATAAAAGAATCAAAGGCTATAGATCAGCAACAAAAACAAAATATAATCTCATCATTCAGTGGGATATATGAACATATATATATACACAAAAATGAGAAAATGAGATCATTTTTTCATATTCAGTTTGGTATCCAACTTTATTTATGTAAGAATATTTTTTTTGTGTGTGTGTGTGTGTGTTTAAAGATCAGTTTTCTGAGAACCTTCCTCTGTACCCACCTTTCTCTTGCTCATTAAATTTGTTCCCTTCAAGCTTAGTGATTAAAATCCCTGAGAAAGTGACAAAAGGCTAATATTTGTAAAGGCTAAAGCTGTAGAGAGAGAGAAAAAAAGAATTTCCTCAGAAATTCCTGACATCACATTATTCATCTATTTCTCTTAGCCCTCATGGGTGAGCCTTTCACCAAGGGAATAGTCTCAGTTCCCCCTATCTTTCCTGACCTTGTGGGGAGGCTGGCCCTTTGATCCTGAGAATTATTGGCAGTTCAGCGGAATCACTATTATGAACTGAGGGACACTCCTATTTCCTCAAACAATTTAAAAAGAGGAAATTCCCTACACTAACGATTATTCACAAGGAAGCTGGTAATCCAGGACAAACAGCCCTCATGGGGTGGAGTCAGGGGAGGGGTGACAGGAAGAAAGGAAGAAAAGTCTTTTTCCCCTTCTGGAATACAGCTCTGAGCCTGCATGAATGTGCATATAAGATGGAATTTCATCACTAAGGAAAACGGAATAAATGAAATAAAAGCCTATTTCAAACAAACAGGCAGGATCTGAATCCTATTCAGAATCAAACCTGAAAGTGTAGGAATAAGGTTGCAAAATCAAGGTAGAGTGACATTTCCTGGAGTTAAACTGGGAACATTGAATTTGGCATCAGGTGGACTTCTGCTTTCCCACCTCTCGGTTCTTGGTGAGGAGGATCACACAGGCTGACCTGGGTTAATCTATCATCCAGTGGCCAGTGAAAATGGAGAGAACCATGGGCAGGAGTCCATGGATATTGGTTTCCAGGTTTCTCCCCAACCACCTGGCTGTCATTAAACAATTCCTATCACCTCTTTGGGTCTCAATTTTCTCATTTCTGAAATAAAGAGTTTGACTTGGGTCATCTTGAACATCTTCAATAGACCTGTGGTTCTTCATCTCGAACCACACGTTTTAACTACCCTGGGAACTCTTGTGCAAAGCCCTCCCTCCAGGACATTTACAGCAATCTCTGGAATCGAATAGGTGTCAGTATTTTTATGCTCCTCAGGTAATTTCAGTGTGCCTCCAAGTATGCAATCTCTGAACTATACTAGATGACTTTCGGTTCTTAAAAAATTAAGAAAAATAATTGCTAACATTTATTGGATACTCACTTTACAGAAGCATTTTACAAATTAAGCCTCATCTAATACTTACAAGGACCTCAGGAGTTAAAAATGTATCATTCCTCCAATACTACAAATGCAGACATTAAGGCAGGGACTGCTTAGGCAATTTCTCTGAGGTTACCCAGCAAATAAGTTGTGATCTAGAATTGGAACATAGGCAATTTGATGCTAGAACCCAGGATCCTGCCTGCTAAGCCGTACTGAAATATAGAAATCTGAAGAGCCTCTTGTAAGTAGAGTTAGGCTTTGGAAATTTTGTAGAATTAATATTTTTTTCCATAAAAATAAAACTGCATGAGAAGTTACCCTTCTGGTTCTATTTCCTATCTCTACTTCTAGTTTTCTAATTCATTTTAATTTTCACTCAGAAGTAAGTGAAATAGGGGCTGGGTTATGAAGCATCTGTACAAGTATTGCCATCTATACTGTTACTAATACTTACACACTGCTTACTACGGGCTAGTCACTATATTAAGTGTTTTTTTGTATGTGTGTTTCTATATATTCTTCAAAATGACGACAATATTTTGAAGCACCTCTCATCAAGGAATAGAGTCTATTTCTTCACCTCTTGACTCTAGACTTGGCCATATGACTTACGTTGGCCAATGAGATATCTTCAAATATGAAAGAAGAAAAAGCTTGAAAAGTTCTTGGGTGCTTACATGTAATCTCACATTTTCAGCCATTAGAACCCAGCCTCCACATGAAGTTCAGGCTACACCATTAAATGCTGGAGGTACACAGCTCAGTTACCCAAGCCAAGTGCGAGATATACAAGTGAGACCCCAGATAACCTTCTAGCTGACTGCCAGCACAAGAGTGAGCCCAGGCAAGACCGGCAGGGGAACCACTTAGCTGAGCCTAGTGCAAACTGTCAACCCAAAGAATCATGAACTAATAATTGTTTTAAACCACTGAATTTGGGGGCAGTTTTGTATGCATCAGAAGCTAACTGACACATACATATTAACTCCTTTATTTCTCATATAACACTATGATGTAGATTTTGTCATTGTCTCTATTTTACAGATGAAGAAACTGGAGTACAAGAAAGTTAAGTAATTTGTCCAAAGCCACTTAGCTAGGAAGTTGTTGTGCCAGGATGTAAACCCAGATAGACTGATTCTAGAATCATACTCTTAATCTCCATACTATACCATCTCATAAGTGCATATCTTATAAGTGTATGGTTTATTGAATTCATTTTGAATGACTTGGACAAGAAACAGCATAAAAGAATTTTATCACAACTTCCATTATCATTATCTCTCATTCTTTTACCCATTTGTTCTTTCAGTGTTTATTAAGCTTCTACTATTTCCAGGCCCTGTGCCAGGGACTAGGGCTATAAGGAGATCACAGGTTAAAGGAAGAGACAATTACATCAATAAATAATTACAACACAAGATGAAAAGTTTTATTATATAGACTTTCAGAAAGAATTGTCATGGCAAAGGTGAAGTGATTAGCTTTCGCTAAGGGGTATCTAGGAAGTCAAAGCTTGTCACACCATCATATCACTATTTTTTTCATATCTTCCTTATGTATTTAAAAATGTGGGGAAATCCTTCTTTATTAACATTTATTTTATATATTTTTTTACCTTCCTGTCTTCTCCTTCTCTCTTTTTCTCCCTTCCTCCTTCCTTCCTTCCTTCCTTCTTCCTTCTTTCTTACTTCCTTCTTTTTTTCATTCTATTGTTTTTAAATATCTGTTGAATACCTACTGTGTTGTCAGGCACAGTTTCTCTATGAACAAAACAGAGGAGGTTTCTGCTTTTATGGAGCTTATACGAAAATCAATGGAGACAGACCACAAATAAGAAAAAAAAACTTATTGATGATAAGTGCTTTACAGAAACATAAAACAGGTGATGTGATGGTCATCTCAGGTGGACCATGTGGCTGCTTTAGATGGAATAGAGAAAATTTCTTTGAATAAGTAAGTCTTTAAGCTAAAAGATAAGTGACTATAAGTAAATCATTCAAATATGAGGCAGAAGAGTATTCCCAGCAGGGGGGACAGCCAGTGGCAGTCCCTAGGCTGAGAACAAGCTTAGAGACAGGACATTGTGGGGGGTGAGCAGAGGGATAGCGGAAAAGAGGGGAGAGTCAGATATGTGAGAAAGAGGTCCTAGAGGGCTTTGGACATCATGCTACAGAGCTAGGATTTTATTCTTCAGAAAACTAGAAGTCTAGAGGAGTTTTTAAGCGGAGGATAATATCAGTTTTGTTCCTTAAGAAAATAACTGGGAGCTGTGAGGAAGATGGGTTGTAAGGGGAAAAGATAGATGGCAGAAAGGACAGTGTAAGAGGCCTGAGTTAATGAGTACCTCTCCTGAAGGCTTTCATGTGTACATGTCACCCTCTGCAGTCAGGTCAGGAGGAGCCCTAGGCAGGAAGCACTAAGATGACCAACAGAAGTAACCAGGTCAGAGATTGAGTAAATGCAGGAAGCAGTACGCAGGTATGGAGTCCAGGTCTGGAGAAGTCAGTGGAGGCTGGAATCTGAAACATAACCTTGGTGGAAAAAATAATGACAGAGACAAGAAACAGTAGAACAGGAATCCAGGCCAGAGGGTCTGAGAAAGAGGTGAACAGGCTTTAGGCAAGAAGTGTGCATATTAAAAGTAGCACAGGATAACAAACAAGCCAGTGCTTCTGAAAATGTAGTAAGCATCAGAATGACCTGTAGGCCTTTTCCACTAGATTGCTAGGTCTCCACACTGTCCTCTCTGCTATCTGTCTTTCCCCCTTGCTGTCCATCTTCCTCACAGTAGCCCCACCTCCAGAAACTCTGATTCCTTTAAAGGTCCAAAATAGGGTCTGATTTCTAGCAGTACCCATATGACAATGATACTACTGGTCTAATGGCCTAAATTTCGAGTAACAAGGCTGAAAGGGGACTTCCAGCTTTGCTACTACGAATTGGTTTCAGGATTTAAAAACATCTGAACTTTCAGGTATAGACATGGAATTACCAGACTGCAGAGAGGTCTGGGTGGGTGGAGGAAGGCCAGTTCCTGAAAGATCAAACATACAAATGGCACCACAGCAAAGTACACAGCTGTACGTGAAGACCAGGGACTTGATTTAAAAAAAAAAAAAAAAAAAATTGGTTCCTCTTTTCAGCAGGCAGCTGCTACCAAACAGGGCTAATGGTTGTTTGAGGAAAAGTGAGAGAAAGAGGCAGGCCTGAGCAAGCACTGCACAGACACTGTCTATTCAGAAACTGGATCTTCCAGGCTGGGAGTGGGGGTCCTGCCCCACCCATCCTTCCTCACTCCAGAACCCCAACAAAGGGAACACAGGACTTTTCTGGGCTAATTGAACTCAGTTTCATTATGAAGTCTCTCCCCAGCTTTTCTGAGGCTCTTTTTAGAAGTGAGAAGAAAAGATTTTGTTGCACCATTAAAAAAAACATAGGCGAAGATAATAAAATTCTTGAATTGATTAAATCATGGTGCATCTTTTAATATGAGACTAAGGACGCTTCCAGAAATTAGGCCAAATTTTCTGAAGAGCTATCAGTAATCATATGACATGAATACATATAGAAGCAAGATTTAATGCTCAACAGTTTTTTTTTTTTTCTTTTCTGACTTAAGCTGTTAGGGTAACAACACTAACACTGAAGCCATAGTCAGTAAAACCCGAGCGGCAGATGGCAATTTGCTTAAATTATAAGATGGATTTGAAATTAAAATTGATTAAAATACTAGTGCCTATAGTAGGTGAAAAGTTGACTCATTTTCCAAGATCCTTCTAATATGGAAATTATCAATCAGTGAGTCACCTGTTTTTCACTAGGTGTTTGCACATACAAACAAATTCCTCTAACACTCTTACCTATACGACATAAATTCCTTTTGTTGCATAAGCAAACAAACATGCCATTTCCACAACAATGAATAAACATAAAAAGTAATCAGAGCAACAGCATCTAGAACACTGTAGGGGTATATTAGGCATACAATATGTATTTATTGAACACATGAGTGAATGAAAGTACAAATGCCAAAGAAGAATGTGGAGGTAATTATAAGACTGGAGAAAGCGTTCACCATTGTTGGGCTACAGGGCTCCATATTTAGAAAGCAAGAGATGCAGAAGGACAGAAGAGCGAGAGGTGCCAGAAAGGACAGTAAAGCCTGGATCACTGGTCAGGAGGGGCCTAGAGGACTTGGAAGATTAGCACAGAGACTCAAATGACTGAACTGATGAAAAACACTCTAACAAAGTAACTCTTCAGACAAGAAATAGGATAACATCAGCCTTGATATAAACAAGCTCTTGGTGCTAATTATTTGGCAAGCAATTGCTGTACATCTCCAAGGTGAGTGGGAGAGGCTGGATTGGCTGGCTCTGGGCTTTGGAGTCTACTCAAGACAGCTTGAAAGCTCTTAAGACATAAAGTTGGACAGCTTGAAGTGTTGGGGATATTAAATTTTTCAAAAAGTGCTTATTGATCTTGTACTATGTAAAAACATTTTGCATGGTACAAAAGTGAATAATATGAAATTCCTCTCCTCAAACATCATACTATTTATATGGGGAGACTATATATGTTCAGAAGTAATTATATAATAGGACAAACTTAGACAAATGGTCAGAGCTATGAAAATGATTTAGAATATTCATTCATTTATTTTTTAGAAAGTGCAATTTAGAAGATTTAGTATATTTATAAAATTGTACACCTGTCATTAAGTTGTAATTCCAGAATATTTTCATTAACCAAAAAGAAACGCAGTCACCATTAGTAATTACTCTTCATTTCCACCTCCCTCTAGCCCCCGACAACCACTAATCTATTTTCTGTCTCTTTAGATTTTCCTGTTCTCAACTTTTTCCCACAAATAAAGTGACCATAAATGTAAACTTCTAGACTCTGATACCCAGTTCAATGAGTACCACACTAGTTCAATGAGTACTTCTGTGAGTACCACACTGTCTTGATTACTGTAGCTTTATAGTAAGTTTTGCAATCAAGAAATTTGATTTGAGTCCTTCATTTATGCTCTTTTTTTCAGATTGCTTTGGCTATTGTAGGTCTCTTGCATTTCCATATAAATTTTAGAAGTCGCTTGTCCATTTCTATAAAAAAGTCAGGTAGTATTTGGATAGAAATTCCATTTAATCATAATACATGATAGATCATAAAATAGATACAATAGATCATAAAATAAATCAGATTGGATAGTATTGCCATTTTAACAATGTTAAGCTTTCCAATTCATGATCATTTTCCTTCTATTTATTTAGATATTCTTTAATTTCTTTCAACAGTATTTTGTAGTTTTCAGTGTACAAGTTTTGCACTTATTTTACTAAATTTATTCCTGGGTATTTTATTCTTTTTGATACAATTGTAAATGGAATTATTATCTTACTTTTATTTTCAGATTATTCATTACTAGTGCATAAAAGTAATTAACTTGTATGTTGCTCTTAAATCCTGCAACCTTGCTGAACTTGTTTATTAGTTATTACAGTTTTTATGTGGACTATGTTTGTGTACAAAACACAATGATATCTGAAAACAGAGATAATTTTACTTCTTTGTTTTCAAATGGAGGCATATTATTTCCTTTTCTTGCCTATTTGCCCTGGCTAGAACCTCCAGTAGAATGTTGAATACAAGTATAGAGAATGGATATCTGTGTCTTTTTCTTGATTTAGGTGAAAAGCTTCAGGTTTTCTTTCCTCAAGTATATTAGCTGGGGGTTTTTCACAGGTGCTCTTTGTCAGGTTGAGAAAATTTCTTTTTATTCCTAACTAGCTGAGTATATCTATTCATGAAAGGGTGATGGATTTCTTCAAATGCTTTTTCTGTCTATTGAGATTATCATTTGGGTGTTAACCAATATTTTATTAATATGGTGTGTTTCATAGTTGATTATTTTATATTTACCAAACTTTACATTTCTGGGATAAAACTCACTTGATCACGGTGTCATTTTATATGTTGCTGGGTTCAATTTACTAGTATCTTATTGAGGGATTTCGCATTTATATTATGAGATATTGGCTTATAGTTTTTCTTTCTTGTGATGTCTTTGTTTTGGAATAAGTGATACTGGCCTCAAAGAATGTTAGGAAATACATATTTCCTCCTCTTCTTTTTTTATAGAAAAGTTTGTGAAGGATTAGTGACAATCTTCCTTTAAACACTTAGTGGAATTCACCAGTGAAGATGTTTCATGCCAGGAATTTTTGTGAGAATTTTTAAAAATTTCTTATTTAAAATTACTGATTTGATCTTTTAGGTTATAGGTCTTTAGATATTCTACTTCTTAAATCTTTTTGATAGTTTGTGTCTTTCTAAAAATGTATCCCTTAGCATACAATTTTTTTTTGTATTACCTTACAATCCTTTATATTTCTGTAAGGTTGGTAGTAATATTCCCCCTTTCACTTCTAATTTTAGTAATTTGAACCTTTTTGCTTTTTTCTTGGCTCAGTCTAGCTAAATGTTTGTCAGTTGAACTTTTCAAAGAACCAAATTGTGATTTTATTGATTTCCTCTATTGTTTTTGTTTTTTCTTTAATTTATTTCCAACTCAATCTTTATTACTTCCTTCTTTTTGCTTGATTTAGTTTGCTCTTAATTTAATAGTTTGTTAATATGGAAGGTTGAGTTATTGATTTGAGATCTTTCTTTTTTTTTAAATATAGATATTTACAGCTATAAACATCTCTTTAAGCATTACTTTTACTTCTTTCCATAATTTTAGTATGTTGTGTTTTAATTCTCACTTATTTCAACATATCTCATTTTCCTTGTGATTTTTTTATTTGACCTTGTGGTTGTTTAGTAGTATTTTATTTTCACATATTTATAATTTTCCCAAATTTTTTTTGTTACTGATGTTTAATTTCATTTCATCATGGTTGAAGGATGTACATTGTAGTATTCCTTGTCTTTTGAATTTATTGAGGTTTATATTATGGTCTAACACATGGTCTATCCTGGAGAATGTTTCATCTGCACTTGAGAAGAATGTACATTCTGTTGTTCTTGGATGGAGTGTTCTATAGATGTCTACTAGGTCTAGTTGGTTTGTAATATTATTCAGGTCTTTATTGATTGATCTGCCTTGTTATTTCTGCTATTGGAAGTAAGGTATTGAAGTCTTCAATTATTCTTGTTAAGTTGTCTATTTCCTGTTCAATTCTGTCAGATTTTGTTTCATATATTTTGGAGCCCTATAATTTGGGAATTTTCAAGAGGGAAAGAACATTGGGAAATAAATATTCCCCTAGACACACACATACACAGATCACGTATGTGTATACTCATACACTCCCTGGTATTTTCCTTTAGGAAACTGTTAGGCAACAGTTTAACAAATTGCCAGCTAAGCACCAAACAATTCTCTGTTTCAATTAGACAGGTTGAAGCAAAGAATCAGGGAGGTGGTGCAGTGAAAGATGGAATTATACTTTCTCTCTATTACATGGGAAATTGTGTTGCAGCATCCATGGATAAATGAGGAAAGTATTACTTCAATGATCCAGAAGCTAAAAGGCTGTTTGAACCTGTATGTTTTCGTTTATGTTGGAACCATGAGTGTGATAGTCCTAGAGACTAGTGCATGTCAATAGATGAAGTTAAAGTATTTATCTTCTAGGATCTGACATCTTCCAGGCACACAAAGATTCTTTACCTGTCAATGGCAGATGAATATGTAAAATATATATTCATGAATATCTACTTAGACACATATTTATATTTCATGATTTTACCTTATAAGATTAGAGATGTATCCCAGACCTTTCTGGTAAAACATTTCAGGAATATATCTAAACTTTTCTTGTATTGATTTATATTTTTAATTAGTACATTTTCTTGGGAAGTTGTATTTCCTAAATTTATTTAGTTTCATTTTCCCAATCACCTCCGTAATTTGAAAAGTGGCCTATATTTTTACCCAATATTTTCTATAAATATTGTTATCCTCAACTCAACTTTTAATAGATATGGAGTGATATTGAGTTCAAATTACTCATCCCTGATTTGAAAATTAGCAGGTAAAAGCTTTTTATATTGTTTAAGAATGGAGTTGTGTATTCTCTCATTCAGCAGAGCTAGGCATAAGGTTTACACCATCTGTGGAAGCCTGAAGAACCTGAGAAAGACACATGCCCAGAATAAAAGATCACTGGTACCTTCCCTAGTACTCTACACATAAAGAAAAGGAAAGACAGTAAGTACCCCTGGTCTGGGCCAAAACTCTCCTCAAAAAGTAGTTTTGGGTTTACCCCAGTTCACTGAAGAAGGATATCAATATCCTAAAATTTTGGTCCCTAATCATTACCACAATATTATCAGTCTAGAAATATTTCATAAGGGGTATAACCAAATGCTCATGTGGAACATAAAATAATTTAGCAGAAAACCAATAGAATGTATTGCCTTGGGCAATCTAAGAATTACCTTCAAAATGTACACCTAAGCACTTGAATGAATTATGTTGTTCTATTGGATTTTAACCTTAAGGCAGTGAAAGTTGGTGCTGTGAATTTCTTTCAAAAATGATGCCTGGGCTTCTATTTGACTGTAACTGTTTGAGATAAAGTAGAGCCAACTGTCTATTAAGACCTCCAAATGCATGACTGTATTATGAAACCGTCTATATATACAAAAATGTTTATTTTATTATTATTATTTTTTAGCATAGAGAGCAAAGGAATGCATGCACCCAGGTCATTAACAAACCCCTCATTAAGATATTGCTTAAAAATAAGGTAAGTCAGACATGTCCCTATTTTACTCCATTTGAAATGGTTATTTCTCCGAAAAGATTTTGCTAACCTTATGATAAAATTCAGGTTATGTATTCATCTTAAAAGATGAGAAATCTTTACTTTTTAGAGGACAAAATTGTATGTTGTTTTTCACAGGTTTTATTTTAAGATGACAATGAACACAAAATTGTAGACAGTAGAGAAAAAAAAATGTGCCTTTAGCTTGCTTGCTCTTTGAGTTGAACAGGTTCAAAATTCATCAAGAGAAAATTAATAGACTTGAGGTTGAACAATTAATAAGGTAATGGGTTGGGAGAGGGATATTCTAAGTCCATTTAGGCAGAGTCATGCCTGTAGAGATGACAAAGAGAAACACATTTACAAATCGTCAAAGTCCACAATCAATTTTATGATAGAAAATATTTTCTGTATACTCTTTGACATGAGCTTTTAAAAATCAACTATAAAATGTAATGAAAGGATACCAGATCCCAGGTAAAAAATGGGCTGGGACCTGCAATATTCGGGGCCAGTTAACCTTTAGTTTATAAAGGTAAGAAAACCAATTATCTAAAATTTCTGCTAGAATCCAAGCTACTATAAATTCTCTCACCTAATTCTTCCAGTTATTATTTTTCAGGATCTTCTTTCATTACTTGTTTTTGTAGCCAAATTCAGTTATATTTATTATACTTGTCTTTTTTTAATCCTCAAAATGGAGTTTAGAAGAATTAAGTTTGATAAATTCTAGAGGGCTTCCTGCAATTTTCATTTTGCACAATACCCAAAAAGAAGTCTTTGTCAACTCAACCCTTAGAAGACCAAATCTAACATTTTCTGGAGCCCACTTCACTGATAATCTATTGATAACAAGAGGAAATAGAAATCCCTTTCTTATGGCTCTGTGGAGTTTTAAATGGTTCCTGGATAGCTGAAATTTCCTCGCTCCATTACAAATTTCTCAGCTCTCTAAATTCCCCAGTCCAATTCAGAATATAGGTGGGCAACTGGACAGGTTCACCCAGGTGAGGTTTTAAAGGCAGAGGAGGAACCATATGGAAATAAAATCTGTCATGAACCCTAAATAATCCAACTACAAAAGCTATTGGTCCTTTGAAATCTATTGGGTCAGGTATTGTACTTTTTTTTTGCCTTTTGGATTACAGATTTGGACAAATTATTTTCCTCGCACATCAGAATTACTGTTCCTTTCCACTTTGCAACTTCTATCCATTGCTCAAATATTAAATATTAATTTTCTCTATGATTTAACAATAAGAGGATATGTGGCCAAAAAGTTGTGACATTGGAATCAAAACCAAAGAACAAATCATTTTGTTCACAGATTATGAATATGGAGGAAGAAAAAAGGCTTCTTTATAAATGCTCAACACACACACGCACATGAATCATTGCTCTTGCTAGTAAAGACATCCTGGCGACCACTAGGTGTCACTCTGTACAGACCACTACACTTGGAAATGCAAAGGCAAGAAGGAACTTGACTCCTTGGTAAAAAGCTGTTCTTTTCTCTAGGAGACAGAGAAGAGATTCTGCACACAATGAGTTTAATTTTCCCTTTCTCATTAGGAAAAATCTTCAACTTTCTTTTTATTTAGTTCTGAAAGAAAACTTTCTTGAGTTCCCTCCCTCATGTCAACCTTCCTTTCTTGTGGGTTTAAAGCTTAGAAAAAGCTGTTTTTCTGATGGAGAAACACATGCCGAAGGCTAAAGAACTACGTGTTTTATGAACATTGTGGCGGTCCTCCTTTGGAGGTCACATAGTTAAGTCTATCATCTTCTCAGACTCTTGAGTCCTTTTGGGCAGAGCCAGCTTCAGGAGAGGGAGACACCTTTATGGTGTGATTTGAAGCTATGACTGCAAGCATTTTCTCTACCTCAAATATTTACTTCATTCATGGTTCCTTCCTACCTGGAATGAAGTTTGTACCAAGAAAATCTCCCTTTTGGGTTAGGCACATTATATAATGTTATTTGGATGCACATGTTAGACAGTGCCCGCTCCCCCAGAGCACATTATTATGTAAGTATGTTAAGTTAAAGTGCAGTGCAGGACAGTTTTTGTTTTCTCAGATCTTCTCCAATATATTTTTTAAAAATCTGACTACCTAATTATCATGTTACTTTAAAACCCCCAATTTTCTCTCTCCAAAGTTCATGTTCTGATTATATTTGAATGATATTTTAGTCATCCAAATTTTGAAGACATTCAAAGACACGTTTTTAAAGATAAAAATACAAATACTCAAAAGTTCCATACGTTGCTGTATCTAAAATGAAAAGACAGGTCATTATCTGAATGTTTTGGGTTCATTACTCTTCGAGTTCTCCATTGACCTTCTCTTATCTGATTATGAAAGAAAAATAGGGATGTGGAGGAGAGAAATTTGAAATATTGTATTCAGATATCAGGGGAAAGGTGTGTGTGTGTATATCTGTGTGTACATGATGGGGGAAAGGAAGAAAGGCTAAAAGATGAAAGTAAAAGGGAAACAAGGGTGACAAGTAACAATAAAGGAAGATGTTTTCTCTTTAAAACACTAAAGGGAAATGAAGCTAATAAGGGTAGGAGATGACAAAAGCCATTTTTAACCTGAGCATATATGCATGTATAGAGAGAGGAGGCAGGACCACTGACCAGCTTCTGCTTCGTCAGGTTGCTTACACCACATATAGAACTCAGCATCGGAGATTTAATGCATCTAAAGAGCAATAATTAGTGCTATTGTAGTGTGTCTGAGGAGATGAAGAAAAGGTAGAATACAATGACTGAATTAAGCATTAAGGTCATGTCGGCATGACCAATTTCTTCTTTGCTTTTCTCCTTTAGAGCTAAATTGCCCAGGTGTTGAAAAAGAAACTTGTAACCAGAATCTCCTCATCACCAAATATTATGTTTTAATTGCTAGGTATGCCAGGTTTAAATAGATATCACTAAATATGCTTGCTGAAAGCATATAAAACACAAGCTTTTAAAAGAAATTAAGGGCTATATAGGTTTTTCCTGACAAATTTTATTTGAAAATGTATTGAAAAATAGCAATTTGTCTTTTATCAATTTGATGACTGATTTACATGTAACTGTTTTATGCAAATCAGCAGCAGGGAGCATGCATTATAGTTAAGTGACAATTCATGCTAATGGAAGAGACTGAGGTTGAGATAACTGAAACCAATGGTTAAAAAAGAAAGTGGACATATTTTTGAAACAAGGTCACCTAAACACATATTCACACCTTGCAAACACCAGCCTGATTCTCTCAGTGATGTGGTTTCCTCTCTCTTCTGGGATATGAAAATAAGTCCCTACTCAACCCTCCCCTGTGTTAATGTTGCTGATGGAGCATTAGGTATACTAGAGGGAAGATTCAAGACGGACCTCGAAGATCATCCAGTTCCAGTCTCCTTCTGCTGCTTCATTCTCATTTGCGTCATGTGGCTGTCCAAAGTCTGTTTAAATATTCCCAAAGATTAAAAGTTCACTTCATCCCAAGATAGCCTATTCTATCTATAAACAATACACACAAAGATCTAAATTTTGCTCGATTTAAGTATATATCTATACCCATTTGTAATTCTCCTATTAGTCCTGTTCGTGAGCTTTCGGATGACATAGGAAAAAAGTTACTGCTTATTTGTAGTGATAGTATTTGAAAGCATCTGTCATTTTAATCTCAAAGATTTCTCCTTATAAAGAAAAACCATTTCTAGTTTTCATGAATCTCCTGTGTCATAGTTTGAAGTTTATTCCTTATCTTCACTACTATCTGAGCACCTTGTTTTTCAATGATCCTCAAAGCTTAGCACTCAGAACCAAGGATAATATTTAAAGAATAAGAGACTGAGAAGAAGGGGAAATCTAGAATAAAATTGGATCAGACATGTGGGTAAGTATGAGTCTTTGGTATGGAATTCTTTTAGTGTGTATTTTAAAATCCAAGGTGTCGTTATAAATATAGGATGTTATAAATACAGATAGGAGGAGATTTTTTTATATCAATAATCTCGTTTAGCTCCATGATAGGCAATTGATATTAATAGTTTTTAAAAAAAAGTGGATGCAGAGAGCTGCAGATGATATCACGATGCTGAACAGGTTTCTGGGCTGGAGTGACTGGATGCTGGGGAAGAGCCCAGTTCCTAAGGCAGGCATGTAGGGTGCCTGGGTGCCCTAGGGTTGGTGTGGGCCACAGACTGGGAGCTGATTCTGGTTGCCCTATATCAACGGTAACTTTAAGATTAATTACACTGCCCCCCGCAGTTCCCTGTGTGGGTGCTGGCTCCTCTAGTTCAGCCTGCGGCGTCTGGAAGGGCAGGATGCCTCAGGACAAACATTGAGGGAATCCACCATCCAACTTCAAACTTTATGTTTCTGAAAATAGCTTTGATATTTTAATGCCAATAACATTAAACTTCACTCTGAAACTAAATTACTGATTTATTATAAAAAGATACAATTCAGAAACAGCCACATAGAAGAGACACCTAAGACAACTTAGTGGGGGAGGGGTGAGGAGATTCCGTGTGTTCTCCAGGCTCATCACCCTCCCCCAAACTCCACATGTTCATCAACCCGGAGTCCTGAGGTTTTTTTTCTTTAAAGAGAAAGTGATATAGGGCAGAATTAAAATGTTAAGATCCTAAAACACAATAGACAATAATGGAGCTATTTCTAGAAAGCAGGAATGAAGTCATTCAAGGTCAAGGATTTTTTGAAATCTAAGGTTATTTGAAGGACCAGAAGCAAGTTGGGAAGTATAGAAGAAACCCGTAAGTCTCGGCCTATTATTTCTTGAGCGAATCCCTGCAGTCACCTCCTTGCTTTCGCTCTGGTGCCCTTTGATCCATTCTCCACACTGTAACTGGTGTGATCTTCTACTCCCTTTACTTAAATTCCTTCGATGGTTTCTCATTTTTCTTGGGCCGATGACCAACGTTCTTATGAGTTCCTGCAAGCTCTAGGTCATCTTTCAGCTTCACCCTGCATTGCTTTCTCTTGCCTTCAGCAGCCACACAGACCCTTGTCCAGTTAATAGAATACAGCGTGGCCCTTCACCCCGACATGGGCTCATGCTATTTCTTTTCCCTTTTCTTTTTCTAATTAACTACCACTTATCAGTGAAAATTAAACTTAAATGTCACTTCCTCAGGCGAACCATTCCTGACCTTCCATTCTAAGTCAGGTCCATTTCTTCAGTGCTCTCAAAATTACTTTTCTTCAGAGCACTCATCTCAGTTTGTATATCAGCATGATTTTTAATATCTGTATAACAGGAGTATGTATAATCACTGTCCCAGCTTGAGGGAAAATCTCAAGACTGATTATGGTCACTCTTTCCTTCTACTCCTCAGCTACCCTCTATATTTCCAGGATCTTGCCTGGCATCTGATATGCATGCCTGTGGAGACAACAAAGGGGTTATCCTCACAGTGTGGTTGGAAGGACATTCATCAAAGGTTTTCTCTAGATGGTCACAGGCTCTGTGCTGCCAGTGCAAGGAAAGGACTCATGTCTTACTTTGCTCTCTGGTCCTGGAACTAGACGGTGCTTCATGTGCAAGGAACATGGATAGAATTTTGGAGTTACCCCTCTTCTCATCTGCAAGCTCCCTCGTGGTTTGGTCCCTGGTCTTAAACCTCTGACTTTCTCTCATCACAATTCCTTTTCCTCTCCTCCCTTCCTTCCACACATTCTCTTGGTCCTATAATTCTATCTTGTGGGAGAGAATTGGTAGGGGAGGGAATGCTAGGATAAAGTACTTCTTCCTAGTCATCAATTTGGTTAATCAAAAAAAAAAAAAATCTTACACCTATGCTTTAGCTTTACAACTCGTGTAAGAATTTGGCTATTTTGAGCTCTAATTTTTCTGTGATAACACTTCTCTGAGGTAGTATATGCTCACATGAAGGAGGGCCACAGAGAAAAAGGGGTGATAAGCACATTGACTATTATACAAAATTATTACCCAATTTCATGTCTCTTTCCATCAGACTGTGGAAACAGAGAGGATGTCTGTTCTCATCCAACATTGTGTCATCAGCATCTAATACAATGTCTGGTGCTTATAAGGTGCTTAGTAACTACTCGTTGAATAAGTGAATAATTGAAAGAGGAGATAAATAAAACAATAGGCAAGAACCAACATGACTAATTTTGAGATGAAGTGCCTGGAAAGTAGGACCTGGTAGCCAAAGACAGAGTTGGGTAGCTCAGGGAAAACAAGACAGATAACAAAAGACCAAGTCTGTAATGGATTAAGGAAAAAGAGACTACTTAAAAAGTAAATGATCAGCTGAGACAGAAAAATAGGCTACCCTGGGGTCAGAGTAAAGGCTTCACTCATTTTCTAGTTAACAAAGGTGACTGAAAATTTAAGTTAGTTTTGGAAAGAAGCCAAAAATTCATTCTACTGACCCAATAAGTATTAATAATATTTTATAATAACAAAGAACTTCTGGATACTAGACACCATGCACCTTATTCACATTAAAATTTAATCCACATAATAAACCTATGAGGTAGTATTTTATGCTAATTTTATGGATAAAAAACTGAGTCTCAAAGAGAATGGTTGATAACTTGCCCAAAGTGACACAGTAGAGCCAGGATTTAAATTCAGATCAGAGGAACCCCAGAGTCAGAGGTTTAACCACAGTCCAAGAATCCCAAGACTAGACAGGGCAGAAGCTACTAGCCGCATCTTACAAGTGTGCACCCTGAAGCTTTGAGAAGTAACAAGACTTGCCCAAGGTCATGGAATCAGAAATCAAAGCAGGCCTGGTCTTGCTACTGCACAGTCTTTCTCCAAAGATCAGAAATAGGCCTAATAAGGTAACAGCAGCACCCAGAGGATGGTCTCAACAGAATAAAGACAAATGGTGCCTCTCCTAAAACTTATTGATGATTTAAAACCTCAGTTGCCGGTCAGGAGGTTGTGGCAGCAGTTAAAGTATCAAAATCTGTATAATTTGACTGAATGATTCTGATATTACTTATTGCTCATCCTCTGGACCTTCAACTATGTTACCGTGTACAAATCACACTCTCTGCAGGTATACCTGATCACCTCTGTAATCACCGTAACTTGCGGTACTCCCCACTCAGGCCCGGTGCCAGCCTGATTCCCATGTTTACAGCATGGAAAGCTCCCCTGTTTCCTTCCCACCAGTGTTGATGAGAACGGAGTGCACTCCCAATTCCAAGAAGCCAGTTAATTTTTATGTGTGACCAGAACTGAGGGACATGTAAAAACAGCAGTGGTGGGAGACAGAGAGGTGAAAGGTGATCGATGAGGTTGGTGACAGTGAATTGAGAAAACAGAGAAAGCGGAACATGGAGTATGAAGAATAAATGAATCAGGCAAGAAGAGAGAAGCAGAGATGAGAAACAAAACACCTCTTCTGGATTCCTAACACACTTTCTGTGTTAGGTTCCTTTTCATTCTGGAGGCCTGACTGCTTTCCTGAAGAACTGGCTGGAGTTAGGTTTGGTTATATGTACCCTAAAGTGTCTTACGTGAAGCTCCATTTCTGACACTGGAAGAGGACTAAGGAATGGAGAGAGGGGGGGCCAACGCCAAGACATCAGGTGCCCAGAGGAGCCCTGGAGAGGCCACAATTGAAGTCCCTGCCTTGAAGAAATGACCATTGTATCAATAGAATGAAGCAATTACTTGGGACTGTTAGGGATATAAAGACTTGTTCAATCATCCAGTCCTCATTTAGATGGTAAAGGTGGGGAAGCCTTTTATCATCCACAAAGCACATGGATTTAACAAAAAGCAATCAGGTGTGCATTGTACTCCTTTTCTGTTTTCCTTTCTTTGATTGCTATGGCAGTGGAACCAGGCTTTACTGTGGTTTCTTCCTGGACACTCTTATATATATGTATGTGTACACACACACACACACACACACACACACACACACACACACACACACAATTATGAGTCTATATAACAGTGAAGTTCCAGGATGGGGAGTAACATTGTAACTAATATCTGTATAGTATGCTGCAGCTTTACAAAGTGCTTTCACATACATTATAGTGCTGTAATTCATGGAACACCTACTGTGTACCAGGTGCTCTGTCAGGGCTTTATATGTAATAGCTCTGATTCCCAAAACTGCACCCAGGGGGAAGCATTCTCATCCTAAATTTATAAATCAGGACACCGAGACTCACAGAACTTAGATGACCTTCTCGTGAATCTGCAGGCCCCAGAGTTTGAAATATGCTTTTAGGCTGCAGTTTACACCCCTTTCGCCATGTAATGATACTGTCCCCCCTTTTTTTATTCCACTCTATTCTTCCATACAGATTAGAGGAATACACTTTCATAAAACTATGCGTGATTAGGTCAAATAACGGCAAGAAAAGTATTCAAAAAGAATTGAGAACTATGAAATATAAGTACAGAACGATTCAATGAAGTCAAGGGTGAAAATATCAGATCAATTTCATTCACTTCTCTCGGGTAGAGGAGAGAAATGAGACTCATCAATTTTAATTTAGCCTGATTATTTAACAAATTCAACAAATACCTGTTGAATGCTTCTCGACTCCATGCCAGGTATTGTGCTAGACACTGGAGAAAAAAAGTTGAAAATATATGTATGTAATTCTTTGTCCTAGTGGGCTCTGAACCAGTGGGGGGACAGATTTATAAATAACCCCAATGCAGTCTTTAAAGGCACTGAAGCAGGTGGGATATTTACAGGGCACAACAAGTACTTAAGTAAAGTGTGTATAAAATGTTGCTTTTTGCTAAGGGGAGGTTCTGGGACACTGGAGGTAACACAGGAGAGGTAGTGATTCTGTTGGGATGTTAGAGATGAGTGAGAATTTGTTAAATGGGCAGGAAGATTCGGTTAGCGTGAGAAAGATCACTGCCTATTCCATTTGCTTCAAGAATCAGTGTGAAGGGGAAGAGTTTGAAATTTTCAGAGCAAGTTCCCTCACAAGCACATGAATCCATTTTTTCTTGGAATGAACATGGACTAGAAGAGGGAATTGAACAGGGGGTGGGAGTTGGAAAGTGCTTAGTTTCACCCTGCTACTATAGACTTTCTTGTCCTCAATTTATCATATGTAGCTTTTCCACATACCTGTGTGTGTGTGTGTGTGTGTGTGTGTGTGCGCACGCATGTGCGTGCGTGCGTGTGTGTGTGTGTGTGTGTGTGTGAATTGTGGAAAACAAGTTCACTGAGATTTTAAAACTGCAATCCTTGGCTGGGAGGCAGGGATGAAAACTAACCACAATTAATTAGTTTTTCCTTGGTACAAAACATTATGTGTGATACTATGTGTTTTTGTCTACATATTTAACTTGCATATCTGCTGTGTGCTCCTTGAAATGTATTACTTATTTGTTTTTTTCCCCCCTCAATTCTTGTTAAAACAGTTGTTTCCAGATAGAAACATATACTGTCAGTACATTTCATTAGAAATCATAATTTGGTTGTGGGATTCACTAATTCTTAAATAATGGTCAATTAATACTTAGCAACTTAAAAATAATTGTATAATTGAAATGCTCAGTAATATTGTGTTGTATACTCTGAACATTGTTTAAGAGAACACTTATTCAAACAAAAATTTATTGGGTGGTATAAAAATCTAGAGCAATAGTGTGAACTTTGTGAATTCTTAAAACACCCATGTTTTCCAGATCAGCAAAAAGATCAATTGCAATACTGATTGAATGTGATATATTTTAAGAAATGCATTAACAATTGGTGACTACAGACACGTGAATTTCTAAGTCCATTTGCCTAACACGTGGTAGGGCAGGCTACTAAATGCATATAGATCATGAACTGATAAAGAAAGAGTGCTTCCTAAATGGAAAGGTTATATGCGTTGTGGCCAACACAGTCCCAGCGGGAACCATTCTCTGAAATTACAATTGAAGTATGTCTTTGAGAGATGTTATTAGTTTCTAAAGTAATTGCTTTACTAGTCTCAGGAAAATATTGGTTGCCTAATGCAAAACCCAAGCCACATGATACTTACTATATGTGAGCTGCCCCTGGTAACTCAATTCACAGAGTTTGACCAAAAAAGTCATCAGTAAAACTACATGCCTGTGATGTGGGATCATAAATGAGTAAACACTTAAGTGGTAAGTATGGTTAAGACCTGAGGATACTTTATGGTCACCCTTGTCATTCAGAAGGCTTTAGTCTCCTTTGGGCAGTATGCTGAGAGAGAAAGTAATACAGACAACATACTGGATCTTGATGGGTTTCATTCCATTCCTCATGGCATTAACATGAACCAGAAGTGCTTTTTATACTAGTATTTACTTAATATCTATCCTTCATGGTTGACCATTGTCAGTGGATGACACCAGATTAGTATTTTGTCAGTAACCTGGATAATGCAGTTATGAGCATTACCAAGTTTGCAGACATCACCAAGATGGAGGACACAACACCTCACAGCTAACACACAAAGAACACAGTATAATCTTTTGAGCCAAGAAGGTTGAGAGCAGTTCCAGATCCTCTTCAGTGACCTGACAGTAGTCTGTGACTTATCATTAAAATGAGAAAGGACAGGGTGCTATCTTCTGTAGAACCCATTGAATTGTAAGAATTACCTGGATGACATTTTGTTCCAACTCAACAGCTTTATACTGGCCAACACATAACGGACAATAAATTATTGCCTCAAACTGTCAAGCTGGCTCCAGGATGTTGGCTATGTATTAGGCCTATGTAAATCTCTATATCACTATTCATTTTCTTCATAACACTTTGTCTTAATTAGAAATTGTAAATTTGCTAGTTGAATTTACTAGTTCTATAAGTACAGGTACTATAATTATCAATCTATTCCCAGTATCCAACATCTAATATGTATTCTGTATTTTCTGAAGAATAAACAAACCATATCTGTATTTACTGACTCTTCCACAGAAGTCCAGAATTCATCTCCATCAAGGACTCCAGTTTGGACCTGAGCTCTGCCAGCCACCAGGTTCAAGTGCTTCTGGGCCCATCCTTTTGAAGGGTGGAAGGCACATAGAAAAACTGCATCTATTTCATTGAGTTAAAGAGCATGGGAGGAAAAGAAATGGAAATATGGCTTCAAAGCTTTCTGTGTGGAGCATCATGATGAAAGGGGAGACATAAACTGAAAGATTCGTTTCCATGAGGGCCCTGTTGTACATGTGACATGCACGGTGTGTGACGTAAGTGGGTGAGAGACAGTTGTTCCATTGCTCTCAGGATCATTCTGATATCTCAAGGGTTGGCATCTTTGGGAGAGTAGAGATGTCACAGATATGAATATTCTCATGAAAGAAGTGGTAACAGTGATAGAAGAGATACCTTCAACGAAGTGGACATCAAGCAGAGGGCAGAGGAAAATAAGAATGTGTCAGAATATGTGCTTCACAGACTTGTTCCTGATCTCAAGAGACACCTTTGGGCATTTTCATATACAAGCAGAATAGGGTTTGACTCTTTTTTAAGTAGATGGGGGTAAGATCCAATGAGATGTGCATGATTTTTGTTTCTGTGCTGCTATCTGTACCCACAGCTTCAAGAGGTCTGGGGGAGCTTAGGTTATATTTCTATCAGGAAATTTTTTATATTTCTCTAGCTCATTGGTTGGTAAACTTTAGTTAATGTGGCCAACTGACATGTTTAACTGTATTTCATTGTCTTTAAAGCTTCTGATCCAAAAGAAGTCCTGGTTTGAGATCCCGGCAAAACCATTCCTATTTCATCATGTGGATGTTCTAAAAGGAGAATCATATGAAAGGATTCATATGAAAGGATTGTAGGCGTGAACTCCTATCCTCACTGGGAAGCCCCAGGGGGGCAGGGTTTGTGTCTCATTCACATCTGTCTCCTTAGAACCCAGTTCCAGACCTGGCACAGAGGAGATGCTCAGAAAATATTTGTTGAACAATATTCTATTCAGCTTCATAACCCTGACATGGTAGAGTAATTGTAAGTTGACTGTTCAAAGAAAATCATTTTTTTTTCATGGAAAAAGGGAAAGGAAAAGCAAGCGAAAGTCTCAACACAATGCAAAGTTTCTAAATCTTTTTCTTAATTCATTTCTCACCTCTCTCTCCTCTAACAGCTGCCGCTCTGCCCGCTCCAACCTGTGGCCTTGAAGACTCTGAGTATGTATCACTTGGGTTTGTATCAACAGGCAATGTAGCCTTGGCAGGAAACATTCTGAAATGTATTCAGTGTCTTTTTCTTCTAAGTGCCATTTCTTGTACTAAGAAAATGAATTATGTAAGACAAGCTCACTGAGATTTTTGGATTGAAATCCCTGGCCAGGGGGCGGAGATGACACCTGCCTCCTGTACTTTTGCCCATCCTCAGTCAATGTCATTTCCCTCCTTAACATCATCCCAACCTACATTTCCTGCAAACACGATTCTCTTCTGAGAAACATCAAGTATTTGAGACATCACAGACTGCATGATTCTAACGGATGCTTTGATGTCCTTCTATCATTAAGATAATAATTGCCAGAAGGAGTAAGATATACTGTGTGATATTTCTTAGGTTTCACTGGCCTAGTTAAGTCTAGTTAAGTATCAGAATAAGAAACATGTCTATCTCCTCCCCAAATTGTAATGATGTCATGTAGCCAACATGATAGGTCAGTGGGAAGGACCAACTAGGCTGTATGCCTCATGGTAATGGAGCACACACTGGAAATGACTGGTACTCAGTGACTGACTAGCAACTGGTTTCATTTTCTTCCCAGTGAGCTGATATCCAGGCAGTGGTGCCAACCCGAGTTATGGGGCATTCATGCTGTGCTCTTAGCCCAGGGTTGGACAAAAACACTGTCATAGTGTTTTTGTTTAATTAAATGGAAAGTTATTTCATTTTTAGTTCTAGTTACATACAATATTCAAGTAAGAATACTGTCACGTAATGTTTTTCTTGACCAAGATATGTAAATTATTTCATTTATTCAGTCAGTACATATTTATTGAGTGCCTACTGTGTGCTACATCCTCTTCTAGGCCCTGGGAATATGCCAGTGAGAAATCTTTAAATAATTCAGAGTTCTTTATTTCAGGTTTATTCCAGTAAAGTTTTTTCATTGTTTTCTTAGATAGCAGGGTTTTATGTTGCAGTGGGGTTTTTGGCTTTGCTTTTTTATTGGTTAATTTTCCAGAAACACTGATTCAGTTATATCTTAGGTTTTCCCCTTTCTTTCCTTTCCTTTTATTTCCTTTCTTTTACTTTTCTCTTTCCTCCTTCCCTTTCGCCATTCCTCATTCTTTCTTTTTCTTCTGACAATATTAGTCTAAGTGTCACAAGCACATAAAAGATAATGACTGACAGTTTAATAACAGAGAATTAAGATCTTGAGATATTATTATGAAATAGAAAAACAGAGGAATAAATGGATAACTATCTAAAAAACAGAGTTTTGTCTGAAGTTGTTAATTTTTTTTTAAAGCTGTTTGGTGACCTGCACATTCACAAAGCATTAGAAATACACATACTGTATTAGCTAAGTGATAAATGGTCTTGGTGATGCAGGAGCTGTTAAGTAGCAGGGCCATCTGATTCTTTCTTTCTGAGAGTTTCCTATCTTCAATCTACCCGTCAATTAGCATCTACAGATACATGCATCTTTCCTGACAGAGAGCATGTTATATGGGGAGATGGACTGACAGGGACTGGGCCTGACTGTAATTGTAGGAGATGTTGCTTTAGTTTTGGTCTTCCCTGAGGTGAGGGGAAGGGGCACTGCCACAATTTGCAGCACTGATTGATACTGAGAAACCTCCAAGCAATCCCTGTCTACCAGAGGAGATATGCAAAAATATGTTTTTCTGATTTCTAGTTCCAATACATCAGCCCTTTCTACTCAGAATGTAAGCTCCTTTTTTACTTGGTCTCTTTATTACCTCTGAAGCACATCTGCAAGCATAGCAATTGCTTTGGAGGAAGATGAGCAGCAGGATGCTAGGCTGTGTTTTTACCTCCTGGGGAAATATGACCAAGGAATACGACTGCTCTGGAGGCCCAGAGAAACCAGAGGCTCCGCTTCCTCCTCTGCCTGCGAGACCGTTGATGTGATTTAACCCTTCCTTGCTGAATTGAGCCCTTCAACCACTGCAACAGCCTCTGGTTTGGCAGGAGTGATGTAGGTTTTGCATATACTATTTGTGATTCTTGGTTAAGTTTGTATCTCTTTATGATCACGTGTTTCTTTTGTTGCTGTCTTTCTGTCCCCACTTAGTTTGAATGCTGCTTAAGATTGGGGCTGCCTTAGTGTTTTTACTTTTCAACAAATACAAATTAAACATCTACCAAATATTAGTCACAAAAGGAAGAAAATAAATCAATTCCTGCCTATATTCTTCATTTATTTAGTTGTTTATTATTCATTCAGTCAACAAATATGTGTTGAACACTTTCTTTATGCTATCCATTGTTGTAGGCATGAGGAGAAGCAGTGAACAAAAAAAGTGTTTCCTGCTATAATATTCCAGTAGAGAGAGATAAACAATAAATCACATGTCATGTGATGCTAAGTGCTATGGTTAAAAATACTACAGAAACAAGAGGTTGCAATTTTAAATAAAGTGGTCAGAAAGTCTTTTCCGATGATATTTAAACACAACAATTGAATAACTAACTGTATTTCCCATTCTGTCTGGAATGCATTGCCCCCCAATCTCCATGGCAATTTATACCCTACCTGCTCTACAAAACACAGCCCCAATGGTGTCAGTTTTATACTTTATACTAAAAAAAAAGGATTTGTTATTTATTAAAAATTCAAATGTTACTAGGTGTACTGTTTATTATCTGGCAACCTTAGTACTCCAATGCTTTTCCAGAGATGGAAATATCTCTCCTCTCTTATAAACTGCCATGCCATTCTCTTCTCTTCAGGAGCCAATGTCCCCTGTGACATTGCACTTAGATTTTATCACATCACCTCAACTCTAAGCACATTGAAGTCAAACTTTACTTGATTCATCTCTTTATCTCCACAACAGGGAGCAAAGAACCGGTATTTAGTAGGTGTATGTATATTTGTTTAATGGACGCAAAGAGTGTTTAGTTAGATGCTGAGATGAGAATATTTGCTAAATCAAATCAGCAAGTTCTTCAGGGCCACAGCTTTTATCTGAAGACAGAATTATCTGCCACCTGAAGTTCTTGTTTCCCAGAATACTCAGTAGGCTCCTAAGTGTCTCAACCTTCTGCTCCAACATTCTCTTCTTTTGGAGTATGAGCTCCGCTTGCTTAGCGCATAGTGTTTAGGCTGCTCTTGCCCAAAGTGTACACATAATTATTCACTGACAGATATATATCTATTTGGGAAGATTCCAAGGCTGGATATAAATGGCACAATGACACTTTGCCATTGATCTGAATCCCAGGCGAAGATCTCTGAGGACTCTGATCTGATTGGAATTAGAGAGTTCTTCAGGGGTCACTTAGTCTAAACTTCTCTGGATTCCTTCTATACTGTCTTCACTCAGTTATTTGTCAGCCAGCAGGGGCCAAGTGTTTATAATTACATGAACCCTTTGACTTTCCCACTATTCCTTGCAAGTTTTAGCCTCTTTCTTCACTCCCTCCAACAGTTCCAGTCTTTCCAGAATAAAAAAGCCTTTTGAGGGCTCTGCTGGGCTGGCCAGATCAGATCTCCACGCTCGTTTCCTCTGCAAGTGTTTTTAAAGCACCTTCCTCTGCTCTGTGCTGTCAGTCACCATTACGTTTATGTTCTGTCTCGTAGAAATTTGTTGATAACTGTCAATCTCTGATAGCTTTCATTTTCTTGTTTCTATATGTTTATACTTTTTTTTTTTTTAAGGAGCCACCTAGAAGGAGAGGAATTAACTATGCCAGTTCATTTGCAAATTTGCAGAAGTCTTCAATGCAATCTGAAAAATTCCATGAGGTGCCCTTTTGCCCTAAAATATTTCTGCAACCCAATCCAGTCATGCTATCCTCATTCCCTGAGAATAATGACATTTTTTTTTTAGAAACTATGTGAATCGTGGAGTATTCAGGGGTCTGCTGGAGCTCCACTCAACTCTGTCATGTTGGTGGCTTGAAAATGATCATGATGGGAGTATTTGCACCATGGAAATGACAAATGCCACAAATCTGGGTTCTACCCCCCCACATCTGGTGATCTAGTTTACCAGACCTCTGAATATATTCCATGGAAAGGGAGTCAGTGTAGGATGAAACCCTTTTCCAGTGACACTTGGGCACTCATTATAGCTCAGCCGAGTTATTTTATCAGTCTAGCTAAGCAATTTTTTAAAAGTCAGGGAGTAGGGTCTGAGAGAATGAGGTAAGACTCAAGACAAGGAGGTTTCATCTGCAGAAAAATAGGTCATAAAGGAGAGCGCCACCACGAGGAGGGATGGCTAAATGGGAACCGGAGAAAAGTGCCAAAGTCACTTTCATGATCAGCTGGGGGTTTTAGCAGGTGAGAAGGATGGTTCTTCCAGCAGAGGCAGAAAGTTTGCCTTTTCTTTCTTTAAGGAGATGACCTTGCTGGAGCTGGGGTGACTTACTTATTTCTTCCTTTATCTTGCCCCCAACAGGGACCTGACCTATATGCTTCACTACCAGGAACAGCAGCCAGTACAAGCACCTGCTGGCACTGCTAATTACCAAACACCCCCCAGGATGAGGGCATGGGTTTAACACCTGGGCAAAGGTAGCTGACTCTCTTAGAACCAGAGAATGTTGGCTTCACAGTATTGCTGATACCTGGATCATTAATCAGAGAAATAGTGCTTTGTACCTGGGAAGCAGGGCCACAGAGAGTCTTTCACTTTCGATTAGCCGGTGTTCGTTACAAAAAGAACATAAACAGATTTCCTTAGCTTTCCTGTAGCAGAGAATGTTGATGCTTTGGAAGAGCCTGCCTGGTGTGAGCTCGTTTGTATTTAGGTAAAATTTGTTGCCCGAAACATTAATGCAAGGTGTACTTACCAGGTCGCCCACGCCATAAATGACCTGAGTATTTCTGTGTGATCAGAATGTGTATCCATTTACTTTAAAACCAGGCACTTTGAAAATGTGGGCAATGTACTGACCATTAAAAGGCTTCTAGAGAACACCATTTAACAACTTTCCTTTCCTTTTTACTATGCCCTGTAGCCTTTTCAGTGTTTTTCTAATTTATTTATTTTTGGAGGCGTAATGGCAGTGTTTTTTTTCTTTTAACTCTTTTCTCTATGCCATCATGCCAAGCAGTGTGATAAGGGCTCCATAAAAATTACTTTGCTTAATTCTTATAACTATCACCTGCAGAAAAAAAGTTCCCCCCTAATTTACATAGGAGTAAACTGAGGTTTAGAAAGATAAAAGATTTGAGGAAGGTCTTGTCGCTTTCCATCTGTCTTGCCTGCCTGTCCGTTGTGATGCTGTTGAAGTTATGAAGGGACAACCTGCAGGCGGTGAATCTTTTGGTGCTGACCTCAAGATGGAGTTGTTTGACATTCCTCCAGTTTTGACTGTCACACCTTAGCTGACTGGGACCTTCTCTACCTTCCTGAGACAGTGGCCTGTGCCTTCTGGGAAGAAAGCTTACGTTCAGTACCCTGGCGCAAATGCCCACTATCACCATATACAGGGGAATCATATCAAGATCACATCTGAATTTGGAATTTAAATGAAGTCATTGTTTTCCTGATTCCATGCATACATTTCTTTATTTTTATTATTGTATGCTGTATCATGAGTGTTAGCAATTTTCTATTTGCACTGCAGATATTTAAAGGATTTTGTAGTTATTTTAAATAAAGAAAAATGAGAAAGTCTGTGTTTTCTATTCATGAACCTGAATATAATTTCCACTTTCAAGATAATGTAAAAGGAAGTATATTTCACCTAGACATCATGACTAGAAAACAAAAGGCAACAACAGCCCTTTTAAAATAATTAATCTTTCTCAGAATAGTGTCTCTATTCAAGACATAATCCAAAAGAAACTTTGGTTATTTATTTGCTGCCACTTGAGGCAATAATCTGACTTAAGATTTCCTTGGAGCAAGCGCTAATCACACAACTTTTATTCAAACATTTAAAAGTCAACACAAAATGATTATCACTTTAGAAAATATTTAGGCCTATTTAAACCTCTTTATATTCACTGGGGTAAAAGATTTAAATTTAAAATAATGGAGTACAGAGGGCTTTTAGAGCAGTGAAAACCTTCTATATGATACCATAAGTATGGATTCATGTCTTTATACATTTGTCCAAACCCATGGACTGTACTCCATCAAGAATGAATGATTCCTAATGTAAACTATAGACTCTGGGTGATAATGATGTGTCAGTGTAGGTTCATCAACTGTAACAAATGTGCACTCTGGTAGGGGATGTTGATAATTTCCCCATTATAAAGGGAGGCTATACATATGTGGGCTCAGGGGTATATGGGAAATCTCTGTGCCTCCCTCTCAATTTTGCTATAAACTTAAAATGGCTCTAAAAAAGTCTTTAAATAAGAAAAAGAGAAATATCAAGGTGAGACAAATTGTACTGAGTAGTGCCTCCCTAAATGTGGGCTAAGACTGCTTACATGCAGGTTAATGCAGGTTTCTAGTTCCTCACCAGCCCTACTGAACCAGAATCTTTGTTTTTGGGGGCCCAGAAATCTGAATTTTTAGGTTCCTCAAAAAACTAAGAATTGATCTACCATATGATCCAGCAATCCTGCAACTGGGTATTTACCCCAAAGACTTGAAAACTCATATCCGAAAAGATATTTGCACACTGATGTTCATAATAGCACTATTCTCAGTGACCAGAACGTGGAAGCAACCGAAGTGTCCTACAGTAGATGACTGGCTAAAGAAGCTGTGGTACATACATACGATGGAATATTGCTGATCCATAAGAAGAGATGAAATACTACCATTTGCGGCTACATGAATGGACCTTGAGATAATCGTGCTAAGTGAAATAAGCCAGACAGAAAAAGTTGAAAACCATATGATATCACTTATATGTGGGACATAAATCTAAAAACAACAAATGAGCAGGACAAACAATCAGAGATACATGGACATGGACAATAGACTAGTGGTTACCAGAGAGTAGGGGAGGAGGGGAAAGGGGAGGTAGACAGAGAAAAGGGGATCAAATATGTGCTGACAGAAAGAAATCTAATTATGGGAGATGAACACACAATGATATATATATATATATATATATATATATATATATATATGCCTTACTGTTAAATTATACAGCTGAAACTTACTGGATTTTGTTAACCAATTTCACCAAAAAAAAAAATCTGAAGTTTTAGAAAAATTTTCAGGTGACTTCCCCTCCCCGCCTATACACACTAGGGGTTTAGAGCTACTGGAGTAGATAAAAAGGCCTAAGCTTTACTATCTAACAGACTCAAATCTTGATTCTGTCATCTATAGTACTATGACCTTGGGCAAATATATAACTTCTCTCTGTTCCAGTTTCCTCACCTGTAAAATTCAAATAATACCATTTTCCTGGAAAGAGTAGATGTTTTATATAAGAAAATCCTAGTACAATACCTGGCATATTATAAACACTTTACATATAACAGCTACTATTATTTCTTATGCATCACAATGGCAAAGTAGTCTTTCCTGAGGCCAACAGAACTGGGAGTCTCATAACAAATCATTGAACATTTTCATCAATTGACTTTTCAAGGAGTTACTTGAAGTAGAAGGAAGCAATTGATCCACTGGAAGAACAAGTCATTTGGGAAAAGTCTTTCTTGAAGCTGTGGGCAGCTGTGGCTTGAGAAGTGCTGACCCCTAGAATGAATGATTCCTCAACCTCAGAAACCACCAAAAACTGCTGGAGGACTTGTTATACATAGAGATTTTGGAACTCCATTCCATTTGCCAAATCAGACCTTTGGAGAACCAGAATCTGTATATACGATAAGCTGCTAAACTGATCTTCAGGAAGCCAGTGAAGCACTTGATCATAGACCAACTTTGGAAAAGCAGGGCCTAGAGTGCACAAGTGTTTTATCCCTGATGTTTTAATCATTCTTCTTTTTATTTCCATCCAAACACTGAGCCCACGGAATATGATTTCTAGTAGTAGTAGTTAGTAGTAGTAGTGGTGGTAGTAACAGCTAACATTTACTGAGCCCTTCCTGTGAGCCAGGCATTATTCTAAACTTCACATACATTAACTCATTAATCCTCATAGCAATACCACCTTCCAGCCCAAACTACCCGATGACACTGCTGCGGGATGTATATGCTGTTTGCCAGGTCTTTCCCTTCCCCCACTCATCTTCCCAGAGGCTGCAATGGCTCCAGGCCTGTCCCCTCCTTCATCTCAAGTAGCAAAAGGCTAGTTTGAGGCTCATTTAAATGGACGAGGCAAAGCCCTCTTGCTTCTGATATGCAGAGTAAAGGAGTTCATTGTATCTGTAGTCTGCTCTCAAATTTATCTTCTCTTTGATTAACCAGAGAAATGCAAGGTAGCCTGGTGATTAAGAGTACAGGCTCCCAGATCTGCTCAGGACATAATAGCAGTGCCTAAATTTGCTCTCTGTAAAACCTAGATAATTATAATACCGATCTTTGAGTGTTGCTGGTATGCGGAAATCATGGAGAAAGCACTGGGTCTGTGCTGTTTAGTCCTTATGCATGACTGTGAGCTGAGAGAGATGAGTCCTCCAGGCTTAGTACCATATTCTTGTCATAAAACACTAGGATCTTTCTTCTTGGCGTACCCTATGCTTATTTCTCAGGCCTTGTAGGCCATTTCTTGGAGACCTTGGAGCTCAAGCTTTTATTTTTTTTTATTATGTGACTCTCCCTTCAAAAGTAGTTGGTATATTCATCTTCAGTGTCCCTGAAGATAAGCACACAAACTTCATTATTTATTTATTTTATTAATAATCTCTATAATAAACTAGGAAATGGTAGAAACCAAATCTAATGAGCTTGATCAGATTGCAAAGGGGATAAGAATCTCAGGGTTTTCAACTCAGTTGATGTACCTGGGGTTGTTCCTGAGTCCCCCCCACCCCCTTTTTTTGTACACCTCTCATATCAAGTTGCCCTTTTTTATTTGTTGTCTCATCAAACCTGTATAGTCCCTCAGCCTTCAGATGCTCTAGAAATGGTTCTCTACCTTGAGTGTGCAGCAGAATCCCCCAGAGGTCTCAGTATAATTTCTAGGCCCTAGGCCTGGAATAGGTCTGCAGTAGGAATGAGAAATTACATTTTTAACAACTTCTCAGGTGCCACCGAGGCTGCTGATACAGGGACAACACTTCAGAACTGTTGCTCTGGTAGAGCCAAGCCTGAAGATATAATTCAGGTGGATATTAGTCATTTAAAGGGGGCAGGGGTCACCAGATAAAATGCAGAATGCTCAGTTCAATTTAAATTTCAGGTAAACAAATAATTCTTTAATATATGTATGTCCCAAATATTGCATGGGACAGACTTATACCAAAAGATTACTTGTTGCTTATCTGAAATTCAAATTTATTGGAGTGTTGGTATATCTTGCATCTTTATTTGCTAAATCTGGCAACTCTATTTCAAGGGCATAGTATTTGTGAGTTTTCTGATAGTGTACTAGCTACCTTGGTGACTCAGCTATCTTCTAAGATATTTTTCTTCCACCACCTAACTCTCGAGCTTCTGAAATGGATTTTCCAACTCTGAGATGGGTCCTTCCTGTCCTACCCTCCCACTGAGACACACCTCTAGGACCTACTAGCTTACTCAGCACATCCTAGATTTGACTGCGCTACAGTCCCTCGGAGCTTATTATTGCCATGTGTCCCTAGCAGAACATTCATCTTTAGTATTTAAGTCTTTTAATATGCTTTAAGAGTGTCAATTTTGGGCTAAAGTAGGAGAGAAGGTAGAGTCCACAAAACACACAGTCAGCTTGCTTTGCTGATGCCAAGACTGGTCCAGTTGGTAGACCTGAGAGGACTCTTAGCAAACTCAGAGAGCGGCAGTGTGTTTACCTACTGAGCAAGCAGGTCTGGTGACCTTACTATATGAAATAAATGTTAATAAGATATAGTATGTACATGTTGTTTTTAGGTAAGTTAAATTTGTGTTTATTTTTAAAATCCCATTACTGCTCCTGTAGGGGCATTTCTGAAATTTGACCAGCTTACTCTCTAGGATGTATCAACTTCAGAATATTGTTCCTGAAAGTAACGGGAGAATCTTAGACATCATTCACTATACTAATGATGATAACAATGAGCTAGATAATGAAAGTATTGTATAGAGGTTAATCTTATGAGCCTTAAGTTTAATGTCCATAAGTTTGCCCACCACTTCTGGTCATTTAAAAAAAAAATCACTGTATTTGCACTCACCCCCTGGCTTCACTGTGAAGATGACAGAGTTTGGGTCTTATTTCTGAACCCACATTTCTGGAGTGAATATTTAGAAGGACAACATAGTTCTTTTCTTTTAATATTAATGATTCTGATTCAATGAGCAGTAATTTAAAGTGTTTTCCCAGTAATGCAGCCCTATTTCCAGACATTCTAATAAAACTAATTGGAAGCCTCAGGCTTTATTTTTGTTTTTCTCTGAGGAATGGAGTCTTGTTAAGTATTTGCATTAAAATTCTAAAACCTACCCTTGCTTGAGAGACAGATGTTAGGAGAGAATGCAATCAAAAGTGAGAAGAAATAACTGTAGCTGAGAAAAAATATTTACTTTCACAAGTTATGGCAATGTTTTCAATGGCTTCCTATAATAAGTCATCAATGAAGGCAAAGTCAAATAATAAATGTGTCTATTGTTTGTGTACAAAAATGTTATTTCTCACCCACCATTAGGACTGGCATGCATTTTGAGTGTTTTCCCATTAACTCTGATGTGTTTGGGCAATGTCACTCACAGGCTCTTGTTTCATTGTACTGGTAATCAGTAGCAGGCATCTGCAAAAAAGACAGCCAAGATTTTCTGGTGTTTTCTGGGGTAAAGGAAAAGGGCCAGATTTTGGATTCTAAGCATTTCTGCTCCACCCGCATTGTGCTTTTGCATCACTCCACACATGCTGACACTATGGTGATAGATGGGGAGAGCAGAGATCTGGAGGATTCAACAAGCGTCACAGGTGAAAGGTATCCTACATTTTCTTACCAGGAAAGTTAATCTACTTGAGTCTGGACTCACTTTGCTGCTCTACAGGTCTTGACTCCAGGTCTGCCATTTACTAGAGTTACTAGTGCACAACCTTGGGCAAACTACCTACAAGCAAGCTACCTACATTCTCTGTGCCTCAGTTTCCTCATCAGTCAAATGGAGGCAATTTCATGACCAGTCTTATTAAATGAGATAATGCATGTGAAGTGCCTAGGTTAGAGTGAACCCTCAATAAATATTAGCTGAAATAGAATAAAAGTAAACAAAATTCTCAGCTATATCCAGATAGATCTGATTATATTTTGTAGTTATTGTGTGAAGTAGAGATTATGTTGCCTACCTAATGGAATTTAACCATTCAATATTTGAATTTTGGAATAATCATATCTTATACACTGATTAGAGATTCATCAGTAAATGCATTAAGAGCATATTTAATAAAATCAAAGACTCCTTGTGTTTTCAGTAATCATTCCAAAGTAAACATTTGCTTATTGTCTAAAGCAATAAAGAAAACAGTATAAAATAAATATAGGTTCATTTGGCTTCATTAAAAAACCAGTACTTCTAATCTTATTATTTTTACATTTATTAATAGGTTTTGTTTAAAAAAAACCTCTCTGATTTTTGGGCTTGGTCAGTAATGCCAAGAAGCCACTGGAAAGCCAGTGAATGGGAGCAGTGCTCTCTTTAAGGGTGTGATTTCTGTGGTCTGACTCTAGCTGCTACAGCAGTCAAGGCTTGGTTAAGAGAGAAAGTAGATGTGGCAAGACATTGGGCAAGGTAAGTGAGGCAGTGTTAGTGGTAATCTGGGTGTTCAGACCACTCGAACTGTGAAAACTTACTATTGGTGATTTCCTGGCTGCAAATGATATAGTCCCCAGTATCCATGATCAGAGAGGTCCAAGAATCAACAGATAGAAGTGTGAGGAAGGAAGTGGGTAAGCTGAAGAAATTTGCAGAGCAGTGAGTCTTCTCTGGGCCCTGTTGGCTCTCCTAGTATGCTAGAAGAACTTAGAATTTTAAAAACTATGCTGGTATTACTAATTGAAATGGGCACTCATTCCTACTCCAATCTCCACACTGTGGTTATAGAAGAAGATCTTGCCTTGGTGGTTCTTGCTTCCAGAAAGGACTCTGTGTAGGCTATGAACATCCTCAAAGATCATCTCTGCAAAAGCAAAATATATATTTGCTGGATCACTTATATCAATTATACTTATAATTTATACTTAGGGTAGCTAGGCTTGCTTTGGTTACTTTTCTACATACCAGCACATAACATGTCATTTTCAATAAAACTACCATTATCAAGCACTTACAATATATGCTCTATAAGTTGAGTCCTATTCATTGTACCTTATACATGTCACCTCATGTAAGTCTTGTGTCAGGTTGTAAGACAGATATTCCTCCCATGTACAGCTAGAGATTCTGGAGCTTGGAAAGATTAAATACTGTGTTCAAAATTAAGCATCTACTGAGCAGTAAGCACATATTCAAAACTCATCAGTTCCACTCTGAAGTCCACACTCCTTCACTAGGTTATGCTGACTAAGAACTTTGTTGTTTGTGTTCCTGGATTATTTCACATGGAAACAAACACAGGTTTTCATTTTTTGTTTATTTTTATTTTTATTATTTGGCTGTCTTTCCAGACAATGTTATCCCTTCCTACACTCTCAGTCAATTTTAACATTGTTCAACCTGTGTACAAAATAAGCCAGCATGGACTCTGTACTTTTTCTACATTTCAGATATACAGTATTGACTATACTATTTATAGTACAGTGTAAGGCACTGTAGGGGACATAAAAATGAATGAGCTGTGGCCCATGACCTTAGGAACTTCCATTGTAACGGCAAAAAGGTGAGCATGATAAGACCCACATACAAATATCTATAATATGAGGCAGAATAGAAATATCATTATTGAGATATAATTCAAGACAAGAATTTATAGAAAGGAGAAAGCAACCACAGAAGCCTCTCCTCTTTGGATCTTGGCTGGGTTTTGGCTTTTTTGCTGTGGTGTTTATGGGGTTGGGTGATCAGAAAGCAAGGTTGTCAGCCACATTTCAGTGGTTTGTTGTCACTGCCATTTTGTACAAATAGCTCATTTCTGGTAAGAAATAAAAAGCAATGCAAAATAAGATGTAAGCAGGCATGGGGGATGTAGATACTCCTTTATTTTACTGGTATTTTCTCCATGGTACAACAGTGATAATAACCAACTCTTTAAGAAAGAGTGAAAAACAAAAAGCCTACAGTTCTCACCACAATTATATTCAATTTGATAAACAATAGTTCATTAACTCAATTTAATGCTAAATATGTGAAATTTACTGAATTGGGATATACAATGATGAAATGAAACTTATATTCTACAGAGAAAATAAAATGTCTACAAAATAAATATCCCATAGTAAGAAGTGATAAAGTTATTAGAAGAACAGAGAAATCATCATTGTATTTGAGAGGAAGAATTGGTTATTTTTACATGAAAAATATGATGATAAATATTAATAACTAACCTCTTAATTGCAAATCAGGTATGGGGCTTTAAGCATAAATTAACTTCTTTAATGCTCACAAAAACCCTGTGAGGTAGATACAATTATTCCCCCCCCCATTTTTTCTAGGAAGAGAAACCAAGGCATAAAGGGGTTAAATAACTTGTTAGCAAGTTACCAGAGTTTAGCTATTTAAATATACAGCTCTATTCAGCAGGCTGCACCATGAAGGATAGATGGGAATGGCTTCCCACACAGATCTCAGAGAACAAGTAGAGAGAATCAGGAAAAGGCAAGGGGAGCATGGGAGGCTGCCACATGAAGAGAAGTAATTGTAAATAACAAAAGAGGAGGTCATGTTAGGTTATATCAGGCCACAGAAGTCATAAAGTAGTTATTAAAAGGGGTTATACTTTACTTTTTATAACTGACAGCTTTTGAAAAGCTTCATCATATGTTGCAGGTGGGCTGCAGGTAAGCTAATCTGATAGCCATATAGAGGTTGAATATAAATATTGTCTAGAGGTAGGGAGACCAGTTAGGAGGTTGTAATCAATAACAGAGAACATGGCTTAGAGTGGTGGGGTGATGGAAGTGTGTATAACAACAAAAAATTGCCAATTTGGAAATGAGGAATTAAGAATGGAAGTCATGGAAGTGCGAAATTGTGAGATAGATTTTATTTCTTAAGGAAAAGAAGTCAAAGAGATGCTTGAGTTTTGAGTTTTGGTTATTGCAAGGAAGAGGCATTAATACACACAATTCTGGAACCCAGTGGCAGTGAAATTTGAGTAGAAAATGAAGGCAATTCATTTTGTACATATAGTTAGGCAGATAGAACTTTCTGTTGGATAATTCTCTGACATGAAGTCTGATAATAAATAGATATTTGACTACATTCTGCAGGATTTAACGTTTTAACCCTAAACCCAAGTCAGAGCCTGATAAAGAAAGAATACACTCTGAGATCTGAGGTGGTATCTATGTAGACACATGAGAGAACCAACAGTTTTCACCAACATAAAAAGGCACTCATCATCTCTATAATCATCAGAGAAATGCAAATCAGAACCAAAACAAGATATCACCACATACCTGTTACAATGCCTATTATCAAAATAATAAGAGATGAATGTTGGCGAAGACGTGGAGAAAAGGAAACACTTGTACACTGTTGGTGGAAATGGAAATTTATGCAGCCACTATGGAAAACAGTATAGAGGTTCCTGAAAAAATTAAAAAATAGAGCTAGGATATAATCTAGCAATCTCATGTCTGGTATATACCCAGGAAAAATAAAATCACTATCTTGAAAAGATAACACTATGTTCCTTGCAGCATATTTATAATGGCTAAGGCAACAACTTAAATGCCTATGAACAAATGAATAGATAAAAAAGACAAATGGATAAAAAAATATATGCATACATATGAAAATATTATTCAGGCATAACAAAGAAGGAAATCCTGCCATTTGTGACATTTATGGGTCTTGATGGCATTTTGCTAAATAAAATAAGTTAGACAAAGAAAGACAAATACTGTATAATGCACTTATATGTGGACTCTAAGAAAGCCAAACTCATAGAAATAGACAGTATATTGATGATTGCCAGGGACTGAAGGTGGAGGGGTGGGAGAAGTGAAGAGATGTTGGTCAAAGAGTGCAAACTTTCAGTTGTACAGTGAATAAGTTCTGAAGATCTCATGTATAGAATGAAAACTATGTTTAAAATACTGTATTGTATACTTGGAAGTTACTAAGAAAGTACATTTTAAATATTCTCACCACCCACACAATAACAAAAAACTATAATTATGTGAGGTGGTGAATGCATTAATTAATCTTATTATTGTAACTATTTTGCAATCTTTAAGTGTATCAAATCATTACATAGTACATTCTAAACTTATACAATATCATGTGTCAATTATATTTCAATTGTCATATATGTCAATCATATGTCAAGAAAGAGTGAAAAAATGAGGAAAAAAGCTTTTTCCTTTCTTCTATGGTCCTGTCCTGTCATTTGTTTTGTTTTGTTTTTATCTGCTATTAAAGTATGATTCCTTGGGCACTAGATACTTGCAGGGTGAGAGTAGACCTTTAGTCTACTTGACCTGCAGTAAACATGCTTGACCCTAACTAATTACCCTACTTGGACCCCTACTTGGAGTGGAAGGTGGCAGTGGTCACTAAGTGGGGACAGAGAAATGCAAGGTCAAAAACCTGTCCAAGGGTGGGAGCAGCATTGGGGAGTTGGAACCACATATGAACCAGGGCTCTATATTGTTAATGAATGCTGCATTGTCCCACCGAACTTCACTTACAAAACATAAATTCAAGATGATGATGACAGAGTGTTAAACAATGTGCGTGGGTTGTGCAAAGTCCTGTGTGACTGCACTAGGCCTGTCTAGCAGCGATGGGAATAAAAAAAATCCTCAGGATAGCGGTGGCCAGGTGGCAGCACTTAGCTGTGAGGTGGGCTTCATTACCATGTTGGATAACAAAGTTGGAGTGGCAGCCAGGAGGCCTAGTCCAAGAGACTTATTAAGATGGCTGATAGCACTTGGTATTTACAGAACAAGATATGGACAGGCCAAAAAAAAACAAACAAAAAAAACCCAAACAAACAAAAAAAGAAAATAAAAGAAAAAAGAAAGGTAAAATACTATTAGGGTCAGCTAGCTCAGTGGAAGAAGTCACAATTTCTTGTTCTGTTTCTAGGCTTAAGTCAAGTCTCAGATCCAGAATTCAACACAAATAGAGGTTGAGTTCCTATAATGAATGACCCTGTGTAAACACAAAAGTTGAATGCTCTAGTGATTCCTTTAATCCTTACGGAAAGGGATTTATTGTCATTTATTTTGGTAATGGTGTACTGGGGATAAAAAATACCCAAATCTTTTAAGAGTTGTTTGATCCAGAGAACAATTTGATGCTGACATTTAGGAGCCCGAAATTCCATTACAATTCCATTTTTAGGATTGGTGAGGTGATACATGGAATTTTAGCCTGGGGTCTTTCCTCATTGGGTCCACTGGGTTCATAGGCCCACCTAGTAGTCATTCCCCAGGTTCATAATATGGCATTGGAGTGGACATATTTAGCAGTTGACAGTATTTGTAGGGATTATGGGCTCCTTATTTCACTATTTCAATCAATAGTCTGGCCCCTGCAAAAACCAAATGGATTGTGGTGGATGAGAGTGGTCCACTACAAACTTAACCAAGTAATAAGCCCAATGGCAACTGTTGTGTTAAATATGACATCTTTGTTAGAGGGGATTAACATAACCTTGAGTATGTGGTATGTGGTTATTGATGAACCAAATGTGTTTTCCATACTCATCAGGAAGAAATATCAGGAACAGTTCCCATTTGCAATGATGTTATGCTATTAACATCTTACCCTGGGGCTAGTGGATTCTTCTCTCTGTCAAAACGTGGATCAAAGGGACCTGGACCATTTGGACATTGCACAGAACATCACATTGTTCTTTTGTATTAATAATATTATATAAATTGCACATGAGGTAATATAAGTGGCAAGAACTCTGGCAACATTTGTAAGACACATGTGCTCCAGAATGTGAAATATAAACCCTAAAGATACAAGGGCCCACCACATGTTTAAGGAAGAAGTAATAAAACGTGGTAAACTTCTTCAGGTTTTGGAGGCATATTCTACACTTAGAAACATTGCTCTAATTTACTGTGTGATGTTGTAAAGACTGCTAATTTTGAGTAGCATCCCAGGGCAAGGAAGCACTCTGTAGCACTTCAAAAATGTGGTACAGCAGTCCTGATGCTTGGATTAGATGATTGGGCAAATCTGACACTACTAGAGATATCAATGGGAGAACAGGATGCTGCAATGGAGCCTGTGTCAAGCCACAATAGCCGAGTCTTAGCATAGATTCCTAAGTTTTTAGAACAAGTATATACCCTAAGCAGTATAGAATTATATAGAACTTGAAAAATAGATCCTGTCATGCTACAACCAGAACTGCTCATCATGAACTAGGTACTGTCAGAGCCAGCAGGCTAGGTTCATCAATAATCCAACTTGGAGACTCTGAAAGTAGTACAACTGGGATTGGGCTTGAATAGGCACAGGGGTTAAAGATAAATTTCATAAACAGAAGCTCAGATTCCCATGTCACCCACCACAGTTGAACCAGCCCCTTTATCTCTGCTCATGCCTAGATCTCATGGGGGTTAGTTATGAAGAGCTGACAGAGGAGGGGAAAACCCAACCTTAGTTCGTAAATGGGTTGGCTTGGAATGTATATAAGTGTCAGCATTGAACTGCTGCTGTACTGCAGCCTCGTTCTGAGGTGGCCCTGAAAGATAGTGGAAAGGGGAAATTATCCCAGTGCACACATCTTTGGGCATTGTATATGGTAGTACCCTTTGTGAGGAGGGAGAAACCACCTGAAGTAAGGATACATGTGGACTGATAGGCAGTAGCAAAATGGCTTAGCAGATTGATTGTGTTCTGGGAGGAGCACGATTAGTAGGTTGGGGACAAATAAGTCTGGGCAAGGGACATGTGGATGGACCTATAGGAGTAGACACAGAGTGTAAAGATATTTGCATCATCCGTTAACACACAGTAGAAAGTTTGTGTTGTAGAAATAACCAAAGGCATGAAATAACCAAAAGGTTGACTTAGCCAGATTAGATCAGATATGAACATATTTTGCAGTTAGACACAAAAGAATTCCTGATGGATTGGATGACTCCAAGAATTTGGCCTGAGCAAATGGAAAAATGGAGTTGCCATTAATTGAGATTGGGCAGAGCAAATTTTTGCATAAAGGTTAGGAGTTCAGTTTGAGACATGTTTTGGGATATCTATTAGACACATAAGTGTAGATTCCAGTAACTGTTTGATATGTGAGTCTAAAGTTCAACCTAGAGTAGAAAAATCATGACATGGTGTGAAAAAATATATCACAGAAATGATCAAACCGGTCTTGTCTGCTGAGTTGAAGGATCCAGGGCAAAGCCTTACTCCTTAACTTATATTTCTCATGTGTATGATGAGGTCATGGAAGTGTGAAGATGTTAAGTTTTTTGCCAGTTTTGTAATTCAGATTCTGGGCAAATTTTGCAGAGTAGGAAAGATTGAGGGCTTGGATAGCCCTTAGGTAGAGCCAGTATATGGATGCATCAGGTGTTCATCGATTTCTGATACTTTTTCTGGGCACATGGGAGAATTATACTTCGCTGGGTCCCTTGTAGTAAGGCATGTTTATATGACTAATTCTGGACTTTGAGTGGTGAGATGGCTGCCACTTCTATGCTACAGCATTTAATTGCTAGTTTAGGACCCTGCATGCTCTCTTTTCCTACTGCAGTGAGCATGGAATCATGTGAAGAGGAAGTACTTAGATTACTGAGCTATCATTGAAGACTTGCAGTCCTGAATTTTTGCCCAAACATGCAGGAGGCTTTTGTGTTACAGGAGACTCAATATCACTAATGAATCTCAGAAGCATTAAACTCCTGAGATTTTGGTGTTGTTTGTTATTGCATCATAACATAGTCTATCCTGACCATTGTAGTCTCTTGGTGGTAGACCTGTGTTGGGAGTTTATGTAAATAAAGAGCCAGTCTTTGGAGTAGGCAGTGTGATAAGAAGAGTCTAAGAAACCCAGCTTTACTCCTGTCACAGTTTTCTTCAGGGCTCTGAAGAATAAAGATATCTTCTTTCCCATAAATGTGCTATTCTTTTCGGTTTTTATTTTGGTTTATACATTGTTTTTGAGAATTTCTCTCCTTTTTCTTTTCTTTTATGTTATTATAGAGAACCATAAGATTTATTTTGGTGGCAATAAATCTATAAATATTTACAACTGGACTTCACCAATTTTCATCAACCAGGTGATGAGAGGAGACTCCTAAATTGCTTAAAGATGCAACTCACAGGGGAAGTTTGCCTACTGCATAATTAAACAATTAAATCACAGATGGTTTTGGAGTTTTCAGTGTTCCTAACATTTATTTATGACAATAATGGATTTATGTTTTTAAAGCTTGTCAGTTAGATTTAAAATATACTCTACATGTTTCTGTTCTAGTTCTCTTCACTCTTGGTTAGTAAGGCCTGATAATAAAAATCTGTATGCTTTTGGAGGAATGAATAATTTGAGACGCATATTTTTTACTTGTGTGGTGTCTTATGCTCACTTGTTGTTTGTCTTCCTCTAATACAGTGTGTATATGAGGAAATATACCACTGAGGTTTGCATTAAATAAATAAACAATACTTTGCGGAGTTCATGCTTGGTGAACGTTAGTTTGAGTCCGATCCTAATAAACAGTTCAGCAAAAACAATAAAATAAATAACAACTCCACCAGAACAGAGAAACAACAACAACAAAATGTATCCAACACATTTTTATTTGGAAAAGAATTTTAGCACTAACTAAAGAATGAAACAGTATCACATGGGTTTGCTAGTCTCTAGCACCAACAGCTAGATTTTATGTGAAATCTATGAAATTGGCCAATTGATAATTAAAGAAAGCTCATTATCAAGCAAATACAAAAAGCTATTTGCCTTTGAAAGATAGCATTTTCATTATAGAAACAGCAGAATAGACAGGAAACTAATGGAAAAAACATAAAAATGCAAATTACAGCAGTTAATTAGTTGTGTCTTCAAACATATTCTGAACTATTAATTTATAAAAGAGTAAATCTCTTCCTTTAAATATAAAACAAGGAAATGGTATCCTCCCCTCATGGTTAGGATTAAAATTATAATGTTTCATTCTTCTTTGGTATAATTATATCAAAATTTTATTGAGGAAACAAAGAGGAAGAACCAAAGAATTTCGTTTTTTTTCCTAAAGTTCTAAAATTATTAAGTTACATGTTAAATTCTCAGTCTCAGCATATACAGTTAAAAAACAAACAAACAAATAGAAGGCACATACAACAGACAGTAAATTCCAAGAGAGTGGACATCATTACTTCTGCTTAGTTCACTGTGGCATACCAAGCATTTTTCAATGTGTGGCACAGTCATTAAAATAGCTCTCATCAATGTAATCACCGATTACCAAGTTGACAAATCCTTCTTGATAAGATTTAGCAAGACTTCATCCTACTAGATATTTGGAACAGGTGACCATTCTCTCTTTTTTGAAATCCTTCTTTTAGATTTTTTAGTATCACTTATTTTCTTCTCACTTCACTGGATATTTCTTATCTATTTACTGCTGGCTGTTTTACCTCTTTAAAACATTTGTGGGCCTCAGGGCTCAGTCCCTGTTTCTCCCCTATGGTTATATCATCTAATCCCAAGGTTTTAAATGTTGCCTAGACACAAATTCTAGAATTTTGTCTCTAGACCTGATCTTTCCCCTGAGCTCCAGATTTGTATATCCAATTGTGGAGTCAATATTGCTTGTTAGATAATCATTAAATGGGGTTTCAAATCAACACTCAATATCACTAATGAATCTCAGAAGCATTATGCTAAGTGGCAGAAGCCAGAAACAAAAGGCTGCATGCTGTATGCTGTATGATTTTATTATTTGACATTCTGCATGATTCTATTTATATGATAAAATGATAGTGATACCCCATGGCATGTGGTGGGAAACAGGATCAACTGCAAAAGGGCATGAGGTAAGTTTTGGAGTGATGGGAATGGTCTATATCTTAATTATGGTGCTATAGTGATGGTTACATGATTATACACGTCTGACAAAACTCATTGAACTACACACTTATAAGGGTGAATTCGCACAAATTATTTGTACCAATTATTCTTCAATAAGCCTGATTCATATGGGTGCTAGAATGATTGGGGGAATCACTTTGCAAATTATATAAATGTCTAACCATTTACTATATACTTGACACTAATATAAAATAAAATAAAAATTTAAAAAGTGCTCATATGTCCTCTCATGGCAATTAGCCATGTTTATTAATGTTTAATAAATAATAAAATGTTTATTATTCATCAGCCTTTATTGGTCTTTGGTCCTCAGAGTAACTAAACTCATTCCCATTCCTGTGCCTATATCCTACCTAACTATTCTGTTTGCCTAGAAATTTCTTTTTCCAGGTATCTAAATGGTTAACTACATTTATTTCAGAAGCCAGTTTTTCAAGAGAGACTTTTTGGTGTCAAAATAGGTCTTTCCTCTCCTCTTCTTCAGGTCAATCTCTATCCTATTACCCTGGTATAAGCACTTAGTGACAATTGAATAGTCTCAGTTATATATTTATTTGCTTCCTTGTTTCTCTGTCTACTCACTATTCTGCAAGTTCCTGGAGAAAATGGAAATTGTCAGTTGAATTCACTGTTGAATTTCCCAAGCAAAGGCCAGTATCGGACATATGGTAGACATTGAATAAATACTTGTAGAATGATTGAACAAATGAACAAATAGCAGTAACTTAATAAATGTTTGTTGACTGGCTGACTGATTGAACGCTAAACCACAATTATAAAACACTGTCACCTCATGCTTATTTGAAACATTAAGGTGCAAAGAATGTGGATCAATGATGCTAACAGAGTATGTACTTAAACATGCACATGCATCAACATGAATTTATTAAAGTCTTCCCATACAAATGGTACTGAGCTACATGTGGTATTTTGAAGAAAACATTCTGTCAATCATTTTCACCCAATTGTTCAAACTTTCTCAAGTGAATGATTTTCAGGGACAAGCTTCATAGTTCATACTTCTGCAACAACTTGTGAATAGTGTGGCAATAAATTATTCTTAGGTGTAAAATTTCATTCTTAAACCAGTTGTTAAGAGTGTCTTATGGATATCTTTGCTAAGTTTGAGAAAATTTGAAACCAAGTATTTTCCCTAATAAAGCACTCTTGATACAGTTAAAAAGTACACTTTGTTTCCGTCAATAGGCATATTTTAAAAAGTAGTCATATAGCCAGTTCTGTTTTGAGAAATATAAAGGTGAATCTGTCTTAGATATCTGAAAGTATGAGTAACTGGGCAGTAAGTGATCATTCCACTGGCCCTTAACCTGGTGATTATTTTGATAATGCTTATTAAAACATAGCACAAATTAAATCTGAACACATGTGTTCTTATCTGTAAGTAAATTTGAACTAGAGCAGAACACTCTGTAACTGAATGAATAGTACTTACATATAGAGCAATTAAATCACTACTGGTACATTCACACACAGTGGAAAACAGACTCTTCTTTAAGATAGTTGTGGTCTGTAATTGATTCTATTATGTTATTTGAGCATCCTTATGACCAGTGTTTTGAACTCTGCATCTGGTAGATTGTTTGTCTCCATTTTGTTTAGTTCTTTTTTGGGGAGCTTTCCTTTGTTCCTTCCTTTGGACATGTTTCTTTGTCTCCCTATTTGGCTGCCTCCCTGTGTTCATTTCTATATATTAGGTAGGGCTGCTATGTCTCCTGGTCTTAGCAGAGTGGCCTTATGTAGTAGGTATTCTTATGTAGTAGGTGTCCTATGGGGTCCAGCAGCACAGTCTCCCGGGTCCCCTGAGCAGGTGCTCCAGGTGAGCTTCCCCTGTGTGGCTTGTGTGTGTCCTCCTGTTGTAGTTAAGCCTTAGTTGCTGTTTTCACATCAATTGAAAGAATCGACCCTCAGGCTGATTGATTGTGGGGACTGGCTGTGACTACAGTGGAGGAGCTGTTGTTCAGGGGCTGACCCTATAGAGCAGGATTTGCTTTAGCAGAGCTCTGGTGCCTGCCCAGGCTGCCCTTTGGGTGTATTGTTTGTGGAGGCAGAAGGGTGGTGTTCTGGCTCAGTATGAAGCGAACGGCCAACTAGGTTATTGGCCCTGGGGCCTCCCAGGAGGGGCCCTGCCATAGTCAAGCTCAGCTGCTTCCTGTGCCCTGCTTAGGTCCACCTGGCATGAGCCACAAAATGATCCTCAGATATGTTCCACCTGCACTGGGCTTGGAAATGCCTGGGAGAAGCTAAGCTGCAAACCAAGGTTGGCTGCTGCTAGTGCCCAGCTTGGGTCTGCTTAGTGAAGAGGTATGGAGCATGCCAGCCAGCTACTTGTTTGGTTTTTTGAAACTTTGATAGGTTTTAGGAAAGTCCAAAGCAGGACAGAGTGTATGGCAGGTTGCTTGTTGGTAGAGGCAGGGTCTCAGGGACTCACCAGAGCAGGGAGAACAGCAGAAGCCAGGTTGCTGAAAACTCAGATATGGCGGCTGCCTGTGTCTGCATGCTGGGATGCGAGAGAGCTAAACAAAGGGACAGTGGTCTCTGCCAACACTTCTGTCTGGGAGAAAGCTGCCCCTCCAGCCTTCACCTCGAAGCCAGACAATTCAGTTCCTCTCCATGTGTCCCTGGCACCTTTTGAGTAGCTGCTCCAGAGCTGGAGCTCAGCGAGTGAATTTGTCAGCAGGTAAGTCTGTGCACTGGCCCTTTAAGAATGCCTAGGAATCCCACAGTCCTTCGTTTCAACCAACAATCTGTACTGGGTTTCACAGCCAGAAGTTGGGGAGACTTCACTTCCCGACACTGATGCTCTGGGTTGGGGAGCCTGGTGTTGGACTGGGGCCCCTTGCTCCTCTGGGGGCACCTCCTCAGCTGAGATCTTGCTCCCGATTCTCTACCGCCACATGTGGGTGTGGGACTAATTTATTTTTTATCTTTGCCCCTCCTAGTCTTGCTGTGGCTTTTTGATGTCCATAGTAACAGGACTTCTGTTCAGCTAGACTTCAGGTGCTTCTCGTAGATGGTTGTTCTGTAGTTTTGTTGTAATTTCGATGTGCTAATGAGAAGAAGCCAGCACAGGCTTTACCCTGTATTGCCATCTTGACTGAAATAGCCTGGTGGGATAGTCTTGCAGTATTCTCGTCTTTTCTGGTTGGGTTCATATTTGTGTCTTTGGTTTAGTTGACTTTGGTCTAGGCTTGTCTTCAGTGTCCTAAACCATTCTCATTCTGTGCTGTATATCATGGGGCTGCCCCCTTCCCTATAATCAGGGTTTTTATTACTAACTGCAAAAAGTGATCAGCCTATTGGTCTACAATATCTCAAAACTCAGATTGTAAATATACTGCTCACTAACCTGTTGAAAGGATGCAACTCTCTTATACTTCCCTTCTGTCATCTCCCGGCCTCTAGTACTTATCACCATGGAAGTAACTTTTCTTTGGGTTTCAAGGTCTCTTTGTTTCTGAGGATACTGCTTGCTCTCTCTGGATTCCTAGTGGTCAGCATTCTGTCTGGGGGCTGGGGATGATGTTTTGAAGGGAGAGTCACTTTTAGGTTGGAACACAACTGAAAATAATTGATTGACATCACACCTCTTATGGAATGCAGCTAAAATCCTTGTCTGGATTAGCAGCTCTTGGTTTTATGCTTTAATTATGTTATGTTCACTAACTGTGTGAGCTACAAAATGAATGTTTGATTTTTAAAAAACGCATACCGTTCAAACTAGGTCATCTATAATTTTTCAATTAAAAGTGTCACTGTTACTAAATATTTCTGCATGTTCCCTCACATTGACGAAAAGTAAAAACTGAAAGTTTTGAGACCTATTTAATAATGAAACTAATTATCTAAGGCATCATCTGAATAATCAAGGTTAAATTCAAGCTGCTAGAGGGTATTGTACTTTAAAATCAGTTCTCTCAAAAGGTCCTTTTGATAAATTTTATCAGATAGTTTACTAATCCTAATTTGATTTAACAAATATTTTTAGACTATGTGCCATCAATAGTGTTCTGAGCTGGAAACTGGCATAAGTATAAAGCAGAAACTGCTTTAAGGAATTAACAATCTAATTAAAATATACTAATAGATAAGTGTGTGTGTGTGTGTGTGTGTGTGTGTGTGTGTGTGTGTGTGAAATAATTAGATAAAATTCAGGATAATATGTTTTTATGTTTCAAAATAAGATATTTAGAAATAGGTATGGTAAGAAGTCACAGTATTGAAAGCATTTTGAACAATTTCTTCAGTGTGCCATCCCTTTTTCTAATCTCATCTCAGCTGTGAAGTTTGACTCAGTTTGAAAAAAATAATATCCTCAACAAAACAATTTTAAACCTATGGCTTTTTGGCATCCACTATTATTGCTTTTCTCTCCATGTAATAAAGGGGCAATGTGTTCCTTTATCCTCTTCTTACTCTGGAGTCACCAAGACCCTTTTTTTACTGTCTTTTTTGTCTTCCTGCGAGTTGCATCTCATTTCTTATTTTGGTTTTCCCGACTGCAATCCAAAAGGCTGACCTAAAGTCAGGCTATTTAGTTTCTTGCAAAAAGTAGCTTCTCTCTTATTTCTGTCACCTTGTTCTCCAGCTTTAAGTTTAACTCACTAGGTGGTATGTTTCTATTATGTCCCCATTTAAAGGTGGCATAAGGTACCATATACCTCTTTTCTTCAAATTTTTTTTATAATTTACAATTTTAGAATTGTAAGTTTCCAATATCTGTGTATAACATACTTCTAAAAAATGCATGGGGAAATAATATAACACAAATCTACAAATATAATATTCAGAATGGATACTGTAATAAAAATTGAAATTACACCTTTAGCTGAAAGCTTTTTTTTTTGATGAAGTCACAAAACTCTATCTCATGCTATATTTAATGCTTTTGTAAAGAGTAAACTTTGGAGAAATAATCTGAAAATGTGCCTAGCTGGAATAATGGAAAAAGAAAGTGGTACATCATGAATCGATATAAATTTATTTTTTGAGGAAAGCAAAATGACCAGCATGGATGATGAAATGTTTCAAGCACTATAAAATGTATTGAGTTCTAGAAACCAGACCATTTTGTATAAAATGTCCTTTGGATTCATTTCCCCATGATGATAAACAGTGGGAAAAAAATGTACTAAAAATACACAAAAAATATTCTGAGAAGCACATTAAATTAGAGAAATAATAGTGTCATAATAAATTCCATAAAAGGACACTCAGAAAAGCAAACCTAATAGAACTAGTATGAAGCTTAAAATGGTGAATTTAGCTATCGGTCAATGGGGAACAACTGAAAAATTACATCAAAATTTTGGGGAAAAAAATCTCCAAATAAAACTCTTAGAAAAAAGCCCGAAATTACACTGGCATAGATGATTAAGATGAGGTTTCACGTCATGCACCTGTATTTATTCTGATAATGTGCCTGCTGATGGTCTCTGTATTCTCCATGATTCTATTTAAAGTAACCTCTCAAAAACCCTAGAAACTTCTATCCATAGGTTTGATCTTTTACTACAATTTAGATTTTTTGGGTCTTGGCATTTTTTAAAAATATGATCTTATTTTCTGGAAGCCATTTTACATTTTGTATGAATAAATTTAAACATAAATAATATATGCATATTAATCATCTGAAGATGTTGATGTATGGATTATAGCCTTATGGTCTAAATGATCAGGGTGCCTTGTGATGCCATATGAGTTTCTCCTTATCTAGAAAAATAACCTAATTGATTAGTCTAAGTATAAAAATAATTAATAATTATACCTAAACTATTCTTTCAGAATATGATTTGAAATATAAAAACAGACTAACAGACTAATTGTTGTGAATCTAAGGATTTAAGGTAATTTTGAAGGCAGAGGAAATGTTTATCTGGAATCTTCTCCTGTTTGAGATGTGGCTCCTTCAAATATTGGTTTTGTGAAGTCAGGCAATTTATTTAATTTATGCCTAATTCTTTCTTACCTGAAAATGGGGAAATTATTAGTGCCTACTCCATAAGATTGTTTTGAGGATTAAATGAGTTAATATTTTAAAAGTGTTTAGAACAGTAGGCAAATATTTAAATATTATCTAAGTGTTTGTGTAATATTATCCATCTCCCAACTCAAGGATTCCCTCCAGCCATGTCAGATATGTTATTAAACCCACCATTAAGTTTGTTTTCAATTTTTGAATTTTTCATTTATTAAAATTTTATTTATTTTGAAATCTCATAGTTTGTTTCTTTTGTGTTTTGGTTGCCGCCTAAATTTTAAAAACACAAAATTTCCTTAGATATATTAAACACAGTTATTTTATATTCTATATTGAATAATACCCTCAAGTTTTAGGTCACTTGAGTTTAAGTTCTTGGTTGGAGGGTTTTTGGATCACCAAGAAAGACTGAATTTCAGCAGGGAATCCATACAAAGGCTAATATTTGGTTGAAAATTTTCTTTTTTGTTCTTCTCCGCTCAGTGCCAAGGTTCAAGATAGGTAATTTAACTTGCTGTCCTTTGGAGCTGAGAGTGAGCACAGACTTACTTCTACTTCACTCTTTTTCTGAGGTCTGAGGATATAGTTCTTTTTTCATGAGTCTTCTTTATACAGGGGCCTCCTCTGCCTTTTGATGTACTTCTCTCTCAACTCTGGGAGGCCTTAAAAAATAATCAAAACTGAGTGTCTCTGGATTCAGCAAATGCTCTTGGAGCTTCAGTTGAATTTTATTTTATTTTATTTTTCTTTCCAATTCTTAAACTTACTCTTAAATTTATTTATTTTATTGTATTTTAAAATAAATAAAATAAGTAAGAATCAATATTTAATTAATCCTCTTAAGAAAGCTTTAAGTTTGCAATATGTTATTTTTCACTGTAGGTGCTGAGTTGTACAGCAGATCTCTAAAACTTATTCATTCATCTTGCGTAATTTAAATTGTGTATCTGGTGAGCAACTACTCCCCATTCCATGCTCCCCACTCGCCCCTGGCAACCCACAATTTTAATCTCCGCCCCTATGAATTTGACTTTTTTAGAAATTTCATGTAAGTGGAATCATGCACTATTTGTCCTTCTGTGACTGGTTTCTTTTACTTTTTTTAAAAATTAAATTATTGGGGTGACATTGGTTAATAAAATCAAATAGATTTCAAGTGTACAATTCAATAGTACATTATATGCATATGTTATATGCATTGCATGTTCACCACCCAAAGTTAAATTTCCTTTCATCACCATATAATGGACCCCTCTACTCCTATCTACCTCCTCCTTCCTTCCCTTTCTGCTGGTAAGTACTAAACCACTGTCCATGTCCATGAACCTCTGTTAGGCATGTTTGTTTGTTGCTTATAGTTTCATATCCCACATATAAGTGAAATCATATGGTTCTCAACTTTTTCTGACTTATTTGCTTAGCATAATAATCTCAAGATTCATCCGTGTTGTTGCAAATGGCTGAATTTCAGTTTTTCTTATGGCTGAGTAATATTCCATTGTATATATTTACCATATCTTCTTTATCCAATCATCTGTCATAAGATACTCGTTTCCACACCTTGGCCACTGTGAATAATGCTGCTATGAGCATCAGAATGAAGATATCTTTGCAGATAAATGTTTTCAAGTTTTTTTGGGGTAAATGCCCAGAAGAGGGATTGCTGGGCTATATGGTAATTCTATTCTTAATTTTTTGAGGAACTTCCATACTGTTTTTCATAGCAGCTGTACCAATTTATATTTCCAGCAGCAGTGTATGAGGATTCCTTTTCTCTTACAATCTCTCCAACACTTGTTATCATCTGTGTTATCATTGTGCTGTTGATAATAGTCATTCTAACAGGTTGGAGGTGGTATCTCATTGTGGTTTTGATTTGCATTTCCCTAATAGCTAGTGAGGTTGAAAATCTTTTCACATGTCTCTTGGCCATTTGTATGTGTTCTTGGGATAAGTGTCTGTTTAGGTTATCTGCTTATTTTTTTAACTAGATTTTTTAATTTTTTATTATTGAGTTGTATGAATTCTTTGTATATTTTTGGATATTAGGCCCTTATGGAAGGCATTGTTTGCAAATATCTTCTCTCATTTGAATGGTTGCTTCTTTGTCTTGATGGTTGCTTTTGCTGTATAGAAGCTTTTTAGTTTGATATAGTCCCATTCAGTTATTTTTCTTTTATTTCCCTTGCCTTTGAGGTCAAATTCATAAAATCCTCTCTAAATCCAAGGTCCTTGAGTTCAGTATGTATGTTTTCTTCTTTGTAATTTATTGATTTAGGTTTTATATTTAGGTCTTCTATCCATTTTTAGTTAATTTTGGTGTCTGGTGACAGACAGCAGTCTAGTTCCATTCTTTTGCATGTGGCTTTTCAATTTTCCCAGTACCATTTATTAAAGAGAATTTCCTTTCTCCATTTTATGTTTTTGACTTTTTTGTTGAAAACTATTTCCCATATATACGGGAGTTTATTTCTGACTCCTCAATTCTTGGTCTGTGTGTCTGTTTTTTTCTGCCATGCTATTTTGATTATTATTGCTTTAATTTAAAATTTATAATTTGAAATCAGGCAGAGTGATACCTCCACTCTTGTTCTTTTTTTCTCAGGATTCCTTTGTCTGTTTGAGGTCTTTTGTGCTTCCATACAAATCTGATGATTTTTTGTTATATTTCTTTAAAAAATGCCATTGGAATTTTGATGGAGATTGCAATAAATCTGTATAATGTTTTGGGTAATGAGATCATTTTAACTACGTTGATTCTTCCAATCCATGAACATGGAATAGCTTTCCATTTATTTGTGTCTTCTTCAATTTCTTTTAATAAGGTCTTATAGTTTTCATCATTTGGTCCTTCACGTGTTTTTGTTAAACTTATTCCTAGATAATTCATTCTTTTTGTTGCAATTGCAAAAAAAGAGTTTTTTTTCATTTCTTTTTCTGAAAATTTATTGTTAGAGTATAGGAATGCTATGGATTTTTGTACGTTGATTTTGTATCCTGAAACTTTACTGTATTCGTTTATTGTGGCTAATAGTTTTTAGAGGAGCCTTTAGGGTTTTCTTATAGAGAATAATGTCATTTGCAAAAAGTGACAATTTGACTTGTTCATTACCTATTTGGATGCTTTTTATTTCTTTCTATTGCCTCATTGTTCTAGCTAGGACTTCCAGCATGATACTGAAAAACAGTGGCAATTGTGGATAGCCTTGTCTTGTTCCTGATCTTAGAGTGAACGTATTTTAGTTTTTCACCATTAAGTATGATGGTAGCTAGGGTTTGTTATATACAGCCTTTATTATGTTAAGGTATTTTTCTTCTATACCCATTTTATTACATGTTTTAATCATAAATAGATGCTATATCCAGACAAATGCTTTTTTTTTGCATGTATTGATATAATCATAAGATTCTTATTCTTTATTTTGTTTATGTAGTGTATCATATTAATAGATTTGCATGTGTTAAACCATCCCTGTTCTCCTCGGATGAAGCCCACTTGATCCTGGTGTATAATTTTTTTAATGTGTTGTATTCGATTTGCTAGTATTTTGTTTAAGAGTTTGCATCTGTATTCACAAGAGATATTGATCTATAGATTTCTTTGTTTGTGTGTTATCTTTACCAAATCTTGGTATCAGGGTAATGTTGGCCTCATAAAATGAGTTAGGAAGTATTGCTTCTTCTTTAATTTTTTGAAAAGGTTTGAGAAGAATAGGTATTAAATCTTCGAATGTGTGGTAGAATTCACTAGTGAAGCCATCTACTCCTAGACTTTTAGTTTTTGGGAGGTTTTCGATGATTGTTTCAATTTTCATACTGTTGATTAGTTTATTTAGATTTTCCAGTTCTTCGTGATTCAGTCTAGGAAGGTTGTATATTTCTAAGAACTTGTCCATTTATTCTAGGTTATTGAATTTGGTGACATAATCTTTCATAGAATTCTTGTATGAATCTTTGTATTTTGGTGGTGTCTGTCATAACTTCTCTTTCATTTCTGATTTTGTTTATTTGTGTCTTTTCTTTTTTCCTAGTCTAGTCAGGGGTTTATCAATTTTATTTATCTTCTCAAAGAACCAGTTCTTTGTTGCAGTAATTTTTTTCTATTACCTTTTTGTTATCAATTTCATTTATTTCTGCTCTAATTTTTATTATTTCATCTGCTGACTTTGGACCTTATTTATTCTTCTACTTTTTAATATGTAATGTTAAGTTGTTTATCTGAGGTCTTTCTTGTTTCCTGAGATAAGCCTGTAATGATATGAACTTTTTTCTTATTACTGTTTTTGCTGTGTCCCAATAGTTTTGGTATGTTGTACTTCATTCTCATTTGTCTCCATGTAGCTCTTAATCACTCCTTTGATTTCTTCTATGACCCAGTTGTTCTTTAGTAGTATACTATTTAATGTTTTTGTGTTTTTTTTCACTTTGTTATTTAGAGTTGATTTCCAGTTTTAAAGCATTATGTCAGAAAATAGGCTTGATATGATATCAATCTTCTTAAATTTGTTGAGGCTAGTTTTGTGTTCTAACATATGGTCTATCCTTGAGAATGTTGCATGTGCACTAGGGTGTATAATCAGAATGTATAATCTTATGTTTTGGGATGAAAAGCTCTGTAAATGTCTGTTATGTCCAATTAGTCTAATGTGTCATTTAAGGCTGATATTGTCTTCTGAATTTTCTGTTTTCATAATCTATTCAGAACTGACAGTGGGTATTTAGGTTCCCTACTATAATGGTGTTTTCATCAGTTTCTCCCTTTAGTTCTGTTAATAGTTGCTTTGTATATTTTTGCGCTCCCTGATTGGGAGCATATATATTAATATGCATTATGTCTTGAGGTATTGTCCCCTTTATCATTATGAAGGGTCCATCTTTGTCTCATTACTTTTTATATCTTAAAGTCTCTTTCATCAGATATGAGTATGGCTATACCACTTTTCTCTGGATGCCATTTGCTTGGAGTATCTTTTCCATCCTTCCACTTTGAATCTATATTTGTCCTTGTAGCTGAGATGTGTCTCTTGAAGGCAGCATATAGTAGAATTTTGCTTTTTGATTCAGTTGGCTATCCTGTGCCTTTTTTTTTGGTGAGTTCAATACATCTACATTTAGAGTAATTTTTGAAATATGAAGTTTTCCTATAGGTATTTTATCTTTTGTTTTCTGGTAGCTCAGTGTCTTTATTGTTTCTTTGTCTTTATGTTTCTGCAGGTTATTTTAATTTAGTGGTGTCTTATGGTTTCTTCCCCCTCTGTTCCCTCTTATTTTACGTTATGCGTCTCAGTTCTGAATTTTTAGTGTGTGGATATCTATATCTATATCTATATCTATATCTATATCTATCATCTATCTATATCTATCTATCTATCTATATATAGATATATATATATAGTTATATATATATTCTTTTTCTGCTGCATGTGCCTTATCTCCATTCTCCTTTGCAGGTTCAGATATTTACTACGTCCCCTTTTCTGTGTTTGTTGTCTCAAATTATGGCTTATTTTACTTAGCATAATATCCTTCAGTTTCATCCATTTGTTCCATATGGCAGAATTTCCTTCTTTTTTAAGGCTGAATAATATTCCATTGTATAAATATACCACATTTTCCCCTTCATTTACTTATTGATGGACATTTAGGATGTTTCCATGTCTTGGCTATTGTGAATAATGCTGCAATAAACATGGGGGTGCAGATATCTCTTTGAGAGCCTAATTTTATTTTATTTTTTCTATATTCAGAAATGTAATATCAGGCTCACATGATAGTTCTATTTTTATTTTTTGAGGAATCTCTATATTCTTTTTCATAGTGGCTGCATCAATTTATATTCCCACCACAATGTACAAGAGTTTTAATTTCTCAACATACTGACTAATGCCCTTTGCCTTTTGTTCTTTTGATAGTAGCCATTCCATCAGGTGTGAAATGATACCTAATTGTGTTTTTGATTTGCATATCCCTGATGGATGGTGAAGATAAGCATCTTTTCAAATACCTGTTGGTCACTTGTATATCTTCTTTGAAGAGATGTCTATTCAAGTATTTTGTTTATTTTTAAATTAGGTTATTATTTTATTTTTTGATGTTGAGTTATATGAATTCCTTTTGTATTTTGGATATTAACCCCTTATATATGTAATTAATATTTCTTTATTTGCTGTATGTTTTAGGACCATTTCCAGAGACTTTAAATGGTTGTTCTTTTTACATAATTTTTCACCAGTTTCTCTGGGAATTGGGGAGGAATGAGTCCATGGAGCTCCACATGCTATTTTGAGAGAAATGGAACCCATGTATTTATTTTAAATAATATAATAAACACATGCAATAGAAATAATATACACACATGTGAACTACAACACTGACACATTCAAATCTCTGTATGTGCTCTTTATAACATTCCTCTGCTTTCTTCACCTCTCAAAGTTTTGAAATTTTTGTTTTTTTTTTAACCTTGAAAAATTATTTTCCCTGGTAATTATGCATGCCTAAAATATACAATGTTTAATATTCATTATTTTTGAAATCACACAAAGACTGTGTGTTTTCAAAGCCTTCTTTCTGGGTCTCAGTTTTGTACTGAGTTTTTATATTATTAAGATTTCTCCATATTGCAGCATATAGCTGTTATTTGTTCAGTTTATTCTATATAAACTTGCACAATGTAAATTTATTTATAAACCTTTCACCCTTTGGTGAATACTAGGTTGTTCCCAGTTTCTCTTTTTATTCAGTGTTTTGCTCAGCTCTATGACTTCCATCCCCAGTCTTGACTGAAACTGGTGACAATAAGTTATTTATTATTTTTGTGATACCCAATCAAATGAACTATTTTCAGTCCTGCTCTTACAAGACCACACTTGCCATTCAACTGAGTTGACTTCTCCCTCCTTGTAAATCTTGCTTTCTTGGTTTCCATGATAGCTCTATTGTGGTTAATCTCCTGCATTTCTATCTCTTCTTCATAGTCTCCTTAATCCTTTCCATCTTCTTTACTGGCCTCTAAAGGATATGCCTGATCCTCTGATCCTGGAACTCTTCTTTCACTTGACTCTCTCTCTTTTCATGTGGAAAATATCACCTGCAGTACTCATTAAAATGCAGAATTCGGGGATGCTCCCAAAGATATTCTGATTAATGGGTATAGGATGAGACTCAAGAGTTTGCATTTCAAATAAGCACTACTTCTGAATGAATGTAGGTATTTTTCAGAATTTACTCTAGTCTATTCTGGAAAAAATTCTGTTTTGCTCAATTTGCAATGTCTTCTAGAGGTTTTATAATTTTTTTTTAAAGAAATCACTAGTACTAGTAACACTTTTAAAAATGCTATATTTAGAATTGCATTTAAACAGCAGAGTAGCTGTCAAGCAGAAATTATGTAATATTTTCTATGCTTGGGTGATGGTACCCACAGAAGAGCTAGCTGTGGAACAGGTCCATTGGTTATCAGGACTGGTGGAATATTTTTTATAGTTAGTGGTGCTGGTCAGGCTAAACAGGTCCTTGAAGCAAAGGTAACTAGAAAGGCTCAAAAACCTTAGCCACCTCATATGAAAAAGTTGATTGATATAAAGGCTTTCTCTGGTATCTGTAAATTTGGGCAGTGTGGTGTTGGTATGCAAGGCAATGCTAATAGGTAGATATTGACCAGTAAATTAGCCTTTTTGTAGGTCACATTGAGGATTTTTGTTTTTACCTAGATTGGAATGAGATACCACTGGATAGTTTTAGATATAGTGATAAAGTGGAACAGAAGGTTCCTGGTTTCAGATGTATATTTTGAAAAGCTCACTCTGGCTGCATATGGTGAATAAAACGATTGTGGGAGAATGATTGGGAGGTTATTGTCAAAGTTAAGGAGCAATAGACTGTAGCTTGAATTAGAATGGTAGCAATCAACATGGAATTTGATTCCAGACATTGTTATGACTTATGATCAACTGGGCTTGAAATTAGATTGGATACAGAAAATGAGGAAAAGAAGAAGTTTGAGAAACTTCCAGGTTCTTAACTAGTACTACTGCAGGTGCTACGGAATGAGAAATGGAATAATGCTGAAAAAGGCCACCTCTGGGTCTTTGATCATATAAGCAGGGGTGTCTTTAGATCTGAAAGGTAGTGACCTACATAGTTAAGTCTTATCATGTAGTTTTTCTCTTTTAGTGAATGAACATCTAAAAAATATCTTTTTTACATATTATATTTCATGTTTATGAATCTCTTATCATTAATAGTTATTCCCACCTGGATGAAAACATGGTGCTAGCAGTTTTTCTCTCATAAAGAGAGAGTGTCTTGGCTCTCTCTCTGGTCCACGTCCAAATATCCAGGGAATGCACTCATTGGTCCAACTTGCTCAGGTGGCTATTTCTGAGATAATTAACATGGTCTGATGCGTGGGGCCATGTAAAAGCATAGCAGCTCCTGTGGGAACCATATGAATAAAGTAGGATGGAGATAATTAGGGGATTGTGGGTATATGCTACAGTTAGCGTCCACAGTATGTTTGTTGGGAAAAGCAGACAAAACAAGTCACTCTCCACAGGTCAACACTGCTTCAGTAATGTTTGCCTGACCTTGTTTTGGGTAAAACATAAGTACCCATAGTACTTTCCTTAGTACTATAAAGTACTATGAAGTACTTGCCCTAGGATTTGAGCCGAGTATTATGAAGTACTATAAAGTACCCATTTTGTGTTCCCCAGTCTAGGATGAATTATTTTTTCTGGGTTAAGGCAATTAAGACATTTCATTTTCTTATATTACGATTTACTTCATGTAGTTCTCCCACCTTGTAAAACTGCCAAAAAAAACAAAAAGAAATAAACTTGACTATAGTAAATGTGTTATAGTGTCATCTTGTCATACCAAGAAATTTTCAATTTATTTTATAAGAATATGAATTTTATATACTTCCAGTTGTGTATGAGCAACACCTGGTGCTCCAGCTCCTTGTTATAGTATTCTGTTTCCTCCCTCACTCCATCCTCTAAAATTTTATTCATTTTACTTCAGAAAATGTTAAGTGATTTTTTAAAAATTTCAAACTCATTCACTTGGTAATCTTTTCATTATTCCACTGGGGTTAAATGCATGTAAAGATTATGATGATACTTAAGAAGGAAAATGAAAAGATAAATTGGTTATGACTAAGATGGAAAAAAATTGGAACACAATTGCTTGAGTATAGATGTCTTAGGCAAAGAGGAAAAGCCAATTATCCTATGTTGAAAGGTTATAGGCAATAATTTTAAAAGCTTTTCTATATGTATAATCATTTTGCATAGTGTATGCTTGTATCTTTCTCTTCACATGCCCATATTTATAGATTGTAAGTTGTACTAGAGCAGTGACACAATAAGATATCCTTTTCTCTTCAAGTAAACACACTATGATTTTTTTAAAAGTTGGGAAGATTACTTATAACATTTTTACTTTGGTTTTAAATTGCACTTGTTTTTATTGTATATGTTCTTTGAGAAAATCAAGAAATTTTTGATAGAGAGGAATATTAAAATTAAAATTATTGGAAGACATGACTGCTGCCTGAACTTTGAGCTGAGTGTGAGAAGTCAAAGGCTCCTTATCTCCTCTTCTCTCCTTGGAACCTATGATATGCCCATCATTCCCACAGTGGGAACCATTTTCAAGGATGCAACCTTGAGAGCAATGTGTTGTGAGACCATCTGAATGGTATATGCGACTGAATCTAGTTAAGATCGCTGTATAAACTTTTAAGATTCTGACATATCTACTTGTCTTGTGATGCTAGAGATAAGCCCTTGGAAGTATCTTTCCTTTCTTATTAAGCCTAGCACCTACCAATTGGAGGGTCTGCCACTTCCTTCAGTCTCTCCTTGCCTTTTCTATAGAAAGGCCAGACTCAGATTTCACCCAGGAAGTTCCTGAGGTTGGGACCCACTAGAGATATTAAAAATATGTCTTGTGGTTTAGAAAATTAGACCAGTAGAAAGCTCACATTTTTTATGTGTTTTAAGCCCTTTGAGACTTTTCCCTTAAATTATAACAACTCCTAATTAGACATGTATGATAAATTGTAATAACAGCTGAATAATGAATAAAGGAAAACCAACAACTAGGAATACTTCGATATACTCATTTTATCATGTAATATAACCTAAATCTTTTTAAATGACAGACTTAAGTAAGATAAGCCATCTTCCATATGTTTCTATCACTTTCCTATTTTTCATTTACTGTAGTTGTAGGAATATTTTGAGTTAGTATTCTCCTAAATTGATTTTTGGAATTATCCTTTGAGTTAGAAGCAATGTTTAGAATAAGGAGAAACATACATAATATCTTATTTTGTGCCTTTCATAGATACTGAGAAAAGAATGATAATGGTGAGAGGAGAGGGGTGTAGAGTCAACACATATTTTTCACACTGTTTATGCTTTACTTCTACCATTCATTAACTTGTGCATTTATCAACATTTGTTTAACATTTATTATGTTTTAAGAAATGAGGGAATAGCAATTATTGCCCTTGTGGAACTCCCAGTTAGTGTGAAAGAAAGATATGCAAACCAGCTATTACAATATGGAATGATTAATGTGCTAGGGTAGACCATGTACAGATTAGTAATGTATAAGCGTTGCAAGGGTTGAGGAGATGAGTCAGGGGAGTATCTTAGGGGAAGTGTCATTTGAATTTCACATTAAGGGATGAATTGCTATCTAAGTGAAATGAAGAGAAAGGATATTTCAGTGATGAGGTATCACATGTGCACAGGTGTAGAAAAGATAAGCTCATGGGGGATAATGTGTGTGGCTTTCCATGACTAAAACTTTGAATTCCTGTTGGGGGTGGTTGGTGGGCATGTAAAACTGGAGAGGAATGCAACAGCCAGGACTTTCCCAAGGTGATGAGAAATAGGTATTCTGTCCTACTTATGAAACACCATTATCACTCATTTCTTAATTTTGTGAAATCTTTCCTAAAACAATTGTCTTCCATGAAAGTCATCAGAAGTCAGATTAGTAAAGCTTTGAATTTTCCTGATTAACGATCAGTTCTCCATTTCACTTGTTAATGTGTAGGCTAGGCATAACTTTTATAACCATTTCTTTAAGTTGATAAGCCAAATACAATTCGTTTTGCTCAGTCTTAAATACCAATGAGTGCTATTGTGAATTCATGAACCCCTGTTATTTGTGAAATTACCTCTATTGTTACAGTCTGACAAATTACTAACAGATACACATCACACACAAAAAAGCACATTTAACTGCTTTCCTTGGCATTTTATTCCTTCCCCCCATGATTGCTGTCATTTCTTTTTTAGCTCTGTGTTAAATCACAGTCTAATTATGCATCATCACTGCAGCTCATAACAGTTGAGGCTGTCTCACTCCTAAATTCTAAAAGCAACTCTGTTGAGTCAGGTTCACAATGAGAGTGTTGTCACTTTCTTGACCTTGCTTTACCCTCTGGGGTTTTGAGATTTGTGAGTTCCATGCTTATGATAGGAATCTGCTCTGAGAGAGGGATGTGCTTTGGAAAAGTGTTGTGCATTCCTCACTTGGGTAAAGTGAGGAATAAGGAGCGAACAAAAAGCCATCTCCCAGTTGTTTGCCAAATTCAGGTGACCTGATTTGTTTTCTTTTATTTTTTTCTAATGCATCTTTCTAATAAAAAGGCATTGACTAAAAAGAAGCTGAAAGTGAAAATCTAGAGTTTTTGACCAAATATAAGTATTTGGATCAAAATGCTTAGTATAGTTACAAGTCAATTAATTTCTGTTTCTTTAGCTGTCAAATGAGTATAATCCTACTCTCCTATCTCAATGATGTATAAGGATAAAATGTCCAAAATTATTGCTTGGTTCCCACATATTAAAGATGGATTGTTCAACCTTTTTTCCGGGCAATGTTGCCATTTTTTATATGTGATTATGATTAGAATTTTATATCTTAGAAGTTACTCTATTGCTAGTAACTAGAAAATTTTAAGGCAGTAGATTTGGGAGTTCTGCAGAATGGGTGTCAGTTTTGATCCTGTTGAGCCCTCATTTACGGTTCTAAGTTGATTGGGGCAAGAGAGTTCTTCTCTGGTCTCCAGTTTATTTCAAGAGCTCCAGGACCTCTTATTATTTATTTATTTATTTATTTATTTATTTATTATTTATTTATTTATTTATTTTGCTTCTCATATATTTCTATTTTGATGCCTCTATAAAAAGACGAATGAATTTCAATAGGTTCATTTATAATTATCATCTCATCCAAGATCATCACCTGTTCCCATTTATGAGCATTGCCAAGAAAAAGTAGTACATTTTTATTTTTAATGAAGAACCAGCTGCTTTAACAGATGTTTCACCAATTTAGAAGATGCCTTTCCCTTCTTCATCAGTTTAAGAATACCTAAATGCTCTCTGCATATGCAAAAACTGATATAAATACTTTGCATTCTTGACCATTAATTTCTTGGAATAAATAAATAAATAATCATTCAACTCCCCAAATCAATAATCAATATATAATAGTCTATTACACAGGCCTACCTGCCTTCACTTTATGTTTTATCTTGAAGACCAATGTTTTAAACCAATGGCTATAATGTGTGATAGTTGGTGCTCCTTGTAGATTAACTTTATTAACAATCCATCAATGTAAGTATAATTGTCTCTATTTAAAGGTGAAGAATCAGAGATTTAGGGATGCTAAGCTCATTTAGCTAGAATTAGCAGAGTCAATCAATATTCAAACTCAGGTCTCTCTCACTTCAAAACATATGTTCTTTTCATTTCTACCTGCTTTGTCAGCCAGGCATAGTTCCATGAAAATTTTCTAGTAAATGCACAAAAAAATATTCTTTCATAATTCTCTGAAGATATATGTTATTCAAGGTACTTAAGAAAGCCCCTCTTAGTAACTTCAGAGCATTGACATTGAATAAAAAATAAAGAATTGGTTCTCTTACAGAGATAATAGTAACAAAGAGAATTTTAGATTGTCATATATCCTCAGGAAGATAGTTCCCAGTAGGCCTTGGGCCAGATATTCTGTGAAGGAGAAGAAATCTGAGATGTATTGGTGGGGGTGAGTAGCTAGTGTTATAGGGTCTGCTGTGTTCTAGAATGACTTATGGACTTGAAACATCATCTGTGATGTCTATAGACATCACTATGCTCAAAGTTAGACATTGGTTTTTACTCCCAAAATCTCCAAGTTACTCTGCAATGCCAAAGCAATGACTTTGCTAGGAGGTAGGAGGTTAGACCATAGTTTACAATTTAATTTCAGAAGTTTCACCATCTTATTCCTAGTCAGCTTCATACAGATGCTTGTTTTATTCAAGCAGCCATGAGCATTTTGTTTTGTGAGAAGGGAAGCTTTGTTGATGCTTCATACATTCTAATTCATTTTATTCTCTTGAAATTAATTAGAAGAGAAACAAAACATAATTTTCATTTGTTTCCCTTGATGAGTTTTTTTTTTTATATCAAAGCTGAATTACTTTTCTGTTGTTGTCTTGATCATTTAATAGAACTAGGTAACCTTGTTTTCCCTTTTGCTGCTCTCACATATTTAACATCTCTTGCCAGGAATGTTTAAATCTACTCACTCAATATCCACCCATCTGTTCGTCCATCTGCCCATCCATCCATCCATCCATCCATCCATCCATCATCCATCATCCATCCATTCATCCATCCATCCATCCATCCATCCATCCATCCATCCATCCATCCATCTATCCATCTATCCAATGCATTCATTCATTCCTTCATTAATTCATTTAGCCATTCATTTATTCAGTCATTAGTCATCATTCAACATTCCCTTTCTTTTTGGTCATTTTATTTATACTTTATTGAAATATTTTATATAAGTATCAATAATTAAAACGACATGTTTTCTCTGTCCATGTATTTCTTTCAATACAATAATAAAAATGATATTATAGAAAATTCATAATATATAATTCTTATAATGTGAGTATAAATGGACATACACTCATCAAAGGCAATTTAATAATATCTTTCAAATTTTACAATGAATATACATTTTGACACAGTGAATCCATTACCAGTAATTCATTCTAGAGACATGATTGTACATACAGGCAAAGACATATGAATAAAGTTGGAAATGGAAACATTGTTAAGCTACAAGTAATCTAAATATTTATCAATAGAAGTCTGCTGAAAATAGCTATCCATTTTCTGTTAAAAGACTATTTTCAAATTAAATTTAAATTTTTTCCTAGTCTTGCTCCTTCAATATTAGTTTGGTAGGTAAATTAAATTTGAAAACAAATAATGACTTCACCTATTTGATAATTCACTCCCTTCTTTCTAGGCAGAATACCTTTCTGTTCTATGCTTAACCTAAATTCATATATTTATTAACAAATATTATATTGAGCACTTACCATGTGGCAGGTAATGCTTGAGATGCTTGCATACAAAATTCTTTCTCTCACAGAGCTTACATTACAGAGAAGGTAGACAGAGAATTCACAATACATCTAAACAAGGAAATGATTTGGAAGACACTAAGTGGTATGGAAAAAAATGAACAAGGTCAAAGGTGTTTGGAACACTGAGATGAAAGTCAGGCTCCAGTTTTAAGTAAGATCATTAAGGTTGATTTCATTGAGAAGGTGACATCTGTGCAAAGGTTTAAAGGAGAAGAAATTTGCCAAGCAGAGATATCTGCAGTGTGTAAGGTCAGAGTAGTTGGACTGAGAATGCGAGAAGAGTAATAGGAATAATGGAAAGCCAGATCATATGGGTCCTTGCAGAACAATCAAAAGACTTTTCCTTCTGAGTGAGATGGAGAACCATTGGAGATTGAGCAGAGGATGGACACAATTTGACTTATGTGTTAAATGGAGATGTGTTAAAAGATTGAAGGATGAAATCTCTTTCAGAGCCAATTGCAGTCATTCAGGTTAGAGGTGGTGGTGGCTTGAACTGAGTGTCATAGTGAAGGTGGAGACAGTAAATAAGGTTGAGAATGAAGTTCCCAAATTTCCTAACTGTAGATACAGGATTTAGGTAGTTCCTCATTCATTAAAATACAAAAGGCTATGGGTGGGTTAGTTTGGGAAGAAAAATATCTGAAATTTGAGATGTCAGATGTCCAGATGGAGACTTTAACTAGGCAGTTAGAATATAAATCTCAATTTCAGAAGCAAGGTCTAAGCTGAAGTTTTATATTTGGGAGTCACCGGCATATGTGGGTATTTAAAACCATGAGACTGGATGAGATCACAGAAGGAGTGAGCAAAGGTGTCTCAACATTGCAAAGTTGGGCAGGAGAGGTGGAACTAGAAAAGGCTATGACCAGTGAAAAGTAAGAAGAAAAAGAGAGTGTATCCTGGAAGCCAAATTAAGAAAGTATTTCAAGGTGGAAGGAGAGATCAGCTCTGTCAAATGCTCTTGTTAAGTCATGTAAGCTAAGGACTGAGTGGCTGATCAGGGGGTAATTTATAACTTTTAGAAGAGTAAACACTATAATCTTAATGATTATACAAGGACTTTTGTTTTAAAGTTGACAAAATCATAACTAAGACAAATATTAAAGAAAATGTATAAGAGTATAATTTTAGGAAAACACTAGACCATTTTGAGCCAAAGATCTTTAGAAACTTTAAAATAATACAAAGCAAAATAATATATCTTAGAATGTGTCACAACTTCTTATATTGTTTTGAATGTTTACATAAAATACTTCTATGATTTGAATTTAAAAAACTATATTTTAAGGTATAATTTGTGAAGTCACTTTACTCCTGTCCCGGTTTAGCCCATTCCCCTACCCTTATATCTTTTGCACATACTTTCAGTATTCCTTATTGCAGATATTAGCAAATGCAAATACTACTTGTCTTCCCTAATTTCTTACTTAAAGAAGAGTATATGGTAAACACTTTTTCATACTTTCTTTACTGAACAGTGTAACTTAGAGGGTTTTCAACATTAGTATAGAGTTTTCTTATTACTTATGGTCGAACAGTGTTTCATCATAGTTTATTTAAACTGTTTATTTTTGATGGACACTTGGAATTTTTCCTAACTTTCAAAATTAGATAATGCTATGACCTTTATACATTTCATATGAATTCAAGTATATCTATAGGATAAATTCCCAGAAGTGAGACTGCCTGGTAAAATTTTTCTTGTAAATTTGATATACACTCTCAAATTTCTCTTTCTCTCAGGACTGTGCTATTTTGTATTTCTTCTAGCCAAGATACATGAGTGCCTATTATCCTAAGCCCTTATCAACGCACTGTGTCATTAAATTTTGGATTTTTGCCAATATGGTAGATGAAAAATGGCATCTCTTATGGTTAAGGTTGAGCACATTTGTATATGTTTAAGGACTATTTGTATTTTTCCCCCTGTGAACCTCCTAATTATATCCTTGCCCCATTTTTCTATTGTTTTTTTTTTTATGCCTTTCTTCTAGATTCTTAGAAGCTTTTTATATATTAAGGAGATGAACTCTGTGATAAGAGTTGTAAATATATATTTTTTGTTATTTACTTTCTAGCCTGGACTTTTTTTTTTTTGCCACATAGTAGTATTTTTTTTTAATGCAACCATGCATTTAAATTTATATTTTATTTTAGAGCTTGTAGATTATACGTTGGTTACAAATGTCTTTTGCATTCTAAGATGATAAATGGATTTTATAAATTTTCTTCTAGTACATTTTTGATTCATTAGAGTTTGGCCTGGTCTTTGGTGAACAAAATTTGATCTTTTTCAAGATGGCTACCCCCAAGTTCCAACTTTATTTATTAAAAAGTCCATTTTTACTTTTATTAGAGATTCTACCTTTATCATACATCAAATTCCCACATGTATTTGGGTCTGTGCTTAGACTTTCTCTTCTGTTTTATTGATCTGTCCACATTATCTCCTACTATCCCACCACTTTAATTATTTAGGCTCTAGTATACATTTAATTTAATGAGGTCATTCCTCATATTCTTCTCTTTCTGAGTTTTCATGGCTGTAAACCACAGTTTGAGTACTTGTGGAATCATTCAGTATATTTGAATTTATGACATTAAATAAAATAAGCCAGGATTTGTTTTTAGACTATAATTATTTAAAATACATTTAAATTTTATTTCATTTAATTATTCATTTATTCCATCGATGTATCTTGATTTCCTATTATGTGCTTAGCACTTTTTACATAGAAATATCAGTGAACAAAACAAACTTATGTTCTGTTGTAGCTTTGTAGCTACATATATTAGTACTGAGTCTTTCAAGAAAAGTTATATTTGATTATTCTCCATGTCATCTGAGATTGAATTAAAGCAGCATATCAACTTTTCCATCTTAATATTTTATTAAGAAAAAAATCTTTGAAATCTTGTGCAATAACATCTATAATAAATCCTCTTTGATCCAGAATAGTAAAGAATATATAGAGTATTGAAGAAAAGAAGAAAGTGCCAGAGAAAAATGAGATATTCAAGAAATATCTCATTCCTCCACTTACCTCAGTTATAATTATCAATTAGTATATTATAAATTTGCAGTACAGTTATCATTGGAGCATTTTAGCAGTTGACAAGGCTAAGAAATGATCTTTCCTGTACTGTATCAAGTTTCAAAAATATGACTCCTAAACTATTAATAATAAAATTATAATAATATTTTTTGTTGTTAAATTCAAGGTTTATTTTTGAATCCAAAGAGCTTGATGGGATATTTGGCAACAGGCTTGACTTTGGCTGAATAGTGCTTTTAGCACTTGCCCACTTAGTATGGCATAATAATTTATATACTGAGGTCCTTTACTATCAATTGTTTTTTCCAAAGACAAAAGCCAAAGGATGGGAATAACAGAAGTATAGTGCCTGCATGTCAGTGGCATGTCAGGCTCATGCCAGGCTCATGCCAATCTTTTAATGAGTTAGAAGTTTTCTCAGCCCCAGATAAACTGTCCAGTGAGCAAAACTTACATGGAGGAAGCTTACCTGGGCTCTGGCTTTCTGCCATATAGGATCATCTCTTAGTCATTTAGTAACCACCACAAACCTAGAATAAATTGTTTTAGGCTTTGGAGTTACAAAACCAACTTATTCATGGACATAATTAAAAAGACCTTATTTAAACAGTATACAACAAACATTTAAAACTGATATTCAAAATAATTTTCTACAGGTCTTTATTTATGCCATTGCTTGTGCCTGGAACCTCCTCCTCATCTTACCTGCCTTATTTTTCAAATTTTATTAATTGCCTCTGTAAGGTCATTCTTTCTGAACTAGTTTTCAGGGAGTTAAGAGCACATCAGTAGTTATCCATCCTATGGTGATTGGATAAACACAGTGATTCTCAAATTTGGCATTCATTAGAATAAATCTAGAGAGATTGTTAAACCACAGATTAGTGGGTTCTACCATCAGATTGCTGTCTGAGTAGGTTTGGGGTGGGGTCCAAGAATTTACATTTCTGACAGATTCCCATATGATACTAATGTTGCTGGTTGGGGACCACACTTTGAGGACCATAGGTATATTATTATAATTATGGGTAAATGTTTTGTTTCTGTACTTGTCTATGAGTTTACTAGAAGAAAATCAAATACAGTTTATAGAATCTAAAAAATATCTATTATGTAGTAGATACTTTATTAAATATCCATTGTTTAAATGCGCAGAGAGCTTTATTCAGTAGTACTGTTTTGAGTGTAGAAGCTTTCACGGTTTTTGTACTTGCGAGTTACTTATTTTTCCCCTGGTAGCCACCAGATATATTTGGGTTACTGATTAATATGAAATCTGAAGCACTTATATAGGAAATTTTGGATTATTTACTTTATTAATCACTAGCTAAGGTCTGTAAAAGAAGAAAACACAGGTCTCAAATGACATCACTCATGCTGTAAGCCCATGATACCAAACCTAGATTTAACACCTGATCTAATTATACCTTCAACCTCTCCGAGAAACATAATAATCTTAATCAGTCTATAATTTTCTGATCAAGCACCACTAAGGTAATCTGTCACACAGGCCCTCTCTATCTCTCATAAAAAGAAGAGACAATCTGTATGATTAAAACTCATCCCCTTTTCTTTCCCCAAAGAACAGACGTCCTGATCCAAAATGACTCTTTATTTTCTGTTGTTAATAGCTCCCTTGCTCCATCCTTCTTCCTGTAAAACCTTCCAACTAGAAGGAACACCCTTCTAGTTGCTAGAAGGGATGCTGCCTGATGCATGAATTGCTTAATTGAAGCCAATAAGATCTTCAGATTTACCTGGTCAAAAAAATTTTTTTAACCTATCAAAGATAGTGTTAGATTAAGGTTTTATTTATAGGAAAATAGAAATATATTCTTTAATCATTAGTATATTGGTTTTGTTCATACTCTCAAAAAAATTTAGCAAAGATTTCAGGTATTAATAATCAATTTTACCACTGCCTTCAAGTGAAGCACAAAGAATACATTTGAAACAGGACCTATACTCTTGATGCTGACTGTTAAAACTACTACTTTTGCTCTAAGAGGGCAGTGATCTAGGAATACAGTTCCCCAACTGGAGATAATAAATGACAAACATGTAGACAATTGCCAACAGCAACCACACCCTCTAAAGAAAAATAAATGGATCAGAACAAAAATACCTAGTACATTTTCTACAAAATGAGGATGGATAGGGTTGAAGGAGAAGAACAACTAACATAATGATGAAATGAGCATTTCTCACAATGCAGTTTTGTGTCATCTAAAGTAGCACTCTATTTTGGTATTGGAAGATTAATGATGGTCCCACTCAAGTCTCCTTTCTCTTTTCATTAAGGCAACTTGTAAAGCAACATTTAGAGTAGCCTGCCTTCTTCCTTCAGACTACTACTCCAAATTTTCTCTTTGCCATGTGGAACTGAAGAAACCGAGGGTAAATCTGGGCAAAAATTTGGTTCATTGAACTACTGAATCAAAATACAGCTTGGAATACAAGATGCCAGAAGCAAATATTCAAAATAATCTAAAAGCAAAGGTTAAAAATGTTGGTGACATACGCATTTACCTTTCTTCCCACTTCTAATTCTTGCTTTAAAGATTTTCTCATTCTCTGCCCAAATATTTGTTGACTTGGGAACTGATGAAAGGACAAAGATAAAAAAAAAACTTTTTGTCTGTGACCTTACTCTTTGGCTTATGTTCATTAAAATGATAAAAATAAAGGAGGTAATTTTTATTCTGCTCTTTCATATTCCTCCCCCACCACTTCATTTCACTTTTAGTTTGCTCTTTTTTATGCCTACTTTCCCTAGATGCATCTTCCATTGCTCACACTACCTGTAGTTCAAAAGTCTTTTCAGATGTAAAAATATCTCCTGCATTTATTGTCTGGCTTTTAATAATTGATGCCTTTCTTTTTTTCCTCACACCTACTAGTTTTCTTTCCCATGAATTCAATCTCATTGGCAGCTGGCATTGTCTCCATTATTTTATCTTATTCACATAACTATTGTCAAAGCACTTACCTCTGTTTTACCCCAGAGGAGAAACTAGTGGATAAAGAATAAAGAATATGCTATACCTTTTCTTTCTTTCAAAGAACAGACAGCTATTTTGTGTGAAATGTCTCCTTTGTAAATTTCTTTATATTTCCCTTCACTAATTAATCTAGTCTTTGTTATTTAAAAAAGCATTGTCATTCTCTTCTAGAGATTTGTTCTATGTTGGAAACTTGTAAATTCTTACCACTTATACAACAGCAAAATATTTAAGAAATGTAGAGAAATTAAAATCAAGGTAGAGGACACCATCTCACCTATTGTACTTCTCCTCTTTAAGACAATTGTGTAAGACTTCAAATTGTATATAAATGCCTTAATTCTTGATTAATATAACTCCTAACTTTCATGAAACTCAAAACACTTAAAGAAGTAGTTGGTCACAATTATTCCTGGGCCTCAGGAAACTCTGGACAGTATTAAATAAAACTCTAGGTGCTATAACTCCTAGAGATTTTATTTCAATTGATTTGGAAGGGTGACAAGAAGTATTTTTTAAAGACCTCTCAGATAATTCTAATGTACAGTTGAAATTCTTAACCATTGATTTTTTATCAGATTGATAAACTGCGGGTGTGTATACAGGCCCAAGGGCACCTTTATGACACTAGGCAAACCATAGCTTCTCAATGTAAGTTCGTTTTGGGGTATATTTCTATGAGTCCTAAAAGATGACATGAATTATGGCCTCACCATGATTTAGTTTGCCTCTGTCTTTTCTTTTGCACAGCTATTACCTGCCATTTCTTTGAGAGAAAATGTAAATGTCCAAAGTATTGGTGAAAATCAAGATGAGCAGATTAATGAGTGGGAAAAACAGAGAGCATCCTTTACAGTGTGGAACAGTGAAAGAGAGTTATGTGCTTTTGTTTCTGAATCTGACAAAGTGTGCCACTATTCTAGTTATAGCCATCATGTCAACCTCACCTACAAGCTTATTGTTGTCTGTCTATAGGGATGTGACATTAAGTAGCCCATATACTATGTTATTTATTTGTTTATAGGTTAATTGTTTGAAATATTGATCTCCCAGGCTCATTTTCCCATTCTTTCTCAAATACCTTTTCAAATCAGCATAAGCTAGGACAGATTCTCTATACAGGGGACTCTTAAATGATACAGATTCTTTTTTCTTGGTGTCTTTTAAGAAACTATTGCAAGAAAGCATAATCCAGTATAAATTTTACTACCGCTCCAGAAGTTATTGCAAGATGTCAGGCCCTCACCTTTGGTAGGATGTAAGAAACTAATTGGGAGACACTAACTTTTTGACTGCTTGCCCTTTTGATTAATTTAGCAGTTTATAAATAGAAGGAGGCCTCTGAGTTTCCATAACATTTTATAACATTTTCAAAAAATTACTTAAAGATGAAGTAGTTATGTAAGAGCTTCTATGTGACTCTAAATCTGCCTTTCAAAATCCAGTAAAAAAAAATAAAAGCTTAATTCTAAGCAGTGGGAATACATATTGTCACCTGCCTCCCACCCCCCAATTTTCTACTTCCCATAGTTGCAATTATACAGCAACCTCTGCCTTAATTTTGTAATGATTTTGTTTTTTAATTAGTAAAAAGTAAATTCAAAGCCCGCTGCTTCACCAGTGGGAGCGGGTACATGAAGGAAAGCTAGATTAGGGGCTTGCCAGGAGATTTTTAATTCCCTTTATGAGATTGTATATAAACAGAAGTGGGAAACTCAGAGGCTGAAGAGCACAGTGGGGAGGAGGCAGCACCTGAAGCAAAATCTAGAAGGCCAAGAAATCAATGCAGAATCTGAGCTGGCTTCTGAGAGTGAGGACAGAGAAACTATTATGAGCTAAGAACCAAAAAAACTGAATATAAAGAGAAAGAAGATTCCAAAGTTGTGGACTCAGTAAGCAAAGCAAGATCAAGAGCAGGAGGTGAAATGTAGAGATAGAAAGGATTTTCAGGAGCAAAAATAGCTAAAATTGAAACAAGGGTTGGCAGAGATCTCAGAAGTGAGAAGACAGGAGATGGGTCAGATCCCTGGATGAATTCAACCAGGAAAGAACAGTTTGCTGTAGTTGTCTGAATTCTGCCCTTGATTTTGCACTGTTCTCTTATGTCTCCTTTTTTACCTTCAGTGTTATAATTAAGAAACATATTTTATTCTTGGAGTATGTAATGACAATTGATATTGGACAAAGAAAATTCTATGATTGGCTAATCTGTTTTTTGAGAGCACTGGTGTAACCTCTGTCTAATGTGTTATTTTGGGGCCATTTTTTTTCTTAAGTTTAATGTCTAGCTTTTTTTCTCATTCTAAGAATCCAGATGTCTCTTGGATCATATCTGCACATGTGCTCTTGTTGAGTAATGTGTGTTTTCTCAGCCGTTAACACAGGTAGAATGGTAGAGAATGAGTGTGGAACTTTCTGGAACTTCAAAGTTCTTAGCTATTACTGAAACTTAGTGATACTGTAATCAAGAATGTGTTCCACTATAAGTGATAGAGATCTTCTAAACACCAGCATAAACACACAGAGATTATTTGTCTCTGATAACAAGAAGTCCAGGGGTAGACAGTATGGAGATGGTCCCCAGTGATGCCACTGGGTCTTGTTTTTTTCTCTTCTACATGCCTTTAGTGTGTAGGCTTTCTTATCATGCTTATAGATGTCTGATTTCTAAGTGGCTCTCACTTCAGCGTTTTAGGTAATAGGAAGAGGAAGTAGTGTTGTGTGGCATAAATGGAGTTGGGCGTCATCTCTCCTATAACAGAAATCCTCAGTTTGTACATCAATCACCCTAACTTTGTCACATGGCCACTTACAGCTGCAAGAGAGCATAAGGAGGTAAGTATTTTTGTCTGGGCCCATTGTCATCCTTAGCAAAATGGATTTTCTTTTTAGTTAGATGGTAAGATCTTGGATGGATAGCTGCCAGTGTCACACAAGAGCTTATGGATACATGCAGGACCATATGCATTCTTAATACTTGAAGATTAGACCAGTTATAGGACCAATGTCTAAATTAATAGTGAGATTAGTCAGATAATCTCTGCATTAGTCATAGTCAGTGGATAAGGTCTGAGGCACTTATTTTTCTTTACAAGGGTATCACTATTCCCATAAATTAAAATATATCTTTAAGCAAAGAGAATTTTATTTGTGTTTACATTAGATTTATGAATAGAATAAAAAATATATCCTTTTTTGGTTTGTTTATAGTCCTTATCTCTAACCCCTTCCACTCATTTTAAATCAGAAACCAAATGCTGGCTCTTTGGCAATATAGAATTTTGAACATGTGTGTTTTATTTTCAGAAAGCATTGTGTTTCCTTAAAAAATAATGTTAAACTTAAAACTTAGGTAGAATAAATCTAGAAGTACACAATTGAATTTCTGAATTTTATTTTTACTTCATAATAATAAGATACATGTTTCTTTTATTATTCCCTCTTCTTTCTTGCACAAAAGGTAGCCTACTATATAGTCTTTGAGCTTTTTTAAAAATTTACTATTTATTGGAAATAAGTACTCAAGTTAATGGAGATCTTCCTCATCATTTTTCATGGCTGCCTAGGACTTCATTATGTTGACATATAGCTTGGCCAAACAATCTTCTGCATATGGGCATTTAAGTTATTTCTAATATTTAAAAATTTTTGGAAACAGATTTTGCATATGTATCATGATATTGTAAGAATTGTTTCTTCAGTGTAAATTCCTAGAAGAGAGATTATGGTGTCAAATGTAAACATAGATGGAATTTTGGTAGACATTGCCAAATTTCCCTCCATTAATTATGCAACAATTTGTGTCTCAGTTTGGGCTGCCATACAGATTACAGCAGACTGGCTTAAGCAACAAACTTATTTTCCACAATTCTGGAGCTGAGAAATTCAAGATCAAAGCACTGGCAAATCTGGTGCGTAGTGAGGGCTCTTTTCTATGTTGCAGATAGTCAACTGTTCATTGTATTCTCAGACAGTGGAAGAAGAGCTTTCTTGGGTCCTTTTTAAGAGAAGGAATCTCATTTAAGACGGGTTCATCTTTATGAGCTAATCACCTCCCAAAGCCCCCACCTTCTAATTCCATAATTGGAGGTTAGGATTTCAACATATGTATTTGGTGGGGAGGGGAATACAAACATTCACTTGATTGCAGTTTGTACCCAAATTAGCAGTGTATGAGTGTCTGTGACCCCACAATCTCACCAATCTGACAGGTAAGAAACAGTATCTCAGTGTGGTTTTCATAGTGGTTTTTCTTATTATGAGTGACAAGAAATACTTCTACATATACTAAGTAGCCATTTGTTATGTGTTTCTGTGAATTTTCTGTTCAAGTTTTTTGCCAATTTTTCTATCGTCTTTCTGAAACTTTGATGTTTTCCTTATTCTTTTATGAAAGGCCACAAAGACCTGAGGAAGGGAACCAAAGTATTATGTGCAAGCAGAAGCTTCCAAATGCATATTTTCTCTTTGGTATCAGGCTAGTTGCTTAAGAATATTTAGGTAATAAAGATCTATCTTCAAGTTTCTGATTCAAAAAAAGGAACCTAAGGGTGGGTCCTATGGGATTCTATGGTTTTAACAATTGCTCCTGGTGGTTTTTATGCCTAGGTACATGGGGGAAACTGTTGGTAAGACTGCCCTTCCTGGGACCAGACCAACTTCAGGACCTTTCAATGGGGAGAGAATAGACTGGAAGGGTGACTGCGGGGAGCTGGGAAAGACTGCCCAAGACCTCAGAAACATGCCAGAACATTTTAGTATCTGCATATTTTACCAGGGCAGTTTCATCCTTCCTGGAAAGAATGGAGGCACTGTTCGAGCCATTTCTAGTCCTCCAAATGCAGTTGAATCACTGGGCATCTTGCCCTTAAAAGCAGATAAATACCCAGTATTGGATAAGGTCCCCAGTGTTTTTCAGTCATCTGGACTCACTTCATATTGCCCACCTGACTAGCTGTTTTCATTTCCCTGACTGTTTTATCTCTTGGATTCATACTATCATTGCTCAGAGTTCTCTGCTTCTTGGGGTGAACTGATTATCTGAATTACTGACTTTTGTTCACTCCATTCCTTTTGTTTTATTATGACCTTTTTTTTGGTCTGCTCATTTGGCTCTGGAGAAAGAATTCTTTCCTCACAAATGCTGCATGATTTTTGGGTAGAGTTTAGGAGCAGCAGCAATCTGGTTTGAATGTGGGCCTGAACTACCTCTTCTGAAGATCCGTTTGATGGTAAGGGCCTTGTTTTTGCTTAGGTTCTCTGTTTATTCAGACGGAAGTCATGAGGATTGATAAATAAATTGCTTCCTAGAGTGACCACAGACATAGATGTAGTGGGTTGGGCCTCAGTGCATGAATACATTTTATCCTTAGATCTAATACAATATACGACAACCTGGTAAATGTGTAAATTCCTGATCCCCATATTTTCCTAGATACAATTGTTTCTGAATAAAAACTAGGTAGGTCTAGATAATGATATTTTTTTCCTTATTCAGAAAAGAGATTATATTCTTATTTTTAAAAAGTGATGATTTAGTCCAAAGATTGAAAGGATGCACCAGTCAAAAGAGGATACATAGGAATTGAGGTTATAACAGAGAATTTGCAGGCAAGCACAGTTAGTTGACCCAGGGACAAAATGTTTCCACGTTGTGCCCACCTGGGTTTTCTTGTCTTTAAAATTCTGAAACTTTGGCCTAATTCTCATACTTATAGAACTTTGCCTTCAGAATCTCTGAATAAGAGATGACTTTAATATAAGATCAGAAACCACTCAGAAGACTTAAGTCTAACTGACTTAAGTCTGAGATATGGCCAACTGTCCTACAAAGTGGAAAAACTCAGTCAACTGTACTCTTTCTTCAGATTAAAATATCTCAAAAATCACAGATTTTAAACTTGGAAGAAAACTTCTTAGAAGTATTTTCTGGTGTATAGTCTGAATATTCTTTTGGAATTATCCCCAGGGGAAACAAGGATCTCAGAGAAGTGTCTTTAAAAACATTTATTTTAGTCATTAAAAGTAATGTAGCTCTCTTTCTTGTAAATGTAGAAAATATAGAATCTTTCTTCTTCTTTTTTTAAATCAATTTCTTCCTGGAGTTGGTCTACCTTCTAGGTGGATTTCACTTACAAATTGATAGAAACTGTTAGTGTCCTTCACTTAAGTTAATGGTCTCTAGTCATTCTCCAGAACTTCACTCTTAGCTCTTTAATGTAGCCCTCTCCCATCTACCTCTTTTTTTTTTTTCCCTTGGATGTCATCCTTGACCTGTAGAGAAATTCTAGAATACGTGTGATTGTTCATTCCCACAGTCTTTTGCTATGGAATCTTATTATTGGAAATAGATTGCAAGTAGCTTATTTTTAATGTTCTTCTGAAGCATATTCATTTTCTGCCAATTAGTAAACAACATTATGCAATAAACATGGCATTGTTAATAAAACCTACTTGGTAGTTTGATCATTTCCTCTTCAAAAGCCAGAGGAAATCAAGACTTTCTTATGTTTTGGTTGGTCTGTTACAATCAATCTAATCATATGGAAAGAAAGGACTTACATTTAATTTGTAAGCCACTAATTCTTGCCTTTCTATTATTTAGTTGTTTCATAAAGTTAAGTCAAAGGTATCATAGAACACAAAGGTATTATACCTCAGGAGGAAAGGCCATTGAGAGATGCCTCATGGATTCTTAAAGTTGGTCTTGTGTACCTTTTAAGGTAGGGGAAAATTGAGCTCATGAGGAACTCCAAATTTTGAGTCAAATTCAGCCATATTTAACAAATTTGAGTCAAATTCAGCAATATGTATTTAATAAGTGATAGCTAGGTAAGAAAAAAGATGTTGCTTCCCCCCACCCCCTTATTCAAGAGAGATTATGTTTAATCTCCAGTCAGTAAAGAACCAGGGGATGTGGTTAGGTTAGATGCCAGAAAAAGTTTCCTTCTGGTTAGGATCTCTTTTTGTGGTTATAAGTGCTCTTTTTCATGGGGGAAGTGGTTTTTAGAGTGTAGAGGCAACTGCAGTCTTTCTTCAGGTGACGTAAATACTTTTTTATCTATAATATAAAAATGTCTGTATTTTGGGTTCTGCCATGTATAAATAATTTACTTGCAGTTTTTAAAATTTGGAACACTGGTAGAATTTTGGTGACTAGTATGTGAGAACAGATGGGATAGATGACCTACAAGGTCTTTGAATTTTTTGATGAGAATGATGACATGGTCCAAAATATAATGGAAACTATTTTCTTAAAAGGCTTCCATTTCTCCCCCAAAATGAAAATATAACATGGATATTAAAAAGCCTAATTTATTTGTAAAAAATTCAATATACAATAAAATTATGTATAATATATATAAAGCTTTATCTCAGATATCACATCAGTCTCTATATAGGACCCAGGGTTGGAGTTCACTAAGAACTGGTTTTTCAAATACTGTGGCGTCCTCCCCTTGCTGGAAAAAACTGAGTAAATTAAAAATCAAGGGTAGCCCATATCTGTTTTGGCTATTACTGCATGGTTTGGAACAAAAACATGAATAAAATTCTCTCACTTGTTTATTTGAACTAAGAAACATGAAGGGAAGTTGCCAGTTACTGGTGGAACTTGAGGTCAGAGAGTCGTAGCAAACTTATGACTCAATACAAACCATGGAAGCTTAAGATTCTCTTTAGTGAAGAGCCGAGACTGGAACAAGCATTCAGAGAAAAGCTGAGATGCCCAAAGGGAGAGATTTTAGGGCTTCTGTGCTTCTAATTTCTTGAAACCTCTTGCAAATATGCAACCAGTCCTGAGATTCAAGATACTTATTACATTGTTAAACAACATTTTGTTTTATTTGCAATTTTATTTATTCTCTTTGCAGCCAAACTAGCCATACTAGAGTAATCAGTTTTATCTAAACACAAATAGGTTTCGTAGGGATTTGTTCAAGAAGCAATATATGGTGACAGAAGGAGATTTGACTTTGGGTGGTGAACAATGTATTACACATATGATGTATTATTGAATTGTACACTTGAAACATGTATAATTTTAAAAACTGATGTTACCTCAATTAATTTAATTAAAAAATAAAGTTAGTATAAAGAAAAAAAAATTTCCAAGTCATGAATAAGGACTAGAAAGAAATAACATCAATTCTTCAGATATTGATGAAAGAAAATAAATAAAAGAAACTTGTATTTTTTTAAAACTTTGTGTACTTTGCTGACTGTGAATTTTTGATAGACAATAAAAATGAAAGGTCTAGTAAAAAAATAATATTTTTCACATTTTTTATTTCATTGCCTCATTTTACTTCTGTAGCAAGTACATTTGTTTTCTAAAATACAATGCTATTAATGTGAATAATTTAAAAAGATGTTAGTGACATAATTTTTGGAAAACTGAAAATAAAATACATTGAAATATTTTAATACAAACTGATTTACTAAATTCAGTTTTTATTTTTTGTAATTCCAATGTATGCTATGTGCTTTTTTTTTGCATTATAATAAGTCATACTCAATGGTTAAAAGAGGGATGATGAGCAATTTGATCAAAAGACAAAAATGCCAATTTATCTACATATGTAGAAGTAACTAGACATCTGATGCAACCTTTCAGTTTCTATGTCTATAGATATCACCTCCTTGACCTACACAATAAATTGCTTTATTTTGCTGAATAATAGCTCCCAATTAGACACGTAAAAATATGTTTACTTGAAAGCTTTACTCTTACTCTTGATAGAGTCTCATCGTGTCCCCAGCTGTGGCCATGGCAGTTGGATGTGGAGGAGGTATAGGCTGATACTTGGCTCTGAGTCTTCTCTTTCCTATCCTTTCCTAGGCATTGAATTCTTGGGTGTTGTGGACAAGATGGAAACATCTGGGAGGCAGAAGTCTTCTAATGTGACTTCCCATGAATCAGTGGTTGGCCTTGTCCCATAGGCTCAGTCTGATGCTCATGATATCTGCTGGTGTGAAGGTTTCCAATTCAGATGGTGTGCCTAATTTTATTCAGGTGGCATTTATATTTATCCCAGTTGTCTCTGTCACAAAGGCATCCCCTAGAGAAGCAGATGTGTTTCTCTTTCTTTCTCCAGAAGTACCGACCTCAAATCCTTGTTTAGATTGGACATCCCATCTATTGGGCCAGCTACTGCCTAGGCATTCTCAGTCTATTTTTGCACTCTTTTCTGTGGAGCAGGGATGCTTTTATTCATGCTGAGGACTGCTGAGAGCTGGGACAAAGTGCCTAGGAACACCAAACTCTTTAAGCTCCATTGGCATGAGCTGCTCCAGTGGTCTCCCTCCTTCATAAATCTGTAATCCAGGAAGAAGGATCATTTTTTTTTTAAGTTTTCAAGAATGACCTGTAAACTTTAAAGGAAGCCTGTAAAGCACTCACTTTCTCCTCTCCACAGTAGAGAAAGCAGACAAAAAATGATGACATGGCATGCCTTTGGAGCTTCAGAACTTCCCACCATGAACCTCTTTGGTATACTTTTCCCCAAGGCATCACCAGAAAGGCTCTGAGGGTCTTGCAGCTCAGCAACCTTCAGCCAGAGAACTAGATGCCATTAACTCTGTCTTTCTAGAAACTCATCTTCACAAACAATTATTTTGGCTTTTGAGAGTAAAACATCCCTGATTCCATATATATATATATGTGTGTGTGTGTGTGTGTGTGTGTTTGTATTTATTTTATACTCACCTGGTTGTCAGCTCCCTTTAGAATGTAAGAGTTGGTGGGGAAATTGAGCAATTGGTGGAAATTCTGCTGCACTGTTCCTTTCATCAAGTCCTGTAGGGAGATGATGGCTCCAGCTCCAGCTGAGGACAGCTCCTTGTCAATGGGGGGTACTGTCTGCCTTTTGTCCAGAACAACCTAGAAAATACAACTTTACCTATAAATCAGAGACTATGCTCGTCCCCAACTCTCAACCTTTTGTTTGGTGCTTTTCAAATAGTTGGAACTCTATAAACATTTGTTAAAAATAAAGACAGAAATAGTTTGGATAAGTTCAACTTTTCAAGAAAAAATTTAAGAAGCTTCCAAGAGAAATGGAAAATGTCTGATAGAATGAAAAGCTCTATAGAGGTTAGGATGGATTTATGAGAAGAAAACAGGTCCAAGTAATCTGACATAATTCTCTGCTGACATTCTCTGATGAAAATTAATGATTGTAAGATGATGTATTAAGATATTGTATGCTATTTAACTCAGGAAAAGTTGTACATTTTATAAAATAGTAGAGAAAAGGGATTTGGGAATCAGTATTAAACCAAATAGCAAATGAATAGAAATAAGTATTGACTTTAAGGCTGTGCCTAAATAGGATGAAGATATCAACCATTTCAGTTTGTACCTTTTTGTAAAAAATTTATTAGACTTTTATTTGACTGACTTGACCAAATCATCTTGCTGTTTTGGAGTTATGGAAATAGTTGTGACAAGCTATTGAATGAGACAAAATAAATACAGATGGACTTAGGTGTTTATAATTTTTTTTTTAGGTTTCATGTGGCTATTTGTGAGATTGATTTGAATAATACAATTACAAGTTTACATTTCCTTTAGAATTTTCCCTCAAGAGTTTTTTTCTCAAGTGGAGAATTATATTTGGACTAGGATAGATTTGAGGAAAATTTGGAAAGAAAGAATTATCAGTTTCTGTTTTTTTTTTTTGTAGATACTAAGCTCTCCAAAATTCAAGGAGACCCCCATTCCATTTCATCATAGTGCATTGGCTCTTCACTCTGTCTCCCACTAAACATGAAAGTTACTTAAAGACTACACCCTATTTATCTTTGCATTATCAGCAACTATCACAGAGCTTTGAATATAGTAGGAACGTAATAATGGCTTAATGCATGAATGAATAATTATGAGGAGCCAGAATACCAGCCTTACAACTTAACCTTGGTCTTTTGTATACCTGGAGTGAGATCCTAGTTACCCAACTGCTTCTAAAATTGCTGTTTTCTCCCTAACCTCTAATGTGGTTACTCAGGTCCTGAGTATGGATGAGTTCATAATAGGAGTTAGGATTTTCTCTTAAAGTGCAGCTTGTTTGCTGGGGCACTGCCAACTTCCCTAGCTTTGCTAGCCCCCTGGCCAACATAGGCCCTCACAACTAGCCCTGTATTGCAGACTCATTTCAAACCTCTTGGGAACAATTGCAAAACCTTTTGCATGACCATGACCATTGTCTGATATCAGTCCATAATGAGTTCTGTCTTTCCTGCTACTTTGAAGACTGATATTGGAATTTACTGCTGAGACCAATTTCAGCTCATAGGTGGCTAGTCTTAATTTGAGCCAGTTCTGTGGTTTCAGAATAATTTGTCCCTGTTTCTTCCCTTGGCCCACAAACAGACAGGCAGATGAAATAACATTCAAGTTGCTCCAAGCTAAGGTCATCCTAGGAAAGGAGAGCTTTTTGCATCCCTCTGTTCTCCTTTCAGCCACCTTTTCTTTCCAACAAGATCTTGTAACCCACGCTGCTCTTAGGAGGCTGAGGGGCTTCAGTGTGCACCAATGTTAGTGCCCTAATGGCTGGAGTTTTCCCCTTGGACCAGTCACCTGCCTCTGTTTTATCCCTTCAGCACTGTGGTTTCTACTACTTTATTAATCAGGGCAATTGGATAGTAAATGTTTACTATAAACTGCAAATTGTTTAGGTTTCATGTACTATATTGAAACAGTCCTATAATCAGTAAGTGTATTCCAAGAAATTAGTGAACTATGTGGGATTCAATACACCAAAAGAAGAATAAATGAAAAAAAATGGGGGCTTTGTATAAGTTATGAAAGCTTTGAGTCATCTGAGAAACATGGTTGATGACTTGTGATGGAACACAAACACCTATTAGGAAAATATTTCAAAGACTGAAAACCATCCTTTTTGAGAAGGAAATGATAATGTTTGAAGGATTTGGGTAACTTGTAAAAGGATGTATTTATCTCTGCTGAGGAGTTTCTAGTCACCTCTTGATAATTTCAGCTCTTAAAAGGTAAGAAGAATACAAGTTTGATAAAAATAAACATTTATTGAATGCAAATTTTCTTATCCCTGTCCATTCGTTATGTAAATACACCTCAAGGATTTGATGACTACCAAAATCAAAAACAAAAAGACAACCAACCCCTGATAATTTATTTTCTTTTCTGATTGTGTTTCCAGTGACAGTTAGTCCAAACTTTCCCCATTTCCCTCACTACCTCAAACACATTTTATTTCCCTTTCCCTTAGCGAAAACCATTAAATGTTATATTACTGAAATGATTATAATCATCTGATAAACTGTCTCTATTCAATATTTCTTCACATTTTTACCAAATGTTTTTATTTCCCTAAGATTATGAAGGAAGACATATCTCTTGGCAAAATTAACCCTCTAATTTTACACAAAGTCTCATTCTCCAGCCTCTAAGAAGACACTGTTACAGAGTCAGGTGCTATATCATTGCATGTATCATCAGGTCTCATAAAAATAATCTTTCATTCTCCCCCTTCATCACTTAATACTATAATCTTATATCTCCTTTCTTTTATTAAAAATCTCAGTAAAATAGCTTTTGAGTACTGCTTGCTATTCCTTACAACTGTAACCTAGTCCTTCCTTAATGAATTTCATTAGTCTTGGATGCTTCCCATTCTACTTAAACTGTTTTCTTCAGAATTAACAATTTCTTAATTAGTCCTACACATTCTTCTTAGGCTTCATCTTCTTCAACCTCCTTGCAATATATGGTATAGTTAGTCTATTCTCTCTTCTTGGTTAGCTCTTTTTGCTTTCATAACACCATGCTCTTGAAATTCTCTTGCTACAGTTTTAAAAAATAACAGCTTTATTGACATATAATTCACATACCATATGAATAAATTTTAGCCAACAGAATGTGAATGAAAGTTATGTATGTCATTTCAAGACTCCATAGACATTCAAAGTGCTATTTTTCATGCTATGTCTATTTTTGGTTTGATTGTGAACCTATAAGTCACCATGTTGAAGATGGTGGAGGAACTGGATGAAAGAAAAAAAGAAAGGAGACTGAGTTTCTGAATCACTGCTTGGAGAGGAGCCTTCTGTCACTCAGAAGGACTAAATATGGGCAAGAAATACATACCTTTCTGTTTAAGCCATAGTTCACTTTCAGGTTTGTTTCAGTAGCAGCTAGTGTAACCTAAATGAACATAATAATTATAGCAATTATGAATGCTTCATCAGCACATGAAAGTCAGTTGTACCAATATTCAATATTTTTATTTGCCAAATTCATTATTGAAAACAATGTGCATTTACTTTTCCTTACTTTATTACTGTAAATATTTTTATAATTAATTTGATATTTGTATTTATTTTTTGCAAATTGCCCAATTATTTTATTGTTAATGCTTCTCTGGATTCTTTGCACTTAAGGACATAACATTTTATCTGTTATATAGATTGCCAATATATTTTTTTTACAATTTTGTATTTTGTTATAATTTTTATTTTTTATTTTTGCTGCTTATAGACATTTAATAATTTTACGTAGAAAATTTCTTTATTGCTTTCTTTCATGGTTCTCTTTTATTGTTTCTGCCTTTGGTGTCATTTCCAAAAAGTCCTTCCCCACTCTGGACTTATATTCTAGTAAGTTCAAACTTTAAAAACATCAATCTGGATTTTATTTGGTTTAAAAGTCTTTTTGTCTTTAATATTTATCCCAAAATCTTGCTCAGAGCAGGCTTAATAAACATTTGTTAAATTTGATTGTCTTCTTTGAAAATTTAGGGTTGAGTTGGATCCTTGGTTTTTACACTATAATTTGTGGGTCAGCATCATTAGGATCACTTGGGAACTTGTTAGAAATGCCAGTAGGTCTGAGCCCCACTCCAGACCTATGGAAGGGCCCAGCAGTCTGTGTTTCAGCAATCTGTCCAGGTGATTCTGATGCAGGTTAAAGTTGACAGACCCTGAAATAGAAAATATGTAAGGCTGCTTCCAGCCAAAATATCTGAGAAGTACATGTTCTTTCATGTTAACAAAATCCACTGCTGTAGAAACATGATTCTCTCCTTATTTTTAGCAGAATACGAAATAGGAAAGAATATGCTCAAGGCTAGCCCTTCTGGGCGAAATCATAATCGCCATAAGGATCATATCTCACAGGCCTCAGCATCCACTCTCTGTGCTCATTTACTTAGGATGCTTTGTTTTGCCTTGGATGCCCTGATTTCTCAGGAAGCTTTTTCTGCAAAGTCCCAGCAAATTTTTTCTTCCCATGCAGTACATTGCTATGAATCTTTTCCGGCCCTGCTTCTCTGTCAAAACTCTCTACCTCCAGTGTCTTGGTACCATCTGTACTCAGAGAGGAGAGTTCCAATCTCCCAGGGCTCTCTGTGCTGATGTGTTAAGTGCTTTAGAAGGCTGAATAGCTAGCCAGATCCTGGTTTGTCTCTGGGTAACCGCATGGGGTCCCTTGTCCTGCCACTGATATCAGTGGGTCAAAGAACCCTTTTGACATGTTCCAGTGATATTAGAGATCTTAGAGCCTAATCATGTATTCTTCATTTATTATCTTCTGTTTCTGTCTATACTTCTCCACTAATTTGAAAATTTCTTCCCTTTTGCCCATTGTAGCCCTGGAAGATTCATCAGGAAGAGTTTAATAGCAGTAGATTGAAACCGATATTTTAACAGAATACTATTTATTTCTCTTCCTTTGAAGGTTAGTCTCTGCTGGGAGATGTTTCAATTCTAACCTGGGGCATAGAATAGTAGGAGTGGTCATATTCCTTCAAGAATGGGCTAAGGACTTAATTATTATGCAGGAACAAAACCAAACCAAAAAACTCATCAAAAACAGGTTGAGAGTTCAAGCTCTTTCAACATAAGTCACGCTGATCCTGGACACATATTTTTCTGAGATCAGAATTTAACAGCGATCTATATCATCCTTAACCACATCAAGAATATGATGTTGGGATGAACAGTTTTTGTGTAGAGGGGCATGTGAATGAAGTTTAGGTAATAGGCGTAGGGATTCCAGAGGAATAAGAATGCTACTTAAGCCATAGACCATGCCTAGTTATCTTTTGTGTGTGTGTGTGTGTGTGTGTGTGTGTGTGGTGTCGTACTTTGAAAAGTCCAAGGATGCACTGTTGCTTTACTGGGAAGCCAGAAATGCTAACCCCTTTTCTTAAGGATAAGATCCCATTGCAGGGCTGCTGGCCTCAGAATATTCTGACCTGGGAGAAGGTTGGGGGAGGGCCTGGGCATCTGCTTTCACACTCAGGCTCACTCTTGGAGAGTAATGTTCTACCTGACAACATGTTCACCGCGACAACTTCCAGCACTGTTATTATTAAGGAGCTCGTGTTTGGGGCTGGGGATGGAGAGGTAATTGGCAGGCTGCATATGCTGATCTTTTCATGGAGTCCTCTTTCACTTGGTTTCCTCGGCTGAAGTTGGGTTTGATTGTCTCTGACACAGCGACCTGATCCGTGCTGTCTGCGAAGCATGTTAAAGCCTCCTGGCACAGGCATCGGTGTTCGTGTTATCCTTCACCCTACCTCAGATCGCGTCAACTGACATGGTCTGCTCCGCCAACAGCTAATAGCCAAAGGGCCACGGGGAAGGCAGTGGCAGAGAAGGCTGTTCAGCATTTATTTTACCTTTGGTTTTTGTTGCATAGAAAATTCTAGAACTGATGAGGTCTTAGCTGTGGGGGAGGTGTGGAGGAGCGTGTACTGGTTTTGAGGAAGGTGGGACCCTCAGAAATCTCTGCCCTTTCTTCTACAATGCAAAGAAATTTGGGCTGAGTGTTCTCTGGTGATGCTTTAATGCCTCCTTTATTTGGATGCATTAATGTAGCAAGGTTGACAGTGTATATCAAGAGTTGTATCAGAGACTATATATTTCTTTTTCCTGCATATCAGTCATAAGGCCTTTTATAAATTCAGAAGCAAAATAGGGAGTTAGACTCCTACTATCATCGGTATTCTTGCTTCTTCATTGTTCTCATTGCCAAAATGATATTCCATCTCACCTGCTTACACAGTTCAGTGTTATACAAGGAGAGCCGGGTAGGAACAGATGCTGTCCTGCACTCCAGGAGCTTGTAATCCAAGGCAAATGCCCAGATAGAGACAAACGTTATTTCTGTATCCCTTTTTTCTCTGCTATTTAGCATGCAGCTTGTTATAGCAAATGACAGCCTTTATACTAAGATCTACCTCCCAGTCCTGTCTTGGTCATTTACTAGTTGTGTGACTTTAGGCAACTCATTTAACTCTTCTGAGTCTCAACTTCCTCATCTGGAAAGTGAGATCAACAATGAAGCCCATGTTTTAAGCTGTTACAAGATTAGGTTCAATGCTTAGACACTAAATTGGCCTATAGTGAGTGTTCAACTCATGGTCGTTGTTGATATTTGGAGAGAGAATCTAATAATATGAGTGTATATGGATGGATTCAAGGCCCTGGATGCATATAGAAGAGTTAAGTTCTGGCAACCAATGACTTCCTATTAGCAGTCCCCTCCTCCACTGCCTCATCTGTATTCCTTCTGCCATTGATTCAGGTCACGGAGCTTATTGGATTGTTTTTAACTTACCACCTTGATGTGAAATTATCTGGATAGGTAGATACATACATTTGAATCTATCTATAATGATAGATTCTAACATACATTATCTGGATAGGTTAGCCTGAATATAACATCTCAGTTAGCCAAATTCTGCTTCTGGGTGTTTTATAAGATATTGGTCTTTTTACTGATCTCCCTTGACTAGGTTTAATAACAGCTGTAGTTATTGCATTTATGCAGCTCATGGAGAGGGTTCTATATAAATTACTTTTTCTATTAACAAATATTGTGACTTTAAATATTATGTTATTTGGTGTACATAGGTATGTAATAATTTGAGTTGATCATCCATTATAATTAAATTGAAGAACTTACTTCTTTAACAAAATTGAAAAGCAATTTCAATTTGTACCTCTCAAAATTCTTTCACTTGAACTTCATGATACTGACCCCATTTCTAGTTTCCACCTTCTTGCCTCCATATATGAAGAAAAATTCCAACCACTCAGTGATGTGATGGAAAAGTGAGGGTAATTCTTTGGAATGTTAAGCATTTTTCCTTAAGAGTTTGAGGTCCAGTATACTGTAAAATCACAGGGCCATTTTTGGAAGAAGAGAGAGCAGATGGAATTCATAGTCTTGGCATTTTTTCACATTCCAGAAGCTGAAGCATGTGTATGTGTAGGGGGATTTCTTGGTTATATCAATCATATTCTACCTCCTTTGTTGTTTGCCAGTTGATATATAGATTGCTGCAACAAGATTATAAGCAACGTGAAGTCAAAGGATCTTTTAAAAACCTTTATTTGCCTCAGAATGCTTAGCATAATGCAGGGAAATTCTAAGTACTCAGTGGTTTCTTGCCGAATGGAATTGAGGAATTCTTTCTGCTTCTCATTGCCTACCTAACATCAGGTTGCATGAAGTCAGGTCATGGAAACCTGTTCATTATGTCCGCTCCATGAATAGTAAGGCAAATGCTTATAGGAGGGAGGGTCAATGAGATATAAATGTATTCATGTTGGGATAAACAGACCATGCCCTTTTTCTGACTTTCAATTACTTTTAGCAATAGAAGCCCATTAACTTTTTTCACAAAGTGGTAATGTGAAAACTGCTCCAAAATATGTGAATTGCCTAAAAAGAATGTCTCATAGAAGTTAAACTGAAAACAAAAAAAATTCCTGAACTGAAATCCGTTGCATGGTAGCATGGAGCCAGTTGGGAGCTGTTTGAAGAAGGGAGACCTTTCTAACCAGAGCCAGGGTCAGAGATAAGTAGTACAGGAAGTCACCATAATATATCTGCCCAGGAAACATACTTCAATACTGAGATTTGAGACTATTTGTTGCAGACCTACCCCTGATAATGCTATCACTTATAGTAATGGGAACCAAATAGCAAGGGGCTCTAGGAAAAGAGACAGACCAAGTATTTAAAAGTGAACTCATTATCCCATTACTACTATGTTATATCCTTAACTTATTATGCCAAATTCTCTTCTTGTCCAGGTGATTTATTCATTTTTGTCTTCCTTCAGATTTTCTGGGGGTAGTCTGGCATAAGTCTGATCACCTGGTGGAATGTGCTTGAGGCAGTGGTCTTAAGAATGGCATGGGCAGGAATGCGTTGATTTGCTGCCTGTTTCAGTGGGCTTGCTTGGAAGATGGCATTATCACTGACATGTGATCCTTCATCTCTCCTCTCCTGCTGCTTTATTCTTGATTGGAGCCTGGGCTACTTATTCTCCTGCTGTGGTTTGTCAACACTTAACTGCAATAGATCTCATGCAACAGGACATTCCCATGAAAAGCAAGGCAGAAAATATCTGCCCTCATATGAAATCAGAGAATCGTTACCAAAATTTGTGTGAAAGCTGAAATGTGGCACGTTTGTGACTAAAAATACTTGTTGGCAATGCCATTTCCACAGTGGGAAAATTTTGTTTTGTAATTTCCATAACTTGAAAGACTTGGTGGTTTTTATCCTAAGTTTTAATTTATTTTACACCTGCTTTTAAAATATTGACCCTCTGAGAAGCACACTTTGATGTCTACAGACAGCTAAAGAACAAATTCATAATTTTCTAATTAGAGTCTTAAATAACCCTATGTTTAGCAATCTTACAGAGAAACAATGTACTGAGGTAACTGAAAATTTTGTGATTTCATAAATGACAGTTTAGGAATCTTATAAAATCATATCTTTTTGTTGGGGTCTCTTTAGTTTGCTGCTATATCTCTGTGATATATTTGAGGTAATTGGCAAAAGTTGGCTTTTTTAGTTTAAATATTATCTCAATGTATAGTTTTAAAAATTGTACTTATGACTTTAGAGCCTGATTATATTACAAATTTTGACTATAACATGTAATTCACTAAAAAAGCTAATGTTACATTATTCAATTTAAAACATTTATCCTCCTATTCTATGGATTGTTCTAAAAATTAAAATTTAACAACAATGACTGCCTAAAAATCCTGTGTAGAAGATCCCAGATCTCTTATTGTGCTACTTATTTTACCAGTATTATTTTTTACTTTATCTTGTTCATAAAATTTATTTCAAGTGCCAGATTCTATTAGATCTTCATTTCATGTAAGCTTCCATCATATAGAAACAATAAACTGATTCATAAATGTTAAACAGTAAATTTACACACAAAAATATGAAAATAAATCCATATTTCTAAAGTTGAGCAGTATTAATACATTTGGCCTTAAGAATTCATGTTTCTGCAAGGACTGTATGGGTAATAGGCATTAGCCTAATCGCAAGTATATGGCTGAAAAGCAGCACCATCAGAAGCAGGCACAGCATGTCTTTGAAACTGTCAGGCACCCCCCTGACATAAAATGTGATAACACACATTTTCTTGGTCTTTTGTTTAAATATTTCCTTCTGGGTTTACTTAAAGTTGAGTTTCTGTTTCTTTCCTAATTTTCTTCTAGACTTCAATTCATAGAATGGAATGACATTCTTGTTCCTAACATTTTTTTGAGAAAAAAAAAAAAAAGAAATAGAATTGAATTAAGAAAAAGAAGAAGCACTGTGATGTAAGTCAGTGATAAGCTATGTGGCTTTGATTGGAGCCTGGTTTGAAAGAGGATGACTCACTAGGTACTAGAGACAAATCAAATCAGTGGGCATTCTATTAATTTGGCTCACACACACAAAAAGAGTCAATCATTGTCAAATCTTAGGGAATATTTACATTAAATCAGTTTCAAATATGTCTAATTAAAAGAATTTTCAACAAGTAACTCAGTATAATGCCAAATGAAAGAGCAAATGTACCTGAGGGGCTAGAAGCAATAAGGGAAGCTTAGAGATTTTCATGAAGAAGCCGTGGTTAGCACCAGCAACAACCTTGGGGAATGAGACTTAGTGACAAGAATCAAGAAAAGTTAGATGAATTTTACAAAAATCCCAAAGGGCAGTGCTCAAGGAAAATGGGTCAAAAATCAAGAAGGATCAAAAAACTGATGATTGCCTGAGGGAAGGGAGGTAGAATAATGGGTGAAAAAGATTCAGGGGAATGAGAGTTCACTTCCAATTACAAAAGTCATGGGGATGTAATGTACACCATAGGGAATATAGTCAATAATATCATAATAATATCATAATAATATTACAATAAATAATATCATTTATATGGTAACAGATGATTATTAGACTTATTGTGATCACTTTGTAAGGTACACAAATATCAAATCACTATGATGTACCTGACACGTATAATATTGTTTGTCAACACTAATAACAAATCAAGAAGAATCAGAAAAAGATGTATTAAGAATATTTTAAGGATCTGGGTCATGCTTACATTGATAATGAAGTGAGAACTCCCTAGAGTAGTCTATTGATAGAAGGACCTGGAAGCATGGAGGGCTAAGAAACTAAGAGAGAAGTGAAAACATAGCTAGGAGAGAAATCCAGATTGAAAGTCAAGAGGAGCTGGATTAAGTAACAAGCTGGCAGGAGCAGAAGATAATACAAATGGTGATTAGGCATCAATAATAGTTAAAGGGATTGAAAAATGTAGACTGAGGTTTGGTGAAGGCTGAGGTGAACTTAAGGCATCATACAGAATAGACACTGAGCATGTACACAGTGAAGAGTGAGTTTATTAGTTCTGTCCACAGATGTGTTTTGAACAAATATTGTGTAATCCACACTATAGTTGATATTCTAGGGGAATATAGAAGTAAGCGAAACATGTCTCTTGACCCTTTACTACTCAGTATGGTCAAGGTAGAGCCTATTGCCAAAGAGTGACTCACATATTGTTTGTCTTCTTTTGTGTCTTGGTCATAGTAGGGTGCTGGAACCAGCTCCTATGGGCCATCAGAGCTATTTCTTAGCACCTCTTCCCAATTCTATGTTAAGTGACATCATGTTGGAAGCTTGAAATTGATCGTGGTGGAAGTATATTTTAATCACAGAAATTGGCAAATACCACAAATCAGGGATGCTTCTGCTTCCTGTCCCTGCAACCTAGTTGTTACACTTTTATCAGCACACTGGTACTAGGTCAATTTAATCTACCAGTTTAATTAAACAAATATTCAATAAGCATTTTCTAAATGGAAATCTCTGTACTGGGTGCCTGCCATTCTGCTTTCAAAAGATATTTTCCATTTCCTAATAACTTGATTAATTAGGTATTTTGAAGCTTTTCTTATTTAGTCAGTACCATATTTTAGAGTGAGATTTGCCTCTACTTTCCTATGGAATGAAAAGCCAACTCAAGTTTGTGAGTTTTCTCCCTAGGTTTGTAATATTGGCAAGATGTCCTGTGGGTGTACAAAGAAAGACCCTCCTATTTTCTACTAGAGATTTGGCTCCCAATAGGGATGTATTTATCTTTAAGAAGCTGAGAAATACCAGCCTGGAGCTGTTCTTTGATTAGTTATTCTGACAGTGGGAATTTTTGGGTCAGTGATTATCTGGGTATATGGGTGGCTCTTTTGTTATATTTTTTTCTATGAAAAATGGAAGCATTGTGTTTCTTTCAATCCTTATAAAGCATTCCCTTCATACGTGTGTGAAAGCTGGGTTTTGGTCCCACCACCTCTCAGGTTAGACACTCAGGGTTATTTTATATCTGCAATTTCTGATACATTAATTCGCTAACATTTGAGATCAGAGCAGGAATAACTTCAATGCTCCGTTAATGCCAATTACCTCTGAAACAGCCAGACTGGAGACAGATAAGAGTCCCTTGATGATTGATTAAAATATGGTATCCTGAAAATTAAGTTCTAGTTTGAGTGCAGATGAAGCACAAAGATTTGTTATCTGAATTGACTCAGATTGAATGCTAATATTGGGAAAACTCACTAGGAATAATATAACTGTTATACTCCTCCAGTAGGAATAAAAAAGAAAGAACTTTACACTCTGGGGCCTGTTAGAGTCAGGAAAATTGGGATTGAAATCTTTTAGGATGAACTTTTAAGTCATAAAGCCTACTAATGAGAGGGCAGAAGGCAAAATAGCAAAACTAAGGACAGAATTAAAATTTCTATGATAGTAACCTCTTAGTCCAATTTTACCATTTGATTTGTACTTTTCACATAGTGTTATATATAACTCAAATTTTTATGAGTTAGCAAAAGAACTTTCTGTGGTGGCCTCATTTCATTTTGGCCAATGCTTCTGTCTCCAGGTACCATTCAAATTTTGGATAATGACCTCTTTTTAAGACATAAGACTGGAAAAGATTAGAAAATGATTGGTCTAATGGAACCAATATCAGATTCAGAAGCAGACTTTAAAAGATCCAGGTCATATTTTAATTAATAAACTATAAACATATGGATAATATGGATGGAATAAAATATCAAGAAAGGTGTATTTAAATTGTCATTTAAGTTATACTATAGATGCTATAGTGTAGGAAATATCTGTATTCTTGGAAGGTTATGATGATATCAAATGCACTTATTTACTTTTTAAAAATAAATTGTGTTTTTATTTTTTTAATTTGGAAAGGTAAAAATAAAAAACAAAAAGTAGACAAATTATTTTCAGAAAAATATCTATATATTTGAAAAGAGATATTTATGTGAAATTATATATATTATATAAAGTATATATCCATATATATGAATCTCTAGCACTTAGCTCTTAAGAGTGCTTGTCATCAAGTAGCCATATATTAAATATTTATAAGATTGAGGTTGACTGACTATGTTATGACCTTGGTTATTAATTTATCATAGTAAAAATTTTAAGCTTTCATAGTGTTTTTCAAAATGTGGTTTTTCTTTATTAAGCACTGTAATTCTGTGTTTAGCTAAAATTATATTGAAGCAAATTTCTTTTTATGAAAAGAAATTTACTTTTATATTGGCAATCCAAACTTAATTCTTTGGCTTCAAATGAATTAAAATAATTGTGTTAAAGTTTCAGGATTTCAAACAGAGTCTAAAAGGATCAAAAAAGATACTAAATAGCACACTTGCAGGATAAAAATCTCCTTTAGGGAAAACAAAATAATTTTTTAGGAGTCATTTCGATAAATTTACACTAATGTATTTATAGCTGGTGCCCAGACTTCTGGAAAACTTCTGGAAACCTTCTGGAAGCCTCAGAAATATGGTAAACAACTTAAAACTTATCCAAAAGTTAAAGGAGATGATGTCAGAAAAAGAAAAGCCATGAACTTTGCAGATTGAGTTGCTCTTAATGATCAAATACTGATATAAGTGAATTTAGTTTTTTAATTTCGAGTGTTTGGGCTATTATTAAATATATAGGGAAAATAGAAGATTAAGAAAAAAAGATGATGGAGGATAAAAAAGCTCATCATACACTTTACCTCTCAAAAATAATTTGTGGTGTATGAGTTTGTGTGAAATGAATGAATCAATGAAAATAGCATGTTTATCAGTGATATGATCAGAAAAAGAGCAAGTATTTCCAGTACAATCACAAATACAAAGTAGTCAGGAGTCAATTAGAAACTCCATATTGCTTAGAGTCACAATGACATCACTGTATTAAAATCAAGTATATGTTACCTAATATGTTAGTTTTTTTGGACTGTCATAAAAAATAAACACAAACGTGTCTTAAACAAACGGAAATATATTCTCTCACAGTTCTGGAGGCCAGCAGTTGGCAAAGTCACACTCTTTCCAGAGCCTCTAGGAGAGATTCTGTTCTTTGTCTCTTTCAGCTTCCAGTGGTGGTTGGCATTCCTTGGTCTGTGGCTGCATGCTTTCACCTTATCTTCTTCTCTGTGTCTGTCTCTAAATTCTATCTTCCTCTCTATTTTAAGCATATGTATGATGGCATTTTGGGCTTACCCAGATAATCCAGGATAAGTTCCTTTTTTTCATGTTCCTTAACTTAATCACATCTTTTGCCATGTAAAATATTATTCATTCTTTTGCCATGTAAGGCAATATTCACAGATTACAGGGGTTAGGATGTTGTATTTATTTGCCAGGGCCACCATAATAAAATACCACAGGCCTAAACAACAGAAATTTATTGCCTCACAGTCCTGGAGGCTAGAAGCCCAAGACACAGATGTTGGCAGGTTTGATTTCTCCTAAGACCTCTATCTTTGGCTTGCAGGTGGCCACCTTATTGCTGTGTCCTCAAATTTTCTTTCCTCTCTGCACATATGCCTCCAGTGTTTCTTTGTGTGTCCAAATTTCCTCTTCGTAGAAGGCCGCTAGTCAGATTGGTCACCTTAAAGGCCTCATTTTAAGTTAATTTCCTCTTTGAAGAGCTTGTCACCATATACAGTCACATTCTGAACTACTGAATGTTAGGACTTCAATATATAAATTTTGTTGAGGGGACACAATTTATACCAGATATGAAAATATCTTCGTTGAGGCCACTATTCCTAATATAAATGTATAACTTTGAGTTTAAATCGTGAAAAAAATTAAAAATAATCTGCAGTGCTCTATTTACCAATGCAGACACATGTAATACAGTTATGAGGCAGTCTCATCAATATAGTTAAGATTTCAGAGAAAAGAACTCTATCAGGAGTTACTGACAATTAGCTAGAAAAATCACTTACGTGGAGTACTCATTTTTCAATGAGGCAAGATTAAATGCAATGTTAGCATATTGTAAAATCTCATGCTGATGTTTATTTGGGAATATTAAAAAAACTTTCCCTTTCATTTATAGATTTATAGACAGACTTGTGAAGATAACAATAGAAAAGAATTCTCCTATGGTTAAAGGAAAACATGTAATTTTAATAGAGATATAATTTATACTATACTCTGCAATTGCCTGACTTTAATGAGAAAATAAAGTGAATTCCAACATACTTTCCTGGGAACCATTCCAGCCCTCAACAATCCACTTCAGTGGGATGCCAGGAAGTGGTGGTTCATAGAGAGACGGCCAGAAATCTAAATCTATAAATATGAATATGTGGCTTTCTTGGTAGTATTATCTTTGATTACAAAGAAAATAACCTAATATTAATACATGTATTTGCAGAGATATATCATGTACCTATCGTGTATTAGGAAATCTAACAGCATAAAAATTGCAAATATAAAAAAATTACACCAGTTTTATAGAAGGTCCCTTTTCCTGTACTTTGCTTCAGAAAAAAATTCTAAACTTCCTTTATATTTATTCCTGCCCCAGACCACAAATGCTTCTGTGTTACTCACATGCAGTACTTCCACTCTCCCTTCCATTTCCAATCTGTCTGGTTCTTCCACTTACCCTCAGCATTATGGGTATGGATTTGGGCGTCAAGCACAGAACAAACTCATTCAGAATGCAATATTTCAGAATTCATAAAAATTTGAACATGTAATTCATTGAATAATGTCTCCTTTCCTCCCAAAAAACATGTCCAGTTGGAACCTCAGAGTGTAACCTTATTTGGAAATAAAGTCTTTGCAGGTGTAATTAGTTAAATTAAGATGCAGCCATACTGGATTAGGTTGAGTTCCAATCCAATGACCGGGGTCCTAAGAAGAAGAATGAACAGAAACACAGACACACGGGAAAGAAGGCCATGTGAAAATGAAGGCAGATATTGGAGCGATGCATCTATAAGGCAAGGAATACTAACGACTGACAGCAAACACCAGAAGTTATAGCATTCTTTTCTAGAGCCTTCAGAGGGAGCATGGCCTTGCAGATGTCTTGATTTCAGACTTCTGGCCTCAAGAACTGTGAGACAATGAGTTTCTGTTTTAAGCTGCTCAATTTATGATAATTTCTTATGGGAGATCTAGAAGACTAATATAGAACATGAGTATGATAATTTGAATCTATGAAGAAAGTACACCTGCCCTTTGATTTACACAGATTATCCATTCCACATGTATTTTTTTTAACATGGAAGAAATCCATGTAAAAAGAGTCCATTAGTACAAAAAAATATATATTAAATAGGCCGATATAAGTCATAAAAATATTTATTTACATATTTTCACAAAAAATGTTAATGAAAATTCAGAAAAACCAAAATAAATTTTATATCTTATTGGTGTATGTACTGTAATCTAAAGCAGCAGTCACCAACCTTTTTGGCACCAGGGGCCAGTGCTTCTATGAGAGTCAAATGCCTGATGATCTAAAGTAGAGCTGAAGTGGTGATGCTAGTGCTGGGGCGAAGCTGCAAATACAGACGGAGCTTTGCTTGCTCACCAGCTGCTCATCTCCTGCTGTGCGTCCTGATTCCTATCAGGCCACAGGCAAGTACTGGTCCTGTATGCAGGTCTGGAGGGTGGGGACTCCTGATCTAAAGCAATCAACTTTTTTTTTTGATTGACACAAAGTCACTATCATCATTGCTCAAAATATTTGGAAGTACTACTTCCGTTTTATTATCTGTGTTTATGTTTTTGGATCATCCTTTCCCAACCCCATCTTTTACTAAGTTTTCATAAATTCTTTAATACTCACTGCAACATTTTTTTAGCATTTTATTTTATTTTAGTAACATTTAAAAAATCTTTTTGAAATTGTAAGACTCGTTGGATGTTTGGATCAATATGTAGAATTGTAGTTTCCAGTCTTGTGGCCAGTTGAAGCCAACAGAAGTGCTTTGTAAATATTTTCCACAGTGAAAGAAACCACTTCAAGGTTACTGCTGTATTCATCAGCAGGAAGAGCTTCAGATATTGAATTAATTCATTATCAGTTAATTTTTGATCAACCAGTAATTCATTGAAGTCATCATCTATATCAAAATTGTTAGAGCCTTCTAGTTGAAATTTATTTAATAAATTAATAATGCCAGTTAATCCTTCTTCAGCTGTTGGAACCATATTCCTTGGTATAACCACTTCTGGCGGGCCACATTGCTTTTCAGGGAGCATTTATATCACTCAAAAATAAAACAACATTCTTGATACAACTTGAAATTGTATATATATTATAGACTTCTGTAACTGTGATTCATTACCTCAAGTTTATTTAAACCATTAAAATTACATTTAATATAATTAATCATAAAGGTGGAACAATGCCTTGGTCTAAATGTCAGATCAAAGAAGTTGTATTTGGTGGCAAATATACAACTTTTATATTTGTATGTTCTAAATTATGTGGATGACCAGGTACATTACCTAAAAGTGTAAGTATTTTAAAAGGAAGACATTTTTCCTTCATATAATTTTCAAGAGGAAAACTTCTAGAGGAAAACATTTGTAAATCCGATCACGAAAAACATTAATAGTTGTCCATGTTTTTTTTTTTTGTTATCCAATGAACAAGAAGATCATTAATATTTGTGTGTTAGTAAGTATTAGTTTTTTTTATGCTGCTGAGGTAAGTTATTGTTTTTTTAGAAAGAGTAACTGCCAGTAATGGAAATGAAAAGAAATAGCTGTATAAAATGACACTGCTATAAATGGAAACGACGTATAAAGAGTCCTCATAAATGGGGCAGGGAGAATATTTACCATATATAAAAAACCCGCGTAAAATAAAAAATACCACGTTAAAAAAAATACTGCTTAAATCAAGGGATCGGTGTGTACTCCAAATAATAATAGTGTAATCAGCCTAGATACTACATTGTTAGTACTATACCAAAGTATATGAACAGTTTTCACAGCATCTTTGTCAAATGGTCACCTAGCCCTATCCAGAGATTGGGAGTTGATGACCCCATAATGAAGGATACTATATTTTGGGGTGCTCTATTTATTGGAATTTCTGTTTATTACAAAAAGTCTGTCTCCATATCCTTCCACGAATTCTAGCTGTATCATCTAGTTAAAACTTTTGACTCCTTTCTTGATGTTATTTGGAATATTCAGTCACCCCTTAATTTGTTCTTCGCTGCATTAATCAGTTCAATTTCTTCGGAGATATGAACTGGATTTTAAATTCTTAACTATTATGTTTTTCCTCTCCTATGCACACCTTATTTTGTGATTCTTTTGATCAAGTACATTTTTCTGATAAAGTTTGACTAGACTAGTGAAGCATGGGACTAATCTTCCTATAATTTGGGCATAAAGTTTTCATCTTGAAGCCTAAGATAAAATTCAAAGATTTTACCCTGTACCTTATGTACTCAGTTTATTAATCTTTTATTATATAATTAATATATGAATAATTATTTATGTAAAAGTTTTATACCACAGAAACACACACACGCAGAATAAAATAAGAGACCCTTTATTCTTACCCCTTCCACCTAAACACTTATCTCTAGAGATAAGTACTTAATGATTTAGTATTTGTCTTTCTGGTCCTTATTTTATGTGTTTATATATATACACACACACACACACACATATATATGTATGGTTTTATAAAAATTGGGGTATTGGTTAATATGTTTTCTATATCTCATTAAGTTCCCTTATACTTTGCTCAGGTTGTTTGCCTTGAGCATGTTAAATCACATATATTGCTATTGGAGTTTGGTGATAAATTCAATATTTTAATACTGAATTCCAGAAATTTAAAAATGTTATCTTTTTGTGTTCTGACTTTCTGTTAATATCATTTTAAATTTTAATGTGGATGTCTAACATATTGGTTATCTCTTTCAGTTTTGTGCTTGTTAAATTTAAAAAGCACACTTTCTACATTTTTGTATGGGTCACTGAAAAAAATATTAACCAGAATTATACCAAGGGAAGTTACCGTATCGGAGATTTATTTTAGATAGCACTGCAGCATTAATCAACATTATTAATGCATAATTATTTAAAGAGTAACAAATACAGATACTGTGCAGTTAGTTGTATCAAATGAGGTGCTATTATGTTTTTGGGCTCCAAGCTGTGAGATAGGGCAGAAAGAGGTCTGTTGGTATTCTTCCTTCCTACAATAGGAATAGAAGACCTGGACCAAAAAACCCCCAATCATTTAAATGAAAAGTCAGTTTCACAGATCTTTACATGTGAATTGCTAACAGCGAATTAGGAAAAAGGCAAGGGCAAATGTATTAAACTTTCTGATTCTAAGGAATGATTAAAAATTTGAAAAAGCCGGCATGTTTTCTATAACACAGAATCCATGGGAAAATCTCTTTTAGTAGTAAGTTCTCAGAATTTACTTCTTGAACTACTGAAGAAGGTAATTTTATACCTATCTCCTGGAGTTACTTTTTTGTGACGGGAGGTTATTGATATTTCTATATGTTTGTTACCCCAACAATGAACAGTTTCTCCACCCTAAGGTTTGCTGTCAAATTGATTTATTTAGTAATGGATAAATTTTCAGTATTAGTTGAGATTCCTGGTTGAATACAATAGAATCAGACTCTGACTGGGGAATTTACTGGAAGAAGAATGGTGGTGAGGGAAATATCTATGAGAAGGAGGAGCAGGTCATAGATAGGGGTGCTGTCTAAAGAATCAAAGGGTATATAACAAGCTAGCAGAGCAAGAATGACCTGAGCAAACTGCTACTGCTGCCACTACTATGGCAGCAGCCATGAATGATCTTAACTGTGCCTCTATTTTTGACCTTCTTAGGATTTAGTATCTTGAAAGTTGGCTTCTGATTGGCTGAGCTTATGTCATAAGTTTTCTTCCAGCTACACCTGGAGAAGGATCTGTTCCTTTCTTCTTTTATAGTGGGAAGTAGAAGCCTAGCTATATTAATTTTCTAGGCCTATAGTAACATAGTACTATAGACAAGGTGGCTTGAACTTCAAAGACCTACGTTCTTATATTCTAGAGACTCGAAGTCTGACACCAAGGTGTCAGCAGGGTGGGTTCTTTCTAAGGGTTGTGAGGGGAAGCCACAACCTGTTCCAGGCCTCTCTCTTTGCATGTAGATGGTCATCTTCTCCCTGTGTCTTCACATGGTCTTTCTTCTGTACATGTCTGTGTCCAAATATCTTCTTACAAAGACACAAATTGCATTGAATTAGGGCCCACCCTAATGACCCTGCTTTAATTTAATTGTGTCTTTAAAGACCTCATCTCTAAATACGGTTCCACTGTGAAGTGCTAGGAATTAGGACTTCAACATATTAATTTTTTTGGGGGGGCGGGGGACACAATTCACCTTGTAACACTGGCATTTATCTTCCATTTACATAGTATAATTCTCAGGAGAGAAGATATCCCAGAATAAAAACTGGGGTGCTCTAACAAAGAGGAAGGGATTTTGGGCAGCTAAAAAATAAAAAACATCATTTTACTATTTTTTTTGATAACCATAGTTATGCAAGTTTAAAAATTAATTACAAGAAAATACTATGTACAGAAAACTTGAAAGTCTAAAAAAATCAATTACACATAAAAATGTTGGTAAAGTTGTCAGAAAATGAAAATACTCTCTCTGCTAGCAGGAATGCAGGCTTTATCTACCTTCCTGTCATTCTACTTTTCCATACTGCTAAAGTGGAGCTTTCCCACTTAATTCTCTGTCAAGAAAGAATTTTTATTCAGCGGCAAAGAATGTAGTTAGCTGACCATTCTCACTTTTATTACCTTCAGGATTCACCTGAGCTTCCAAGACATGGCTATGCCATCCCCAGCCCATAAGTAAGCGTGGCAAAGGGACCTGGCCATTTCTGTCCAACGCTGGCCTCCTCTAACAAGCAATCTTTGCTATGTAGCTGCCTTTCAGTTTGTCTGAGACTTGGTCAAATCTACATCATGATCAGAGCTTCCCAGTCTTGCTTCCTTTTTCTTTTATCTTTCACAGGCATTTTTTCCCCCAAAGCTTTTTGCACTCCTAACTTCATCTCTGTGTCTACGTCTGCATTCCAGTGCCCAGATGCCCAACTATCCTTAATGACACCTATCCTTAATGACAGCATGGGTATTTTGTTGTGTATTTTTTTGAGGTCGATTAAATTATATTATGGTCAGTTCACTATCTTCGAGTCTAATTTGGGACTACTTAATTTTGTGAATTAGTTAAGGCCTAAATAGAAACTAGGTGGGGAGAGAGATAGTCTGACAGATAGACAGACAGACAGACAGATACCTCCCTCTGATTAATGATATAGGAGAATATAAAATGGAGTGAATATTGGTGGCCATGGTCTGTGCTATGAACTTATGAGCAAAGGAAAATCTGCAGTTAGAATAAGGAATGAAGCAGATGGAAAAATATAGACTGAGATAGAGAAAACATGTTTTGGTTCATTGTAAAAGTTCTAGCAGATTATTTGGTCCAGTTTGGGTCAGGAGGACACTCTAGTCTCACTCCATTCTTGAGTCTAGGTTAAATTTTCACTCTGAGTTTGAGGCCACCCTTTAGAAGTCTTCTAAGGAATTCCCTTCACTTTGTATATATAAATTGGGTTGCCATTATTTGCAACTCATAAAACTTTCACTTTCACAGCACATAAGCACTTCACATGATTTGGTAGGCATTCAGAAAATTTTAGTAAAATCTGCATCTTTTTTTTTTTTTTTTTAGGCGAGGCAATCCTTGATTGACTTCACAGATTGCAAGGACCTTGTTAGCTTACAATCCCTTATTGTTTGTTTATTATTTTTTACACCTACAGCATCTGGTCTTCCTAGGTTATCTTCCATCCAAATACTAACTAGGCCCGACGCTGCTTAGCTTCTGAGATCAGACAGGATTGGGCTTATTCAAGGTGGCATGGCCATAGACAGTAAAATCTGCATCTTGTTACAGTATTTAGGTGAGTCTTTTTACAGCTTCTTTTCAGTGGTCATAAAGCCTCTTTTATTATTTAAATGTATTGTTTAAATTTTACTGTACAAATTTAAGCTGTATATATATGGATGATACCACTAAGCACAGTCTTCTGCAACCTGTTGTCACTTATGAAGTATTACCTAGAAAAAATCATGATGTGAGGAGTGGAAAGAAAAAGAAAGAGAAAGAAAGAGAAAAGGGGGAGAGAGTGAGGAAAAAAAAGATTACTCTTGGACTAAGAAATTTCTTTCCTCTTCGCTAAAAATTCAGGTTTTAGATTAAGGATTTTTATTTATCTGAGGAGCCCAATTACCAGTTACTCTTTGATGGGACAAGGTTTGAAGTCTACAGTTGGGCAAGAGAGCTAAACAGAAAAAGTATCCTTGACTGAGCTCTGAACCTGGACATAGATCAACAGAGAAATTGACACTGGAGTTTGAATTCCCTCTGGAAGAAGGTGGGGATCTTTTATTAGGATGAGGTTCCTAGATCACCTGGGAATAGGGGTTCCTTTTTGTCATCCAAAATGGGCCATAATATTCCATGGTAATACTGGAGGCAAAAATTCAAAGGGATTAAAACTGGTACACATGGATGAATCTCTTCTAACAATGATCTAATGGCCCAAATATACTGAATAAACTTGGGCCTCTGAGGATAAAAGTGCTTAGTTTGACCTCAGACATCATGAAAGCAACTTTTGTCCTAGGCAGCAATCCAGAATATCCTTCTTTCCCTAGTCAATATCACACTTGATTTCCTTTTCACTAAGAGATGTGCTTTGATTTTTCACTTTACTTTTGCCAGGTGTCTCATATTCATACCAATCTGGAGCCTTCATGTTGATCCTCGAGGGAAGGGCTACTCTTGCCTCTGGGCTAGGAGGTGGACTGGAAGTCCATGCTTTGACCATATGTCTTAGAGTCGCCTTTCAAGTTCTCTGAGATGGCTCCTCTCCTTGGCAGCAACATCTTATCGTTTTTAATCTCGTTACTCTCTGCAGCAGCCCACTGGGGTCCTGAATGTTGTTCTCCTGATCATTTTGTTGCCATTTGGAAATGAGTGAGCTCTACTTTTCTGCCTTTTTCAGCTGTCATTTTTAACGATTCCAGATTTCCTCTCTGGTCTTAGAGCCTGTGAGTGGAAAATGTAGCACTACAGAGAATACAAGCTGGTGGAGTTTTCCAAGTGTATGTGAAGACTATATTTAATCTATTAACTCATGTGGATGGTGCCCATAAGGGCCAGAGCGATCTTCACATCATCTCTAGGCCCTTTTAACAGCTGACAAAATCCAGATTTTATAAGTAACAAGGAAGGTCAGGTTTTCCATAGAAGTCCATGCAGCTCATTCCCAAAGGCTGTGAAATTTCTGATGGAGTTATCTCTCAGTTATTTTATTGAAGCTACATAGTTAATGCTGTTACTTGGACATCAGTAGGAAAATGTGTATTCATCTAGTCTCTTAAGTATAAGGTCTAAGACAAGATAACTGCAAGCATACCTTACTGTTTCTTGGTTACCCATGAATAGAATAAAACAAGTAGATGGCTTATTTTGGAGAAAGTGAATAATGCATTGTCTTGCAGCACCAATACCTCATACAAACAATGGGAAATAGTGGTGGACACCAGGCTTTGGAGATTTTTCACATGCCTTTAGTTCCAATTTTGACCCTTTCTGATTGCGTGACTTAACCCCCCTCTCCTGGCAAAAAATTATATCTAACTTTTAAAGTTTTTACTGGAATTAAATGACATCAATAATTTAAAAACATTTATAATGTTACATTATAAATCCAAATATTTATAGAATATCTAGCATAATGTTTGGTGCCTCCTAGAGGCTAATTTATTAATAAAAACTTCTTGAGCATTTACTTGGCTTAGTGCCAGAGTCAAGAGGACAGATAAGTCAAAGTTCTTGCCTTCAAGAAGGTTACAATCTAATTAAAGAGACAGGTATATAAATAGGCATTTTTAATGCAATGCAGTAAGGGCAATTACAAAAGAGACATATGCAACTGTAGAAGCACAGAGGAGAGACACATAACAAGGCTGGAGATGAAAGTGGGATCAGGGGAGGCTCTGGGAATAGATGCCTGACTGGAGAATGAGTCAGAAAATAATGAATAAAGATATGCAACACATACGTTTTCAAGATAATGTGACAATCAATGTATATGAATGTTCTTCACTTTTCCTTTCTTTAATTGACATGAAAGCACCAACCTTTTTTATATATTTGGTCAATTACTGATAGTTCCAGTACTCGATGTATTGGTGGTAGGGAAGGGGGAACCAAATGTCTGGACCATTATGAGTTTATAATTGCATACTAAAATTGCTCAGGCTGGTCTCTAAAAAACCAGTCACTAAAAGACAAAGAAAAAAATAAGACTAGGAAGATATTAAAAGTGGGAAATGTCAGGTGTTATAAAATTAGACCTCAAGAAGTATAAACTGGAAGGAAAATTTCGGCAATGAATATTATTGGTGTGTCCACATGTTTTAAGTGTTGCTTTCCAGAGTTGGGGCTGCCTAGCAACAGAGCCTCCACTAGGCCCCACTCTCTACGGCTGCTCAGCACTTCAGGGCCTGCAGATGGTGAAATCAGTGGTTTCAGTTTAAAGCAGCTTATGCATCAGGACTCTAAGTCTCTGAAAGTCCTGGGACATTCAGGGCCCAGAAGACATGAAGCAGAGCTCTGGAAGTCAGTTAATAACATGCAGCTTAATTGTGAGTTAAATAGACTTTTGTGAACAGGCTTTTGAACTTGGCCCTCCTTTATAACTTTTGCTAATGGGTAAATTCATTCATCCCATAGGCATGCTTACATTTCGTAGGCATTTGGTGATTGTGACACCGCAGACCTAAGTACATGTGGTTTGGACCCCACTCTGTGCAGCAGAAGGCAATGGTAGACCACTGCTGCATTTTCTTATTTATTTGTTCATTTTCCTTTAAAAAACCTATGATAAGACAGTCCAAAATAAAATATGAGATAGTGCTGAAAGATGAGACTCCCAGGCTGAAAAGCACTCCAACAGTAACTGGGGAAAAGCAAAGAACAGTGTGAATAGCATGGTTGTTAATGACCCAACCAGACCAAAGCCAGAAGGACGTCTAGCAGCTGATGTGCTGGTTGTGGTGTTGACCATGAACTCTTAATATCAAACATTAGAGTAAAACTGAAGAAGAGCTCTTTTGTGGTGCCAAAATATAATGTAAATAACTTTCCTGATGAATTTAAAGAACACACACACACACACACACACACATGCACACACACATACCAGATTTGCACTGTTAAACTTAACTGACCGAGAACCCAAAAAACTGTCTGTTGAAACTAGAAATATTACAAGAAAAGAATGGGAACAGACAATACTGGAAGTAAAAAGGAAAAGAAGTCAAGATGGATGACAGAAGAAACACTAAAATTGTTAGAGACAAGCGAGAGGCAAAAGCATAAGGTGACAAAAGCAAGGTTAGAATCCCGAATACAGATTTTTAATGACTATCACATAGAAAACTATTACATTAGTCAATGTAAAGAGATAGAAGAGAACAATAAAAAAAGAAAAACAAGAGACTTCTATTAGAGCATACAAGGAATAAAAAGGAAATTCAAACCTAGATTAGGAATGCTGAACAACCAATAAGGAAGTACTTCATCAACCCAGGAGAAAATTTTTAAAAAGTGGAAACAGTATACTGAAAATCTATACAGAAGAGACAAAAGGATGACAGATACCTTTGAAGAAGATTCCTATGAGAAAGAGCCTGTAATTCTAGAAAGGAAAGTGAAAGCTGCCCTGAAAGTATGGGAAAGAAATAAATCACCAGGAGTAAATGGGATGCTGATAGAATTATTACAAGTTACAGAGACTAAATCTATCAACATCCTAACAAGAATATATCAACAAATATGAAAAACGAAGCAATGGCCTTTAGACCAGAACTGTTTAATACATTTCAAACTTCAAGAAAGAGGATGCCAAGGAGTGCAGTCACTATAGGTCCATTGCTCTAATTTCCTACACAAGTAAAGTGATGCTCAAAATGATGTAACAATATGGAGCAAAAAACGCTGGATGCTCAAGCTGGATTCAGAAAAGGAAGAGATACTTAAGATCTAATTGTAAGTATTTGCTGGATGCTGGAGCTCTTCCAAAGAATTTCAGAAGGTCAGTCTATGTTCTATAGACTACAGTAAAGCCTTTGACTGTGTCAATTACAAAAAAACCCTATGGGTTGCTCTGAAAGAAATGGGCATGCCTCACCACTTGATTGTTCTCATGTGTGACATTGTGAACAAAAGCCACTGTTAGGACAGAATATGAAGACAGAATGGTTTTCTATAGGCAAAGGTGTCAGTACACAGATCACATTGTACAAAAAACTGGGCTAGACTCATAGAAAGAAGGAATGAGAATTGGTAGAAGAAATACTAGTAACTTAAGATATACAGATGGCGCCATCTTACTGGCAGAAAGTAGCAATGATTTGAAATGATTTCTGATGAAAGTGCAAGAAGTGCCGAAGCAGTACTATACTTGAATGTCAAGACAAAAATCACAACTACAGAAGAAAAATACAACTTTGACATAGACAATGAGGATATTAAAACTGTTCAAGATTTTGCCTCCCTTGGTTCAATCAATTTAAAAAGGAGACTGTCACCAAGAAATCAAGAGAAGGCTGAGACTTGGAAAGGCAGCAATGAAAGATTAAGATAAAGTCACCAAGAGCAAAAATGTGTAATTAGAGGCCAAAGCTAAGATCATCCACACTTTTGTATTCACAATTACTATGTGTAGATAGGAAAATTAAACCATAGAGAAGACTGATAGCAAAAAAAATGATTCTTTTGAAATATGGTGTTAGAGAGCTCTACAGATACCCTGGACTACCAGAAAGATGAACAAGTGGCTCCTAGAACCTTGGTGGAGGCAAAAATGACAAAACCAAAACTGTTTTACTTTGGCCACATCATGAGAAGGTAGGGAGCGTTCTTTGGAAAAGGCAATAATGCTGGGAAAAATAGAAGGCAGCAAGAAAAAAAGACCAAGTGAATACAGGACTCCATAAAAGAGGTCACAAGCATGAGTCTACAGGTGCTGAGCAAGGCTGTTGAGGACAAGACATTGTGGATACCACTCATTCATAGGGCCACTGGAAGTCAGAGTCAACCCAACAGCATAACACAGAAATTTATTCTATCTACAAATAGGGCATTCATAACACAATTCACCCATAAAATAGAGTAACTTACCATATTTCTTTCTGGCATTGAGTTGAGTCTATGGAAGTCTGGCGTCTGTATCTAAAATGCATAAATGCTATTTTGTAATTGTTTTTTTTTAATTTAGTAAATGTTTGTACCCTGTTGCTAATACATTCCTGAGTATAACATTGCTAGAATTCCTTTAATGTATTTTCAATTAACAATTGAGGTGAATAACAAATCAAGTATCATTTATGAGCTTAAGTGTATAGAACACTTTCCTGAATAGGTTTATCAAACATAGTTCTATATTTCAAGATGCTTTCACTGTAATAGCTTTCCAAGAACAAACTAACACTTGGGCCAGGCTTCCAGGAATCCCAAACATCTGTATTAAAAAAAAAATGTTGGCAACAATCAATCATCCAGTTTTGTCAACATGTTACCAAAGATCTAGATCACTGAAAGTATTTCTAACCAGATGTTATAGAATTTGTGCATATATCTAGAATCACATCTACAAACACAATCTAAGAAATAAAATACATCAATGGTTTTGCCTTTGAGCCAATCGCATGCACTTTTGCTTCATGAGTTAGAATAAGCAGAAAGTAACTTCAGAATTTGTGGAGATTTATACTTATAACAACCTGTAAGATAATCATTAAAAAACCAATAAGGAATATTTAGTATGTTAGGAATATTGTTTAAATACTGGGTGCAAAAAGCTACATAGAACTGGCTGACTCTGCAGTATAGACTACTTAATTGAGATTGTGAAAACTGAGAAGCATTTAATCTTTTTATGTAAAACAAATTAAACTTTTTTGTATTCTCATTAAGAAAGCTCTAATTTTAAAATGTTCCTAAATAAATTTGTATTACTTTTATAATAAAGAAAAATAATTGTAAGGGCTACTAGCTACCATTTATTAAGTACTTACTAAGTGACCAGCATTGTACTAAATACATCTCCTGTACTAAACTTAGTGAAGTAGAAACTGTTGTTATCCTTCATTTGCAGATAAGGAAACTGAGGCACTGAGAAGGTCAATAATTGACTCAAGATGTCACAACTTATAGAGTTGGGAATTGAAGTCAGGGAGTTTACGTCCAGAGCCTGCCTTATCCGCTCAGTTAGACTGTGTCCTTTACACAAGTCCTGAGGCAAATCGGAAGTAGGGCTACAGGTCTTCAATAAAACAACTGGCAATAACAGTAATAACATCAATAATGTCTAATAAATATTGAGAAATTAATATACTGTAGAGGCTTTATTTTTATCTCTAATTTTCAAAACTCCTGTAGTGTTTATATATTGTACAGATAAGGATGCTGTAATGTGGAGAGGTTGGGTAATGAGCAACATCTTAAGTGGTGGGGTCAGGAATGATTCCTGGTCTGAAGTCAGATCATTTAAACACTAGATTCACACCCCACCTCTGCCTTCTCTCTCAGTAGTCTTCACCAATATTTTGAGGTCCTCTGTGACTTAGAAACCCAAGAGACATTCCGAGTCTCTCCTTTTGTCACTCTTCTCATTCTTCTACATTCCTTTTAGGCAGTTCTTTCTCTGACCCCATTCATATACTGATATTTAGGAGTGTCTTATTCCATTTCCTCAGAGCTTTGTTCTTGAGGACACAACTGTAGTTGTCTCAGGTTTCCTTTCAAGAAAGAACTTGCTTTCAGCTATGGGGAGTGCAGTTAACTGACAGCCTCCAGATGCTAATACCTTCAGGATCCACATTAGTTTTCCGGCTGAAACAATGTTCTTCCTGGGCAATGACTAGCCTGAGGCTGAACATGGAGATACTGACACCTGACATTTCTGCCCCCCAAAAGTCTTGTTCTATAGCTACCCATTTGGTTGGCAGAGATGTTGTCAGATCAGTGTGGTGGTCTGATCTTCTTGTTCCATCCTGCTTCATCTCTCTTTTTATCTTTTACTAGTATCATCTTGTACTTGCCTAATCACAGCCCAATAAACCTCTTGTGTTCCTAACTCCAGAGGACCCAGTTGACACTACAACTAAGTGCGTAATCTATCCAAGGCAGACAACGAGTTTAAAGGGGGCTGGTGTGGTACCCATCACTACTGGTAACACATTAGTCATTGCCAAGATGTTTCTGGTCATTAAGCAGAAAGTGGGAAACATAAATAGAAACTTTAGGAATATGACAGACAGACAGACAGAGAGATTAAGCAACAAGCACATGAAGGTAGGTTCAAATGAAAACTTTTAGGTAGATATCTAGTCGATTCTATTTATAAGTCTGTTATTTAGCTTTTTCTTTTTTGTGAAAAACTTACTTGAGCTGTAGCATTGAAGAATATTGTAACTCATAGATTTAAATAAGCAAAAAATAATAATTTTCAAGTTCTCACAGAGTGCCTAGAACAATATCTTACAGTACTGAGCTCTCAATAAACATATGTTGAATCAATGAAAGAAGATGAAAGTTTATAAAATTCAACACATTATACTCATGAGTCAGTAAAAAGAGTTTTCTAGGATGGCTAACCATAATAGCTGTTAATAGAAATATTTTAGGCTGAGTAACAGGAAACATTCATTTTGTACACAAAGCTCTTGGTTTATACCAGCCAGGCAATATCCCACAGCATAGTTAATAACTGAAAAACCAAGTGAAGTGGATCCCAGTCCCACCCTCTGGGACTTGCACTGTAACAGAGCTTCCTGGTCAGATGAAAGGTCAAGTCACTTTTTCAGCTGAGGAATCAAAGGATGGCTTATGAAGGGGGGTACCCTCCCACAATCTGAGTATTCATACAATCTAAGAAAATTAGCAAACTGTATGTATAAAGGACTTAAGTCTAACTAACTCCTAAAATCAGATAGCTGCCCAGAAGCCTTTTCCATGCAGAAAATCTGGAGATGCCATTACATTCTTCTAAAAATAACCTCAAGAAATTGAGGTTGTGTTGGCAGATTAGACAACTGTCAAGGAAGCACCCTGGATTCTCAAGAGGAGGCAGTTCTGAGATTACAATTAAAAAAGAGAAGGACTATGACTGGCTCATGTGGAAGACTCCGTTGGATCAAAGTTCTGAGATAGCTGTTACTAATGCCCCTTCTAAGTTGTCATTAGTGTAGGAGTACTGCTATGAAAAATTTCACATGTAATTTTTATATTAATGTTTCGTGATGCAATTTATTAGTGCACAATAGAGGACATAAATATATCCCATCCTACTTAAGATAAAATTTTGGACAACACAATTTTGTTAAAAATTGGAGCAAACTGTGGTCTGATGAGGCCAATCTAAAAAGGTAGAAAGAATAAAAGATAATAGTAAAATAAAATGGAACAAATGTGCTTTTAATTGTACCAGATTGAAAATCATAAAGTAATATTTCTCTTTGAATAAAATATTCTTAATTTATCAAATTGCAAGACGACTTTATTTTATGCAATCTGAATAAAAGTGAAGGATCTCATCAGTAAGGAAAAATGAAATGTTTCAATGGAAGAACATTAGATAAAGAATATATTAAGAGGATATGTAAAAAGTAATGGGGGTAGTGAATTATGGTAAATATTTCATTCCAATTATAATACAGCAAAATTGATTCAAAGAAAAATTGATAAGAATAAAATAAATTTAAATTTGAGACATCAGTCTTTAAACACTGTAATTTTCAAAGTAATGCCAACTAAATCATTTGTTACTGATGTCAGAACACCCAGGTATTTGGGGAAAATGTCATTTAAAAATTATGTTTCTACTACATAAATTATTCAATAAATGCGTGGTGGATGATATTGTTTACAACACATTTTCTGCCAACCTCTGTTTTTCACTGGATTTTCTTTTTTAATTTTTAAACTTGAGGCAGCTTCACAATGTAATTGGTAATAGAAGCAGATGATATTTCTTTGACCCTTTATTTTAGCTTCTAGGCATTGCAATCAGTTACATGCCAGGTATGGGTACAGACAATAAACATTAAAATTTAGCCTATCTTTCTTAGCTGCCAAAAATAGACTCGATCATAAAATTCGAGCATAAAGAAACTGTGAGATCATTTAGTTCAATTCTTGCATTTTACAGGTGAGAAAATGCTTGGTCAGAGAAGTAGTAAATTGAGCAGTTCAAGGTCACATAGGAACCAGATCTCAGCCACTTGACTTAGTGACAGAGACCCCTTGACCCTACTCCCCTAGATCAAGGCTGTCTTTTCTATTTTGGGAGATTAGAATATTTATATATCATATAAAGTTAGAAAACATTTTAAGTATCCTGAGAATGAACAAGAATGAGGTACTCTGGAATACCTTCCTGCCCAATTCTGTCAAAATTTAAAATAATGCCATATTTGCATAAGATTTTTCAAAAAATCATGATAGAGTTGGTTTTCTTTAATAAATCAGAATCATTACATTTAATTTATACTGAAATGATAACATATTAAACATGGATTTATTTGCAACCCTGTTGAAGTCAATTACATAAATACTTTCAATACCCTGAACATAATATTAATAATAAAAATATTGTTACTACTAATAATAAGTAGCTATTATTGTTCTGCTGACTACATGAAAGATACTTATTTGTATGTATTGTATTATTCTATGTATATTCATGTTTTGTTTTTGTCCTGAAGTTCAATTCATTTTCTTCTACATGTAATTCACTCTCATTTTGACTGAAATAGGCCTTTTTTTTTCTGTTGGGCCAAAAGGCCTAACTAAGATCTTTTGTATGGAGAATACAGACACTTTACTTTGTGATGGATGCCATCTCCTGTTGGGTTCTCCATCTTTATGAGCAGAGCTGTTACTGGATTTCAGCCCCTACTTGTTCCTTTAGTAGGGTACTCTTGTTTTGGGCCAACCCATAAACTTTACTGAGATAGCTCTGATGGCCAGAAAGAGATGACTCTCAAGTCTGGTCAGTGGATCAGATCAAGACTTGGACAAACTAAAATGAGAAATATTGTTAAAACATTTAAATTTGGTTTTGGATGGGATTATTGAATTTATGTTTAAATATTGGTTACAGCCAATGATGTTCTAAAAATTCACATCCAAGAGAGTGAGGAAATCATACTGTGAATGAAGGCCGAACTGAGGAGAGGCTGGGAACCTGTCCAGGTTGTTCTCCCAGAAATCAAATCTTCCTTGGAACATATCCTAAACTGAAATGATTATATTACAAAGCACATTTCTCCTGAGCATGTGAAGGACTAAAAACTAAAGCGATTGAGGTGGAAAGAGTGGTGCTATGAGATATAACACAAAAGTCTTACCTGCCTCTATTTCTACATCGTCTTTCTCCCTCACCTAAAATTTCCATCATAGAATAAAATAAAGATGGTGACTTTGTCATCCTCACTCATCACCTCTCCCACTTTATGTTTCACCCTCTTAATACTTTTCAACTTTCCCCAAGCAGGAAGAGCTCTTTCACATTTCAGGTCACTTGTTTATGCCACTTATTTCCTGAACTGGAATTCTCCTCCCTTCTTCTACCGGGAAAACTTCCATTTCAGTCAAGTTTCAGGAAACATGACTCAGGTATATGAATAGTTAAAAATAAGTGAAAATCTAGGGAGAAATAAAACTACATATTTAGACTATTCAAATTTGGATAGGATCTCAAAAGTCTAAACTCGAAAAAGTGTCTGGTATATAGTATGTGCTCAAGAAATATTAACTAAGAACTAAATTGAATGAATGAAATAGAAAATGTATATGTTTAAGAGTCTTGATAATTTTTGTTGAACTGGAAAGTGTTCCTTCATAATCTTTCATCTGCAGTTAGGTCCTTGTGTATCGTTCCATACAGAAGCTTTTGAGATTCTGTTCATAGCACCTTACATGAAGTAAGACTCATTGACCTGTGGAATCATGGATGATATATGTCACCCGGTAACTGGTGTGCTTAAGTACTCATCTACCTGACATGCATTCTGTACTCTTACTGTGCTCACTTACTTGTGGGTCTAGCCTTAAGCCTGTTTCTCATTTAGCATTCTGACTGCTAGCTGGAGTTTGGAGGCTGCCCTGAGCCTAGTACACTGAGCTGGAGTCTTGGCCCACCAGGCTGTGTCTTGCTTTTGGGTAGCGGTGTAGGTCCTGGCCCTTTTATATCTAGCCATCAGCTAACAGTCTCACTTCCACAGACTGGCACTGAAAACTATGTTGCTCCTGCTCTCTCTGACATAGGTGGTTCCTGTCCTGAACTATCATTCAGTGGCCACGAACACAAGCTCTGGAGTCAGATAGACCTGAGTTGGATTCTAGCTCCTTTATATCTAAGTCTAGTGAAGAGTCTCAGCGTTTGATTTGTAAATTGGAACTATAAATAAATCATTTTACTGTGAGGATTAAATAATCGAATAGAAAACATTCCACAGGGTGCACATTGAAACAATTAATACCTATTTGAATTCTAAGGTTAAGAACACTGATCTGACGTCAGCTGAACACTGGCTATTTGACTTGGATTCTGGTTATTGATCTTTACAGGTCAGACCTACTATTGAGTAAGAAATTTTCCTTGCAGTCTATCTTTTTTAGTTTGTTTCTCTGTTCTCTAGCCAGATTCTAAAAAGGAAGAGATGGGATGAGCACACAAGTCTCTTAATTTTCCTTGACTTTGGCTTAGGTAAGACAAAAGAGATCGATTATTTTAGAACACAGTAATTAAGTAGGCATAGTACAAACTGCCAATAATATCAACAAAACAATTCATTAAATGGAGTAGGTACTATTGGTTAATAAATGGACTTTAACAGTTTGTTGTGAATAAGCCAAAATCTTTTAAAATTGTTTATTTTTTTAAAAATGTAAAAAATTTAGCCAAAATCTTGCATAATTCATCTAAAGATGAGGGAGAGTTGACTTTATTTGTCAAATGTTTCTAACTATTATTCATAAATAAGCATGGAATAAACATTCTTGAAAATGATTCCAGGATATTTCTCTAAAACCTGTGACCCTTAAAATGATGCTCAAATTCCAAGGAAATTGAAGTTGTGTTCAGCATATTTCATTGTCTCATTCAAGTGATGTGTTAAAAAGATCATAGATTTTAGAGTCAGACAAACCTGGTTTTGAATTCCACTCTGATATTAACTTAGTGTCACTGACTAGTTTTCTCTTATGGGAAATAGTTTTAGTTTTCTTTATTTTTCAAGATGACCGTATAGATCAAATATGATAATACATGTCAAGTGCTTTGTGTATTGCCATGCCCAATTTCTATCCTTATCTTTGCTTTCTAAATCTATATGGAGAGCACACTTCTATTAAATGAATTTAGTGATAAAACACAACTTCTCATCTGAAAACTACTCTACATTTGTCCCCTCATTCAAGAAACATCAACACGATCTAATGTCCTAAGATCAGACTTGGCGACTCTCTGATCTTTTTCTTTTCTGGTCAGTGCACTCAAGTTTGAATAGGGAGGAGGACATGGGGAGTGAAGTGACTGAATTCACTGACTTGAAAAAGTAGGAAAAGGAGTGTTACTGAGCATATGTTATTATGAGTAAAGTTATTACTGTGTACTATTCATTGCACAAATAATTAGTGGGTTGCTAGTACAAGTAAGGCACTGTTCTAGGAGCTGGGGACACAATAGTGAACAAACCAGGTCAAGTCCCTGGCCTCATGGAACTTAAGTGCTAGTGATACAGAAAATAAATATATTCAATTTGTAATTGAAAAAAAATAATTCTTTTCTTCTCTTTTCTTTTTTTCTTTTTCTTTTTCTTTTTAGGTGAAGCAACACTTGGTTGACCTCACAGATTGCAAGGAACTTGTCATTTTATGATCCCTTGTTTTTTTATTTTTTACGCCTATCGCACCTGGTCTTCCTAGGTGGTCTCCCATCCAAAAACTAACCAAGATTAGATGAGATCAGGCTTGTTCAGGGTAGCATGGCCATAGATGAAAATAATTTTTTTAGAAGAAAATAATTTAGAAAATACATATAATGCTATAGGCTCTCAGTATGATGTTAAGAAAAATAAAGCAAAATAAGAGACAAAAAGTGCTGGGATGAGTATGGGATTTTTGTATTTTATAGGGTGGCTAGAGAAAGACTCTTTGATAAGGTGACATTGGGCAGGGATCTGGAAAGAGTGAAGGAGAGTTTGCAGATATTAAGCCTATCAGTCTCCCAGGCAGAGAAATATAAGTTGCAAAAGCTCTTGAGCAAGGAGGAAATATGGACTGTTTAAAGAATATGAAGAAGATTGACATGATTAGAATAAGGATGAGAACTTAAAAGATGAGATCAGAGGAATGAGGCATGAGTGGGCTGTCATTCTCACTGGCGCACTTTGTAAAATGGTGGGGTATTTTTGATTGTCACAGTGACTAAAGTATGCTGCTATTATAGAATGAGTGGAGACCAGACATGCTAGGTATATGGCAATAAATTGGATAATCCCGCACAGAAAGAAGTGTCCTACATCTTGTCCAGTTTCCAAATGTCTACTATACAAATGGGTATTTGTGTGGTGTAGGACTGCCACATACAGTTGTGCAGGTTGTAAACTGCAGAATTTTTGAAAGCACCATTGACATGAATCTGCTGGGGGTGATATCCCCAAAGGGTTATGTTGTGCACCATCTGTACAGCAGGGAAATGGCATCCTATACATAGGAAAAAACTGTTTATAGTTTTCCCAGTCCAGAACCAAACTCCATCTTTTTATTTTGCATCATTTTATAATCACTGACTTTCTTAGGAATGTAACTACTATCTAGATGAAACTTGTTTTATTTTCTTAAGAACTTTACCAAGAATTGTTCATCATTTTATTAGTCGGATTCTAATCAGGAGAGATAAATTATATGGCAAGTTAAACAGAAAAAGCTTAATATGAAACATTATTAAGTATAATATGGAATTAGAATAAGAAAGGACTGGTTAATAAGAAAATTCTAAAGAATATAGGAATGGTAGCTATTAAGGGTCAGCACTACCCCCATAGCTAAGAAAGAACAAACATGGAAGAACCAACCACTCTGGGGTGGGGGAATGCTGAGAGCTCATACTTGTTGAAAAGACACAGCTATGGCTCATTGGATGGCGAAGAAGTTGCTATGGTTTATACTAGCAGAACCTGCTACAAATCACCCTTTTGGAACTTGCCAGAAAAACAAATGCTGGGGAAAGCCATTCGTTGAAAGTATCTCTGAGGCATTCTGCTGTGATACTAAATAGAAGGTATGCTGGAGAAACTGTTGGGTTCTGGGTACTGGTGATCATTGTGCATTGCAGGAGCTGGCCACTGGAGAAGATGTGCTATGGAAACCTGGTGCTGGAAGAGTTGGGTGTTGAAGGCACACCCAACAACACAACACAACCCTATGGGGATATCACACCCAGCAGGGCCATGTCAATGGTGCTTTCAAAAATTCTGCAGTTTACAACTTGCACAACTGTATGTGGCAGTCTTACACTATACAAATAGCCATTTGGACATCTGGAAAGTAGACAAGATGTAGGACACTTCTTCCTGTGCGGGATTATCCCACTTATTGCTGTACACCTAGTATGTCTGGCCAGAGAAGTGATTATGCTGCAAGAATCTGAGTCTGTGGGAGCTGCCCAGGCTGCAAGAACTATGGGCTGTAAAAATCAAACATAATACAGGAGCCTGCATAGAGTAGTATACTGTAACAAGGGAGAAAATCTCATTCCTCCCGAACCTACTCCTGACAAAGGTTAACATGGTGCAAAAGAAAAATATTTTAAGAGCAGAGTTCCATTTTTGAAGAGTTGGCAATGAAGGGTAGATTTGGGGCTGAGCGACAATGAACTCTTAACAAGCACAACCATTTTGGAAAGTCATGTCACTAATGGTGATCTATTCGTGCTTTGTGAGTAACCACTTTCATATATTTGTATTTATTTTTGGTGGTTTTACAAATAGATATAATCCTTTGAGAATTCATTTTGTCTTCTAATGTGGTCACACCAGAGTATTTTGATCTTGAAGTTTATACTCTCTTATTATTAATAGTTTTCTTTTATTTCTGTTGGGCCATTATAGCAATATTTTTTGAAATTATATATCTAAGTATTATATGTACTTTCATTTCATGACAATTAAGAACATTCTATACAGCTATTGTTGGTTTGATAGGGTTGAAATAGGAGCCTTACATGTCACTGTGAGAAGTCTTAGTGGGATAGGAAGCCATTGGAGAGTTTTGAGTAGAGGAATGATATGATGTGACTCATGTTTGAAAGAGATCACTATGGGAGGCCAGAGGTGCAGGAAGGAAGAAAGACCAATCTACTTGCCAGTGCCCCAACAGGAAACAGAAGAAAAAGTCAGTAGAAAGGAACCCTTCACAAAGATGAGGACAGGGTTTAGGAAATTAATAAGGAATATTGAAGCCCCCAGGGAAGAGCAGGAATAGGAAATTGTTACTATCCTAAGGTTCAAGGAGTAGGAGAAGCATTTGTATTACTGAAACTAAAGGCTAGCTGAAGCCATAGGGGAGGAACTGGCTTACAGGCTCTCACAGCCTCTGCTAGCATCAATTTGGCCAAGAAAGGAGTAAATAATCTCTTAACATTCTCTTATCTTTTGTAAGTGTGTCTCACTGACCAAACGCAAACCAGTGGACTACTGACTTTGGGTCATGCTGACCATGGGGTCATAGACCAGAGCGGAGAGAGACTTAGAATGGATTTGGATGGGAAGTGAATGAAGAATATTAACCTGGGTCAATTCATTCTAAAGGAATGGCAATTATGTCAAAGTCCTTTGGTTGATTTGTTATTGCATGTGAGATAACCTAATAATGAGGCTGATTTATTCTAGAAGACATTTTTGAAAGGTAGCTTCTCTCACCCTATGAAGTCATAAAGAAAATCCAATGGGTAGCAGGTCAAGAGAAACTCTTTTGTCGTGGGCTGCCCCCTATTTCCTGACTCCTAGGGTCTGTGCTCTCCTCCTGTCCCCTCACTACCCAGAAAAGTGCATTATGCTAATTTTAATTGGGACCTTTGCTATCAGGGAGCTGTCCCTGTCTTAATATTATTTTATTCACTTGATCAAAACATTGCATTATTCTAACATGGAAATGGACTCATCTGAAGAAGAGGTTCCTGCCAAGTCACTTGTGTGTCTTAATCATTGTTTCTAAACACAACACGTTTTTTTCCTTAAACTTCACAAATGTCTTTAAGTATTGCAAAGCTTATCATTTAAAAGTGAGATTAGAATTGTTCTATATTCTTAGCCTTCTGCAGGGATGGAAAAGGACCATGAGCAGTTACCAAGAAGGGGATAGTTTTTGCTTATACTGATCTGAAGCCTTCCAAGTGTGCAAAGATGGAAAGGGCTATCTTGAGAGTCAGCAAGTCTCCCCTCACCAGAGGTGTTTTGCCATTAATCTTGGATAGATGTTGTAAAAGAGACTTAAGTTTTGGCTGTGTGGTACACCCTATTAGCATTTTAAGATCCCTTCCAATGCTGAAACTATGCAAGGCTCTGCAGGTGACTGTGTTTAAATCATGGTAGCACCTTGCTCAGCTTTGGCTTCTGCTGCTAGGTTCAATTGAAATGAAAACAGGATGAGGATGAGAGGGAGAAGGGAATTGGAGAGGGGTAAATTAGGGGAAAGAAAAGAAATTCATGTTTTATGGCACACATGCAGTTGTGCCTTACTCATGTCAAACATAAATAAGTGACACGACCAAGTTCTTCTACTGAAGATACCTTTGGAGTTGGGGTCCCCTGCCCTCCTGGGTCAGTGGGTTTGAGTGTTGGGAATGGAATTCACACTCATCATGTACCAACACTACAGCTTTGCAATAGTGCTTCCTGTCATCTAGTCCTGCCCATTCCAAACTGTGTCATATGAGGACTTTCATCTCACATCACATTTTCTGGGACATTGTATTAGTTTCCTATTGCTACTGGAAAAATTTAAAACAACATAGTTTTATTCTCTTATCATTCTGGAGTTCAGAAGTCTAAAATGCTCCAACTGTACTAAATTCAAGATATGGGCAGGGCTGTGTTCTCTCTGGAGACTCTAGTAGAGAGACTATGTCCTTCCCCTTTCCGGCTCCTTTTGTAATCCCTCCCTTCATCTTCAAATGCAGCAGTGGAGAATGTTCAAATCTCTCTTTGACTCACACTTCTGTCTCCCTCTTTCAAGGGCTCCTGTGATTATACTGGGCCCACCTGGGTAATCCATACTAGGTTTCCTATCTCAAGATCCTTAACTTAATCACATCTGCAAAGTTCCTTTTACCATATAAAGTAACATAGGTTCTAGGGTTTAAAACATGGATATCTTTGGGGGACCATTAACCAGTCTACAACAAAAGCTGACACCTAAAATTATATCCAGCTCACGGAAGAATCTGAGGTATTGAAGGCATTGTCTAGATACCACTGCATGTCCACTGGACTGTGAGCTATTCAGGTACATCATCCTTTCAGACCCTTTGGCCCCTACCCATGGCCATGATACCATCCTCGTGAAGTGAGCATTTTGGTAGGCATTAATGTTATTGATGAAATATTTTTAGTCTTCTTTTTGGGTACAAGGAAGCATTGCGCTCCCTGTCTCCTTAGAGTTAGATATGGCTGTATGATTTGCTGTGACCAATGAAATGAGAATAGAAGTGACAAATGTCTCTTCCAGGCTGAATTTTAAGGGCTAGTGGATAATTCTCCATGTTCTCATTTCCTTGCCAGATCAAACATAGCAGCACACAGATGAAATTTCCCTTGGTCTGGGTTCCAGAATGAGAATCAACAGAGGCCCTGACCAATCCCTAATAGACTAATAGCTCGAGTGAGAAATGAACCTTTGTTCCTTTAAGTTACTCAGAGTTGGGAATAATTTTTACTACCACATAACCTATCCTGCCCTGACTATAATAGGCATCCATCTTAACAAATCAAATGAGGACTTGATCCCTATCCTAATCCTGCCCACCAGAGTACCACTCCCTGTTGGTACCTGACCACCTCCCTGTTTTCTTGGGAGATCTGTTGAATTCTAAGACAGCCCATCCACTTAAATCCCATTTTGGAGGATACTATTCACCTATGGTTCCATTCAGCTTTCCAAAATGTACAGACATATAGCTAGAGCATGCATATCAGCCTGGACAGAGAAAAATACATTCATAATTGTATCTTTTAAAGGCTGCACATCTGGTCCACTTAGCAGCCACTATGGATTTTACAGATAAAACTCCACTGCGTTCCTCCACCCAGAATATCCCTTTCACTTTCTCCTGCACTTCCTGACACCACCATTATTCTGGAAGTTGGTGGAATTTCAGTTCACCGTGAAGACCTCTGAGCTCCCTTGCTCCTGATCCACAGGCAGAGAGTGGCAGCTGAGTCCATCAGTCTTCTTCATGTACATTTACACTGTCCTTCACCAGCACTGGCCTCTCAGCTGAAATCCTGACAACTATACTAGAGCCTAAGAGTGCCAATTTCCCCAAGACAGCTCGAATATGCTTGAAAGAGCTCCTTGGCCTCATTTACCTGCAGAATAGTGATGAAAGTGCATCTCTGACATGGGAGAACACTGGCCTGGGCAAACTCAGATCCAGCCCTGCTAGGGGAGGGGTTCTCATGTGGCAAAGTCAGCTCCATCCACACACTTTTAAATAAATCTAGCCCATCTCCACCATATATGACTGAGAATGTACGAAAACCCATCTGTGCAATTTTTCTAATCACCCTCTGGCCTGCCTTGTTCTCTCTTCTCTCCAGTTCCTGTTTCCTACCTCAGGATCTCCTTACCTTGATGACTTGTTCAGATGCATCTCTCCAACTTTAAAATGAGCCATTTTCTTTAGGATAGGTGTGTATACTACACCTCAGGCACCTGCAGCTTTAGGTGAGGGATGCTTCTGCCTCCAACCCTCACCTCTGGGAGGCTCATTCCTGCCAGTGCACAGAGACGAGCCAGTGCTAGTCTCTCAGCTCAGACACTCTCCTCCGTGGTTTTTTCAGTGCTCACTAATAGGATGAGATTGAATTTTTCAATATTTTAAGTTAGCTTGACATGAAGTCAAGAGTTCAGACATGTACTAAATCTTATACTCGAAACTATTAGCTTTTAGATGCATTCACCCTTTCTAAGGAAAATAACTCAGGAGTTCTCTGAAAAGGGGATGTGGGAAGACTAATAGGTTCTGAGAACATCTAGGTCATGACGTTCATGTTTTAAATCATACTAGGACAGCTGGGATTCTCATAAGCTAATGGCTAAGAAATTGCCCTGCTTTTCAGTGACTTTCCAGTATCTTTTTGCAGGCACGCACGTAGAAGCGATCACTAGCAGATGTAAACACTAAACACAGTCGCAGGTTCCTCATTTATCACAGGGCTTCTGCAAGGAGAAGAGGACAAGCTAGATAAAAGTGACAGCCTTCTCGTCTTCGAGCTGCTACCCACCTACAAATTGGATATACTTATAATTAAGACATGAGGGAAGTTGAACCAGGAAAGTTCATTCTCCAATATTAAGGTGATTTTCAGTTTTGTGGCTAACAGGGTAAAAGGAGATCATTTTGAAAATGTGGTCAGGTAGAAATAATAGTGTGAGGTTTTCTAGAGCAACTTATTTTGCTGAGAGATTGCCTCTCAGGAAACACCAAGATGCCTTGAAGAATGGTTTTATTTTCTCTAATATTTGTTTTGTGTAAAATTGATTCTATTGCCCCTTCAAAACAAAAATAAGAATGGAAAATACATTTTTCTCAATTTTTAGTCAATTAGTGAGACAGAAAAAATAGATTTAGGCAATTCTAGATTCATAAAATACAGAAAATCAGAGATAATTTTGCTGACCTTGGAATATAGAGAAACCAAATAAAATTAAATAGTAAAATAAATTAAATTACCAATGACTCAGTGCACTGACTTCTATTTTATATTGTGATTTGCCTGAAAAAGCTGCTTCTGTCTTCAAATTTTGTGTGTGTTGATCCAGAATAATTTTTGATAATTGTTAGATTGACTGAAGGCATGTAAAAAATTTCCATTTAAAACATGAGAGATAAAAAAAGACATGAGATGCGATAACAGAAAGCACTCTTACTGACAGCATGAATACAAAGGTGCATTTTATTTCAATTTAAAATAAAGAATTGAAAATGATTTAATTCTCATTTATATCTCTTGTCTTTACTATGTAGGGTATAACAGAATAAATAAAAATGAGACGCTTTGTTCATTATTAAATGACTGGCTAAATTAAACTCTTTATAAGAAACTGCTGTGTGTGTGTGTGTGTGTGTGTGTGTGTGTGTTGTTTGTGTGTTTACAGACTTCAGTGACTTTGCTCCATATGACTATGATGACATCATCTCCTCCTCCCCACGTCAAGATGGATTTTTCTATTGCTAACAGCGTCAGCTCTAATACAAAGAAGTATTTATCAGACAAACCATTGCATGTTAGGATTCCTAAATGAGTTACAAGGATTTGTAGAGCCCTAACTAGACTCAAAATCAGGAAGAGTCCTAGCTCCGACATTAACTACTGTTAACTTTCCAAGTTACTGAGACCTTCAGTTTCTTCATCTGCAAAATGATGTGATAACATTTCTCATATCTGCTGCCTTAACTGGTTTAGGCTCTCCCTGAGTCTCGCCTGAACTGGTTCAGGCTCTCCCTGGGTCTCACCTTGATTTTCTGTGCTTGCTTTTGTGTTCACATAGAATGCCCTTAAGGCCCTCCTGCCTTCTTCTGTGCTGGAAGCTCATTTTCAGCATTAGAACCCCCGTGAAGCAGCTTCTTCTCCACCCTAACCTTCCAAGGACCCTTGATTGTGCCTTCCTTATAGACAATATGGGACTTTGCATGTTCTTTGATGCAGGAGATTTTCTGACATTCTGTGACTCTGTTTACATGTTTGTCTCCTTGAGACTGCCAGCAGTTAGGGATCATGCCCTACCATACTTCTTTTCCTCTGCAATACCCAACAAGGTGCTTGATCCTCAGTGGCACTTAAAATGTTTGTGATTTAAATTGGTGCATACCCTGCTTGTCCTAGGGTTGTCATTAGTTATTTTAAAAATCACAAGAAGAGAAAGAGAGTTAGCTATGTACAGAAGTAATAGTAATACTTTAAAAAAAACCTTTGTTGCTTCTGGATTTCTTTCTGCTCACATAGCTGTATGGCTGGATCATAGCAAATCTCACCATCTCTGAGTTTCAGATATCAGAATCTGATGTCGTCATGTAGTTTCTTCTTTCAGGTTAAATAAGCCCCAATTCCTGTAGTCATGATTTATAGACCCCATTTTCAATTCTTTAATCATTTTTATTGCTTTACTCTGGAACCACTCCAAATTCTCCATTCACTTATGTTTCAGGCTCCAAACTAGAAATGGTATGAAAATACTGAGTGAAAGAATTATCTACATATTCCTGTATTCAATATTTACACATAAATGTGTTTCCTTTTAATCAGCCTACAAATATTAACTAGGCACTTATTAAGTTCTACCTGGCTCTGGCTTAAAAGTTTTTGGCATTTTCAAATGATATGATTCCTTTCTGTGAGACAGGCTTTCTTTGCTGATATTACATAAAAACATTATATTTATAAGCATCTGTATGGTAGTTATTTATATAAAAGTAGAGTGGCTTTCTATGTTAATAAACATGCAATCTCTTATCTGGTTTGTTTACATAAAATTAATTTAATAGCTTATCTGTTCCATGAACATAGCAATTATACTCCTCATTCCACATTACACTTTATATTTAAAAAGTAGAAAAAGATCTAGTGATTTCTTTTGCATTATACAATTTTAATATACTCAAATTTTATTCTAACTTATAGATTGCATTCTAGTTTAGCTGACCATTAAAGTTTTTTTATGCCATTGGAAAAATTTCAGTTAATAATAAAATATTAATAACTTTAAGCTATTTAAACACAATAAAATTAAATTACTACTGTATACTGCTTTATCTTTGAAAACATTTTTCATATTTTTTATATAATCCTTATAAGAACCTTATTAATAAAAAAGGTAGAAATTATCACCATCACTTTCTATTTGGGGACTCCAAGGCACAAACAGACTCATGGTTCAACTAAGATAATACAAGTTAGTGGAGAGATAAGTGTTCTGACTTATATAAGATTTTTCCCACTAGTTTCTCAAAGTTTGAGAAAAATATTGGATCATTACTATTATGTAAGACTCCTATAGATTAAAACTTCTAAGAAAGTGAAAATAAGGTTAGAAAAATTTTAGTATATAATAAATGTTATTTTAATGAAAAATATTTTTCACATATAACACTATGTAATGTGATATAAGTATGCCATCAACAATATAACTGAAGTATTGACAACAGTGTTTATTCAAAGACTATTATAAGTTTTTATTCAAAGACTATTATAAGTATAATATTTATTCAAAGAGTATTATAAGTATAAAAGGGTCTGTTAGAATAGCACAAAATTAATTATATTTATTAGTTAGGAATATATGTCTGTCTATCAATCATCTCTCTCTCTCTATCATCTATGATTTATTATTAGAAATTGGCTGATGTGATTATAGAGGCTGAGAAGTCCCAAGACCTGCTGTAGGCAAGGTGGAGACCCAGGAGAGCCCATGGTATAGTTCCAGTCTGAGTCTAAAGGCTTGAGAACTAGAAAGCTAATGATGGCATATGTTCCGGTCTAAAAACCAGGAGGTTTGAGTCCCAAGAAGGGTCAATGCTGAGCCTGAAGGTCAAAAAAGACAAATGTCCTAGCATAAACAGTCAGGGAGGAGGAGTTCCTTTCTTGCTCAGACTTTCTGTTCTTTTCAGATCTTCAATTGATTAGATGAAGCCCACTAACATTAGGGAGAGCAATCTGCTTTACTCAGTCTACACACTCAAATTAATCTCATCCAGAAACACTCTCACAGACTAATCTAGAATAAATGTTTGGCCAAGAGTTTGGGCACTTTATGGCTCTGTCAAGTTGACACATACAATTAACCACTGCAAGATGCATGATGAACATTTTTAAATACTAACTGCAATCTTGTATACCTCTATGACTGTATTATAAACTCATTTAGACATAATGTCAAAATTCTAATTTTGAGGCCCCCTAAGAATATTAGTCATGGGCCAAATGTCCTTTCTGATCTTGTACTCTGAAAGACCCTACTTTTTTCATTATATTACCTGGTGTATATTACCAGATTCATTTCTCAAGATGGAGGCGTAAGGAAGCTATAAGACCAAGCATTGTTCTTAACCTACTATTTGCTGGCATTTGCTGGTATAACTTCTTTATGTGCTGCGTCAAATATGATTAAATATACAAAAAATAAAACCTAAAATTTTACTTTTTATTGTCAGTTCACGGAAGATTGAGCCAAATATGTATTCCTTTCTTTGGTCTTCCACAAAATTACTGCAAATTTTGTCCATTTTTGTAAGCAAGTTGTATTAAGTTGTATAGAAAATATTTACATCCCCAGGTTGTTCTGAAAAAAATTGTTTTAAAAGCATATTTTAGAAGCCTGTTTTTTTAAAAAAACAGTTTTATTATGATATAATTCACATACTATAAAATTCACCAAAGTTTATAATTCAATGGTTTTAGGTATATACACAGTTATGTAAACATTACCACAATCAATATTAGAATACTTTCATATCCATTACCAGTCATTTTTCCCATTTCCACCTACTAATCTATTTCTATGTCTCTGTAAATAGTGCTTATTCTGAAAATTTCATGTAAGTGGAATCATATAACATGTAGTCTTATCTAACTGGCTTCTTTCATTTAGCATAATGTTTTCAAGGTTTATTCATGTGGTAGTCTGTATTAATATTTAATTACATTTTAATGAATAATATTCCATGGTATAGATAGACCACATTTTATTTACCTTTTTATCAGTGATGGACATTTGGGTGGTTTCCAATTTTGGGGTATTATGAATAATGTTATAATATTTGTGTACAAACTTTCGAGTGAATCTATGTTTTAATTTCCCTTGAGTGTATATCTAGAATAAGAATTAGTGGATCATAAATGTAACTTCATGTTTGACATTTAGAGGAACTGCCAAAATTGTTTTCCAAAGTAGCGATACCATTTTACATTCCACCAGTGATATATAAGGGATCCAATGTCTGAGGTCCTTATAATTGTCTGTCTTTTTGATTATAGAGATCTTAGGAAGTAGGAAGTAGTATCTCATTGTGGTTTTTCATTTGGATTTCATTATAGCTAATGATGTTAAGCATGTCTTCATGTATTTTTGGTTATTTGTATATCTTTTATGGAGAAATGTTTGTTTCAGCACTGCTCATTTATCTTTGGGTTATGGATCTTTTAAAAAATTTTTATTTTATTATTAGTTTCAAGCATACACTACATTGGTTAGACAGTTATATAGTTTATAAAATGATCTCCCTAATTGCTACAGGTCTTTTTTACTGTTGAATTATACTTTTTTTTTTTTAAATATAGATTCTAGATACATGACTCTTATCATATATATATATAATTTGCCAAATATTTTCTCCCAATCTGTGGATTGGATTTTTATTTTCTTGATGGTGTCCTTAGAATAACAAAGGTTTTAATTTCAGTGAAGTTCAATTTATCTGTATTTTTCTTTTGTGTCTCATGTTTTTGGTGTCACATCAAGAAACCATTTTCTAAAACTGATTGTAGTGATAAGACTGTAAGTTATATAATGTCAAATCACTGTGCTGTATACCTGAAACTAATATAATATTGAATATCAACTATAATTAAAAAAAGAAACTATTGTCCAAGGCAAGGTTCTGAAAATTTATTCTTATGTATTCTTCTAAGATTTTCATAGTTTTAGCCTTACATTTAGGCTTGTGATCTACTGTGAGTTAATTTTTGTATTTGGTGTAAGAAAATGGTATAATTTATTTTGCATGTGGATATTCAGTTGTTTCAGCACCATTTTGTGAAAAGAGTATTCTTTACTTTTTATGAGATGTCACTATAGTGAGAGTGGGATTTTCTGCAGAACTTAGAGAAAAAAGGTCCCCCTCCATTTGTGATGACACAAAGCTCAAATATTTCTGGATATGAAAGAAATGCTGTAGACTTATAGAGCTTCCCAATGAAACATTCTGTGATGATAAAAATGTTCTCTACCTGTAGTGTATAATACTGTAGTAACTAGCCACATGTAGTACTGAGCTCTTGAAATGTAGCTGAAATGAATGTAGAATTGAATTTTTTATTATGGTTATACTGATTGATTTAAATTTAAATAGCTACACATAGTGGCTACTGTATTAGACAGTGCTGATCTAGAAAACCTTTTCTTTGTGTGTATATTGTGGGTTATTGATTGGGGGAGGTTGTCTGGATTGTTGAGTAAATATCTAGGTAAAATTTTCTCTCAGGAAATTTAGTCTCCAGGCTTAAAAAATGTTTTAATGGTTGATTTTCCTTCCACCGCCCTGAAAAAAAGAATATTTTAAGAAATTTCCAAAGAATTTCACAAGTACAGATTCTTAGAAATCTGTAAGTTGATTTATGCATCTTATTCTAATCATCAGTCCTCAAGATAAGTGAACATGAATTAAATTTATTCAGTTAAAATCATTTTGAATTTCAGGTGTGTGATCTTTGAGGAAAGATGAAAGTTTAGAAAACTTGTCCTCTTTTTAGAAGAGTCTTAATACCATTTTCCCCCCTTTTGCTTTGAGAAAACTATGAATATAGAGTTTATATTTTGTATTAATGGTCTTCCAATAAATTTCATATAAAGTTTTCAGGGCGTTGGAAAAATTTTTTTGAATGAACTCTTAAGATTTATGATCTTTGTGATGATTTCCCCCTCATTTCTGAATCGCCTTGAGCATCTAAAAAGAAATGTTACATGAGAAATGCCTCCTTTTATAGTCATTCTTTAGTCATTGTCTAATACTGAAGAGTTAAATGTCTATCTGGCTTTGGCAGCACCAAACTCATCTGAATTCTGCTGTTTTTTGATTTCATCAAAGAGCATATTTGCATATAGTCTGATAAGGCTTCTTGGAACTGGAGTCTTGGGTTTCACGCAGGCACAGATTTGGCACTGTACTGATGAAAACTCAATTATGATTTGTGTCTATGCAACAATTTTCTATTGATTACCTGCCAGAACCATGACAAAGCAATGTTAGGTCTGAAGCCAACTCTTCCCAGCCATAATCTTTCTTTAGGTTTTGTATTCTATGCACTTGCTGGAGTTTTTTGAACATTTGTGAACAATAATGGTTCACAAAAATCATCCTTGGGTACAAACTTGTCTTCAACAAAAGACCTTCTTAGTGCCTAGGTTAACTTTGTATTTACCTTCTAACCATTTATATAGCACCTGCTTATGTGCATTAGATTGTTCTAAATTTTATAGGATGTAGAAGAAATGGAAAACATGGCTCATGTTCTGAGGAACTTGCCTATAGTAACCTGGAGGAGGTAAATTATTTAGAGATGACACTAGTTCGAAAGCAATTCCTTTCTAATAATATTATGTGAATGAAATTGAGCAACAAGAAACAATGATCAGAGTTAGCTGAAACTAAACTAAGAGGCTTCTTGGTTATGATTATTGAGGAAGAGCATTAAAATATAAAAGGGAAAATAGAATGAAGTCTGTTAAGGGGATTCTTATGAAAAATCTAGCTTGCTTATTATTTTCCTGTTGAGATGGTGAACATTTTACTCCTCACATTTAAAACTAATGTCTTTATTTAAAATATCCAACTTTAAAATAGTTTAAAATATCTAACATTAACATAGTGTTATCATGTGCTAGGCCCTGTTCTGAGAGCTCTATACCTATTGACTCACTTAAATCTCAAAATACCCTTGTGAGGAAGTTCTGTTTATCTACATTTTATAGACTAGTTAATTGCAGATCAGAGACAGAAAGAGACTTGCCTGAGGTCCCACAGCTGATAGGTGGCGGTGCTGGATTTCGAACTCAGGCAGTGTGGCTCCAGGTTTTGCACAATCAATTATCACTTTGTACAACCTCTCATCTGTGGAAAAGAAGAACAGAGAGATACAGATGCCATGGTTTATATCTTAGCTCCTCAAGGAGCAAAAGAGCTGTCCCTTTCTCATAGTGGAAACAGAAAAGTCACTGTTTTTTAATTTCAGAATCACTTACAGTTGGTTAGGCAAGGTAAAGCAGCTGGTTCGGAAGAGCCCTCATCAACTCTTCAGAGTGAGTTCAGCTGGGTTTGGGTTATGAGTTGAATTGTGTCTCTCCAAAAAGTTATATTGAACTCATAACCCAGTACCTCAGAATATGACCTTGTTTGTAAATAGGGTCTTTATAGAGGTAATTAGTTACTTTCCTAAGGCAGCCTTAGGAAACTAATACAGGTTGGAAGTGGTTTTTCGAGTGTCTAAGTTGGCTTCTTATTAGCTGAGAACTATTTAAACTCTCAAGAAGGGATCTAATTTCTACCTATCAGAGGAACAACTGATAACCTCCACAGTGAGGTTAATGAGATGTCACATAAAACAAAAATCTCACGTGACCACTAAGAACCTCATATAATTAAAAACTTATTTCAAATTAATCACCACCTTAAAAATTTATCTAAAAACATAATTTTTGTCAGAATCTGAGTTAAGCTATTGTATCAGACAAATATAGTTATATTCTAAAGAGTTTTTTTTTTTTCTGCAAAGCTATTTAAGAACCCCTTCTCACCATTATTTATACTACGGGTACAGATTGGATGAATGGTATAATTTGATTTGGATGGACGGTATAATTTTTTCCATATTCTAAAAGGACAATGCTCCCTATCCCAAATTATAACCTTCTTTTATTGGACAATAGTTCTAAACTATATGCTAGGTATATAATTATCAAATTACAAGTTTAGTTTTCATAGGTTAATGTGTTCTATGTGGAACAGAAGACATCAAGCAAAGCTTATTCCTTTACAGACCAGTGCTATTTCCTTCATTTTCTTCTAGTAAAATATGTTAGAGATACAAATTGCTGCCACATTTATTGACAATGTCTTGGTCTTTGTCTTTGTGTGCAACATTTGGCTGCTTGAAGAGCATGAGTTCAATCTAGACAGAACCCCTGGTATAGAACTGGCCTTGTTTTGGTTCTGCTCAGATCAGAGGCAATAGAAGTAGTCTTTCAGCATGCCCTTTGGGGTCACAAGGGATTGTGTTTAGGTTTCCCTTCTTTCAAATTTAGCTCTTAATGACCTAGTTAAACTGACTTCAGCCCCTCCCTCCCTCTCCTAGCTATAGAGAAAGGTAGTGCAAACATTCTTTCTTACATGAATATTATGGCTCTATTATTTAAAACAAAGAGTGGCCTGAACAGGCCTCTGACCTCACTGTTCAATTCTCTAAAAGAAAGACCACTGATAAATCTTTTTGTCTTTATTTCTTTTCCTTTTTTTCCAAACACATTATTGTTTTTGCTAAGTATTTTTATTTTTAGCTGGTTTATAAATGCATATCAATCCCATAGAACTTGTTCTATTTCCTTGATATGCATTTCACAATGATTTATCATAGAATATATAATAGGAAGTATTCTGTGCAAAGCTAAAGAAAGATGTTTTTAGTGCTATGTTGATGTTTTATTTTGTTTGAGGTGGATGTCTATTTATCTTTGACTAATTAAGGCTACTCCCATTGAAGCAGAACTTTGGGGTCTCAACTACTTGTTAGTGGATCTGCAGTGGGTTCAAAATAATTTTCCAAGAATAATTCTGATTTTTCTTGCCAGTGCTTCCTCTGCTCACCTCATAGAGGGCTGGCCTAGATGTCCATTGGACATGTACCTTCACAGATTCCAAGCTTCTGCAAAAGGAAATGAACCCTAGCCCTAACTCTGGGGTCTGCTTGGGCACTGGAAAATGAACTCATCAGCATAGAGAATAGTCACTCTCAATGCATTTGCTGTCACCACACAATATCTATCAAAAGCTGGGAGAAACACTATTGAGAGAGAATTGCTAAGTTCATTTACCTCCTGAGATTCTAAATTAAATCCCTGGGTCAAAACCGATCAGCAGAGTCAGAAACACTGCTTTTGTTGTGTTGGTGATCCCTGTCTTCTGTTTCTCTCTCTCCAGAAGGATAACTTTTCTCTTTCTTGAGCCTTTGCACGTGCCATTAGCCTAAATCAGGAGTCCTTTTAATAAGCAGTCCCATGGATCTTGTTGAATGAATTGTAAAGAAGATGTGGTGGTTGTTGATTACATCATCTATCTCTGAGGATACCAGGTACTGGCTGATCTGAGTATCAAGAACAATTAGACTTCTCCAGGAAATTGTGATTGTTAGTATCTCATGGACCCTGTGAATTGTGTAATTAAGTTTTTCTTTTCATGTTGGCTGCCAGAAAATTTATGGTTAGATTATGGCCCAGCTACTGCACATGTATGGGTTGTTATGCAATGCATTTTAGACTCGTTCCTGGCTCTGCTTTACTTTCACTTCTGTTTTACTTTCTTCGCTTGCCTCACTTTTAACTGATGCTATTGGATCATCTTCCTGTGTCTTGTTATGGACTGCTTCAAATCTTTTCAGGAATAGAGCAAAATATGAAAATATACACATATACATAAATCAAATATGCTTAAATAGATTTTTAAAGGGAGGGTTGCAGATTTGTTGGTGAAGAGAAAATAGGGGCTTCCAGATGTAGAGAGCAACACAAACAGATATATAAAGGTAGAATAAATGGTTTTGTCAAGGGATCTGATAAAAAAATCTTTCTTATTATAGTTAAAGTGATGTAGCGAAGATGCTCAACTGAGATCTCTAAAATAGAACATGGAAAAAGATGCATGGTATAAAAATGAAATTGCTTTTAAAATCCCTCAGCCTGATATATTATTTTAAAGAATAAACTTATGAAAATATTTTAGTTACTATACATTGGAATGAAACCTAAAAGTTCTCTGAACAAATAAAGGGCATTGAGGTAAAATCATATTAGTATCTTTTATGTTATTCAAATCCTTATTAGTATCTTTATATGTTATTCAAAATTCTATTCAAGAATTAGGTGATGGTATTTTTTCCATTTTTTTCATACCTTTTAGAGGTCATGACTACATCTATTTGAAAACAAATATGGGAGAACAATGAGCATTTTATAGTAAGATTAGGTATAAATTAGAAATTCAGACAAATAATGGTAATAATTCCAATAATTCAAAGATAAGAAACATTTTTCCTCCTTTATTTACCTGGAACTCTTTAAATATCTTCTGTATTTTCGTTGATTTGTTCCATGAGGGTAATGAATGACATATGTCTAGTTGATTATTGCTATACTCCTAGTATTCACCCCATTTCCTAGATCACAATAGACTATCAGTACGCATTTGTCAAATGACTAAGTGAATGAAGGAATGAGATGAATGTTAGGGTTAGATCATTTTTGGACAATCAAGATAAAATTGATTTGACTGTAAGGAGGCAGTGACAGGGACTTTATTTTTTCCACATTTGGAGAGTATAGGCCAAGGTACAATTTCTTTTAGAGTTAATATCTCAGATAGCTGTTTAAATGTTACCATTTCTACAATTATTCGAAGGCCTATTTCCCTCCACAGTATGGAGCCTACCCCAAGATGATCTTCCTGTTGGTGTTAGAATAATGAATTATGGTGCTATAAGTACCTTAAAGACCATTAGCTCCTCCCTGTGGAGGTAAGGAGATAATGATTAAGAAGTGATACCTCAGACCCAAGTCACTTGATCCCATTCCCTCGGAGGCTGCGTCCACAGCAGTTACATACACTCACTCTGGAGAAAGATAGGTTCCCATTAGTATAATAGTTTATACTTCATAGGATTGTTTGGAGTGTAAGCTGAAAATATGAATATAAAGTATTTAGAAGAGTGCTTGGTATTATTTAAATTAAGATTTCCAGAGTATGGCCAAGTTGCATTATTAGAAAGTAAAGCATAATTAGCTTGAGAGCTCAAATTCATCTTCCCATATTAAATTTTCCTTGATGACCAAGTAGAATGGTTAGCTTCCTTCTCTAAAACACTTATATGTTGTTCTATATGTATGTCACTCTCCATCTCTCAAATAGTTACCTTTGTAAAGGCAGGGTGTGTTTCTTTTAATTAGGGAATTTCTTTTAATTTAACTTGAATAATCATCAATATTATTCTTCAATGAAATAAATGCAGTGGTCTGAAACCAAGGATTATCTATATAGATACCTTTAATGATTAGTCCAATTATTCAAATTATGAATATTTTACCCTTGCTCAGCTCTTTCAGAGAGGAATAATTTAGTAACAATAGTTATTTGTCTAGATAAGGGATTTTTAACCTTGGCACTACTGACATTTTGCGATGAATAATTCTTTGTTGTGTGGGGCTGTCCTGTGTGTTGCGGGAGATTTAGCAACATCTAGCTGCCACCTACTAGGCATCAGTAGCACCTGCTTTCTTTATCAGTTGTGACAATAAAAGACACCTTCAGACACTGCCAAAAGTTTCCCGGAGAGCAAAATCATCACCAGTAGAGGACCACTGGGGTAGATTACATTAAATTGTCACTTTTTTTTATCACATTTTATAATCAATCTCTGGAATATGCTTTGAAATAAGATCATGGAGTCTTTCATCTGAGGCAATTTAAAAGCAGAGGATAATTTTCAGCCCTGAATTGTTCAGAGGATGGGACAATTGTCATTGGAAGTAGCTTTCAATTCTATCGATTGAAGATACAGAAATCCCATATGACTCTTTGGGTCAGCCCCTGCTTTCTGCATATTTAAATACCGAAGTTACAATCTTCAAGTTTGCTTTTCTATGCTGTATTATATAAGGACTCACTAGTCAAAATCAATGGAGAATAGTCATAACTCTTACCTCTTTTAAAGCGTTTTTACTTGTTTATCAGTTTCCAATTAGCCATATTTCCTTGTCCTTCCCAGTTGCACAAAACATTCTGGGTCATTTCCTAGGTCTATCGAGTACAATAAAACAGGAGGTTTGCAGTGATTGTGGGTGCACACTCATCTCAGACCCTCTCTGCACATCAACAGTGGTTAATACACCTGGTGCTTGGAACAGATCCTTGCATGGTTGCTACAACAAACTCCCATCACCCACTCAGACTCTCTCCAGCTGCCCCACCCCATAGACAATCAGAGCATTGTGTAGAATAATCCTAGAGCTGTTCAAAGAGCATAGCCCAGGGCCCAGGGATTGCTGTTTATTTGTGGCATTAGATCAAGAATGATAGGGCAGTAGCTTTATGGGTGTGCTTAGGAAAGACTTCTATCAACAGTGCCTGAGGCTCCAGCCCTCTCTCTCAGCACTCTATTGTCACTGAAAACAATGCTGTGTGTATCTGAGGAGCTGAATGTGTTCTGGAAAAACATGCATTAGGAATGCACACTCGTGAGTTTACAATGGCCTCTGGGTTTGTTGGCACATCCCTTGGTATTCTTCTGTCTCAGGTATGTATCACTACACATGTGAGGAAAAGTAAAGTTGCCCATACTTTGTTTAGTGCCTACTGGGCTTATTGATCAGGGTGGGGGTAGAAAGTCATAGGAGGATATGAGGAAGCTCAGAAATCTCTTAAGTTTCATCCAAAACAGATTTAAATAAAGACTTTTTCCAGACTCTATCATTCTTCAATTATACATATGGTCAAATTTTAAAAAATTCATCCTTAAGCAGTGAGGTGCAAAAGGATCTAACTTCAGAACATCCATAAAACAGCAAAAGTGGAAAAATACCAGTGACAAGGAAGATTGGTTAAAGAAAGAACCAACAACAAATGAAGCCATAAACATTTCCCCAGACATGATTCTGACTCAAACACAGATAAAGCAGAGTTGTGAATAAGATTTAGAAAGAACTCACAAAAAAAGTTTCCCACTTCTTTATTTTTTTAGCGCTAAATTTATATAAAGCATGGAAGAGAATTTATTTTGAACACTGTGACCTGTGTTGGCATACTGTGTTTATTGTCTATTATTCCAAGCTATGGCTTTTATATTTTCCTGTTCTCTTTGACTGATATTTAATTAGCACATTTTAAAGAACATTTTGCTATTTTATGGCCAGGGTGCTAGCTCTAGCAAGTGGAAATTTGTAAAGCTGTACAATATAGCCCTTCCAACATGGTTCCATCAGTTATACACCAATAAATAACAGTGATTTCAAGGATGATTAATCATAATCATTATAAAGCACTTTGGCCAAACCAACATCTGTTTCCATGGATACAGCAGTTGGCCATCCTGCTATTGTAATTTATATGTTTTAGTTATTGTTCCCAGACGACTATGAGGACCATTGTACATATAATGTGACCTTTTAACTTTAGGTCCCTATGGATTTTATGGTTTACAAGCAGTCTATAGTCCTTTTGAGAAGTTTTTCTTGAGAATTTGTGAAGGTCTGAGAAATGAAAGCAGGATTTCAAAGGTCTTTTTATCATTGCTTTCTTAAAGAGGCAAAGTGAAGAAAAGAACAATAGGGACAATGCTAGTAGCAAACAGCTAATAGTGTAAATGATGTTAATGAATCTGAGATCCAAAGACTCACAAGCACTGGGGAAACTGAGGAACAGCTTCCTCCATTTTATAATACAATTGAGTGGAAATCTGGTTCGCAACAAGATCTTCTGACTCTCAGGCTAGGGCTCATCTTTTCATTAATTATTTTACACAAATATATTCAGTTCTTTCTTGAATGCATATTATTGAATATATACTGTGTGCCAAGCCCTAGGCTCAGCGCTGGCAAATTAATGGCAAGTCATCAAGAAGTCAAAACTTGTCCTGGTTCCTGCCCTTGTAGCTGGGAAACAGTCTGGCGGGTGGTGGCGGGGAGGTTTGCATTAAGCAAATAGTCATCTAGGCCAGTGGACAGTTAGACTGTGACAAGTGTTGAGTAGGTGAGAGTTATCATACCCTGAGGGCCTGTCATCAGGTGTTAGGTCTAATTACAGAGGTAAGGACGGACTTCTCTAGAGCAGTGTCACCTGAGCTGACATCTGAAGAAGGAATTAACTATGTGAAAATCCAAGGAAATAATGTGTCAGGGGCCAGCATGTGCAAATGCCCCTTGGCAAGAGGAAGCAAATTGAGTACTAGCACTAAAAGAAAGTAAGACAGGAGTGTAGAAATATGAGACAAAATGATCAGGGACCTGAATATGCCAGACTTGTATAGCTCACAATGAAGAATTCTGTTTTTATTCTAGTTACAGACAAGACTCACTTGCAGTGATTAGGTTTTATCAGAATCAGGAGTAGCTGGGGACTTGTGGTTGGAGTCTCTCTAACTTGAAGGGTAGAACCTGCTTTGGTCCTCCATCTCTTTAAACACCCTACATCTTCTCCATATGTTGGCTGTGAAGTGCAGATGTTGAGAATGGCAGGAAAGCCCTGAGGTCTGGTCTATCATTGGCTAGTCTGTTTTCATATGCTGCGGGCCAAGGTGCACAGGATTCCGGTTTTCTTTTAGCAGAGGAGGGAGGCCATGCAATGAATGGACTGTATCATGGGGTAAAAAAAACAGGCATAGTGTGGACTTTCTCTTTCTATACATAAGATTCAAAGTATTTCTCTAAAATACTGGATGTGTAAGATACCACATATGAAGTGCACCTAACTGCATCAGTTTTATATGCGTGTCCCAAATAACCATACACATAGTAGCCTAAATGAAACACATTTATTATCTCATAGATTCTCTGGGTCAGGAGTCTGCACATGGCTTTGTTGGGTTTTCTGCAAATCTTCAATCAGGATGTTTGCGAGGGATGCATTCTCATCTTGGGGATTGTCTGAGACAAGGCCCACTTCTAAGCTCAGTTATAGTGTTGGCAGAATTCATTTTCTTGTGACTATTGGGTTTATAGCAGTTTCCTCTTTAGAGCCAGCAAGGAAAGCAAAACCCTAGAGCAACTTGGCTAGCAAGATGGAGTCTTATATAACAATGTAATCACAGAAGTGACATCCCATCACCTTTGCCATCTTCTATTGGTTAGAAAAAAGTCACAGGCTCAGCCCATACTTAGAAGAGATTATACAAGAGCGTGAACATTGAGAGGCAGGGGACATAGAGCCAGTATGTTTGCTACATTATTCACACCCTAAAGCCTGGGAGAGTTTTGTGCTCTCATCATGTCAGAGAGACCGCTGGACATGGTTTGGTTGCCACCTAAAAGGAATATGGAAGCCCAGTACCAAGTGAGAATCCCTCTGATGGAAAATCCCCTAACCTAGTTCCTTGTGGAATGAATGACAGATGAACCACTAAGTGCTGTGGGTGTTGGGGAAATGAGCAAGTCTCGGGGGTTTTCTCTGGTTTACCCTGCTTCTCTTAGAAGGAAATCAGTAATTAGGTGGATAAATAGATGCCTGGAAGAAACAGGAGCCTGGCTATAAAGATAGAAAAAGGCAGATCTGGGGCAGAAAAAGGCAGATTAGGGGTAGAAAAAGGTTCTGACTGAGTTGGATGGAGTTTTAGCTTTGCTACCTTAGGTGGGTCGTTTCTTTTCTATGGGATGTTTTAATAAAACAAGCAACTTGGAACTGGTGATCTCTCAGCCTCTAGAGTAGTATGTGTGTCAGAGAGAGAGAAGAAGGGAAGGGGAGGAAGAGAGAGAGAGAGAGAGAGAGAGAGAGAGAGAGAGAGAGAGAGAGAGAGAGAGAAAGAGAGAGAAAGAGAGAGAGAGAGATTGAAAGAGAAAGAGAGAAAGAGAGATAGATAGATATAAGGTGGAAGTAAGATGGGGCCAAATCCTAACTTAGTAGGCAGTGAGAAAGGGAAAAATAAAACCTGAGAAGCTTCGAATCCTAGATTCTGGCCTTTGGCATCACTTTACCATCCTATGAGGAAGACAAGACTCAGCAGAAAAATTACCAGCAATGTCGGTCCTAGGGTTGACATCTTCTGATTTCTGATTTGTGCTTTATTACTTCACCATGGATCGCCAAGCTAAGGAGGGAAGTTTCAGGATGCTTTGAGCAGGGTAGAAAACGAGGGGGAGTGGAGAAGTGCTCAAAGGAGAATTACAAGACCCCTAATTTTGAACTAGGCCTCTTCAAACCTTTCTTCAGAAGAGTATGATAGTGCCTTACTGCTTTGAACAGAAATTTTTTTTGTTTTTTAAAAGTGACTTTTAGATAGACATTCTTAGTCATGCAGAGGTTGCTCTTCACTCTACCACTTCACATCAGAGACACAGAGTTTTTTGCTTTGTATTATTATGAAACACAGAAAGGTCTGCTAGGCCTGGCATATTGTACAGGCCTCTTTGGGAGACTGATGATTTTACTCTGGCACTTCTTTGAGCCTTATGAGTAGTGGTATGCAGCCCTAGCATAATACAAGTCCCTGCCAAGACAGGACTGCTGACAGTGCTGTCACCACCTCTTCGTAGCTGAGGCCAGCTCCCCAGCATGTCACAGAGGAGAGAATTTCACTCAGCCTTTCTTGCTTATAATCTTGAGGATGCAAATGGAAACAATAATTAGTTATAATTTTCACCCATCAGATTAGCAAAAAAAAAAAAAAAAAGAAAGAAAAGAAAAAAGACTGAAATAGCCAGTGGGGTATAAATAATACAGCCACTCTGGAGAGCAATTTGGCAGTCTCCAGAAGAACCGGAAGTACATACACATTTGATTTCTAAATTTGTACTCCAAAGTGGTAGTAACTCTTCTAACTGCATAGGCAAACCTGCACAAAGCTGCCTCTTATCCTTTGCTTGTGAAAGTAAAATATTCAAAATAACCTAGATGAAAAAAAACATAATGAAATATCCTAACAGAATGAATAGAGTTTGTTCATACAATGGAACACAATCCACTCGTAAAAAAGAATGACTACAACCACTCTGCATAAACATGAATGAATCTCGAAAACATAATATTAAGTGAAAATATTGTAGAGCAATATGATTTTATGATGTAATTTATTTAAATGTGAAAAGCAGCACAAAATAACTATACATTATTTATGGATACATTTATATATTTTCGACTCTCACAATGGACTGGGAGATTGAATAGCAAAGTGCTGGTAAGGGTTGCTTTAGAGAAGGAGGGAAGAACATGGGTTAGAGGTAAGAGACTAAGGGGACTGTAACTTGATTTAATGTACTATTCCTTTTTGCAAAGAACCAGAGAGTTTAAAACATGTGAACAAATGATCAATTTCCATTGTGTGTGTGTATTTGTGTGTGGTAAGACTCGGTTTTAAATTTTATTCTTTGAGATTTTTTACAAGTTCTCAAAAAAATGTCATTATTGAAGAAGATCACCAGTTTTTACTAACTGGGGGAATTTTTGAAACAATTTGCATCTGCCTTTCTGTGTGTAAAGTGATAGGGGTGACCTGAGTTTTAAAAGGTTTCAGAAGGTTAAGTTCAGCAGAATCTGAGATAAGGATGTGCAAGCATATATAAAATGGAGCTATATATGGGTAACAAAGTCTAGAAATTACCCCTTTGCTGACACATTGCAAATTTGGAACTTTGAAACTTTTAAAAAACAATGTGCCCAAAGAAAAAGGATTTAAGTAAACAGTTGCTGCTGAATTGGCTATGCATGATGATTGCAGCTAATTGCATTTTTAATAGAATTATTCTTTGGTGTCTAGAAAAGGAAAGTTGAAAAGCAGGAAATAAATTACTTTTTACACTAAGTCTGAATTTCAAATTGGTTTTTACTGTGAAGAAAATCACCTTGTTGGAGGTTTTTCTGCTGTTCAGATGAGTGGCTATGGAGCAAAAGCACTTCGTGAGTTCGAGGGGAACCAATACATTTTATAACTTTGAGAGCAAAGGCAGGATTTGCAGAAGTAAACATTTCCATTCAGTAATGTTCAGAAAACCAGATCCCTTGCTGCTTTGATTGCCAGAGTGAAAAAATCCAAAGACGCTGCTGGAAGTCCTCTTTGATTTCTTTTCAACTGAAATGATTGAGAGAGTTAAATTATAACGTGATCATAGATTTCTGTATCTCAAAAACCTATTACGGTTGCATGTCCTTCAAGTTAAGTTTCATTAGTAAATTATTCTTAGGGTTATTAATGGTAATTCTGTGTGTGATTCTATTCTTATGTACATAATAATTAGTGTAGAGTCAACACTTACTCTTCAGTATGGAGGTGGTAAACAAATAGAAAACTGGATAGGGTTCTTGTTTTTCAATTATCTCTTTCTTCCTAGCTCCAATTCATCCCTCATTTTGGTTCCAGATTAAACTTCTCAAGGAATCTCTGATGCCATCACTCCCTTTCTTGGAAAGGCTCTAAGATACCTCACTTTCCACTCAATTAAGAACAAACATCGATTTATGCTAATGTTCTTCTCTAAAGTTATTCTCCAGCACTCTATAGCCTGCCAGGCAAAGTGGTTTTTTAAAAATGTTTGTGTTTGTTTTTGTTTCCCAACTATATTGACACAGTCCAAATGATTTAGCTTTGGGATCTTTCCTAAATATTTCTCACCTTTTGCTTATTCTTTTTCCCTTACTAGACATATGTCTCCTATTTATTTTTCTTGCCAATATGTTATAGAAAATACAATGATTACCTTGAAATTCATGACTTCCATGAAACCTTTCTTAATTCTGTACTTCTTGTATAGCATTTAAAGAATGGGTTATATGCTTAATGTTTACAGGCTTTTGAGAGTTAATTTAACTTTCCTCATTCTACTGCAAGCCTTTCAAGCATTGGACTTATTCATATTTATGTCCCTTATAGCAGCTAGCACTGTGCCTTACAAATAGTAGATGCTTAGTTAATGTTTAATTAATTATTACTTGACCGAGTACACAGCTTATGGAAAAGTCAGCCCTAGTTAGTTATTAACTGTTGTGAATTCCATTGTCAACTTTTCAATTGCCTTAACAAACTGAAAGTGACTTTAAGCAAGTGACTTTATAATCTGGGACCTATGTTCTGTATGGCAACTTTCCTGAATAGTCTCAGGTACAAAAGTCTACTTATTTTCTTGTTGGCATGTGTGGAGATTGCCTCAATGACATGACAAATCCAGAGGTCAATGACTGTTAAGAACTCTCACGATATGGGGTGCTGCCAGTTTTACTCGGTGAAACTTTCTGGCCAATGTTTCCAAAATCACAGGATTTGGGATATTCTATAGAGTATTTCTTGGACAGGATCTGATTGCTGTGGCTTGGGTGACTTCACAGCCTCAGAACTGGTGTATCTGGATAGGCAGGTCTGGTGGAGAGTGGAATGACCTTTGGACTCAGGTCCTCAGATTACCTTTGGGACATTCACTCTTTGCCTGAATAATATGTAATATGTACTTTTATTTTATTTATTAATTTAATTTACTTATTTATTCTTTGTTTTTCTTCTGTAATTTATTTTAGGTTGTTTATGACCAACACATACTTCAAAACAATGAGATATAAATAGGAGAGAAAAGAATGTTAACACTTGGACAAATATAAATTTGAGTCAGAGAGAAGTTGAGACTTGGGATGGGAAATGAGAGAAAGAAAACCACAAGCGTTCGTACAATGTGGGTTTTATGGCTGTTAGAGCTCATGCTCACAACTGATGTATGAACAAAGGTTAGTCTGGGACATCGTTTTAATGTCTAAGGAGAATAATCATATCAATTTTGGTGAGAAACAAATGCTTCATCAGATTAAAATCTAAGCTAAATTGCTCACATGGAACGCCCCCTCAGGGCAGTGAATCATATTCTCAACAGCACCACATGAAGCTGTATGACTTTAGTTAGTAAAGGACAGAGGAATGATCATAGACAACCTATCTCAAGGGCCAATATAACTCAGGGCAAGAGTGCACCTTTCCTGAGGGATTAGCTTAAATTGAGGGCAAAACCTGAAATGCTAGGAAGAATGAAAAGACTATTAAAAAGTCCTCTAAAAATATCCCCTTCTTCAAGCAGGCTTTGGAAATGAGGTAAAAAACATAGAGTTTATAATTGCATTTTTTATGAGACCATGCAGAATCCTTCATTATTAATTGAGGGTGCATTATTAATTATTGATTGGCCCTCATCATGGTGTATGCTGAATTATTTTTATTATTGTCATCTCTACCAAACTCACCTCTATCCTCAGAAAATATCTATTTAATGCCCATTGCGATATGCACATAGTTGATAATTAATGATCATGAATTGAATTAACCGTGCTAGGATCCAGTTGAAAGTAACTCCAAGTTTATTTCTCTTTGGAAATTGACTGTTAAGAAAGCACTAAAGATATATCAGAGATAAACAGAATTTTCCATAATCAAATGCATTGGCATGAAATACTTAGTTTGTGAGCCAACAGAAAGATGGTCCTAAGAATTATATCCATGGAGTGGGCCTTTGGAAAGCTTTAAGATGAAGTTGAAGGATGGTCAGAAAATGTACTGTGGACAAAGAACAGTGTTTAGGAGAAGACTCAATAGAGAAAGCATTTCTAATCTAACCTCATTTCAAGAAGTCCAAGTCCACAAAATAATTTAAATAGACATTTCTATAAAGATGATTTCCTTTTACTCTAAAGCTGTCTTGCCTAGTAGAGATTAGTGTATAGTCATCTATTGAAAGAAACCCAGAGTGACTACAGAAAGAACTCAAGTTCACAGGGCTGGAACGAAAGATGTTTTCTAAGTTAAAATCTTAAGCTTTAAGAGGCCTGTCTTCTGCCTCCCAAGTCAGTTAAAGATATATCTAAAAACTGATAAATATTAGACAAGGGAAGAGCAGACCTACTTGCTGGCTCTTACCCTCTTCACCACCTTATCCAGTTACATCCTTTTTGTTTCTTTGTTCCTTCTTATCTTGTTTTCCCTTCCTGCCTATTCAGAGAAATAGAGCATAGAATAGCACAAATAGTGGATTTTGATACTTGTGGACTGATTCTTCACTTTGGGGAATGGAGTAAAGAAACCTTTTCTCTGAAGAATATTACCAGAGTTCCTGATAAAGCAAGAACACCATAATATACACTTGATATATTAATTATGACTTGGGTTCAACTGTAAGTATCAAACACCAGAAAATAACTGTGGCTTAGTCAAGGTAGAAGATATGTAGTAGACATCTAAGAGTGGTCATCCAAAGATGGGAGAGCAGACCCCTGGTGTCATCAGGTTCTAGGTGTCTTCCTGCTTCACCAGTCTTAGAACTGGCTGCTACTTGCTGTATCAAACCATGAAATGACATGGCTCTTGGAATTCCAGTCATTAGATCCAATAAATTTTAGCATCAGAGGGAAATTGGGGAGGGTGAAGTTACTCACTTCTCTTTTTAAAAAGTCATTTTAAAGAGGAATCCACTTGGGTCATATAAGCCTTTGATTTACATCAGATTGCTCAGAGCTTGGCCACTGGCTGCAGAGGAATTGTGAAATCAAGACAGTTATTGGAGGCAAGGTACCCCACTAAATAGAGGGGCTTTGCTTCTGAGGAAGAAAGAGATTTTCACAAATGAGGTAAATAAATTACTATAATTGAGGTTCTAGTTTCTGATAGTTACAGATTTAAAACTTACTTTTTCTAACTTAAATTGTTTTCTCACTTAGGTTATATCTACTCTTAACCTCAGTTAGATCCACATAAATCTCATCTCTTATGTTCTTATAGAAAAAATAAAAGAAAAAAAACTAATTAATATCTCATTTCTTTTGTTCACTCTAGCTACAGTTGATTAAAAACTCTCAGAATTCGTGTAATAAATTTTACTTTTATATATGCTGATATTTTCTCTCCTAATATTGTTTGCTTGCTTGCTTGCTTTTTTTCTGCATTTATAGTCTTCACCATGGACTCTTTCCAACCTCATGTGAACTTGTATCATTGTTTTTTGTTTGTTTGTTTTTGGCAAGAATTTTTTTGTGTAAGATTAAAACTACTTACCTCCTTCAGGCCAAATTTAATTATGCCATAATGTGGAGCCACTTTTATGAAAGATGATAAGAAAGACAGCTACTTGCTTATTTTTAGTTTCTAAAGTTTACTGCATGGGATAGGATTCCTGACCCTTTTTAAGTTAGGCATAAAAGAAAACTGCATCCTATAAATCACAATGTAGATTAGAAAACATTTTGAAGCCCTTTTCCCCTGTATTCTTCTTTCTTGCTAGAAATAGATTCCTTCCTTCAGAATTCCTTCTGTACTTCTCTCCTTAAAACAAGTCTTAATCATTGCACACGACAAGTCCTTATAGATGCAGCTACCTTTAGAATTTTCCATTACTCATCAAAGGCATTTGACTATTTGTTACTCTTTTAAGGTTCTTACTAAAAAAGTTTAATTTGGAACATAGACAAAATTAAATACCTAGAATCTCTCAACCTTAACACAACACTTTAAGATTTGCATAATTTCTAATGGTACCACATTTCATTTAATCTAAGATGTATCATTATTTTATGTGCCACTAAGAAAGAAAAATATCTCCAATTAAAGCACAAGATAGTATTGATTGTAAAATACATCTTGATATCATAGCTGTCAACATATTAAAAATGTGCTTTTAGAATTGAGAAAATTCAATATTTGTTTATACAAATACACATTTTACTGTTACAGTTATAGAATACAAGCCTCTATTTTTTTCCCAAACTGTAAACCATAAACATTTTCTACATTTCTACATTTACTTTATAATTACCATTTTAATAACATGGTTTTCCATCAAGTTGATGTACTATAATTTACTAAATCGTTTTGCTACTGTTCTGCATTTTGGGTGTTTCTAGGCTTTTGACAATAAATGTCTTATGTGTGTAGGTTTTTGATACTGTTAAATAATTTGTCTCACTTCCTGAATTGTCTGGATCAAAAGATTCATAAACATTTGTATGGCTTCTGCTGTTTTTCCATTGCATTTAAAAAATGTACCAATTTCCATTGCTACCAGCAGTAAATGAGTGTCCCAATTCCACAGAAGAGCTCCAAATGTTAAGAGCTACTTAAAATCCCAACTTTTTTCTTATTTTAAAATGCTTTATAAATGTTGCTTAATTTATATTTATTTAAACTAGTAAGAGTAAACATTTTTCCTCATGCTTGTTTATTAAAATTTTCCTTATTAAGGCTTATTTATCAACCACCTATCGTTTTGGTTTCTACTACTTCCATTTGGCACTAGGGACAGTTTTAAAAATAGCTGTGCTATTGTTGTGATAGAAAAAACTCTAGTCTTTATTTTTTTAAAAAAGGTCAAGATTATGCTGGCAGATGTGGAGTGAGAGGTGCTGTGTGGCCCCTGAATTAGCAGAAAGACTGGGGACTTCCTGAACTTGCATTTCCAGGATCTACAGAGGTGCAGGGATCTTTGCTTTCTTTTGCCTTAAAGGACATAAGGTAATGGCTGTAGAGAGAGTCACTATAAAATAAAAATTTTGGTGTTAGGCCTACTGAGTTTTAATTCTAATGTTGACACTTAGTAGCTGTCAAATTCTGCAAATTACTTGAAATTCATTTCAATTAAGTGGGCTACTAATCCTAATCATCCCTTAAAAGAGTATTAGGAATATTGAATAAGTTAATGTATAAAAAGCACCTAATGTGGGGCCTAGTTTGCAATAGCCCACTTTATTCTCCTGTGGCCACCATGGGCTCTGTAATGGGTCATACACAGTATGAGGGCACCACTTTTAAGGGATGCCATCTTTATAATAGTCATTGTGGATTTATATATTTATTGCAATGTAATAGACATTGCAGGTTTTATTAATTATTTTCTTGTTTTAACTAAATAGAAATATTGTGACAACATTTTTCTAGATAGAAATAGTGTTTCTTGGGTGTTTTTATACTTTTTCTAGTTTACAGAGCAAAACAAAATGACTGGTTAGGTTTAAAAAGTTATTAGATTTATGAATGACTAATTCATCATTATCTCTGTATTCTTCTTGTTACAACATAATTTATATTTGCAGTAGGCAGAATAATGCTCCCTTGACACCTTAAAGATATCCATGTCTCCAGACTCTGTAAATGTGTTGCTTTCCATGGCAAGGGGGAATTAAGGTTGGTGAACAACTGATCTTAAAATAGGGAGAGTATCCTGGATCATTTGACTGGGCGCAATGTAATTGCAAAGATCCTTCAAAGTGGAAAAGGGAGGTCGGACAAGAGGTCAAAATGACAGAACGTAAGAGGAACCTGACCCACTGTTGCTGATTATGAAGGTGGAGAAAGGGGACTATGAACCAAGGATGTGGACATTTTTTGGAAGCTGGAAAGGGCAAGGAGGTGGATTCTCTATCTCTACTAGAGTGTCCAAAAAGGAGCAGAGCTCTTGACTCCTTGATTTTGGCCAGTGAGACCCATTTTATACTTGTTAACTACAGAACTATAAGATAGTAAATTTGTGTTGTTTTAAGGTACTCAGTTTGTGGTAAATCGTTACAGCAGCAATAGAAAACAAATATAGCATTATTAGCAGGAAATTTAGAAAATTTAGATAAGAAAAAAGTATATTCAAGTTACTCATATTATTTCTCAGCTTTGTCTTCTGAGGGGGCCTAGAAACAATGGGATGCCAATAGTGACAGTATCCCTGTTCCCAGATTTTGGTAAGAAAAGGGAATAATAGTAACCTGGCAGACCCCACTATAACCAGCGGTCAAGGTTAACATCACTGATTTTTTTTGTTTTGTTTTGTTTTATTTGTTTGTTTATTTCCATCCTCAAGTGGTAAGCCATGGTGTTGTTATATACCTTCTGATCTAATTTAATGAGAAATGCACTCTACCTCTGTGGTATTCTTAAAAACTTATAACCTCAGTCGAAGCACAAACAAAAAATCAGAAAAATCCAAATTGAGGAACAATTTACAAAATACCTGGCCAGTGCTCCTCAAAATGGTCAAGGTTGTGATAAACAAAAAAGATCAGAGAGATTAAGGAGATAGGACACCTAAGGACAAGGTAGAATCCTTGAATAGAAAAAGAACATCTTTGGGAAAAACTGGTGAACTCCAAAAAAAAATCTGGAGTTAATAGTAATATAGCAATAGTAATATCTCAATTTTAACAAAGCACCATCGTTTTTATGTAAGAGGTTGACTTTAGGAAAAACTGGATGAAAGGTACATGGTAGCTCTCTTTAGTATCTTTCCAACTTCTCTGTAAATACAAAATTATTCCAAAATTTAAAAAAAGACCTTTTACATGATATCACTCAAAGATTGCTGTTGATATTTTATAAAAATGAGGTTAAACTATGATTTTTGGCTATCTGCTTTTTTTACTTAGCAGCATATTAGGACATTATTCTATTGGTAGAACCCCGAGAGACAGCTCCCTCTTTCTACTCATTGTGGTTTTTTTTAGTTGCTTTGGCTACTTAAAGGGAGATAGTGACTGGTCTGCAGAACCTTAGATTATACTGGACAAATGACATATCACATCATGGGAGGCAGGCTCTGCCTGGCCTTCGTTTTTGTCCAAACCTCATTCCACCTGTGAAAGAGAAATGCTTTCACAAAGATTTTATAAACTTTAATATTCATTACACTTTAATATATTCTCCAGTCTCTGCACACATGTGCCCCATCTAACACTCACAGAACAAGAAAGGCAAGAGGAGAGAGTAGTTCCTGTTGCTTTAACACAAGGGCATTTTTTCCCTTTATAATCCATGATTTATGATGCTACCAATAGATTTGACATTGTCCTTTGAAGGAAAGAAAATCCCAAATGACTATTTACTACTTGCAGTCACTAGGCTTTTTCTCTGCATCAATTTATTTAATCCTCAAAGCAAGCCCTTGCAGTAAGAAATATGCTCATCCTCATTTCATACCTCTATAGAGAGAGGTTAAGTAATTCTCCCAAAGATACACAGAAAGGGGCAGAGCTTAATTCCAATCCAGGCAGCCTGGCTGTAGCCAGAACTATGCTCTCTCCTCAAGAAACAGTTACCTAAATTGAGAGTCTGGGGAAAAATCACAGAGTTTATTCCATGGAAATTAGTTGTGGAACAACAACAACAATAGCAACAGCAACAACACAGCCCCACTATAGTTGTGTTACTGAGTCATATTTCTTGAAGGAGGAACTGTGAGAGCAAGCAGCAGGAAAATGAGAGAAAGAGTAAACTGGAGAGTTCTCTGCTCCTATAAAGTGTCATTCCCACTCTAGTTAATATTAAACCTCAGTTTAATTGACATTATTTTCAATATCTATCATAAACATTTTTCTACAATATTGTTTTTGATGACATCATAATGCATCATATCAGTGTAATAGACCCTAAAACTTTTGTAAGATCAGAAAAGGGAGTGTGGCAATATCTTTAGAATGCTTTATGCATTGTAAAACATTATGTAAGTATTAAGCATCCTATTTAACATATTTTTACAATTAGAATTCTTTTTGTATAAATATTCATAAGTATCTATATAGTTAGTTAATGCTAAACGAAACTAAACTTAAATGTAATTTTCTCTTATCTTGGTTTCTATCTTGCACATTTCTTTGTGAGTAGAATTAAATTACTGCCAAAAATAGAAATGCATTTATTAGCACCTGGTACCATTGTTGTGAAAGAAAGATATTTTCTCCATGACGGCCAACCTTCCCCACACTGAGTGATATACAATTAAATTTGCATTTAAAAAAAATGTGTGCACTGCTTTTTTATAATTAAAGATAAGATTAACCTGTGTGTTGAATTTTCCTCCAACAACAACTTGAAATATTTTCATGTTAATTTCACTGAAAATAGGGTGAGAGTAATAGGTAATTATTTTCTGCTGACATTCTCTACATTATATTGAATGTGCATTTTGGGACTGAGCTGTCAGTTTTGATTTCAGCTTAGTTTTTATGTAGAGTTGGTGCATTGAGATTATTTTCCCATTATTGTTTAATACATGCTTTTTAATGGTAGTCAAAGTAATTTTGGGCCATACTGTCAATCATTCCCTCATAGTTTGGGCACCTATATGAGAAATATAGAAGGAAAATTTTGAGCTGTTTTAAGCAGTCTAACTTATTTACATATATAAAAACCCTAATTTTGTACTCTTTGTTAGAACTGACCATGGTTTAACTTAAATAATTTAATAGAAATTTATATAGTGCTAATGTCATGAACAAAAAAGTCATTTTATTTGTTTATTCAAATAAATCCATTCATTCATTTCAATGCCAGCCTGTTCTGTATATTATATCGATTAGGCGGTATTTATCTAGGTAGCTCAAAATATGTCAGCTGATCTCATCTTTTCTTATCCTTTTAAAAAATTTGAGGTGTTGAATCCCATGAAGAAATTCTGATTTGCATAATTATTAATTCATAAGGAGAATTTTATTTTCATTTTATATACTGATGGTTTAATAACAATGCTTCTTATTTATTATTCATTCTTCAAACATTTATTATGTGGCAACCATATAATCACCCTGTTAGGTGAAAAGAGAGTCTGAGATATTTATATTTCAGAGAATTGTTTCTCTGAGAAACAATTCAACAGCCTTGAAAGGCACTTTTAAATTTAATTTGACAAAATTTTGGGAACAAATGAATAGTTTTGATCAGGGGCGATTTCAACATGGTGATTTAGGGAATTTAATTGATAGTGGTTTATGGGCTATACAACTTAGAGCATCTGGGGCACCTGGTATGAGAATATTGTAAAAGTACTGGGGGCAAATTAGATTGGTGGATTTAGATGGATGAACAGAAGATGATCAGAAGTAGTCAAGGAGAATCTAAACATCCTGACAACTCACGAGCTAACTCTGAAGATTTGCATCTGAATAAATCAGTGAATTATTTTAGAGACATAGTCAAGTCTGGAAGAGACTCTGAGTTGGAATGAAGGTGGTAATTGTTTTGAGCAACTTGAAATCTCCATACTCCTTGACTCGTTCACACTCCTAACTGATGATCTTGCATCTTATTTCAAGCATAGGAATAGAAGCTGTTGGTGGAGAGCTGCAACCTATTTATTTCCTCACTTCATTTTCCAACCCATGCCCATTTGTGCTCCTGTATGTTATCTTCCTCCTGCCACAGTGATGGATTGTTACTGCCATTGTTGCTCTAGAGCCATGTTCTTTCATCTACTCCAGAGTATTGGTCCTGTGGTTATACCTTTCCTCAACATAAAAATTCCTCCCTTTAGCAGATTACTTACATCGGCATACAAACATGTTGAAATATCTCCCATCTTTAAAAAACATGTCCACTTCCTTAATAGAGTTGAGAAGTAATTCCTTCACTTGCTATCTTTACTTCTTTATCTCTTATTCTCTCTTTAATTCATTCCAATCAGGCTTTCTTACCCACTCTACACTAAAATTGTTCTTGGTAATATTACCAGTGACCTCTATCTATTAAAATCCATTGGTTTGTTCTGACTTTTACATCTATTCAAATTCCAATAGACTTTTACATCAGTAATTATTCCATTCTTCTGGAAGCACTTTCTTCACTTGGCTTCTGGGTTACACAGTATTCTGATTGTTCTTCTCCCTCTCTGGATACTCTTCATCAGGCTCTTTGCTGGACCTTCCTCTTCTCTGTACCTCTAAATGATGGAGTGTCCCAGGACTCAGTCCCCAGTCCTCAGACATCTTCTCTGTCTTCTATATTGAGTTGTCTCATTAATCCTTTAGTGTTAAATGTCAATTAAATGCTAATGGCACTACAATTTATATTTCTGGACTCCAATTCTCCCCTTAGTTTGACATTGATGTCTATCTTTAAATTTTTAATAGTCATCTCAAACACTCAGTTAGTTTACTCTGTACTTTGACCTCTTCCAAACTGCCTTTCCCTGTTTTCCCCCTCCAATTAATTAATGATAGCAATATAAAATAAGAGATTCAGGCCTAAGAACTAGAACTGATCTTAATTCTTTCTTTTCCCTAATGCCCACAACTGGTTTACCAAAAAGTTCTGCTAGCAAGACTTCCAAAATCTATACTAAATTCAACCACTTTTCACCATTTCCACAGCAACTGTCTGAAACACCAACATCTCTCAGCTAGACTACTGTTGCAGCTGGCCAATTGCTTTCCTGCTTCTGCTCTTAGCTGGAATTCATACAGCAGCTAGGATGATCCTTTAAAAATTTAATCAAGTCCCTTTCTTTCTCTGTTCAAAACCATTAAGGTTTCCTTCATAATCAGAATAAAATCCAAAACAAATTTTCATGGTTCTTCATCATCCTCATTTCTTACTACCCTTTTCCTCAGCTCCTCTTGTTGTTCCTCAGACACAACAAGTTTGTTTTGGGCCTTTGTGTAAACTTTTTTTTTTTCTTCACAGAGTCACTTTTCCCCCCGATCCTCATTTTTTTTCAGGTATTTGTTGAAAGATCATCTCAGGCCTTTTCCCCCTGTCTTCTATATCTAAATAGCAGCCCCTTTCACCCCTTTGCTATTGCTCTTTCTCCTTGCTTTGATTCTCTTTTCTTTAGAGCATTTATTTGCTGCTGCCACTGTAAGATATATTATTAATCATTTCCTGTTCTTCTCATTGTTCACTCCTACCCCATATCCAGACAGCAAGTTCATGAAGGCAAGAGCTTTATCTGTGTAGTTCATCTGCCCTGCAGTATCTAGAAAAGTGAGGCCTGACACATAAAAGAACTCTAATATTTGTAAAATTAAAACAAATTTATTTTCAAAGAAGAATATTAATATCTTGAAATCTTCTCATAGTTTGGACTTCCCTGTAAGTTCCTTTCCTGTGTGTTTACCTTTAAAGAAGATTTCTTTCTCATTATACCTAGAGCATCTCATAAAACCAACCGCATCTACAAAGGCTGTCCCAAGGCCAGTCTTAGAGCTAAGTCCATTTGTGGGCATTTGGGGGAAAATCTCGATTGATTTAAAAAAGTTTTGCCTTCAGTTCCTTTTGAGTGAATAGAAAGATAAATTGTAGCATATCAGTACAGATTTGTTTTCTGTTATTGAATTCTGTTGTTCAGTGGCTTGAGACTGCACACGTTTTGCTGGCAGGAGGAGTAGAGAGAGGACAGGAGTCAAGGAGATGCGGTTTCTAATCTCAGCACTATTGGAAAACAGCAGTAGGAATGTGTGTGAATCACCTAACATCACAATTCTCAGTGCTCAAGTGTTCTTTTCAGAATTAGGGATTGCAGCCAGAAGCTGGATGATACCTCTGGCTCCTTCCTACTCTAATGTCATACAGTACTTCTGTTGAACAAGACCCTCTAAAATGAGCCTTAGCCACAGTTGTCAGGCATTTTATTCAGTTATTCCATGTATGATGCAAACATAGTCATATTTAATCCCTTTGAACCATTTAGTCTCTTCTGAGGGAGAGCAATCTGTGTCACATTGAGCAGTCCCATGCTTCCAGTACCAAGAGATGTTGGATAAACACAGCAGTGAGCTGAAGCCAGTGGCAGATAGCCTGTTATGAGCATCTGTTCCCAACTTATTGTTCAGTCATATCATGTTGTGTCAATAGTTTGAAATGGGGCATAGATATAGCATTTACACCAGGAAAATTCTACATTTGAGGGCTTTCCTCCCTTATCCAACTTGCTGCCCAAGAGATAGTTGTTAAATATTTACCAGCACACCACCAGATAAATGTGAGTAGATGTCACCATTGGTAGATAAATAAGTCAAAGGCTATCTTTGATTCATGGAGGTACAAGGGTATGTGGCACTATGGTACATAGAAAATCCACATGTACAACCACCATTACCATCCTTTTAAGAAACTTGATTGAGAAATTACAGACTGAGGCACAACAACAAAAACTTCATTGGACTTAATACTGACAACAGCACATGAAGTTATAAGTATTTTTTATAGACACAGAAGCAAAAATAGTAAGAGGATAAATAACCTAACCTGAGATCATACAACTGGTAAGTGGCAAAACCTGAACTTGTACCCAGATTTCTCTGACTTCAATGGTGAGGCTGCACTGCCTCCCTGACATATAACATACACACAGACACATTCCTATTTACAACTAAGTTTATGGATTTAAAATACTTCTTTTCCTATACTCTGGTAATTGTTTATCTCTTTCTTCACAAAGTACAAAAATGTCATCAATATGAACATTACAGCAGAGACTTATTTGTTCTCTAAAATATTTTAAGAATTTCCTTTGAACCATTTCAGAAATGAGACCAAAAGTCTCATCTGAGTCAAATCATTAAGGCACAGTGATACGGAAGATGCACACACTTTGGTCTTTCTAAGCTTTGTCTCTTGCTGGCAAAATAGCTGAAAAGGAGACTGCTTAACTGAAGACAGAGCACTTTGTCCTCAAAATAAATTGCTTCTTAAAAGGTAGTGGTTGCATAATTTTTGTATTAACATTCCAAATCCACAGAAGAAAATTTTACCAGCATGTGTTAGGTTTAAAGGAAAGTGTTCGTTAGCTCACAGAACATGCTAAGGAGGTTGGTCTCAGGACAGAGTCAAAGCCCCAGCGAAACTGACAGGGCCTTTGATTCAATACCCACATGGCATTCATGACAGGATTATGTAAATGACCTTTAAAAAGTATTTTGGAACATGCAGACCTGGAAATATTTATAGATTTCCAAATGTGAGTATCTCATCAGGTGAGAGGGAAATTAATCTTTTCTACATTTACTTCAGCTAGAAGCTCCCTTTTCTAATTTTTCTTTGCCTAAGAGTCTTTAGAGATGATAGTTGCAGTGCTACTGAAAATGCCTCCAGTAGGTAAAGAAAAGGAGGAAAGAATAGCTGCTATATAACTAGTCAGTTTAAGCATACTGATCAACTTCCCTTCCCAGGAGATCTGGTTGAAGTGAGTGGCAAGGGGGTTGAAAGTTAGGTCAGGAGTTTCTACCAGGCAGTAGCATTTGAAGCAATTGTAACACATGTTTAAGGGGCTGTAAGAAATTAAATATGCTAATGAATCAGGTTATTGTTCTATGATAAATATTTCTCATCTATCTGCACTCTGTGTAAGATGGGGAAGAGATATTTCTGTTATGAGCTCAAGATGTTTATTGACTGGATACTGCTGATCCACACAGCAAACTTTTGAGAAACACTGGTCAGTGGTTTACAACTCTAGCTTCACTGGGGCTTAAAAAAAAAAAAAAAAAAAAAAGAGTAGCAAAGCCTGAATCCATCTCTGACCAAAATCTCCAGGGTGGAGCTGGAGCTGGAACACCAGTGTCTTTATAGACACCCCGCCTCCCCATCCTCCCCCGACCCCATGCCTTCGCCAGGTGATTGACAACCATGGATCTGGAGCTACCTCTTCATTTTATAGGTGAAGAAACTCTATTTTGGAAATGTGACTCATGCAAGGTTATACTAAATTTAGTTTAATTTAGCAAACATTTATTCAATTTCAAATATGAGTTGGACCCTGACTGTGAGCTCAGCGGTATAGAGGCGAGGACATTGCTCTTTTGAAAAGGGGTGGATTTGTGCTTCCCCAGCATTTCCCAAAATCCTTTCCGGCCTCAGAGGACTCTGTAGGATATTTTCTTCTTTTTTTGTTGTTTTAACCATTTTTTTTTTAATTTAAAATTTTCAAATAAAGTTGGCATTCAATATTATTTTATATTAGTTTTAAGTTGTAGGATATTTTCTTTATTTCAGAAATCCTATAGGAGACTCCATGCTTACCCATGATAAATCTGTATGATATAACCACATGGCCTACTTCATTTTCTATTAGTTGGAATTCTGTCAATTAGGTGCATGATAACCAGTGTTCTTGTGCCAAGCAGGCGCTCTGATTACCACGGCAAAAATCATGTCGTAGTTATAAACACTGATTTTTTAGCATCAAATTGTCTGGTCAAGCCTCAGCTCCTCTCCTGACCAGTTATTTGATTCCAGTCAAATAATTTTATTTCTCTGTGCCTCAGTTTCTTCAAATGTGGTGATGATGGCTTTTTAGGCAGAGGATTGTTTTGAATATATCTGTAAAGTACTTTCATCATCAGGAAAATAACACACTATAAATGTCAGCTATTGTTACACTGTGTATTTGTTCTCTCTTTTGTGAGCTTTTATTAAGCTCTGTACTGGCTCTAATGCTAGAGAATGTGTTGGATTGTCAATCACTGTATTTCTCTAATATTCAACTCTGGTAATTATCAAGGTGAGCTGGAAGAATATAAGCCATAAATTGCAGTTTTTCTTTTTGTTGCAAACAGTCAATTAACTGGAGCAGTGGGGATTTTCCAATGCTGAGGAGGGACTGCGGTGGCTGGGCGGGTGTGGGGGGTCTTGGAGGGAGAAGCAGTGGCGGGAGCAGCGGACTCAGTCAAACGCTGAAATCAGACAGCCTTTTCTTACTTTAAACAAACATTTTGTAACAGACAACTCCAACAGCATGTAATTAGCATAAATGAAACTGGCACAATAAATTGTCACTTTGATCATTGTCTCCATACTACTGGGCAAATTTTTAAAGAATATTTTATCATTTGAATATTTTCAACTAGAAGAAAACCTAGTTAAAATCTTAAGAGTTGGACCATTTTGAGCAGAATCTGTTTTCTGATCCTTTTTCAAATTGACATTAATAAACAATATGCAATATGTTCTAATCTCAAAGTCTTTATCAATAACTGGTAATTATAATTTATACTTTTAGGATGAGATGATATTATCTTGGTGAGAAAATCTTTTATGTGTTCCGTGTATGCATGTGTGTGTGCATTGTGTGCACATGTGTGCAAGTATGTATGTGTGCATGTGTGTGTGTGTGTGTGTGTGTGTGTGTGTGTGTGTAGGAGGAATGAAATACTCTCTCTTTCACAGAACCCATAGAGAACCTTTATATAGAACCTTTTCTTTGCCTGGATGTCTTTGATAATCTTGTAAAGTTATAAACCTTATTCCCAAGAAAATATGTTTCTAAATGTATAGGCATGATTTTGCATGTATTTATAAATTATTAAGGTTAAAACAAACTATAAGGTTTTACCTACTAAAGTTTATGGTTCTTAAACTCAGAGCTATAAAAAAAGTGGGAAGGCTGGGCCTTTACTAGTTGAGAACCTGCCTATAATTCAAGACCCTTTAGCTTCTCAGAGGGTTTGAGGCAGGTGGTACTACTTCTTTGTAGTTGCCATAACAGCCATGAGATGCTGGTCTGAACCACCCCTTCCCTCACCACCCTCGATAATTTATTGAAAAAAATTTAAATCTGAAGATACAGTTAGTACTTGACCTTGTGTAGAGAACTGTGAGGGTGAATTCCTTAGAAATCTAATTTGTGTTAGTTTTGGATAACTTGGTGATCTAACATAAACTGCTGAAGCCAGTCTTGGAGATGTCACAGGTGGCACTGGCTATGTGACCTGTGGGGCCCAGGGCAAAATGAAAATGCTGGGCCTCTTATTCAAGAGAAATTGAGAATTTCAAGATGGCAACAGTAGAGCATTAATTCATATGGGGGACCCCTCTGAGCACGGGGTCTTTTGCAGCTGAGGATGGTCACCCATGAAGCTGGCCCTGACCACAAGAGACATAGAGACACTGATGGGTCTCAGTAACTAATATAAAATTGAAACTTGTATAAAGGGAAAGAGAGGATTGATCTTGTTTTTGGAGGGAAAGCAGAGTCAGTAAATAATGAAGGATGTATGGGAGAGAATTTTATAATACTGTCTCTTTTCTTTTATCTGCATTTTTCTGGATGGGCCTGAAACTGGAAGTTCAATGTGTGTGTAAGTGGGAGAGGGGTGGCCACATCAGTTACCACCCTTCTCATATGGCCCAGATAAACAGAAGCTTGTCAGGTGCAGGGAGCAGTGATTTTTGGGGGTGGAGAGGTAATGGCAAGCAGAAGTGGTAGACAAGCTGGGCTCTGTGTGTGCCCTTCATTCCTTCTCCATGCTCCTGCACTAGGAAGTAATCACAGGGGTGGCTGCTGCACTGCTACTGAGAGCAGTACCCAGAGCAGAGGTCCAACAAGACAAAGAGCAGGCAGGGAAGTGGGGAGGGGGCTGGAATGGGTAAGCCTAGACCTAGATGCTTTCTGCCCCAAGCACTTCTCACCATCTTCACTCCCTGCAGGAACCCAAGCTAGGTTCAAGGTCATTTCCCCAAGGGAATAAAAAATGTGCTCCTAAAGAAAAAGATTAGAGAGTTGAGAAACATAAGCTCCAACTAAGAAAAAAAAATTGAAATTAAAAGACTTTCTAGAGGAAGCAGAGCTAATGAAACAGAATATGAATTTAAAATGGTCCTAATAAATATCCTCACAGACAGATAAGGGACAACTTACAAATCATAGAGCAGGAAAAGGAACTAATTTAAAATTTTGGGTATGAAACATAACTGATATTAAAAAAGAAACAACAAAAGCCAAAAAACCAGAGAGCCAGTTGTAATTGCAGAATGGGTACAACCGAAGTACAAACTAGTGGACCAAAAGTTTGAGTCACAATACTTTCCTGGAAGAACTCAGGAAGGGAGAGCATCAGGAAGAGATGGAAACCGTGAAAAAAAAGCTGAGAGTCATGAAATACAGAAACAAAAGTGTCAAAATCTATGAAATAGAATTCCCAGAAGGGGAGAAAGGAGCAAAACAGAAAGGAGGAAATATGAACACACATTTCCCAGGGTTAAAGGAAGATATAAAAGCTCAGGATAAAAAGGCTAATGGAGTGCTGAACAGAACAGATAAGAAAACTAAACTTCCAGTTATAAAATAAGTCTTGGGGATATAATGTACAGCATAGGGAATAGAGTCAATAATATAATAACTATGTGTGGTGACAGATGGTCACCATAGTAGATTTATTGTGGTAATCACTTTGTAAGGCATATAAATTTTGAATCACTGTATTGTAAACCTGAAACCAACATAATATTGTATGTCCATTATAATTAAAAATAAGTTAAAAACATCTAGTCAGATTATGGTTAAGTTTAAGAGCATAAAGACAAAAAGGAAATTTAAAAATTTTCCCGAGAGAAAAGACCTGAATAAATGCCAGATTTATCACAGGCTTCTCACCAGCAAACTGGATAATGTCTTCAGAGTTTTGAAGAAGAACTTTGAACTTAGAATATTATATCCAAATAAATGATCATTTTAATGAAGAAATCCTCAGACTTAACAAAGTTTAAAAAAGTTTCCCACTCAAAGATCCTCTTTGGAATGTTCTTAAGAGTAGTGCTTCGTCAAAAGGAAAAATCAATATGGAGAGATAAACGAGTGTGGGAAATAAAGCATTTAAAGAAGTTGGTCAAGTTTCTTAATGTCTAAAGAAGCAACGATTTAAAAAAAAACTAAACTATAATTTTAACAATGAAGAGATAATACCATAAAAGCAAGAGCAACAAGAATTTAAGAAAAAGTGTGTTCAAGTTTTTGAGGTATTTGGGAGACATAAATTTAAACATCGAAGGGGAAGTCTAAGCATAACTATGGGTCTTAAATTAGAAATAATCTACAGAAGACAAAAGCAAAATGTGTAAAGCTCAAATGGCAGGAGAAATTTCCATCTAAACAAGATATCACTCTATGTCATAAGGATTAAAATACAGGCTTAAAAAGAAAAACACTTGTGTTCAAACACTGATTGTGTCACTTATCATTGTGTGACAACAGGCAAATAACTTCTGTAAATCTTGATTTCATATCTGTAAAACTGGAATGACAGTGCCTACTAAGAGAGATTTAAGTGGGAATGAAATAAGATACTATTATTATTTGGCTTAGTGCAAGGCCAGAAAAAAGCAAACATTCAATAGATGGCAGCTAGTCCGGCCTAGGTTCATAGTTCAGTGCTGATCTAGCCCTGCCCTGTCTTTGGGAATAAAGACACTAAGATTATTGCTGAGGTTTTTTAGGACATCTGGGTTCCACCAATTAGAATGATTACCACTCGATTTCCTTATTTATAGCATGGGGCTAAAAATACCAGTATTTCATGAAGGTATTTTGAGGATTTAAGTAAATTAATATATATGGAATACTTAGGGCCTACTAAACACTTTAAATGCTAATGACTATGGTCATTTTTATGCTTAGTCTTAGATGGCAGCTTCCAGAACATACCATCTGCTCCTTAGAAAATTTCCTCATTGTGCTTACAGTACAGTAACCAATCTTAAAACCTTTCAGGCACATGGCAGTGAACCTTTTTAGAACACTCACTTAGCACAGTCTTTCTGACATGAATATCATTCATCACAGAAACAACCTCCAGGTCTACTTGTGCGAAGTATTCCTGGTCTTGAACTTTGGCACATGCTTCATTGGACAAAAGAAGAAATTGCTATAAAAAAGATAGTTACCAGCCGGTTATACTTAAAAATTCCAAGATGTCTGCCTTGCATAGCACACAATAGGCTTCTCATTGATTGCTTACCTTGGTGAAGCAGCTTTGTGCATATTTACATGCTACTCTCCATGGATTAAAAATGTTTCTATTGACCCATCATTAGTAAACATGTGTTTTACAGACTTTTCATAGGCACAGTGAATCCATACCTCACCTCAGAAAGACATAAGATATAACCTAGCAGTTAATGTGGGTGTTGGTTCAGCCAGACCTTGTTTTATGACCCAATTCACTGACATTGACCAAGTCATGTAACTAGTTTTTGGCATTTTATTTTATTTTATTATTCATTTCAAATGTATAGTACATTGGTTAGACATTTATATATAGTTTATGAAACAATCTCCCTGATTACTCTATCTTCCCTCTGGCTCTACCCATAACCAATTGACTTATTTCTGACTGCTTTCCCTATGCCATGCTCCCCAGCCCTGTAACCATCTATCAATTACTAATTTGTACTTCTTTAACCCTTCACTCCTTTCTTCAAGTGCTCCAAACCCCCTCTGCTCTGGCCGTCACCAGATTGTCCTCTATATTTGTGAGCCTGTTTTTGATTAGATTGTTCTTTTTGTTCCTTAGATTCTGCATATAAGTGCAATCATATGGTATTTTAACACACCTCTGTTTCCTCATACTGTGGCCTGTACTATATCACACTACTGACAGAACCTATCTCATAGTATTATTTTGAGAATTAAATGAGATTAGGTATTTTAAATACCAGAAACCAATTAAATGTTCAGTGATTGTTAGTGTTGATAACAATGAAGAAGATAATAATGATGGTCACAGTGGCAGGATGTAGTCTGTGGTCATGGGGACCTTTCTCCTCTATTTTCCCTCCCATTCCTGCAAAGTTAAGAATTAAATTTAGAAATTAAACTTAACTATCTTAATCAGTTAATGTAAGTAAACCAAATGCTTATGAACACAGTTTGGTATGTTTGTTTCTTTCCTCCCTCTAATAATAATGGTTTACATAATTACAACTTTATAGTCGCTAATACCTTCTAAAAGATTAGGGCAGATATTTTTCTTCTTTCAGATGGAGTGAAATGCCTTAATCAAGGACACAATACACAGGAGGAATGAAGGTTGTACCTTTTATGAGATCTGGGAAAAACCTTTTTTCCATAATTTCTTTGACACAAAGTGGCTCCATACCAGTTTTCATGCAAGATTTATTAAATTGTCACAGAGAGTCATGCATATTCTAGCAGAAGATACTAATGATGATTCTAAAGATGCATTCTTTTGTAACCTTCAGGCAGTAATAGAATAGAAACCAATGCCTGACATGAAACTCCTAAGAAGATATGGAGACAGAGTAATGTGTCACTGAAAATGAAGTTACGATTTATTTTGGCATGCTCTTTAACACTCTTCTGTGTGGAAAAGACTCTGAATAGTGAAAGGGTACTCAACGTACTTGGCTGGAGGCAGTCTTATGAAAATACAGAAAATAAAAGGGAACCAGCATACGAAGAATAATGGGAGGACGAAAATGCCTAAGCAATCACCAAGGTGTAAAATAACCAGTCACATCAGCAAATAGTGCTTAGACAAAAAGGCATGTGACACAACAGGCAGGACAACAGAGTATTAACAAGTAGGCAAGATTGGAAGGCGTGTTCTTATGAAGGAAAAGTGTTACTACTAAAATAGCCCATAGATAATTGAGTGCTTATGATATACTAGACCCTCTGATAATTATTTTGTAACTTAAACTCATATTATTCTACAGAACCTTATAAATCATTGTCAAATATTGTCATCACATTACAGATGAGGAAACTGTGACACAGAAAGTTAAGTGACTTTCCAAAGTTACATGTCTCAGAAGAGAAAGTGCTGGAAATGAAGCCCAGGAGATCTGCTTTTATAGCTGGGAGATAATAAGTCATCATTTAAAGGTCAGGAGCAAAGAGTTGGAGGGGAAGTCAGAGCCCTTGTTGTGGTCAACCATTATGCTACACTGCCTCCAGCTGATGTAATATAAACAGGCCTATTTTGCCAGTCCCCTGAGAGAAATAAATGTTCTGTGAAAGATTTTACAATATCTGAGGCTTAGGAGCACACAGCTCTCTTTTGAATTCTCAGTAGTGTTATCATGTGTCCCAGTTTGTCCAAGAGAGCCCTGGTTTATGCCTGCTGTCAAGGTGTAATCAATAATAGTGCTCTACAAAGTGTCCCAATTTGGAAGATAAAGTGTATAGTCACAACAGACAGTCAAATGGTTAATCCTTGGGCAAGACTAAACCCACTTGAAAGCTGAAGTGCTGTCTAATGATTTCTTATACACAAAAGATGGATGAGGCTGAAACTTGTTCTGTAATAGGTATACTAAGGAAGTAACACCCCACACACCAAGGAAGGAAAAAACTACAGAAAAAACAAATAGAAAATAAAATACTCTAGGCAGCCTAATTTGATTTAGTTAACACTACAGGCATATCTCTCAGATGCTGCGGGTTCAGTTCTAGACCACTACAATGAAGTAAATATTACAATAAATTGAGTTGTAACCTTTTTGCTGGTGGAGGATTTTGCCTCCAATTTGTAAAAAATGCAGTATCTATGAAGAACAATAAAGCAAAGTGCAATGAAATGAGGTATGCCCGTACTTAAAGAGGGTGTTGCACTGAGCTTCCTCCACAAAGGCAAAGCCAAAAGACTGATATCCTTAGGGAAAATTTGAGGTGAATTCCAGTCACATCTGTGTTGTTTTAATATCTATCCAAGCATTAGAACCCATCCCTAAATATCAGGAATTAGGGGGTATGGGGTGGAATTAATTTCTTAGAGTTCATTTATGGCTTGTTGTAGGGAATCTGAATCCATTTTGCCAGTATGTTAACTCTCAGAGGGAGTTCACATGTGGTGTTGGTCATCAATAAATTAGTGCACAGCAGCTATTAAATTAATGAACTGATTATTAAATTACCTTGGAGAGGGGTTAGTTCTTTCTTATTTGTGTCTATCCTCTTTGTCTTTCCTGAAATAAGTGTTGGTCCTTGTGTTATCATACTTAAAACAATGACAAGTATATGAAGATAATGAGTCCTCTGCAATATCAGTAAGCCATGTTATAGTAAAGCTCAGCCTTTTTTAGCCAGTCCCCTGGATGCCAGACCAGAGGCAGCAGGAAGCCACAGACTTCCCTAACATAATTTGCCACAGTGCACATGGCAACATTTCTCTGCAAGCCCATTAAAAACTGCTGACTTAAGATGTGTTTTCAAGATATGGAGCGACTAAATGTGAGAGGTTTTTGGCAAATCCATTCTTGTTGCCCAATAAATTTACCACAAGTTCTTAGGACCAGAATAGTAAGCATGTGTCTTTGTGATATCTTTGAGAAAACATGGGGAAGGGAATCTGAAACAAACCTCTGTGTTGTCTACTCTTGAAACTTCGCATAGAGTTTTCATAAATATCTCTCACTCTACAGTAAAAGTATAGAAAAAAATATGCTCAGTGAATGATAAAATGTTCAAGTTTGAATATAAAAATTGAGTTCCTATTGATAATATAGCAGAATTGGCTTTTTATAAGATATATTGCAATGAAAAAGCACCAACTCTTAATAAGTGATAGATATGTTGAAATTCATTACTTTACAATTACCAGTAAGGCAATTTCTTCAAAAGCTTTAGAAACCTAGCGAAGTATCTCTATTTTTTACTAAGTTTGATTATGTTTTATTTTCCTTCCAAATTTTCTTCAGGTAAAGCTGATACTGAGATAAAAAGATTTTTGTGCTATTAATGTATAGCATGGTCTAGTTTAAAGACTGCTTGAAATAATTCCTCCTGTGATGGCTCAAAATGGTGAGCCAGAAACCTCTGGGGAACTTTCACTTGATCTAGGCTTTTCTTAAGCCTATTGCTTCTGTGACCATTTCCAGTAGAATTTTATCATCCCCCTTCCCTTTTTTTTTTTTTAATTTTTATCTTTTGGTGCTGGTAATCCTTGTGACAACTTTGTAGGGAACCAGGTGTTGAGTTTAGCTATATTATTCTTGAAAACCAAATGCCTCCCTGTAGTGCCATGTCATTTATCATTCTCTTCTCCATCTTCAAAGGCATTTAAATCCCCACATGCATAGTCCCCATATGGGTACCGTGCTAGGCCCTAGACAAGCAATTTAATGGAAACAAATCCTACTCTTTGGGGACTTCCTGTTTATCTCGATGAAGATAACCTAATGGTTTTAACAAATAATGTGCAAATCTCAGTGGGTTAAATCAATAGAGGTTCACTTGTCATTCATGTCACAATCTAGCAAGTGTTAGCAGGCGCTATGATCCATACAACCATTTAGGAACCTGGACTCCATCTATCTAGAGCCTTCTTTGTCCTGTAAGGCCTCAAGGCCTCCACTGCAACTCAACTCCAGCTAGCAGACAAGAGGAAAGATAGCATAGAGGAAGCACACAGGAAGTTTCTGGAGGCTAGGTCTAGAATTTATGGTCTTATCTATAACGGGCTGGAAGATTTGGAGTCCCTGTGTATCAGGGAGGAAAAACCAAGAATAAAACAGGGTTTTGTGAATATACAGCTGTTTCCCAATCCCTAAACATATTCAGAGACATATTCTTACCTTAAAAACAGCATGGTTACTCCATAGAATTGCTTTTGTCTGTCTGCCTGCCTGCCTGCCTGCCTGCCTGCCTATCTGTCTGTCTGTGCAGCCATTTCTAAGTATAGTATAACAAAATGTCAATTAAGTTAGAGGACTTTTCAACAACCTATTTAATTACTGGAAACTTAGTAGAAATATAAGGAAGGGAATGAACTACTGTTCGACTTGTAAAATTCTTCATGTTTCTTTTCCTCATTCAGTTCCCTCTTGATGCTGAGACTGTGGCTTCTTGGTTTTCTTAGTGTCTCTGGGAGACCACCCCAGATGGTTCCTGGTTACAGGATGGGGCCTAGCAGAATGACACTAATGTAACACCTTTTCTACTTCTTAGTGAAGGCCCCAGCAATACTTAGCAGGACTCAGGTCTTGGCTCAGCAGCAATGAGCATGGCCCTGAGAGGTCATATCTTTGCCTTCTCCTCACCAACCAGAACTCCATCAGGTATCAGTGGAACTGAACAGAGACCATCACTGATCTCCAAACACTCCTTACCAGGCTTTTGTTGTTAAAAGGAGCTCTGGACCCAGAACTCCTGTTAACTCATGTACATTTACAGATGCTTCTCTCCTTAATAGTGTCTTAGTTGACAGTGTGCTTAGTTTCTATATGATTATTTTTATTATTATTTTGCATGATGCTTTTTTATATGCATATGGCTATCACTGTTTTCTACTATTAGGAAGTAATAGCAAAAACCTCTGCCAGTCAAGTGCTAAATAGAAATGAAATGATCTATTCTAATAAAATACAAACTATTATTTCTTTTGCGTCCCAATTAAATGTTCAGCTTGAGTAATTTCTTGTTGATATCAGCTGATGTAGTGTCTTGAGCATTTCATTGGCACAACTTTAAAAGGGAGCAAGCCAAATGAGAGGAATTAAATAAGGCATAACTAAATTGACTATTTTAGGTGCTTTAATGAAACTAACACATGTAAGTTAAAATCAAGCTCTGAACAGTAGTGAGATACACATTTTATTTCTTTAGAGTTATTTAGCAAAACAAACTACAGTAAAGGAAAAGGTAATGGTTGCCCCTATTTAGTGACCAACTTTATTCTCCATTCTCTATTATGTGGTTCATGCTTATAAATATTAAAGATATGGTATAATGAACTATAATCGACCAACACTTTATTCAGCATCTACTGAGTTCTAATTATCATGCTGAGTTAGGGAAATGAATTAGATCCAGTTCCTGTCTTCTTTAGAAGCAAGAGACAGGTAAACAGAGAAGTTGTACATCAATAGAAGTTCATACAAATTGCAGAAAGTGGCATAACTAGTTAGAAAGGCTCAAAATTGAATATTTGGTAGAATTTCACTTAGAAGAAGGTTATTTGCAGTATATTATATATGCAAAAAGTACAGTAAACGTGGAGACATAATGGTGAACTAACAGGGAATGTTCAGAGAACTTTAAAGAGCTTCTTCTAATTGCTAGAGGGCCAAAGGCCCTGGAGATGTGGTAGAAACCATTACTAAAGAGGTAAGCAGAGACTAGAGTGTGAGGAGTCAGTCAGAATTCATTAAGTACTCAGCAGTAAGTAAGGTACTATGTGGAATACAAAAAAACTTAGATCTTTTCTGGTCTTAAAAATTTTATGATCAAACTGAGAAGATAAACCAACATACTTGAAGCAACTAAAACATAATTAAGAAGTCAATGATGCATTATTGACTTGAAATGCAGCTGGAATTCACAGGAGGTATAAAAATCAATAAATCTCAAATAATCAAAGAATTAAAGATTAAATTTGCACTGCTCCTTGAAGAATGGAAAGGCTTAGCTCAAGAGTTCTTAACCAACTTGTATGACCCCCAGTGGACATTTGGAAATCTGTAGGTTTACTTTTCAATGTTGGAATGGGGCGGGGTGGAAAGAGGGTCACTTTAGGCATTCACTGGACCAGGGATGCCAAATGCCTTGTAATCCACAGAAGAGAGTAAAGGACTGTCCCTCTCAAAACTAAAAATATCCCCATTTGAAAGCACTAAATATGTAAATAGAGGACAGAGAGAGTAGATTCCAGATGGTGATAATAAAACAAATATAAAAATTATAGGTACATATCACTCTTAATCATTAACCATATTTAATAATTCAAAAATAGATTCTATTTTATTTTTTAAATTTATTAACTCATTACTTTCAGAAGATACATGATTAAATAGGCCTTTTTATAGAATTGCAATTTCAAGTGCTCTTAAGGGCTAACAGAAAACATAAGCAGCTAAATTGGAAATTTAACGAGCACCACCTTCCACCCTCTCCCAATGCTGCAAGGTTATTCAAGATGTATGGCAGCCCAACGCCACAAGGTTATTCAAGACATATGGCAGCCCAACGCCATGGCTATTTGTCTCCTCATCAAGCAGTATGTGCCCTTTCTCGTGCTTCTGACCATCTACCATGGGGAAAATCCAACAGTCTCAGCTTCAAACACTCTTTTTTATATTATGGCTTCTGCCTGCTCTTGGCTTCTGTTTACTACCCTCTCTCAACGTCTTTCCCCATCACCAACCAACACATCTCTACATCTCATTTTCAAACTCCCCAATATTTGTTTTAAAGCAGTTTGTTCCATGGCTCCTTTCCTGATGGGCAAAACCTCAGTCTACCCTGTGAGTCTTCAGATGACTTATAGGTTGCTTGCCCTATAGCCCTGAGTGAGGTCATCCTCCCATCCGTTAGCTGTGGACAGAATGATGTGGTCATAAGCACAAACCCATACAAATGAAACTGGGCCATAGCCTCAACAACAAATGCAGTGGCTTTTCAACAATGTCTTTGGCTAGACAGAAATCGGGAGGTTTAATTGATGTGGAATTGCAAAATCTGCTACTCATAGTTACAGTAAAAAAAAAAAATCTAAAGCCAACTTTGATGAACACACAGTATAGAATAAACTGCTCATCATCATATATACACAAATAAATTGTGGTCACTTTCAAATTCAGGTGGTATTCTTTTCTAATATAAAGGTCATGAGCCTACTCTCACTTTGAAGTCTACACAACTACACAATTTAACTCATAGATTTCTACCAGCAGTAAATTACTCTGCAAGCTTCTCAATTTTCAACCATCGTTTTAGAGATTTTTATAGGGAGTGTAGAACTAAATGTTAAGGGGAATAGATCATGACTGTGAATTGCAAATATCCTAGGCTCCACTTGCTCGAATACCCCAGAATCAAGATTAATGGAGAGCAATGTCTTAATAACCACATAAAACAAAATTTATAACCTGATGGTCTGTCAGCCAAATTGGGCTGAGAAATGTTTTCCATTTTGATGAGCACTGTATATTGTTAGCATTTGAATTAGAATGCATATAAATAAGGCATGTGAGGTAGAGATTTCAACAGTCTTCACCAATCCAGAAGGGATTCACTAAGGAAAAGTCACAGATGTGCACCAACTCACAGGAGAGGAAGTGCAGGTGTAACACCAAAGATAGGCAGGTGATGAGGTCAGGTTGACAATGTATTGTTTGCTTTACAATTTTAAATGCTCACATTTCATTTCTAAGGTGGACATGTTCACCAGCCACTGTGTGACATCTACAGTCACATGGCTGTCTCTTCCACCTGTATGTAGGGCTGGTCTAGTGGGAAAAATAAATGTGCACTTAGAAGTCTAATTAGCACACACTGTCAGCAACACCATCCTGAAAACCCTATTGTGAATGCCCAAGAGTTCCCCTACCCATGTTTGGAGTGACACATTTTGGCTCGGACGGTGACAATTAGGATCAGATCCAGGACACTGGAGGATACGCGCTGCATCCCATATGGTTTCGTGTATAGGTAGATTGTTCCCCCGATACCTGAAACTCAATGAAAAAGCTCTGGGTAGGAATTAGATGAAAACGATGGAGAATGTAAATTAGCACACTATAGATGTAGCTGTATCATGTATAGCTGCATTATGGATTGCATTCAACTGTCAGATGGTTATGTATTATTCATGATCAAATTCAGGGTAAAGATACCAGATGGCAAAGGCATATTCATGGTCAGATCATAGATGTTAGATTAATTACAAATCTACATAAGAATTGGATACTAATAATTTAGACTGCTCTCAAAAGGATACTCTGTTGATAATCTAATCAAAAGTGTGTGTGTTTTTTTTAAAAATAAGGTGCATAGGTTATTAGGTGACATTAAATATTTTATGTTGCTGTAAGTTATTTTTCAAAAAGACTTTCTAGTAAAATAAAGAAAAAATGTTCAGATTTCACTAACCTGCGGCTTTGGTCTTAATGTTTGATAGAACTGGCAGTAACGATGTCATTTCTTTAAACAATTGCGAATGATTTACACTAACCACAGTGTCAAGGGATTAGCAAAATTCTGTTAGACAATAAAAATGTTTTTGTCTGCATAGCTATAACTCATCACACACAAAAAAGCTCTCTGAACCCAGGTCCTGCCTAAATGTCATCAGCATCTCTGTGGGCTAGACATTTCATTGCCCCTCTGAATCCCATCTCAATCCTTTCCTACCCTGCATGGTGTTCTGTGAGGCTGATTTATAAGTATGGCATTAGTGAGCTCTCTTGTCTTCTGGATTCAGGCCAAGGAGGAGTGTCAGTGGGAGGTTGGGTGGGACAGAGTGAATATTCTCTCAGGTCTCTTGCTGTAGGATCTCCTTAGGCACCCTGCCTCCACCACAAAGGCCACTGTTCATGTTAGATGATCCTCTCCACACATTTTTCTCTTTGGATTCTGAAAAATTCATGAATGGTTACTAACTCTCAGGTTGTTCTATGTTATTCTTTGTGTTTTCCCTACATCCCACCCACACCTTTGTAAATAGTCCTTTTATTAAATTCTTCTTAAATACTCACTTTGAGTGTGCCGGCTGGTTTCTGCTGGGATCTAGACTGAAATTTACCTTAAGCACAGATAATAGAATCAAAGGATATTTTTTAAATCTGTAATAAAATGTAGACATATCTAGTCCATTCTTCTCATTTTACTGATGAGGAAACTGAGGTGAGAATGTTAAGAGATTTGTCCAAAGTCAACAGCTACTATGTGGCAAACAGTAAAACAGAACTTAGATCTTCTTAAAGAGAATTTAGATTATCTTTAGTGCATTTTCCATAACAGAATCTTCTACAGAAGATCTTGGACACCATAGGAAGTGTTCATTGAAGGTGTCTGTCTAGGACAATTAGCTCCAAGGGGTTAGCTAAAGATAGCTTTTCAGTACACAGCCACTTCTGGTCAGGATGTTATCAGCAACTCCAGGAAGATACTCAATAGGAGGCTAACTGAAATTGCAGAAATCCATATAGGGTTTTAGGGAATTATTTCCAAAGATCTAGATAAGCTTGGCTTCCAGAATGTTGCTGCAGTTAGTAGGGAGATAGAGAAGAAAATGCATGAAGTGAGACCTTTATCTTTCAGTGTTTAGGTGTTCTGTAGATGGGTGGAGAAGATGGGCAAGTAGATGGTCGCAGTCAGGCAAGAGAGGTCTCACTACATAGTCATCAGAGTTCAAAGACAGGGGTAAAAAAATTACCATGAATAAAATGCCTGTGTGCCAGGAACTGCACTGAATGTTTCATATTCTAACCATAACCCTCATTTCAAGGATGAGGTCATTTAATTAAAAAGAAATTTTACCTGTAGTGAGTGGCAAACAAGACCCAGAGGAGACCTAGTGTTCAGTATACATTGAGGACAATCACGTCAACAACATAGATCACAGAATGTTTATTATTGTGTGTCACTGAGTCAGATGCCGTGGAAGGGTGAGAAATGGAGATCCAGAAAGAAGCACCGTGGACTAAAAAGACATGGTTGCTGCCTTAGTGTCTGTATCCTATGGGCTGTGGGGCTGTGGGTGTGGGATTGTGTACAGATGACTAGAATACAGTTTGCAAGGGCTATCCGGAAGGACAGGGTACCATGGGAAGAGGGGCAAGTGACATAGGCAGGGAAGGGCACAGGGCAATGAAGCTTTCACAGAGAAAGTAATACCTGAGTTAAGAACTGAAGAGTGAAGAGGAATTGGCAGATTAAGCAGAAGGGAAATGCGTGGCCAGCATGTGCAGAGGCCTGCTGTTAAGAGAGTAAGTTCATTGGAATTGATTGTAGAGGCTACAAGGAAGTGAAAGGAGGTGAAGCTAAGAAACTAAGTCAAGGACTGTGTAAGTTGAGCCTACAGGTCATGTTAAGGAATTTGGATTTTCATCCCTCAGAACATTAGAGAGATACAGAGGTTTAAATAGGGAGATGACATGACTGGATTTTTAGGGGTCACTGACCTTTGGACAGCTCTCTGCTCTGGTTTTCTTGGGTGAATAAAAAGACTGCACTCAGTTTAGGGAACTATAAGGCAGCCAGCATGAGGATGAGCTCACAGGGGCCCATGGGTGTTAATTAACCTTGACTGAGAGCCAGGTCCTTTTTGGGATCTCAGTAATTCTGTATCACTGACACTACTTTGCTGTGTTTGCCAGTCTACCTGGCAATCTCTGCTTAATGCCAAGGAATTTGTATTTACTTTTTTATTTTGCTTCCTTTAGAGTTTTGTCCTGTTATAAAGTAGAACTCAAGATGTTGTTGAATTATTTTCATAGTGAATGATATAGGTAGTTGCCATCTCTTTTTAACTAACCTTGTGTTTTGTTTGCCTTTGCTTTTCCCATTCTATACACTCTGGCCTTAAGCTGGGAACAATGGCTCAAGGTATTTAGCTGTCTGGATGGACTTGGAAAACTTGACCTTGACTTTGGATATGGCCACGCAATACAATCAGATCTTGCTAAACTTTGGGAGCTGCAGCATTCATGGGACAGGTATTTCCAGGCAAAAAGAAGGCAGAAAATATATTTGTAAAATGTGAAGTCTATGAGTTCTGTATTCAGAGCTGTATCTGTAAGTGCCTTAAACTGTAAGGAGAAGTTACTTAAAATATGCTTATGAAATAAAAGTGGGAGGTGCTTAGCTATTCTTTATAACTGAAGCAAAATATTTATAAAATAATGTCTACTATTATATGTACTTTTCCTCCATTTCTTTCCTCTCCTTTCTTTTTCTCTTCCATTATACTCTATTTAAAAAGAAAATGCTGGTTATAAACCATAAGATGATTTCAGAACTCATAATGATTGGCTTATAGCCTACAGTTTGAGAAATACTGTTATAAAGGATTTAACCAAAAATGTATTTTTCTTAGCTATGGCAAAGATTAATTCAACCTGAACTATGGAGTTACTAAATCCTATCCACTTAATTGCTTGTATTGTCTGAGGATTGGTGAAGATTTACAGAGAGACTCTTGCCTCATTGAAAGGGTAGCAATATCATTTTTCTTTTTTCAAAAAGCCATTATCTTTATGTAGCTGTAAGACGGTAAACTCTTGGATCCCACTGTATTGGGAGGATGTTAAATAGTATTTGATAGACCTGTAATGGATCCTTTCCATGAGAAATCTATTTTCAGTTAAGACTCTAATCAGAGAATTATTCCTCTGACTAAAACAAATAATATGGTGGAAATTTTGCTAGTCACTAACTCCAAAACAGCTACCTAAAATTCAAAAGGAGAAAGCTTAAAGGCTAGAAAAATAGGAAATGTGTCATTCCCATGTTCTAAAGTAACTAGAAGTATGAATTTTTCAGATTCTACTGAAGGAGCAGTTCCACTTAGCATTACTGTTAATTATATCTTAGTCTTGAGACTAAGTGAATGAGTATAGACTTGAGAATTTTTTCATATTCCATGATGGAAATATAAAAATCTTTTCAGTTCCAGCTGGTGAAATAAAACCATGGAAAAAATTGGACCCTGGAAAGAGGACCTAAACAATAAAAGTGAGGAGTTAAACCTAGATGGAACAGACCGGAGCAAAGACATCTCTTAGTCTTCTGGGCTGTTTTCCCCCAATTCCTTAGCAAGAGAAAAATTAGAAATCAATATCAGAACATCAGTGCAGGTGTTTGTTTGTAAACTTACTTCAAATAAATGAGTAGGCAACATTACATGGCTCTCCTTCTGCAATGTGGACTCAAGTCATTCTCATAAGCCATTTATGTGGCTTTTATAAGTTGTAAGTCTATGTCCTAAATCATAACTGACAAGCCTATTCTACATGTCACCAATGTATGTAGTTTTTGTTTTGCATTTGGCAAATATAATTTTTTAAAAAATGTTTTCTTTTATGCTATGAAAGAAATGTTTTCTGAATATTTGGTATCCCCAAATTTATATGTTGAAATCCTAGCCCCCAAAGCTTATCGTATTAGTAGATGGAGTCTTTAGGAGGTGCTTACAACATGAGAGTGAAACCCTAATGAACGGAACTAGTGGCTTATATAAGAGACTCTAAAGAGAAAGAACCCTAGCCCCTTCTGCCAAGTGAGGATACAGGGAGAAGTGTGCACTTGGAGGAGAACCCTCACCTGACCATGCTGGCACCCTGATCTTGGACTTCCAGCCTCTAGAACTATGAGCAATGCATTTTGGTTATGTTTAAGCTACCAAGTCTAGTCTGTGGTATTTTGTTATAGCAGCTAAACTAACATAGTTTCCTTAGAACTTGAATTATTGGAGATTTTCAGCAAAAATAGTCAGGAGGGAACTCACAAATTTATGTTCTCTGTGTTTGTTCTCTGCAACATTGTGGAGCAGGCTATGCTTATTGGTCAAGTCCCTGGCTCTCTTTCTATAGGAATCTCTTCCCTTTCAATCTCACCTTAAAGAACCCAGTTCTTGATCATGTACTTTTCCTATGCACTGTCTTTTGATTTCTCTTTTCTTTCAAAAGTACACCTGCATGTGTTGCAGTGTTTAAAAAATAGGATTAATCTTTGAAGAATTTTTGCTAAAATGTTAATGAACTAAAGAGGATATCTTTTTTGGAAAACATTTTACTTTAACTAAGCCCCTCTATGCCCTAACCCAAGGGTCAGACATAATTAGGCCAATTTTTTTTTTCATTTCTTAATTTAGGTGAAGAATCTAAAGCTCAAAGAAGTTGTTAATTTGTCCCAGTTTCTCTTCAAAGAAATATTCTACCAGCCAGATTTTTAAATTTCTTGGTCCATCATTGAGATGTTATGTCTTCCTAGGGGAAAAATGAACAAAATTCTTTTCTGGGCATTACGATTTTTCATAGAGATTTTTGGTGAATTTATCCTGGTACATATTGGAGCATTAAAAGTTGGTTTGTAACATATTGTGAGAATAAAAAGGAAACAACTGGAACACTTCAATTGAATATATTGTTTTACTGCTGTTTCACGTTCTTTGATTTCTAGATTCTGTGAGATACTCAGACTAAATATAAGGAGAAAATGCAAAGAGAAATTAACATCTTTTGAAAGCTTGGCTATTTCAAGGGCTTATTCTCACCCTACTTAATTCTCACAGCCAACATTTTATTAAGTATTCTTATCTCCATATTATAGAAGAGGAAACTGAGGCTCATATACTATTTTGCCCATGGCTACATAGATCATAGAAGCAGGATTTAAGCTTAGTTAGTTTCTGTTGTCTCTAAAGTTTGTACTCTTTTCAGTAATCCATGAAAACTTTTTTCATAAAACTTATAATTCAGATGTGGAGTATTTCAGACGTGAAAGAGAGAGAAGGTATATTATGAAGTAATGTATGTTAAATTTCCAAAAAAATGAGTGGTTAATTTTGTCACAATTAGATTAGATAAATAAGCCCGGGCTTATTTCACAGATAACTCTTCTAGTTCAAACTCAAGGATATAGAGAGCTACAAAGGGTATCTCTTATACTCTTAAAATGAAAAGAAAAGCTAGACAAATTGCAAATTCAAGACTTTTTTTTGAACTTGTAAGAGAATCTGTCAGAGGGTAACCACATGCTCCAAAATCTAAAGAGAAAGGCCACTTAAGGGAGAGACAGAATATGAGCACTGACTTACCTGGTATAGACAAAGTGGACACAGGTAAGAGTTCCACTGGAGGATTAGAGAATTGGTTGAGGCTAGTGTGCACTGGTGAGAGAGTGTGAACCCCCTAGGGGCCACATGAATTGGGTGGATCTACAATCTTTTCAGACGTTTTCTCGACAAACCCTACTGAGAACTTGCAGATAAGGTTGGAGAGAGTCCTAAGACAGAATCCTAATGTGGAGAGGGAAGCAGGAACCACTGAAAGATGACCACAGGATTCCATCTGGACACCTCTCACCAAATTTTTTTATGAAATAAAAGCTTTAATCTATAGAGTGAGGGCAACAACCATAGTTATTAATAGCACACTAGTGAAAACCCATTGGAGCTGTGAAAAAAGAACTGAGGGTAATGATGACACCTCAGTAACAATGAACACATCTAATACTAATGCTCAGATATTGATTTCTAAATATCATTCTTCAATAAAAGAAATCAATGTTCTTTACAAAAGTGGTTCATTCCAGGGCTGAGGCAGGAAAAATACCGGATGATTCTGGAGAATTTTGAGACATCAAAAAAACAAAAAAGTGGAAAAAAAAGGGCTGGCTTCATGTCAAAAGGGCACAAGAGTCGAAAGAGCTCCTGTTGGCCAATTCTGTAATAATCTGAGCAAGAAATAAATTATGATAGTATTGAATTTCAACCCAAAGAATGAAGTAAATATTTATGAGTCCATACTAATAAAAATAAATAACCGAATAAATATGTAAGTGGAGATAGGGTAAATTGTCCTTATAGAAGAATTCCAAATAATAAATGTTAAAGGAATGATGGAAGTAGAAAAATCACCATTAGAACATAGTCAAAATCACAGTAAAGTTTCCTGCAGTCAAGATTTACTTATGGGTGCGAAAAAATCAATGGACAAAAATTTGAGAAGAAACAATATTTGTAGGATATCAAAGGATCCTCTTCCAAATACTTATTGCAAAGGAAAAAATAGTAAATGTACAGTGGAGAAATCTGGAAAAAACACCTTAACCAAGTGACCTCCAGTAATATATGTCAATGTCATGTATCCCCAATATGATGCACTGAAGTGTGCATGCCTCCTCTGCGGTGTTTTTCCAAATAAAGCATAACCTCAATGCAATCATAATGCAATTCTTAACATTTATAACTACATAAAATGTATATCTAAGCTATTTGTAGATAAGGATGTCAAGTGTGTTTATTTTTCTTCATTTCTAGCCCTTCTAAAAAGAAGGTAACAGAGTACAAAGCCTTAAAAAGAAAAAGAATGCCAGCCATAAATGCAAAAACAATACTAGGTATTCAATATCACATGTAGCTCTGAGCTTCCTTGCTCCCAAGGCAAAAAAAGAATTACAAGGAATAAATACTGAATTTTGTGAGAGAGAAAGTTTTCCATACCAATATTTTTTGCAGCATTCTAAATGTGTGTTTCAAAAGATGGGAGAAAGGCACCTATAATTCCACTCCTAATATATAGTTTACAATTGACTGTTTATTCTTGTTTTGTTTGAAAATATATTTTATATCTGAAATCAGAATGTAAATGTAATTTTGTGTTGTTTATTCACTTATGTCATAAACATTTCCCAATTTTCTACATAGTTTTCAAAGTTATCATTTTAATGGTTGTATAACACTCTGTCATGTGAAAATGCCATAATTTACTTACATATTTCCCTATCGTTGGACATTCAGACACTACATGTTTCTTGGCACTGAATGCTAGAAGCCTTTTTTTTTTTAATGTGGGGATCCTCCAGAGGGGATATGGAGCAAAAAACCAGACAATGCCATTGACTGCACTTTTACACAATGCAGAAGAGAATTTCACCTGAACATTGCACATAATCACTTTTCATAAGATGTGGGGGTATAGTCTAAAAATGTATTAGCAAAGTGAATTTACTGACAGCTCACGGTGGCAGGACTGATTTGTAGGGGTTGTATATCTTTATACATTTTTCCAGGTTTAACATAGAGCCTTTCACGTAACTGAAGCTGAGTAAATGCATGTTGATGTAAACATTCTTCCATTCTCCTCATTTCTCCATCTCTGTACCTGCCTTCGCTTTGGAGGAAAATCTTCCTCTACACCATATTGATACTAAGCTTTTATGTCAGAGTCATGTGGTAGTAGGAAATGAAGTACTGGGAGCATCTGAAATCTTGCTTGCTGGCATATGTCTTCAGTTTGCTTGAATAAACTCTCGTAAAACTTCAAAAAAAAAGAAAAAAGAAATAAAAAGAAACAAAGTACTTATATGCAACAAAGAAAATATGAAGTGTCCTTGGTGTTAGGGAAAAAAAAAGAAAACAAAAGCAACTTTCAAAGCTACAAACCACAAAGAATAAAAATAAGGAGCAAGTAATAATCTTCAATAACTCATGCTTTCCCACTCCTCTCCTTAAAACTAAATAAAAAATCAGGAAGACTTTTAATGTTTTCAAGTTGATTGATTATGTAGATAATTAGAAATTATTTTACTGTTGAACTATGGGGAACTTTCTCAAGTATAATTTTAAAAGCTTTGTAAATAAATCAAACTTTCTAAAGGGCCGGGTGTCTGTTCATTTATATGAAACTACATTTTTTAACACATTATTTTAAACTGAGTTCAGCAAGTTCTTAATCTTCACTGACATGTTTTCCTTTTAAATATCTTATTTTTTCAATTATGTTCTTCATGATTAGAGTGATGATTTAAGAAATATTGAACAATTTTTCATTTTTGTAAATATTTTCACTTTTAGGTTTTCTAGTCATGAAATTATATTTTTCTTCTTTGAAAGTTTTGTTTTTCTAAGTCCTAGAATTCACCTGTGACTTAACTAAAAATTTACATTTTTTTACTATAGTAAATTCCAGAATTACAGGGAACACCCAAGACAGTATTTAATGCAGTATGTCTGGCATAAAACTAGTGAACTCTTTCTACTTGCCCTTTTTTGAGTATGACTCATCTACTGTGAAAAATTATCAGCTATTATCTCTTCAAATATTGCTTCTTTATTATTATTTCTCTTTGTTCAAACTGGAGCTCTGATCAAATAAGTATAGGCCATTCTCATCTGTTTTTTTATGTCTTTTAAATCTTAACTCCTCTTTAATATTTCCCATCTCTTTGTAGATAATTTTATAATATATATCTTCTGGTTCACCAAGTCTTTTCTTAGCTGTGTCTAATGTACTAATCTGTCTACATGATTTAATTTAATTATTATAGTTTATTCTTTATTCATATGTTATTTATAATTTGTTTCATCTTGTCCTGTTATTTGCCTAAACTGACAAATTTATCTAAAAAGTCTGTGGGTCTAGATTGAGATATGTTACTATTCACTACCTGCTATTAATAACATGGCTTCCTAAGTAAGCATATAAAATCAAAAACATTTTAAGGAAATGACAACAAATAATTTTTTTTTGAATTGTCCCATGCAATATTTGGTATATACTTATACAAAAAAAGGCCCTCGTTGTTTATTTGAAATTCAAGTAAACCTAAATATCTTTTAGTTTTATTTGTTAAATCTGGCAACCCTAGGAAATGTTTAGGCACTGTGCTGAGTGAGCAATGTGACATCCCTTATTCATTAGCAATAAAATGAAAGACACACTTTGCCAGTTTGCAGTAATCACGTGTTATAGAACCTGATATTTTATCAGTAGTATGTCTAAATTCTTCAGGAATCTCCTGATTGTGAGCATGGAAATATTTGTCCAGGCCCCTGATCATATATGTATCATTAATCACTGGAAACCCGGATATATTCTCACACTTCTAAAAAGCTCACTTACCAGCTATATGACCTGCTCCTAACAGTTTTGCAAGGCAATATTCAAATTAATACTTTAGAAATGTGACAAATTATTACCCATCATAGACCTTTCCAGTGGGTTGCAAACTGTCACAGTCATAAATGTGAAAAAGGTATGATCATTATAGTAATGATTTTTCACTGTCTTTTGTTGAGTCCTAAAGTTCCTCTGAGGTATTTCTAAGGCCACTGTGAGGGTGACATTCTCAGTCCCTGATCAAAACTAGATTGCTCAGTTTTTGTCTGGTATATGTATTTGGACATTTCATTTGAGTAAAGTATTGTGTTGTTAAGAAATAATTTGAAAACCAGTAATTTGTAATCACATAGGCTTTGGTGTGAGAAAAACTTGTGTCTTACCCTGGTTTGGGCAATTATCTTCTAGGTAAACTTAAACTGGTTACTTAACCTCTCCCAAATCTTTTCTTCGAATAAGAAAAAGATAATAAAACTTTCCTCATAGCTTGATATCTATTGTCTTAACAAAATTTTAAGCCCACAAAACAGTATTGTTAACTGTAAACACAATGCTGTAGAGCAAGTTTCTAGAGCATATTCATTCTGCATATCTAAGACATTATGCCCACTGGACAGCAATTCATCATTGGCCCCTCCCCTAAGCATCTGAGAACCACCATTTGATTATGTTTCTATGAGTTTGATTACTTTAGATACCTCATATAACTGGAATCATGCAGTATTTGTCTTCTATAACTGCCTAATTTTACACATATTGTCCTCCAAGTTCATCCATGTTGTTCCAAATGGCAGCATTTCATTCTATTTTAAGGCTGAATAATATTCTATTATATATAGTTACCTCAGCGACATATATAATATTCAATTTTATATAGATGCCACTTTTATTTAGTTATCCATTCATCTATTGAACATTTAGGTTGTTTCCATATCTTGGCTATTGTGAATAGTGTTGCAATGAACATGGGCATGAAGATATCTCCTGAGATTCTGCTTTCAATTCCTTTGGATATACACCCAGAAGTGGAATTATGGGATCATATGCTAAGAAAAACATGAGATAATGTAAAATGTTTAGTATAGCTGCTGGTATATAGTAAATAAACAATAAATATTAGCTATTATAATTATTATTTGATGTTAAAACTAACCTTTGATTAATAATTAGTCAAATTACATTGACTAATTATAGTCTCTCTTTTGAGCCAGTATTGAATATGCTTTTTCTCATGGAAACAACATGATGAGGTTATTGCTTTTTCCTTCTATGGGCAAGAAAACAGATACAGGCAGGTTGATGGGCAGCAATATTCATCTAGTTGTAAGTGACAGACTGGAGTTTATGTTCAAGTTCAAGTATACTATTCTTTCTACTAAACCCAAACTATTTCCTCCAGAGTTAACAAAGAACATATTAATCATGATTTATAACATCACTTAAAATTTTAGATCTATGGATTTTATAGTTTTGCAGAAAAGTTGCATTATTAAATAATTACCCAATGTCTTCTTTCTAAGAATCAATATTAATGTGATTAATATAAGTGACCAGAAGCTTTTTTGAGGGCCTTTGTTACAGGTGCTTTCTGATTACTTAGTTCCCGGACTCTAGAAAATTGTGGTTTGCTGTGTTAATCCATGTAGCCTTGGGGAGTGAAGAAAAGCCCCATGTCATCTCGCCCTCTGAATAGTCTTGCTTTCCTATAATTTCCTATAATTGCTTTCCTATAATTATTTCTGTAGACTAATGACATCAAAGAGCATTCTGCTGCAGATAAAGTGAACTGCTTCCAATAAATATACAATTAGAGCAAATCATAACCAATAGGGCTTCTCTTTGATGCTGCTGAAATACACAAATGCCTTATTTTTTTTTCGTGTTAAAATATTATATAATTAGCACACCAGGTTATCCCAGTCATAGGAAATGGCAACATAGAAACATTTCACTAGAGATTTTTTTTTAATCTTCTTATTGAACTGGCACCAATTAGAAATAGTCTTTCTTCACTTGATTTTCCATGTTTCCATTTTAATAAACCCCGATAACATATCAACGGAATGTTTGTCTCTAGCTCCTACAATATCGTTGCTGTTTATGAAACATCATTTTATGCCTGGCTGTTTACACAGGTTATTTTACTTAATCTTTCTTACAACACAACAAGGTAGGTTTTATTTCATCCCAAATATGAGGAAACTGAAGCCAAGGGAATTAGAACTGTTCACCAAAGTTTTACTATCTGTAAATGAAGAAGCCAGAATTGATTCCCAGGTTTTGTTAACTCTAAAGGTGAAGCTTCTTCCCAATGTAAATGCAAATAAACCCAAATCTCAAACAATTTCACCAATGATGTCCATGATTATAGGTATGTAGGAAAGCATCACTTCAGGTGCAGTGGAAATCAGTGTGATAAATATGCTAACAGCTAACAGTTATTGAGAGTTTATTATGTGCTAGACATAGTGTAGTGCTTTGTAGATATTAACCAACTTAATATGCACAAAAGCCCTTTAGGTAAATATGTTTTTATACCCAAATTACAGAGGAGGAAACTAAGGTGTAGATAACTGTCACTTTCATAATAGTCCAATAAGTGGGGGAGCCTGGGATTTGGCCTGATTCTGTGTGACTAAAGGCTTCCTCTTCACCTAAAGCTGATGCAATGGTTTGGGTTCTAGTCATTTCCTTCCTTATTTAATTTCTTAGCAGGTTCTGAATCTGTGCCATATTTTGGATTCCAGCAGATATTATGTGTTGATTTCATCTAGGAGGATTGAAGTCTGAATTCTCATCCAGTCTTTTCTTGTATCTTTTGGGGGGTAGTGTCTTCTATATTAATTCTCTGTTAATTCAGGTGATTTGCTGCATGGGTTTGTAAATATTGCTTAGTTTTAGTTTAGAAAACACTTTTTTTTCCTATTATTTAAAACAAATAATCTTGATTCTCTTTTTAGAAATGTATGTTGTTTGCCAGGTACTTTTTATTTTACTATGTTATTTGCAGATATTTATAGATAAACTTCTCTGTGGAAAAGCCTCTTTTACATTTTAGATTTATTTAATTTTTCAAAACATTAACATTTATTAAATCTGATATTAGTCTGATTTTCGTATTGGGGTATAACAGACTTATAATATTATATTAGTTTGTATTATGTTGTATATTAGATATACAACATAATGATCTAATATTTGTATAATTGTGAAATGATCTCCACAATAAGTCTATTTAACATCCTCACCATGAATAGTTTTTTTTTCTCTTGTGACGAGAACTTTAAAGATATACTCTCTTACAACTTTCACTATTCTGTACATTATATTCCCATGGCTGATTTATATTTTAAAACTAGGTTTTTATTATAATTAAAAAAAACAGATTATTAAATCCCCATCTTCTCACAAGCCTATTTTTAACTACTTTTAAAATCTTACCTTTTATTCTTTTTTGTTTTGGCCATTTAAAAAATTTAAATATGTTTTATTTCTTAATGCAGGATTTTTTAAATTTAGCTTTTAACAACACAATCTACACCTGCTGTTCCCACTGTACTTGTGTCTGTCCTCATCTGGGGATCTATATGACATTAAAAGAGAACAAACAACCCGTAATAGCACTTTTGTTGCTAAGCCGGTCACTCTCTCCACTATCCCTCCTCCTGTAACTTAAGTTCCATTTAGAACAAATGTGGCACTTGGGAGGAGGCATGTGTATCCTAAAGCAATGAATAACTCCCACACAGTAGGTGGAGGTCTCTGTACCTGTGTTGCTAAGGAGTGATCAGGATACCTGGTTTCAGGGTCAGAGTAAAGATCATGTCCATAAAGCATGGAGAGGCCCTGGAGGCTTTCTCTGCTCAGGCTGGCCATTATAATGTATCCTCTCTTGAGGGTGACTTTGAGATTGCTAACTATTGAGTCACTATTGAGACCCAAAGGAGATGTGGCTCATAATCATACGCACACAGCAAGTTTGGGTGGACTCTTTTGAAAACTTTCCCCCAAATGATCTTGTTCAGGATTCTATTCATGTTCCTGAAATTCATTGTCCTTTGAATCTATTTCCAATGATCAAGGGATATTGTAAAGTCAAGGTTCTTATTTCAATAAAAATATCACAAAAATAATAATAACTCTTACTTATATGGTATCTCCATAGGTTGTGCAGGCACTATCCTAAGTAATTTATGCATATTGATTCATTTAATCCTCAACATGACAAATGACTGATGGTAAATAGAGGTACAGAGAAGGTAGAGGCTGCCTAAGGCACACAGTAAATAAAGGGAGATTTTGGAATTTGAAACAAGGTAAGTTTCCTCTGGACTCTGTCCTCTACCATTTCATCATATAACATTACATATTTCTCTATTAACATTAATTGAATGCATAAAATCAATTTACAATGTTTCCAGATTATAAAATGATAAACCTAATAGGGTTTAGTTTATTATTATAGCATGAATAATTCACTCACCTATTTAGCAAATATTTATTAAGCTCCTGCTGTGTGCTTGATACTGTGTGAGGCATAATGGTTTAAAATAAACAGTATCCCTGTCTATTCAGACTGTCTAGAAGCACAGACTTTTAAACAACATGAGCCTGGAATAGCTTTTTGAACCATAAATTAGGAAGGCTCTACAAGAAGATAGGACATATCAAAATGACATATTTTGGCTCTTACTGGCTAAGTCATGAACTGTTTGAGTCTCAAAATAAATAATAAATAATTGAACATAAAAAAATTATGGGTATATAGTAATATAAATAAATGATTAACTCATAAATTTGATGAGAAAGGATGTTTACATAGTTTCAAAATACTACTTTTACATAGTCTTTTCTCCACAAAATACATATTAATAACAGGAAAAAGTTAAGGTCGCAGTAGAAAAGTCTGTCAGATATCATCTTAGTGATCAAAGTTAACACCATCAATGAGACAAATAAAAATCATATACTACCTAAAAGTATGCTGAGAAAAAATACAACATAGCTTCTATGATATTCTTGCCAAATACTACTAGCCAGAATCTAATCATGGTAAACGCTAGACAAACTGAAATTAATAGGCATTTTACAAAATAACTGTCCTTTAATCTTCAAATGTGTCAATGTCATATAAGTTGAGGAAAAGCTGAGGAATTTTTCCAGAGTGAAGGAGATTAAAGAGACATAATACTAAATGTAATGTGTGATTCTGAACTGGATCATTTTGCTATAAAGGACATTATTGGGATATCTGAAATCCTTAAAGGTTTGAGGAGTAGGTGGTCATTATGTATAAATGTTAATTTCCTGATTTTGTTGGTTGTACTGCTGTATGTTGGAGAATGTCTTGTTTGTAGGAAATATACACTAAAGTATTAATGAGTGATTAGGTGTAAATCCAAACTATATAGTTCAGGGGAGAAAATGTACTTTGTACTGTCTTTGCAACTTTTTTCTGAATTTGAGGTTGTTTAAAAATTACACCCACATCACACACAGCCTTTCACACTAATACAGCAACCCTGTCAACATGTGAATTGCTATTCAGAGTTTCACCATAACTTCATATGTAATATATTAATTAATTCTTATAAAATACAGTGAAGTATGAGGATAGGTATTATCACTTACATATTACAAATGAGAAGCCATTGTACAGAGGAGTTAAATGTCAAAGATCATGCAGGTAGTAAGTGGCCAAACATGGACTGAGTGAAAAGGGAGAAGAAGAGACAAAGTCCTGGGGCACAGGGTGACCTCTGGGGAAAACAGTTGCAAATGAGAGAGTTACAGTGAGGGTGGGGTGAGGATTACTTGATGGAGTCAACAACAAAGAAAGATGAATATACTTCAGAGAGGAAGATGGAAATGAGAGTAATCATCAGATCAGAGAAGTTGAATAACTTGTTGAAGATCACATAGCTAGAAAGGGAGTGAGCTGAAGCTCAAAGGGTTTTATTTGACTCACATTTCACAACATTCAACATGTCTGTTAGAGAGGCCTTGGTGATTCTGAAAAAGCAGGTTTAGTAGAAAGATGTCAGAAGCCCAATGACAGAGGGTTAACTGAGAGTGTGAATGGTGGGAGGACGAAGAACATTTCTTTTGTCTTGGTGTGTGGAAGAGAGAAGCAAGACGAGATCCTGGAGGGGTGGCAGCGTTGATAGATCTTTTTCTTAGTATGGTAGAATCCTGAGTAGATCTGCACACAGAAAGCAAAGGCTAGTGGGAAAAAAATCCTGAAGATACGACAGAGCAGCAGGTGGGGGTGACATCAAAAGGGGCTCTGAATGCTTTTCTGGTGAGCATGAGCTTTAAGGCTGTGAGTGATTGGCAGCCACCTGAAACCTATAGAGGCCATATTTAGGTAAGGAGTGGCATGCTTCAGACCTTGGGTTATAAAGTCAGACTGCCTGGATTACTACTCTGGTTCTGCCATATTTACATGTGATTTTGGGCAAGTAACTTAATCTCTTTGTCTTGATTTATTTATTTTACATGGGGCATCATAAAAACACCATGGATTGCATGAATTAACATATGCAAGAATCCTGGAAAGTGCCTGTCACATGGTAACACTCAATAAATGTTAGCTATTATTATTTTTGTTGGGCCAATGGAGGTCTGACAACTGTTTTCAATAGTTGAAGTGAGAGATAATGAGCACTGGAACCAAGGTTATGGTAGAAGAATTCCAAGGAGGTGCTAAATTAGAGACAAATGAGGAGCTAAACATGGGGAGACTTGGTAACTGATTGAAGGCCTAGGGTAATGAAGAGGGCTTGCAGAATGGATGACATCGACACTCATTAAAAGAGGAAACGGTGACCTGAAGGTAGCAAATTCAGTTTGGGATGCAGTAAGATTGAGGTTCCCATGTATACTCAGGCAGAGATACCCCATGAACAGCTGGGTATATGAGCTCAAATTGCTGGAGGAAAGTGATCAGCTATAGCCTATAGCTAAACCATGAAACTAAATGAGGGAGTCAAGTAGAAATTAATGCTAAAGATTTGAGACAGATTTGGCATAGGTTCTGTAAACAATAAAAAATTCAGGAAAAAATTTGAGAAGGCCAAGTAGGGGGCAGTTGTGGGTTAGGATGGGGTAGAACTCAAAGGGAAGACAGGGTGTTCCAATTTGAATGGTGAAGTGGCCTGATAGTAAAGGGGAATGTGTTCATTACAGGGTGGGCATTTTAGGAAGGTTAGATACAGCTTCCATCAGGTAGTCCCACACACTCAGCCTTTGTAATTGATTATGTCTACACAGGACAGCCACAGTGTTTTCTATTGAAACAATTTTCCCAGAGCTAAACAAAGAATCAGACGGGGTAGAATTGTTATTGCAATGAGCATTGTTTATGTCTGATCCCATCTTTGGTTGATTGTTATGCTTCAAAAGTCCTGGCGAGGCATCTCTGTGTGACACTGTGTCTCCTTAGCAGATGGGAATTCATGTAGTTATTCAATGATTTGGTACTTGCATCAGTTTTAATGATCAAGACAGAATTTTCTGGGCAGTGTCTAGGCATGAGGTTATAAGAATAAAATGCCATGACATCTCCAGCCCAGAAATGAATTAGTGCTGAAAATTTAATTGCTTATGAAAGTTAAAAGTTTGTTAAATTTTATTCTGGATTTGTGTTTATCTGAGAATTTATGAAAATAAAGCTGTTCAGTATCAATTCAACTCTCTAGTAGAAGAACCTATACAACTCCATTTAATAACCCACACTGACTTCTATCTCTGAACTGATGAATCAGGTGCAAAAAAGTGGAATGTAGACCTTCGTGTTTGCTTCACTTCACATTGCTTTTGCAAAAGACAGCACAATTTTGGAGTTGTTCTAAATGCAGTGAGATAAGTTCTGGAGATCTAAAGTACAGTGTAGTGACTATAATTATTAAACCTGTATTATATACTTGAAATTTGCTAGAAGAGTAGATTTTAAGTATTCTCATCACATCTACACAAGTGGTAACTATGTGAGGTGATGGAGTGTTAATTAACTTGATTGTGGTAATCATTTCACAATGTATACATATATCAAGATATCATATTGTATACCTTAAATATATATAATTTTTATTTGTTAAGTACACTTCAGTAAAGCTGGAAAAATAAAGGAAAGGAGAAATATAAAATTAAAGAAAATATATCAAGAACTTCAGTATATACAATATTTTAAAGTTTCAAATATATAGACAATAATGTAAATTCAACATGAGTCAGAATTGTATGGCCATGTTTACACATTCAAGGTGAAAATGAGAATTCAAGGAAATTCCCAGATAATTCCAGAAAAAATATTTTATTCAATTACATTAATTTTTGGTTAAAGTTTATTTCTCCATAGGGTTTTAATTTTTTTATTTTGCTTTTAGTACATAATATATTATTTATAAAATTATAATTATGTGTGGCATATATTTGTTTTCTATTATTCTGTAATAGAAACTTCAAAACTTAGGATCTGACATAACCATTTATTTTGCTCATGACTTTGTGGGTCAGGAACCATTTGCTGGATGGTTTATTTCTGCTACATGCAGTGTCCACTGTTGGCTGGAGCTGAAGATCCACTTCAAAGGTGACATCTTCACTCATGTCTGGTCCCTTGGTGTTCCTTAGCACCTCTCCCTCTCACTCCCCAGCGCCTCCCTCTCTCTCTCTCCTTTCCTCTTTTTTTTTCTCTCTCTCTGTCTCTCTCTCTGTCTTTCTCTGCCTCTGTCTGTCTCTGTCTCTGTCTCTCTTTCATCACGAGGTGGCTCATTCTTTGGGGCCTTTCTGAATGGCTTCATCTTTTCTCAGCATCATGGTATCAGGAAGTCTTTGTTTCAAGAGGTGGAAGGCAAATAATTTCAAGCTATTTGAGTGTTGAGCCTACACCTAGGACAGCATCAGTTTTTCTGTATTCTATTGATCAAAGCAGACACAGGGCCTACTAGATCCAAGAGGGTAGAAAAATAAATTCCACCTCTTGATGGAGACATGGCAAGAAAAGAGTGTGTGAGGGTGATATTATTGCCTTCATCTTTAAAATATACAAGAGGCCACATAGCAGAACCAGGGAGATACTACAAAAATTCCAGTAATTCCCGAAGTGTGATCTGTAGACCACTTGCATTAGAACCCCCTGGAGAGGATTACTTTTTGATATGTAGAATGCTGAACCTCTTTCCAGACTTTCTGGGTCAGAATCAGAATCTCCGTGAGTAGGACTCTGTAACTTTAACAAGACCTCCAAGTCATTTTTTGTGTGTTATGCTAGTGAAGAGTATTTCTGAGCATGGCTCTGGAGACAGAAAGAACTGAATTGAGATCTGACTGCCACCAGCTAGCTGTGTGACCTTGGGAGTGACTTCATTCTCTCAGCAATAGTTTCTTATCTGTAAGTTGTGCCTAGGAATAGTACCTGCTTCATTGTGTTGTTTCTTAGAATAAAATACATACCACTTGTGAAGTCTATAGCATACGGTCTGAAACATTGTCAGTGCACTAATAATAATGGTTTCATTAGTGGGTTTCATTCCCAAAAGAGATGATGACTCTTGAGTATGTAGTAAGGCTTTATCCATGTGAATGGCCTGGACCTAAATTTGGGCCACAATTAAATTCATCAGTGTGCTAATCTGCCAATGATGAGTGTACGTTTTCTCATTAGAAGCCATCAGCTGGGCAAGCATAGACCTTCCTATATGTTTATAGAATTGAATTGATTCATGTATAATAAATGACTAACTGACTGAGTAGCAAGCAGCACACTAGCTGACCATAATTTTGACATTGTTTAAAAAATGATTCAGTGAAATGGAGGATACAGTTTGGGAAGTTAGACACTCTTGGCATTCCATGATTAGGTGGATTTCAAATAGGTGTTGACATGGCCTTTTTTTTTTTTTTAACTCATTGCTTGCTATTACATGGCAGGGGGAACGAGAACTTTGTTCAGAAAAAGTGGAGGGCTGATATGGCACCTGGAGAAAAAAGAAAACAAAAAAACCTAAAGGCTCAATATTATGCATTTATTAACATGTTTTGTTATAATAGAATTATAATAAAAAACATGAAACATGGACAGTCATGAGCAAATTCTGAGAAGCCTAAGTTGTTCTTAAAAAATTGCAGTCTTAGAATGTCAACAAAAGCTTCAGAAAAGGCTCTTAAAATATTTGATTCTGCTCTAGATGTCAGCTGCAATGGATATAAGCCTGCAGCATCTGAAAAATGGGCACCATCTGTTTATGACAATGAAAGAAGAGAAGACTGTTCAGAAGAAGCTGAAAAGCACCCAGGTTTTCTTTCTTGTCCCTGAAGAGCTCCTAAAGTGAGGCTCTTCTTTAAAAGTCAACGTACTTCAAATCCTGTACTTAAATGTGTTTTGTGCAGCTCAGAATAAAATGAGAAACAGGTCCTGGGGGAGGCCCATTTAGAATGATAGACTGAATTTTTACACACTCTGTGAATTTTCTGTGTTTTGTTTGTTCTTTTAGAGAAAGAAAGAGAGAGAGAGAAAAAAAAAAATGCCAAACCTCTTATTTATGCAGTGCATGTTCTTCCAATGCACCCAGGGCTTTATGGCTGACATCGATTTATATTTACCTACCTAATAGAGTACCAAAGCATTCCTAATTACCTGATTTCTATTTATTTATGTTCCCTTATTTGTTTTCTCCTTCTCCTCTTCCTTTTTCTGATTTTCTAAAATCTTTCCTTATATTTATTTATCTTCCGTATTTACTTCATTATGACCTCTACTCATCTAATTTATTCAATGTTTACCCTTGGTAATGATGATAATTCACCAACAACCACAACAACAACAACAGAATCAGTTAATATTTGTTGAGCAATTGCTGGAAATTAGATGCTACTCCTCACTTTTTTCCTTTCCTTATCTGTGCTTCTTCCTCAGTACGGACATTTTTGTCTTATATTTTAAATGTGGACTTAAATTTGTCTTTTTTCTATGACACATCATACCCACATCAGAGCCAAGAACACAAATCATGGGCATACTCTATCATCTTTTCCAATATTCAAAATGTAGGAGGAAGAAACCATCTTAAGTTAAAGAACAAATATGCTCATCATGTACACACTTAAGCTCAGGAATAATTTCAGAATCTATTAATGCATTATTTTATCTCATTGTTAATATCTTGTGACCAAGAAAAGAAGAAAAATTTCCTTTGGTTTCCTTCCTGCATAACCAGGGCTTCAGAAGTGTTGTAGGGTAGAGAGGCTTCAGTGAACACTTGAGCAAAGAGCTCTTTGATTGCTTGTCCGCCAGCTCCTGATCCCCTGGTGTCAGAAATTTGTGGGAAGAGAAGATGGACAGGTAGATGCCCTTCCTTTGTGTCTCATGCATAAGCGTGGTTGCATTTATGTGTAAAAAATCAGGCATAACATCTTAGTTTTATATTGAAGTGCAAACTGCAGAAGTTGGAAGAACTTCATTTTTCTTTGAGAGTCCATCTTGATATTTCTTTCATGCCTGATGTTTTTATGAAATCATTGTAAAACTCAACATTCAAAGCATATCCTCAGGAAATACATTTAGATCTCTTCTTTGCAAGTATGAGTTATAGGACCAACAAGAGGTTTTTGTTATATCAAATCTTTAAAGACTGAAACAGGAGAAAATATTTTCAACAATTTTTGAAAATGGTAAAACTAAGCTCATTTAAGGACTTATATTTTCTGTGCTTTGCCTGAGTACAACCCATTTCTCCCTGAAACTTTTATCATAGCTGTCAGGATTAGGACATAAGCATGACACAAGCAATTTGTATTCTAGGCAGACACATAAATTCATCTGTAAAGAGTAAGAAAATGGAAGGAAGCTGCAGGAAGGTGGTTTGAATAAAATGAACAAGAAACTGTGTGGGATACCTCATAACATAGCCTTGCTCAAGACCAACCACTGCCATAATTGATCCCTTTGGAGGCTGAAAGCTGCCTTGACTTCACAGGGAAAAGGAGGAAGGGAGACGTAAATTAACATGAATTATGTCCGCTGTTTTCCACCTTTTACCTTCACTCTCACCAATGAAGTCATTAGCGTTATTCAAGGTTTACAGTGAAGTGACATTGCTACTATGCTGTTTGAGGCAGGATTTGAACCTGCATCTGCCTCTTGCTGCTTTACTGAGAAAACTTATGTGCTTAGAATTTCTTCCTTAAATCCTTGGAGTTATTAATAACATACAGGCAGATAATTTTGCAAGTCCAGTTTGAGCCTAAAGTCATTTTCATCTATCTTTTTATGTATGTGTATGACCCAGTGTGCCAAGCTACTCATTATTACATAAACATTTAAACTACACTATATCTTGTCTAATTTTGCTAACCCACATAAACTTTAACTTTCAAACTTTTCCCCTGTATCTCTAGACCTAATGATTTATTCTCTGACAGAACTTACATATGTTTTAAAGGCATTATTGTGGGGAGTACTTTAAATTTAGTTATTGTTTTAGTATTTTATTTGTTTCATCGTCAATTACCATTTAGAGGAAACTTGGCTGCTGCATCAAGCCCTCTGCTCTCATATCAGCACAGTTTCTACTCTTAAAGAGGACTCATCTTCATTTTGGTACACGCTGAGCCATGATGTCACAGCTGAAATAAAGAAGTGCTATTCCCTAGAATCTGTGCCAGCCCCTCTCTATATCATGTGGTTACTCTATAATGATGCCCTGTCACTTAGAATGGGATTTTGCATGAGTGCATCATACAACTGAATTACCCTGTTGCAAACAGCTTATTTTTTCTAGATCCATAGTCCAAACAATAACACAAAAGTGACACATTGGTACTAAGTGCCTTAGTACCTTGACTTTCTTTTTGGGCTTTGCCACAGCTTGCATAGGATTACAGATGCTAAAAAATATAAAGTGCTAAGCCTATTTTTTTTTTGACAATTTCCATCTTACTTGTGCTGAAAGGGGCTTACCAAAAAACTAGCACTGGCAATTACTTTTCCTCTCTTCTCCATGTCAATGGAAGGAATCAAGGGCCTCAGAGTTACTCTTTAAGGCTGAGAAAACCTGGGCAGTTAAACCTACTTACAACCCCTATGAATGTTGGACTCTTTGCAGGGCCTGAGTCTGGAGCTGTGGATAAGTTGATATTAAAAATATGATATGATCTATCAGCCTATGTTGTGATAAACTGTTATTAGTGGAGCTGAGATGCACTCCAAAAGCTGTGTTTTGGGAAAAATTCCAGCCATGCTACTCTGTTTTAGCAACTCAACATTCAGCATTTGGACTTAACTGCATACTTAACCCCCTGCTCTTTAGATCTTCCTCTTTTTAGGTGTTGATACTGTTTCTATTAGGAAGACTATTTTATCATTTTTTTTTTTCTGTCTGGAGACTTTCTTTTTTCTGCTTCATCATTTCAAACTCAGAGATGGTCAGATCTAGAATTAAGGGAATCATTTGCAATACTCTTAGTCTCTTGGCATTAGAAATGAGCTAGCTGTGGTTCGCATCTACTGCCTTCCAATAGGTGTAACAGACACACACCATAAAAAATTCTACTAAATGTCGTCAAAAGATTTATTAAAACCCATTTTCTTACATATACATAGGACGACACTCCCTAGATTCAAGCAATCAATGTGTTCCTTTTTGAAAACCCTTTATAATATGATCTCTAGTCTGCATTCATACCTCTTCTTCCACAACTTCCCAATACCTTAATTCATTATTTGCCTGATCACTGACATAGCTCTCTATATACCTCACCCCTCTTCCAATACTAGTCCATCTTCTCTTTTTGGTCAGGTAACTTTCTAAGAAACTAATATGATCACATTAGTCTCCTGCCTGAAATGCTCATGAAGATCCCCTTTGCTTCCAGGCTATATCATGAATGTCATAGCTTGACCCTCATCATCTGACCACAAGCTGCCTTTCTCTGATCGTTTTATTTCTATTTTTATGCCATTATATTTTGGTGGCTCTCAGAAATGCATACAATCTAATAAGCTAAAAATGGGAGTAGAAAGGAATCACATTTAAGGGATTGATGGTATTTTATTTTTCTTCTTTGCTTTGCCAAGTCAATGAACTGCCCTGTCAAAGTGGTATGAAAATTATTGCTATATTGATGGAGGCAGCCAAAAAACATTTTTATGTTAGTGCTCTGTTATTAAATAGATATGAGAATTTACTTGCCTGTTTTCCTTTCTCAAATCCTTTCTCTGTCTTGGAATCTGTTGATGATATAGTTTACATGCAAATCTTTAAGTTTTTTATCAGGATAATAGTAACCTGATTATGCAGACATTGCTTTTCTAGCAAATGAAAAAGATTTTAAGTTTTAAAATTTGAGAAGTTTAAAGAGATTATATAGTCTATTATTTCCCCTATCTCAGTTAGGGCAGAACCAGAAATTAGATTAAGCTAGTTGGGTCTGATATAGATGCAAGGAAAAGTAAGAGGCAATATTTGGTGGGTGGGCATAATCCATATGGAGCCGGGGATTTTAAGTAGTGGGAACAGCATGAGCAAATGCATGAAAATTGAAAAACACATTATCTGCTTAAATTATGGTGAATAAAAATGTCTGAGTAAAAATGAAATTATATGTCTGGAAATAGACAGTGATATGGGTAGAAATCGTCTTGAGGACAGAGCATAGATGATCTAAAATGCTAGATCAAGGGGTCTGAATATAATTCTGTGGTCAATAGGATGCTATTGGAAGAGTTTCTACAAATTTAGTCTGAGCTGCTCTTTGTACATGCAGGTAGAATTGTTGGCAAGGATGCTGGATAGCTGGGTCTGTCCTTAACCCAATCATTTCCATGTTAAACTGAAATATTTCAAAGCCTCTATTTATAATGCCCTCCACTCTGGAGAGAAATGGAATCCACTAGTTTGGATTTCTAAATGAACAAGCTTGGTAACTAAATGATACAATTTCAAATTCCACCGGAGATGATGTACCTGTATAACTTTGCCAGCAATCTCATCTCTGTTTTCATTCATAAAATGAACTAGTAGGAGTGATGGGTGTGGGATATGTGATCAGGTCACAGTATAACAACTGGAGAGCTTTGCACAGTCTAAGAAGCTGGTGTCACAGGCTTCCAAGGAATATTCTTAGGCAAGCAGAAAACTGAGCCCTCAGAAATGAGAATATTTTGGGGGAGGAAGTCATAGGTTGAAGGCTGAGCAGCACCCATGTTTATGACCTGGGTAGTTTTTATAATATCTACTATATCAATTGGTTAAAATAATAAAAGTAATAATTTGTTAAACTTTTGAAATTACAGAATAAGTATTAAAAAGAACATAAAAAAAACATTTTAAACCAAACCATCCAGTGATAACCTTTATTAACCTTTTGGTGTATGTACAGAAAAGTTTTTTTTCCATGTATTAAACAACATAATCATGTATATATATAGGACCTTGTAATTTGCCTTCTTAAAAATGTTTAAGAGTATTTTTCCAGGTCAAAACTTTTATTTTTCACTTAGAAATAACTGAATGACAATCTCAGGTTAGCTTACTCCCAGCATAGGTAGCTGAGGGTAAAATGGCATATAATCACCATTTTGAATATTTAGTGAAAGTTTTACCTTATTATAAAATCACAAGCTAGGGCATGCTAATTATATTGATATAAGTCATGCTACGGTAAACATAAATTCTTTCATACATTTATTTTTTCCCTTAGGATGAATTCCCAAAAGTAGAATTTATAGGTCAAAAAGTTGTAAACAATTTTAAGGATATCAATGAATGTTTCTAAATTGTCCCCAGGAGGTTTTTATAATTATATTCCCCTGCTTTCTATGTGCAGGTCAATCTTCAGATTTAGGGGATAATGTTTTAATGCATTGTTTAATTAAGTTCTGCACATGTTCCATGGCATTGGAATATCTAAACAGCAGGCTGGGCTGTCTGCTGTAGCTGGATATAGATTGCCACTCCCTTTGATATTTTAGAAATATTTAAGCAGGTACTTAATAGATGATAAATAGCATGCATCAAATCCTTTGATTAAACATAAAAAATTTATTATAAGTCTTGAAGGTATTGGAAAAATCAGCAAAGTATATGAGAATATTTAATCTGGCTATTACGCATTTATATGTAAGGGGTACTTTTCATGTGTTTATTAAAGTGGAATCAGATTGAAGAATTCTCAATAATTTAAATAAAATGTTCTCATGGAAACCACCATGTGCTACCATCTGAATTTTGTATGTTTTATTAATTCAGGAGGAAAAATAAAGACTTAAGAGCTACAGGCAAAGCTAGTCAAATTTAACCAAAGCATTTATTTATTCAAGTCATTCAAGAGATATGTATTTATGGGTGCAAAATATTATTGAATTAAGGTTTTAAAAGGACCTAAAAGGGCAAGATCCTTTTTACAAATTGGAAAGGGAATGCAAAGATAACTCACTCTTTTTAAAAGTAATTAAAAAAAATTTTTAAATTACAGTTGGCATACAATATTATTTTTTTCAGGTGTACAACATAACGATTAGATATTTCTATAACTTATAAAGTGATCACCCCAATAAATCTAGTACTTATCTGACATACATAGTTATTATAATATTATTGACTATATTCTTTATGCTGTACTTTACAATTCTCATGACAATTTTGAAACGACCAATTTGTAGTTCTTCCCATTTTTCACACTACCCACCTCCCCATTCTGGCAACCATCAGAATGTTCTCTATATATGTGAGTTTGTTTCTGTTTTGTTTATTTGTTCTTCAGATTCCACATGTAAGTGAAATCATATGGCATTTGTCTTTCTTTGCCTCATTTATTCCACTCAGCACAATACCCTCTGAGTTCATTCATGTTGTGGATGGCAAGATTTTATTCGTTTTATGGTTGAGTAATATTCCATTGTATATATGTACCACCTCTTATTTATCCACTCATCTATTGATGGACACCTAGGTTACCTCCATATCTTGGCTTTTATAAATAATGCTGCAGTGAACATAGTGATGCACATGTCTCTTCAAAATAGTGTTTGGGTTTCTTTGGACAAATTCTCAGAAGTGGGATTACTGGGTCTTTTTTGTCTCTTGTTATTGCCTTTGTTTTAAAGTCTATTTTGTCTGGTGTAAGTATTGCTACACCAATACTTTTTGTTGGTTGTTTCCATTTTCATGAATATCTTTTTCCATCTTTTTGCTTTCAGTCTGTGTGTCTTTTGATCTGAAGCGAGTCTCTTTAAGCAGCATATTTCAGGGTCTTATTTTCTTATCCATTCAACTACCCTATCTTTTGATTGGAGCATTTACTCCATTTACATTTAAATTAGTTGTTGAAAGACATATAGTTATTGCCATTTTATTATTCATATTTTTTCTTATTTTTTTTGTACTTAAAAAGTCTCTCCAACATTTTCTGTAATACTGGCTGGGTGGTGATAAATTTCTTTAGCTTTTTCTTGTCTGGGAAGATCTTTATCCTTTGATTCTAAATTATAATTTTGCTGGGTAGAGTAATCTTGGCTGTAGGTACTTGCTTTTCATTTCTTTGAATATTTCCTGCTAATCCCTTCTGACCTGCAAAGTTTCTGTTGAGAAGTCAGCTGACAATCTGATGGAAGCTCCCTTGTAGGTAACTGACTGTTTTTCTGTTGCCGCCTTTCAGAGTCTCTCTTTGTCTTTAACCTTTGGCTTTTTAATTGTGATGTGTCTTGGTGTGGGTATCCAGAATTTATCTTAAGTAGGACTCTGTGCTTCCTGGGCTGATATGTCTATTTCCTTCATTTTAGGAAAATTTTCTGTTATTATTTCTTCAAATAAGTTTTTGATTTCTTGTTCTCTTTCTTCTCCTTCTGGAACCCCTATAGTGCAAATGTTGATAAGCTTGATGCTGTCCCATAGGCCTCTTAAACTAATTTCATTTTTTTGAATTTTTTTTTTCTTGTTCTGATTGAGGGTTTTCTGCTACCTTATCTTCTAAATCATTGACTCAATTCTCTGCTTCATTGAATCTACTGTTGATACCCTCTAATGTATTCTTTATTTCAGTTATTATATTCTTCATTTCTGACTGGTTCTTTTTTATGTTTTCTCTCTTTACCAAAGTTCTCACTGAGTTTATCTACTCTTTCCCTAGGTTTATTGAACATCTTTTTAACCAATGTTTTGAACTCTGCATCTGGTAGATTGCTTGTATCCATTTTGTTTAGTCTTTTTCTGGAGCTTCGTTCTGATCTTCCTTGTAGGATATGTTTCTTTGTCTCCCCATTTTGACTGCCTTTATGCATTTATTTCTATGTATTAAGTAGGGCTACTGTGTCTCCTGGTCTCCTAAAGAATGATATTATGTAGTAGGTATCCATTGTGGCCTAGAGGTGCAGTCTCCCTGGTCACCTGAGCTGGGTGTTCCAGGTATGTCCCTTGTATGAGTTGTGCATAACCCCCACTTATTGAGCCTCAGTTACTGTTTGCATGTTAATGGAGAGGAATTGACCCTCAGGCTCATTGGTTGTGAAGACTGGTTGGTGACTACAGTGGAGGAACTGTTGTGCAAGGCCTTATTCTGTGGAACAAGATTTGCTTTAGCAGGGCTTTGGTACTTTCCTTATCTGCCCTTTGGGTATGTCATCCTCCAGTGTGGCCCCAAGTGGTTCTCTAGCTCAGACCAAAGCTAGCCACTGGGCTTGCCAACCCTGGGGCCTCCTGGAAGGTCCCCTGCTGCAGGCCAAGTTCAGCTACAGTCTGTGTCCTTTCTGGGGCCACCTGGCAATAGCCACTAAGTAATCCACAGATTGTTGCCACCCACACTGGGCTTGAAGGTGCCTTGAGAGGCCAAGCTATGAACCAAGGTCAGCTACCACTAGTGCCAGGCTCAGGGCTGCTCAGCAAGAAGTATGGAGAATGCTGAGGCCAGTTGCTTCTTGTTTGAATTTTGTGAACCTTTGAGAGATTTTAGGAAAGTTTACAACATGAGTCAAGTCAGGCTGTTTGTGTGGAAAAGCCACTGGAAGCAGCATATGTGGGTCCACAAGTTGCATAAAGGTGAGGTCTCAGGAAATCACTAGGGCAGAGCAACTAGTGTTAGCAAGGCTGGTGGAGACTCAAATATGGCAACCAACTGAGTCTCCATGCTGGGTAGCAAGAGGGCCCAACAAAGGTACAGTGGTCTCTGTCAGGACTTCTGTCTGAAAGAAAGCTGCCCCTCTGGCCTTTGCCTTGAAGCAAGGAAGGGACATAAGCCAAATAAACATAGGTATAGTATTGTGTTATCTCTGAAAGATATTAAAATGTCCTCATCTTTTCCCTCTAAATTATTTAAAATAAGAGAATGCCTAGTCTTTAACATCACATCTGTTGGGGTTCTTTTCATATTTAAAGGGTAAAACAATCTGTGGTACAAGATGACAATTAGAATGAATGCTGTAAGGACAGCTATGGAATTGTCTCTCCAATAACTCCCTCCTTTGTCCACTCTCTTCTCTGTGAGATTTCCATGTGGCTATTTCAGGGGTTGACATTTTCTGACATGACCTTGTTCTCCAGGCCAAATTATCTGATATTAAGGGGAAAATGGTTTGCAGTGGGAGAGAAGTAATCTAGTATGAAAAAGTTACAAAGAGAAGAGAGTAAGAGAATAATAGTGAGAAAGAGAAAGGGAGAAGGAATGGGAGAGTAAGGTATTCATTGCCCTAGTCCTAGCCCTAGCAGTTCTTGTGTACCAAATACATTCCACCTTCCTGTTTTTTGGTAAATCAGCTGTGACTTGATTCCCTGAACCAATCAACTTTATTTTGATGTTTAAGCTAGTTTGGCTTTGCCTTGGGTTCCAAATATTGCAACAAAATGGTTTCTCACTGTCACTATCCTTTCTGACTTCTCGTTGTCATTCACATTCAGACTCTTCAGAAACTGAGAGTTATTTGTTCATCAGATGGGCTGTGCCAAGTATTAGACCCAACAGTCTCAGCCTGAGCATCATTTCATTACAACATGAGATGGATATTGTTGAGTAGTTCAGATCTTGGTACTGACAGAGTTAAATGCCCTAATTCAAACACCATTACTTATCCAAAAGAAAAGCTACATTTTAATCTAGTCTATATTTTAAAAGCTAAAAAGCTGCATGTTATAGCAAGTGATCATATGTGAGATGTGCCCTTCTCGTTTCTGCCAGTTCTCCCACTTACTTATTACTCTTTTCCATTTGTGGCAATAGCACAGAGCAATTTTTCTCTTTATAAGGTAATTATTGCTTCCATAATTTAGATGGCAAATTGTATTTCACATTAAATTTAAAATAAGTCTGTTGAAGATGTTGTGATTTGGGGGGAGGGTGGGTTGGAATCCTTTAACAGACTAACATTAACTATATATTTTTTACATTTCTAAGTCATAGGAGTTCCATCTCTGTTTTGCTCAAATAATCATTATGCAGGGAAGAGTCATAAATGCAGCTAGAGATTCATTTCATATGTGTCTATTTTTTGGCTAATTATCTGAATAACAGGCTCCCTGATTCTTTATCTTGACCTGTGTTATGAATAAATCAGGCACCACAGTCAAAATTCTTATTTGTTGAAATGCAGGATGGGATCTAAAGTGAGGTGTGTAAGGCAGTTAGGGTGCAAAGTGTAAGGATGGTGCAAGGCATCTTTCTTACCTCACTCTTATCTTGGGCCTGTTGAAATGTTGCAAGTTAATTTAGGAGTTCACATGTATCAGATTAGAAAAGTGAATAGCATAGTATATATGTCAACTGTGGGATTAAGAAAAAGCCAGAAAAAAACCCCAACAACAACTGATTCTCTAGAATAGCTGCCAGGTTTCTCTTCTTTCCTTTTTTTCCTTAATTAGAAAAACATCACCCACAACTTTCAGCACAGGTCTGGCCCAGGAAGCATTATACAACATTACAAAGTATACCTAGGACTTAAGCTCATGTCCTTGAATGAGTTGCTTTTGACTGTGGAAAATCAATATAGCTGGATTGTCTTCAACATCCTTTTCAGCCAGGGGATTCTGGGTCTAGGATAGTTCCTCTCTGGTGATTATTCAGTAGGTACTTGATTAGTTGTTGGGGCAGAGTAGAAGGCCTACCTTGGGCAACTATGATGTGAGTAAGGTTTCTTTTCAGTTAATTTATCCTCTTTATTTTGTCCCCCTTCTTCTTGCTGATGGTTCCTTTTTCCCAGTGCTTTCAAGTGCCAGTTGCCCTCATGGCCTCTCTTGTTTCCTTACTCTTAGGATGGAATCTGAATCCTTATATATACTATACCAGTTTGGAAATGACTAATGATGATTTTAGATAATATTCCTCTACAGGGAGTGTGTAACTGGAAAGAATAAGACTTGAGCTATTAATAAATGGGTAGAGAGGTGAGCAGATTAGATATGAATTTAGGAGTAGTGAGTCAGGACAGGTAAGTTCAAAGTTCAGCTCAAAATGTTGATAACCTTTGATCTAAGGACAAGGTAAGATCACCTATTTCAAGGTTTGGAAAAAGGAGCTGATAGTGAGATAGTGAGATAGGCAATGCTTAACTCAAATCTCCATAAGAACTTGTAGCAATTTATTGGGATATAGCCACTAAGATTATCCCTAATTATCTTCTATTTTGGCAATATACTATTTTTAGCTCTGTTTTATGCATTTAAAACTTTTTCCTCCAACTAATATTGTAAGCAAATTGAGGTCATGTATCTCTCATTTCAGCTGGCACATTGCTAGGAAGGTAGCAGGTGGTCAATATTTGTTCACTTTAATTAAATTTTATAACTTGCAGGATCTATTTGTCTCAAATACATATGTGAACTCTATGTCATATACAATTAATGTTGTTCCTGCTAATAAAGATTATAATATAATTATTTCAATATGATATACCATTATTATAATATTATATTATTATGATATTATTATAATATAATATCAATATTATTTTAACACATTTTTCTTTGAAGGAAGTTATATTTAAATCTCTCTCCTTTTTATCCCAGTAATTGTATTAAAAGAACTCTTTCAGCTCTTAAATCCTATGTGGTTTAATTAAATAATCAAGAGACTTTGTTCTCCATCCTGAGACAATCCAATATATTGTTTCCAGCCCATTTTACCTGCATTAACTGAAACAGAAATTTTTAATTTTTTAAAAATATCAATCTAAGTTCTTTAGAAGCTGTTTCAGCCACACTCAGACATCACCTACAATTGACAGTTCAGTCATCAGTAGGGTGATTCTCAATAACTTCCCAAACTACATCCCCTTTCTTGCTAAAACAAACAACAAAAAAAGAACACTAACAAAAGCATCTTCTAACTTAGGGCTTTGGTTACTTTAGAAATACCACTTGCAGAAAATATAATCACATGACCAAATGTTTCCTCCAGTGAAGTGCTTGCAGCAGAATTGAGTTCTGCATGTTTGTTTTAACCATGTCGTGCATATGCCATCTGGCATAAATCACATAAAAATGAAACTGCTTTCATGGCTGAGTAGATGCCAAAATGGAATTGTATAACAGTAATAAGGCCTTTTCTGGTTCATGAATATACCTTAGGTGCTGTTTCAAGCATGAAACTATAGATGATACTAAAATAGTCACTCTTTTTCTCTTGAGAGATGAAAAATATACTAAGAAAAGGGTGAAGTAATTTACTTCTGTGAGCTTAGATCCTCACCATGGTTTTTAATGTGAAGAAAGAGAATTGCAAATTCTTTGTGATTTTTGAAATGTAATTCAAGGCTTTAATTTAACTTTGGGTTACTGCTTCTTCAAAATAGCTGAGTGGTGGTGGGGAAATAAAAAACTTCAGACTAGAGACTTGATTTTCTTTACTTCAAATGCACACACACATAGACACACATACAAAAAATTCTAAATGTCTAGAGATTTGCAGGTTTCTAGAATATATCAAATATATAGATTGATTGACAGAATTTTATTTTTTCCATTACTTTAATGTTCTGCTGACAAATTCCAAGCCATGCCCCCTTTCAATCTTCCTTAAGCTCTATATACCTTAGGAAAATGAATCTTACCCATGCCAACCTCCAGGGTGGTGTGTAGGTTTAAGGAATTTTAGAACTCTACCAATTCCAGTGGAGCATATTACGTTGGTTGAGGAGGTGCTAGGGATAAAAATAATCCTCCACGGTCAAGGTATTGGTAGAAAACTTGTGCATTTCAGCCATGTTGTTCAACCTAAAAGTGTATTATCTTCTGTCTATAATTATTTATTTTCTGACAAACTTGGGACTCCACATTTGTCATGCTTGATATTCAGCTTTACTCCAAAGTGTTTTCTTAATACAGCTTTATGCATTTCATACAAATTTATATTTCTTTCCAGGATAAATTTTAGGCCCAGTGGAATTTAATAATAAACCTTTTTCTATGTTATTAAGACCACTATGTATAGCATTTAAGCAATTTTCAAATCTTTCAAGTCATTTATCCCAAGAACTTGCTGCAATACAAGCATAAATGCAGTCAGAAACAGATATATATATATATATTTTTCTAGTCAATTTATCACCAATGTATACTCATCCCTTTGCATGCAGTTATGAAGTCAAATGGCACATTCTTATAATATACATTGGGACTTTATGTTATACAGCTATGAGAGGTGCTTGGAATCTTATGCTTGCAAACTAAGTTTTTTATTTGTTTTCTTATCTAACCCTGGGAATCTGGTTGAGTGATTTGCCCACAATGATTATCTGTGTCTTTCAGGAAGAGATAGTTCACTCTTCTGCCTGCAGGCATTTTCCGATATCAGTTGCAGAAGAAAAGATCCAGTTGTTGGTTTTCTCCAGCACTTGTCCACACAGGGTTTGAAACTATAATGTTTATTAAAAAATGTTTCTGAGCCAAATACAAATGTGCCGCAGCTTCCCCTCCCATGCAATCAAATTTCAAACTGTGTGAGGCAACAGGGCTGTAGATGTGTGAGATTAGAATTTAGTAAATATTCTGCAGGAACTGGTTTCAATCTCAGGGGTCTTTAAAGAACCATCACTTAGATTTTAGGATACCTGTTCTTTCTTCCAAAATATTCTATGCAGGAAACAGAAAGTATTCTTTTGCCCGTAGAGCCTAGGAAAGAGTGAAACATTGCATAAGCTTCTTGCATAGGCTTTTACAGTTGGGGATGAAAGCTTATAGCATTTTAGTAATTTAGTTACAAGCTTATAATTCATATATGACTTTTGGTTATTGGTCTGAATTTTATAGTACAATTAGGCTTTCAGGGTATAAAGATGACAGCAGATTGGCAGCATCTAGTCATTATCCTGTTTTGCTAAGCTTCCATCCATTTTAGAAAATTTATTCCACTCCTGTGAATAAAAATGATCCTTCTAAAAAGGAGCAGAATTGAGAACTCCAGTGAGACACATTCACATAGGTGCCATTTTGTCCCCTTTCACAATCTGTAGTGGGCCTTGTAGATGAAATACCCAGTTTGAAGTAGATCCTGTAGGGATAGTGTCTTCTCTGTGGATTTGTAGATTGTTTTGTAGATGAAATGGCTGGGTTTTCAGTTTATTTTGTAGTGATGGAATCACATCTACCCAAGAGCCAGGAAAAAGTCATTGTGGATAGAGAGAATACACATGTGACGTGCAATGTGGCACAGACTGAAAGAGATTTAGCAGTGAAAATTATTTACTTATGTGTTTTCCCCATACCATTTCCTTAACTGCTGTGCTGCATTAAAGGTAAGCCAGGAATAATCTGAGAGAATTGATAAAGAATTTATAATTCTGAAGACTACATCAGTGTCCCATTGGCTGGCATTTAAAAGTGTTAAATTCAATGTCCCCAAATGTGAGAAGTGGGGCAGCAGGGAGGGGGCAGTAGAACAGATTATGGAGGTGGAATATTGCTTGGTTTTTATCAACACAACATGCAAAAAACAAAACAAAAACAAAAACAGATAAATAGAATCACTGTCAACCATCCAGTGATCTACAGAAACTCTAATCTCTCTTTAGATGGTAACATTTGGGCATTTGGCATTAGTCATAAAAATGTCTTCTAATGAGCTGAATTTTTCATTTTTTTCCTCCAGATATTTTAGAGATGTGTAGTCCCAGGGTTAGACTAAAACCTCCCAATAGTATTATAGAATGTCCACCAACTGTTATTAAATACAGTATTATTCATTCGGTTATCAAATGTGTATTGAGGACTTACCAAGAACTATTTCAAATGTTGCAGATCCACTGGTGACTAAGTTACACTGGGCCCTTCTCTCTTGGAGTTCAAAGTCCTTTCCAAATAAAAGTAGTATGCAGAAAGAATTTCCTCTCTAAGAGGGTGCTTGATAAGCTCACCTCTCTCTTTAACACTCCATTGGCAGCAAAGAGGAACAATTAGCTTTATATGCATAAATTTACCAACCCCTAATATTAAGTGTCTATATTTAGTCCAATAAAATATGTTTACAATGTTTTCCCAATTGTGTCTAATCTGCTGTTTAATCCTTTGCTTGACTTTCTAATTTAATTTTTTAAAAATTATTTATATTTTTTCTATAAGCTTTAATTCTTTTTCAAGTATACCTCATTATTTTCAGTCTCCTCTTTGTTTAACTTTAGGTAATTTTATTTCTATAGCCATATTAAGTATATTTTAGGCTATACATTTGAGAATTCTAATATTTCCAGTTTTTCTGGGTCTGTTTCTACTTTTTTTTTTAATTATGAGCACAGGTTTCCTAAAGGAAACATAATTGGAGACTCTTTTTTGAGGACAAGTTTTTAAGTGCTTTTCTCTAAGAGGGTTTTAATTGGCTTATGAAGAGTAAATACTCATTGTAAAACAGTTTTTAAATTCTACTTCCCTCCCTCCCAAGTGAGTTATGTAAATTCTGGCTATAACCCATGTAAATTTAGGCTTGGAAATATAAATGTCCAGGGAAACATTTCTACCTCTCCCACCTTTTCACCCAAAGCCAAGATGAGATGTCAAGTATCTTCACTGTCTCCTTAACAGAGATTCCCCTCCAGCCTTTTTGTTTATCCCCTTTCACTGAAGGTGTTGCATTTTGAAGGTCTTAGCTTTATGTGAGCCTGTGTTCTAAGATATGGCACCCTTTCAGGTCTTTTCCAGGTTTCAGTACCATTATACATCAGTTCAGTACCATTATACATCAGTTTTCTAACTGTCTGAAGTAGACTTCCTGGTCATGTCATTCTATTTTATTGTCTTCATATACTTATTGATGCATATTCTTATCGAAACTGTTTAGTTATTTAGTTTATTATTTTTTCTATTTAAAAAAAATCAGCTTTCCCAATCAGGACTATGAACTGAACAAGTGTCAGAACGTCCTCTTTTATTCACTGCTGTATCCCCAGTGCCTGAGATGATGCTTAGCCCTAAGTTGGTCCTTGAAGAATTAAAGACTTTGACCTGGAAGCTCCCTCATTCTTACGTTGGATTGGCTGGCAAGGTAACCTGATTGGAGGCTAAAAGCAGACAGCCTTCTCCTTGCTTGATAAAGTGGGATGAGATTTTGGAGTGATTATACTATGACTTGAATCCCTTAGTATTTGTAGCAAGGCCCTGCTGCCAGGTGTTTATCCTCGAGGAGGTGAGAGCAGGATATGGTGCTAACTCCTCCATATTTGATGGAACTTGCTCTCATTGACTTTAATACTTCTTCCTGCCTATCCCAGAAGGTTCTAGGCTGAAGTTCCATTCAAAGTTCAGGTAGCAGTTTTATACCAGATACAAAGAGGATGAAGAATTAGAAGTCATGTAGCACATGGCCAAAATGTAGTAAAAGTGAATAAAAATTTAACAAAACTCATTACCACCAAGAATAAGTATGTGAGCAGCAAACTCTTGAAGATCAGCAAGATTCTTCAGCTGAACTCAAAAATTATTTCAGAGCTTGGCTCACTTCTGATAGGATGATTCAAGGTTCCCAAGGCCCACGGGGAAGACTACTTTTCCTGTGTACTTTGTTTTGCTGACAAAGTACTCCTTTGGCCATAAGTCTTAGCTGGTGCTTCATTCTCTCGAAAGAATCAGAGAGTATGGAGACTCCATTAGTTACATATGAGATGTCCCATGATATGCCAGGGTATCCCCTCCTATTCCTTTCTTCTTTTTCTGGTCTTAGGCCTGGGTTTCTCTTTATCTTTCCATTGCTAGGTACACTAATCCTACTTTGTAATTTTAACCTATAACAATAGAAAACTGCAACTGTGCCCAGTAATCTTCTTCCCTGTTTATGGCAGCTTCCACATCTCATGCCAGGACCCTCAACTCTAATCTCTACCTCTTATGGGGTTTTTTTAATTTTAATTTTAATATATCTTTTTACCATTGCTATGCTTTGCTTTAGTCTCTCTTATTTGCTAATAAAAGTAAAAGATAAATTTAGGAGGAAAAGCATAAACAAAATTGGTCTTCTTGTCAAATACTCTAAAATACAATCATACTCTTGAAATAGCATAACTTCAAAGCAAATGTTGAAAATAAATTAAAAAAATAGAATTAAAAAATCACTTATAATCCAGCTACCCAATCACAGTTATAGTGTTATTTCTTTTTGGTCTTTTCCCATATGTTTTAATTTCATTTTTTCCTACTTTATATATAATACTGTATATAAAATTTAAAATCCTGATATTTTCACTTACCATTATATCTTTAATAGTATTTGTGAATACAGTCTGTAAAGACTGCACAGTATTCCAGTTAGTGGATATACATTAGTTTGCTTGGGAATTCACCTACTAAGAGCATTTGCGTTGTCTTATGAGTCACATCTTCACATAATGTTTATAGATCTAATCCATAATCCATATCATGTGTTATGTTGGATTCCATTCCTGGGAAATGAATCGACTCAGCAAAATCTGTTATAAGTTGAGGCCAGAGTTGGCTATGAGATGACCTAAGGAATTGTATTTTCTATTGAATCCCATCCTGAGAGGTCCACTCAAACTTGAGAGGATCACATACAATGGGCTAGATGTGTGCAGTCATAAACACATGCACAGAGCTTAGAAGGCCTTCCTATATAGAGATCCATTTGGGGAATGTCATCTCTCAGTATATGGTAGGTATCCATTCTACTCAAGGAAACAAGAGAAACATAACCATAATTTTCTAAGCAAAATTTTTCAGTTTGAAGAAATTCCAAAATTCCAATTTACTGGAACATTACAATGGAAATAAAAATAAAAATAATTGAAAATTACTTTTATATTTCTAATAAGATCCAAAAGTATTGTGTTCAGATTTGTAAACTTATGAAAAAAAGCAATATTTTGAAGTGACACTTCTGTGTCAAGAATGTCATTGTTACTTCAATGTTCATACAAAAAAGTAAAGATTTATGATTCTTAAAAGTGTGAGATCAGATTTGGCACTGATTCTCTTTTATATAAAACATATATTTCAGAGTCTGAATTTAAATTTGAAAGTAAATAGCTTCATGGGGTACACACTGTAAAAGTAAGATTAGATTAATTTTTCTTTATCTTAGGAATTTTCTTAGGGGTACCCTATATAAGCCATGATTTTTAAAAAACTAAATCATTTCAGCATTTTTTCTGTAAAACTCATGCTAAAAAAAAAAAAAAGAAAGAAAGATTAAATCTGTAGGAGGCAATAATCTGGTCCTGATGGAAAAAAGGAATACAGCAATGTTTTATGAAATATCTTTGCTCTAATGACATGGAAGTGACATCACGTTCCTTTTAAAATATCCTTCTGGAGTAGTATAAATGAAAACATATTTTCTCTGACTTTCTTTTTTCTAACTGCTCTTTATCCTGTCTTTGGTCTTTCTGCTCCTAGCTGTCATTTCTTTTGTCCCTTCTTTACCCCTCAACCCTATCACTTTGATCTGCATTTCCTTAAAATTGCTACTCCATTCTTCTTTAATTTAAAACTTCCTTAATTCTCCAGCATCTTTTTTTTCTACTTGAATTTGTCTTTTGAACCAATAGTCACATTGACTGTAAGAAAGGAAAACAGTGTTGAATGTTGCTCTCTGCCCATAATTAACAACAACAAAACTCTAAATACAAGTATTAAAATGTTTTTCTCATTTTAAGAAAAAAATTGCTAGATGTCTTTGATTTGTGTGGTGTTAGGTAGACTATCTTCTTTTGAAAAATAAGAAAGATGATAATTCATAGTGCTGCTTGCATTTATTAATTTATATTTGTATTTAAATAACTTCTCACTGAGAGAATAAACTTACAGATCCGACTTCTTCATCAAATTAAGGGAGCAGACTAGTTAGGTTTAACCTCAAGGCTTCATGGAGAAAGGAGATGACAGCCAAGACAGGCCTTTGAAAATTAAATAATAAAAAAATTTAAATCAAGAATGACATTTATGTGTCACTCATGCTCTTACTCCTATTCTCAGCTCATGGCAGACATCATCAATCAACTGCAACACTCTTTTCTTCTAGATATGGCCCCACACTTCTTCAAATCCTTATAGATAGACACTGTAACTTAACTAGATGTATACCAGAGCTGAAATTGATTTGCCCTCTTTGCTAGAGACTGTGTATATCTAATGACCTTTCATTTCACAGATGCTACAATATATATAGTTTATGAGGTAGTTATTATTTTAAGAATTTTACAGGAGAAAGTTTTGTAACTCCGAAAGGTTTAAGTAACTCACTTAAATCACATAACTAGTAATAGGAATAATTCAGTTTTTCTTACAGCATGATCAATATCCTATTCTTGATAGCTGCTTAAAGAGCTGTGGACTTGTGACCTAGATCTCCTAAAGAGAGAGCTAGCAAATGGTAAAAGTCCAATTGTGTTGGGAGAAATTCTTGTTCCAGGGTCACAGCAAGGTGTCATTGAGTGTTGGTGTTTGTTGAGTGTAAAATAGGTCACTATCTACTTGGGTGGATAGAAAATACAAACAAACAAAAAAAGGAACGTAATATTCTCCAGAAACTCTATTCCCTATAAATACCTCCATGCAGACATACCTCACCTCTGTTGTACTTAGAATCTCAGCAATATTTATTTAGATTTGAAAAATTCATTTTTTTTTAAAAGACGCTAGTCACCACTGATGAACCAGAAAACCAACTCAATTTGTAGCACTCAATGGAAATAGGTATATCAGATCACCTATTATTACATTGGAAACCCACAGTAGTGCCTTATAGGATGAGAAGAATCAGGAGGAGGATATTATTTTAAAGTTTGGAGGGTTATTGAGGAGGGTAGAGTAAGATGAAGGTGATTCTAAAATAGCCACTGAAAGTATCTAAAAGAAATATAAACTTTTCCATTTTAACCCATTTCCGGTTTGCCCCAAGAATGCTCGTCAGGGTGCTTGCAGCTGCAGTGTTTACCCCTAGATAACTCACTGATTACAGTCATAACTTGCCCCACAAAATTTGCCATAAAATATCTTCCTTTTATTATTATTTCACATCACTAGTGTATCGATAGTCTTTGGAAACAAATGACATCATTCTATTTATAGTATTCTGTTTTTAGTAGTGGTATTTCCATTTACAAAATACAGTAATTCTAGACTGCTGAAAATGTCAAATCCTAGAAAATGTGGCATTTCTATGTGTGATGTTAACATCATTCTCCAACAGTTGTTAGCCGAAGATTCATTTGATGAATCTGATTTATTTATACATTTGTTACATTAGAATTAGAGACAAGTTCTGTTTAGAAATAACTCCAAGAACAGTTTTTATATTTTATTTTCACATTGAAAGCCAGTCAGATTTGCTTCAGCATCAAAGAGTATGTTTATATAAAATTAAATTAACGCTGGCAGCAAGCTGTACTTTTTTTTCTATATGAGAAATGGATTAAAGAAGGCTGGCCCTCCAGTAACCCAGGGAAAATTTCTCCCTCCCAATCCTCTCTCTTCCAGGTTCCAATCTCCCCCTGCCTTTTTCACACAGTTAATAAGAGGCAGAAAGACACTACTCTTTTCAAACAATCTGGGCAGAGATGTCTACTCCAACCCCGAGTGCTAGCATTTAGAAGATTAGATCTACATTCTTTAAAATATTTTATTAGGTCTTCCATAATTCTGCATACTTGCACAATGATAAAATCCACTCCTTAGTTATTTTTTCAAAACAAGCTGAAAACTGCCATACAGATGTGAAGTGGAATCCGGGAGAGGTTAACACATTACCAATTTGGTCAATAGTGAAGATCAAACTTCATTGAGTTACTTCACCTAAATCTCAGTCTAAAGCACCTTTGTTCCATTGACACACATCAAAAAGCCAATGTCTTAAAATTAATATATTTCAAGGGGCACTATATTATTCTTCACATTTAAATACTTCCTCTAATATACACTATTTTCTTACTATAAATTCCAGCTGGGAAGGAAGCATCTTATGCTTTGAGAGAAGCAACTATGATCTATGACCCATCCTCCTAAAGCACCATGTAGAGTTTTGAGCAAATATTTATTGGATCAAGTAGTTATTTGGCTCTGTAACTATTTAAAGAACTTATAGTTTTAAAAAATTTTATCTTAAAGAGAATAATACTTATGTGAAAGTGTAAAATATTATATGCACCATACTTCTATGCTGATGAGTCAGTATTATTTCTGTATGATTTAAGTTAATATTTTCCAAAAGCATATTTGTAGAAATGGGTTGTTTAAAATCAATTATGTGAGAAAAAAAGAAAAAATAAAGAAAATCAATTATATGAAAATTAGGGTCTTTACTGTGTCTCATTCTCCTAGAAATCAACAAATTTGAAAATTAATATCTGTATTCATGATCTTCTCAGAGAGATGGAAACTGAAATTTAATTTTAAAAGATGAGATTTGCTAATTGATCTCTCTAGAGTGAATTATTCAGGAAATGAGAATATAAATAAGTTTAAGAAAAAGGACTTACATTATAATACCAATGTATAAAAATGTATATTATCATAAATATTATATATTCCAGGAACTTATATTATTTATTCCTATGGCTTTTAAACCCTCTTTTAAAGTAAAATGATATTTGTTTATATCAACATTGTTTATTATTATTTAAAGAGCAGAGGGGAGTAAATATGCAATACTGAAGGTAACTGAAGAGCTCCAAGACTGTTTTAGGCAGCAGATAAATCAGTAAATGTTTCTTTTGTTGGAAAACATTATCTTTCATATTTACTTTTCGAATCAATTGGAGAAAAACAAAAACAGCCATACCAGAGCTACAGCTGCCAGTGTCTCATCATATTCTCAATCAAGTTGAGAATTTGTATTCTTACATTTAAGACTTTCTACCTTTCTATTCCATGTACCATTGAGGATCTGTAAAGCAGATGTTCTTCTGTTATAAATCAATGTGCCCCAAATCATTGTCGCCACTCTCAGTAAATCATCCATTTCCAATGCCTTTCCAGGAAGCAGTCCTTTTGGAAGATGTGAATGCCACTGATTCTTACATACTGGGATGGATTGGGATGGAGGGGACTAGCACTAGGGCATTTTCCTCCAGTCTCCAGTGCCCCACTAGCACCAGACACACCTTTGATCTTTGATATGAACTAATTAAAAAATATTTTTTTCTTAGTGAGAAAAACCCAGAAATAAAACCCTTTAAGTGCCAAGTGACTTATCCAAGTTACCTTAGGAGAGAGCCTACAACTGGTCCATTTTGAGATGAAGGCTGCTGGGACTTGTCTGACCCTTCTGTGCCTTCAGGTACTGCCAGTGGAAAAGACATGTGCTAACAGCTGCCATCATTGCTCCTCACCCAGGGGTATTGATGAAGAAAGAATGTCTCACTCATTCTTTGTCTTGTACTACCAATAGCCTCTCCATTCCTTTGCTTACACAATTACTCCAGTCCCATATCACCCAAATTTTTTTTTAAAGAAAATATCCCTTTAGGAAATAGCATGGAGATTGTGTGCTGAAAAATTTTAGAGCTTGTGGGAACAAAGGTACTCTCTAGGTTAGCCAGCTATACTTCTCACTTGCTAGAAATGATCTGACTCTTAATTTCACTTTCACCGTGTGACTATTGACACTGTCTGCCTGTGCCCTGGAAAACCTAATTAGACACAGGGAGTGAACATTTTATTTCCAGTCAACGAAACATTCCTTCTGGATAAATCACTGTGGGACCTTAAAAAATAATGGTGTTTCCTGGCTTGATTTTAAAAGGACTAAATGAGCCCTCAGATTGTTTGGTTTTATTTGATATTTTAACACAGGATACAATCTATAAGGTACTTGGTTGGGAAATCTCTTTCCTTCTTGAGGGTATTTTTTTTTATTTTAAACAAATGTTTTAAACCACAAGACTCTGTTTGACCAAAATTAGAGTGCAGCCATGTATCCTGTCCCAATTTTCTGTAGTTTCCTTTATATGATGAGAGAAATCAACTCCCTTTTCCCTCCTTGTAAGATTGAATGTTTTAAAGATACTCTCTTTCAATAAAAGAGACTCAGGACATATTATTGAAAGTTAGCTTATATCTTTATTTACCTGAATCTTACTGTATATTCATTTCATGTAGGTCTCTTCTATATGCATGGATACTTAGGGAGAGTGGTTGTTGTGGTCTTCTTGGGACCCACCCTTGTCTTGTATGATTATAAATCCTGTTTTCCAGCCCCTGAACATGCTAGCCTTGTCCAGCTGTGAACAGAAACAGCCCTTGTGCTTGGGCTCAGCCCCATCTAGCACCTAATCTGGTGCTGAGCAGGTCAAAGAAGATATGGGGAGTCTCTTCTCCTGAGAATGGGTGGGTTCCAAGTTAAATGTGTTTATGTAATCTGATATTCAGTATTATCAAAGTACGCTCTCATCTACATCCTCATGGGCTCTCAGCCTTTCCCTAAGCCCTGTCTTGTTGGTCTGGTCTCAGGTTCTGGTTTTAGCATCTCAATTCTACAGGAATTAGAAGCCTGCTTCAACTCTAGCTTGTATAGATAAAGTTATTACTTTCTCTGGTCCCTGCTGATTATCTCCATGATGAACCTGAACTCTGTTTTCACCCAGTTCAGATCTTAATAAATTGTTCTCCATCTCTGGTTTGCCTTGTAAAGAGCATCACAGTGAAGTTTTTAAAAAGTAGGCTCTTAATTCATGTCTTCTGCTTAATAATTAGAGACTCTAGGCATTTGAAAGGTGACTTCCCCCATTCCAGGGCTGGCCTTATTAGTAGTAAACATAATCCCCATCTTATTGCCTCAACTTTTTTTTTTTTTGAGCAGTGAAAAACATGAGTTTGTTCTGTAGTAATATTCAGGTGATACTATACCATGGGCATATATTATGAGTTGAAAAGCCTTCAGTGGGGACATAAGGAACACGGTCTCTAAAGCTTCACCGACTTACAGACCAATGCACTCTGACACTTTCTCAGACGTTCTTGTGTGTGTGTGTGTGTGTGTGTGTGTGTGTGTGTGTGTGTGTGAACTTATGCACAGGGATTCTGGGCTGAACATTGCAGGTAGGCAGCTGACTGACCTAAATCATTCATCAGCTGAGTCATGTTCCAGTTGTCCAGTATTTTCATAGAGATACTTGATACTGTTTTTCTACTTGCATGATCTGTGCAGATTTTGTTCTGGTTGATTTTTCTATTTTTGTTTTTTCTCTGCTCTCATGGAAAGTTCTCTGCCTTATAAATATGAGAAAAACTCAGTCATATATTATAAAATAGACATAGCTTGATTTTAAGTTCTTTCTCTCCAGCATTCTCCTGGAACAGCCAGCCAGAAATTATGTCACCTTCCTCTGAATTATCATTGCACTCAATCAGCAGGTAAAATTGTGTAGGGTCTTCCATGAGCATTATTCATCTCTGGGTACTCAGTGCCTGGCATAGTGTCTAGAACAATATGAATACTCAAAAAATGTCTGTTGAATAAATGCCTATTTTTATAGCAAGCTTTTATTTTACGTCTGTTTAAGGTTTACAGAAAAATTGAGAAGACAGTACAGTGCAGAAAGACCAATACTAGTACCCTGTTTCTGCTATTATTAATATCTTATATTAATGTTACATTTGTCATAATTAATGAACCAATACCAACATATTATACTTATTATACTTTACTCTGATTTCTTTAGTTTTTATTAATACCATTTTTGTGTTCTAAGATCCCATCTAAGATACTCCTATGTTTGGTCGTTATATATCCGTAGGCTCCTCTTAACTCTAATAGTTTCTCAGACTTTTTTTTTTTCCAATGAACTTGATGGTTTTTAGGACTACCTGTCATGAGTCTTTTAGAATGTTCTTCAATTTTGGTTTATCTTCTGTTTTACTTTTGATCAGACCAGGATTATGGGTTTTTGAGATGAAGACCACAGAGGTAAAGTAACATTTTTATCTCACTCATAACAAGGGTACATACTGTCAGTATCATTTATCACTTGATTTTAACTTGATTATCAGGCTGAAGTAGTGTTTGTCAGGTTTCTCCACTGTCAAGTCAAGTTACTGTTTTCATCCTCATCTTTTTGTACTGTGGCCTTTGGAAGAAAGTCACTATGTAGAGTACACACTTAAGGGGTGGGGAATTATGTTCCACCTCTTTGAGCTATGTAAAAATTTGAAATTCTCTGGTGTGGGAGAGTTATCTGTTCTGCCTGCTGAATTCTTTATTCACTCATTTATTTAAATAAAATGGATTTATGGATGCTTTTTACTTTGAGTCATAATCCAATCTATTTTTTTTTCACAACCAGGTCAGACATTTTTAGAAAATTAGGACTTATTTCTGGTTCTGTCTGTTCCTTTGATTGCCTGACACCGATCAGTTGTCCAAAAAATAGAAAATTATTCATTAATAGAACTAAAATAAGAATTAAGCTCCTTATATCTGTAATAATATCCTAAAGCATCCTAATTGGTCTCTTGACATTATCTTAGTATATTTAACTGCCATTCTGAAAAAAGGTGTTAGAAATAAAAAGATCCTTAGAAACTATCTACTTCAATCCTTTCATTTATGGGAGGTAAAACGTAGGACTAGAGAGAAAATTTATGGACCTATATGTGAGATGAAAACTCACTTTTCTGAACTTCCAGTGTGACGCTTTTTAGACAGAATGCAGGTAGTGGCACCTACTACAGTGTCTATCAGGTCTAATGTACTCAACACAGATTGATTGAATTTGTGTCTGTAGACAAGAATGAGCCATCAAGGATATTTTCTGTTTTATTTTTGTTTTGCAAAGTGGATTTTCACTTTTAACAAATTTCTGAGACAGAAATTCAAGGAGAGTGGATGAGGGCAAGAATATGATGGGGTGATCAACTATTAAAGTAGGCAAAGTGAGAGACTCTGTGCCAAGCCAGTGGCAATGAAAAGAGAATATACATATCGAGAAGCACTTTAGAAGTAGAATTGGTATAATCTGGTTATTGATTAATGTGGAGAGTAAGGAAGTAAGAATGCTGAGAGTGACTCTGAAGTCCTTAGTTTGAGCAACTAATCAAAAGGTGTAATCAAACGAAGCAGATTTGGAGGGTAAGATGAATTTGTTAGGTCTGAGATTCCCCCATAGATTCTTAGTACATCAAGTAGGTAGCAGGAGCTTAGCAGAGAAATTAAAGTCCTGTGTATTGATATAAGACTTATTGTCAATTGTCAAGCCATTGAGATGGTGATATCACCTAAGAAAAGCAGAGAAATCACAGAGGACTGAACAGTTGAGTTCACTAGGAATAGGAGCGAGAAGATGGAACAAGAAGAAATTATTAGAGGACCAAATGTGGAATGGTGTGGAGAAGCTAGGTAAAAAGGGATGGCGAGTTGGTTAAATTCTGTAATGATATTGTATCAGATGAGGCTTTAAAGGAAGCTGTGGCAAATGTCAAGAGTTGCTCCAGTGGAGAAGTGGAAGGCTGTCTCTAAAAGAACTAGACTCTGCAGAAATGATGATGAAATCAATACATGACATTTTCATTATAATTCTTCCTGGTTCAAACTTCGTTTGTTTTCAAAGATCAGAGATAATTATACGAGAAAGGTTTTAAGTTAAATACATAGAAATAGATTAATGGAGTTGTTGAATCTCTTATTTGCCAGGGTTTCAAGAATAAAGATGTGGAATTTTAAACTGGTATAGTTTAGTCTTACAAGAATGAAGAATGCCTCTGAGTCCCTTTAAGTCTTAGTGGCTCTTATTTCATTAAGTTGAACATATAAGGCTACAAGGAGAGAGTTTATATTTTCACAGTGTATTTATAGTTTAAATTTGCCCTGTCTGAAGATATTGAATATGCTAACTAGTTGATTTATTCACAGATCTCTGAATATTTCAGTATACAATCAATTGTACTTTTAATAAACCATGTTTATTGCCTTACTTATCAAATTTAATCAAAATGACTTGATGGCTAACTAGTATAGTGCTCCTGACAGTCCTCAGACACTAGGTCTAATTACTAGAAACAATAATACAGCAAAATGATAGGATAAATTTATTCTTAAAAAATGGAACAAAACAGAGCAAAGTAAAAGACTTTATTTGTTTATTTGGAGGCAGAGTCTGTCTAGAAGACAGAAGGCCAACATTGTGAAAATTTCACTGTGGCTCTTTTTGTCTTCCAAGCAGGTGCAAGCAGCATAAGATTCCTATTAAAGAATCACTCCTCACAGCCTCACTGCTGTGTTTGCCAGAGGTGTAAATAGATTCAAAGGTCACTTGCTTCTTAATATCCCATTTCTCTCCTTTTGGAGTGACTTCAGTTAGAGTTAGAGGTGTTAAGATGAGGCTGCTCCCCAGTCAATCTGAGAGACTCAAAAGAGCCTCTCACAGAGCCCCGACAGAGCCCTTTGCAATCCGCTGGGTCTTAACACAAATTATTTGATTATGTTTGGTCATAGTTGCAATATTGATTGGAGTTAGAGATGGCCAAGAAGGGTCAAACTGTGCTTTATGGCTCTTTGTAGTCAAATAGATCAGACTGTTTCTTCCACATCACCTGCAGGAAAGAATTGTCATCATCTTTCAAAAAACAAAATGCACTGCAAAAAATTTTATAGACCTACAGAGAGCTTTGAAAAACTAGTTGGCACAGTAATAATTTGGTTTTCATGAAGCAGTTTTCTTTGGTGAATAAATAGCACTGTTTACACATAGAATGAAGATCACTGAAAATCCTTCTATTTGTTTTTTGACAAGTTCACTGAAAAATTGACAAGGGAAACATTTATTTCAGATAGTGCTGGCCAATCCAATAAAGATCCCACTGAATTAAAATTTTGAGTGTTATTTCAAATACAATATAGACCCACAGACTGGGGAGGGGAAGTTGCTCTCAGTACTTTTTTATGTTTATACATCAAACACCGATACATGAATTGCTTTCTGAAATATATAAGCCTTAAAGAAAACTCTAGAAAAAGGATCAAGTAGGTTTTTGGAGGGTATCACATTTTATATTTGGCATGAGTCCATCAACAGCAGGGGAAATAACCACCCTAGTAAACACCTAGCACTGCTCTGCTCCCACATTGCAAACACTCAATACAATGCTTTAGAAAGAAATTCAATGAAAAGAAGCTATGTAAATTAGAGTGTGCATATGATGACTGAGTGACCCACAGCTTTTCCATTTCTAGAGATTTCATTATGTGTATTATTCCCAGATTGCTCACGATTTTTGGAGAAGGAGCAGAAGAAATGCATGGCCCTGAACCTGGAGGTTTCCTGTAAAAGTGTCCATAACTGGATCATCTCTGGTTCTGGGCAGGGCCTTCATTGCTGCCTTTGGCGTGTCTCTGTGCTTGTGTACAGGGAAGAATAAGACAGACAATATGGCCTTGAGAAAAATTAAGGCAAAAAAAAGAGGAAATATAGTGCTTTGTTGGGAAATATATACTTTCTTAGGGAAAATAGAAAGATAAAATGAAAATGAGTTTTATGTCATTTTATTCTGAAAACACATTTTTAAAAATTTTACTAACTTTCATAATAATACAATAACTTTGACATGACGGTTATATTGTATAAAAGCAAATGCGATTTAACTAAAATGGTTTTGCACTAGCTTCAAACAAAGCAAACATTGGACAGAAGATAAAGAGAAACTCTTTTTGAGTGTGTGCTTTATAACTTATGGCACATGGGTTATAGAAAATGCCTTTAATGAAGAGAGTAAAGAACTAATAATTGAAAAAAAATTCCCATCGAACTGAAATATTTTTTATGAGTGTAAGAACAGGATTTGTGTCCAAGTTTTTATTTTCCTCAGTGCCTAGCTTTGGTGTGTAATCAGTAAATGTTTTTGAATGAATACACCATATTTCAAAGTCTTAATGACAGTTTAAATGTTCAAGTGGGCTTTTTAAAAACAATTTTTTTCATATGTCAAAAGAGAGATTTGAGAACCAGATTATAGGGTGCAATGGAACTGAAGCCAACCAAGGAGCAGTGAGTGTGCAGGAGGCTGGATGTTGAGGGAGCTTGTTTCATTGGTGAGATGGTTCAGGTCCAAGAATGAACTCATGATGTGAAACCAGATGACTCTCAGGGACATGGTGCCCAGTAACTCCAACATATAAATGGTCATTTAGATCCATTTCATCATAAAGAGCCCTCTCCAAGCCCTGAGCCTTCTGATAGTAAAGACCAATTTTGGGATCCTGCCTAATCTACCAATCCTGAAAACAACCAAATTACAGTACTGGTTGGGGGAAAAAATAAGATTTCAGGGTCAAGGGGAAAATTTCTAACATCCTCTCCAAACCCATCTGCAATTTGAAAAAACTTTTCTCTGGTATTTAAATTTTATTCAATAGAACTTCATGAAAGTTAAAGGTTCTCAGAAACAAAGTGGCCTGGGTGGAGTGAATGCTTTGTTTTACATTGCAGCCATAGGCATACTGTTATTCAGGAGATCATTTGCAGATTTAATAAAAGAGGATGTAGAGAAACCTGGGAACTTTGAATTACTAGAAGAGTGGTAGAAGAACTTCAAGGACTCAGAAAATCTGAAGCCTTCAAAGTTTTGCCCACACCTCACCAGAAGTATGTAGGGTGATAGCGTGTCCAATGACAAGGAGGCATTTATGTCTAGTAGAGGCAGCTAAAGAGCACTTCCATGCTACACTCTTCTAATGTGTTCCAGATTTCTTAAAATCTCCACCAAGCCTATCAAGAAACACAAGTCTGCTTTATTTCCAGATAGATACTTGTAAAAGAGAGCAAAGGCTCTTCATGTATATCCTCTAACTGCAACCACCCTACTCCTTCCTTCCTTCCATGCCTCTTCTGCCTTTCATCCATTCCTAAACATTTTCCAAGAAACTACTGTGAAGATGTAAGATAATCTGAAGTATATAACACACAATTCCTGCCTTCATTGGAATAACAATGCAAAGGCTTATTTAAAGTAGGCCTCAATGCTTATGCCCTTCATTTGCAGTGGGCTTGGGTGAGGGCGGGGGACTCAGAGGAGGGGATGGGAGCACTTGGTGAGAGCTCTAACTTAAAGAATGGGCATGTGTAGAGTTTGGGCAAGAGAGTACCTGAACATTTTATGCGCATGAGGTAGAATATTCTTAACAAAGAAATGAAGAGGAACACTAAATTCATGACTTCGGTGTCCTATATAAATTATGATAGCTTATGCCGAGTATATTTCAAGGGAAAGAAATTCAGTATACAAAGTGGGAAAGCTAACATTGTCCTAGGGGCTGTGCAAATTAGCTCTCACAATAACCCTAAAAGGCATGCTTTCTCTCTATTTCTTTTTGGTTCTAGAAACTGAGGCTCATGGAGAGTCACACATTGTGTAAATCAAACTGTGACTCTAAATACAGATCTGTCTGACTCTCAGATTTTGAGGAGATTTGGGAGGTTACAAAGGTGATGGGGGACTAAAAAAAAACATAGAAAGGACTAGACAAAGATCTCTTTTGGGTATATTCTTACAATGTTAGGAATATTGTGGAAGAGGCTTTCTTATTTCTAGTGCTCTACTACATACAACAAATCCCATTATAATAAAAATTAGACACATTTCTTCACTACCTTTTAAAGTGTCCAAATAGTTAATTTTCTATGGTACTCCTTAAACTTATTCAAATCCTAACTACCCCAGAGAAGATTCAGATATTTTCATATGTCCCCAAAATTTAGAATCATGGCCAGTCTAAGAAACAAATTATAAACAATCTAAATTGAATTTTATATATGTCTTTTACCAATAAATAAAGTGAACTATTTACTACTTTCCCAAATAGTTAATTGAATATTTCAGAAGAATATCTAATTGCAATGTCATTGTCTTGCCATTTCTTAGTGCTTAGCCCTCTAATTTGAGATCTACTGGAGGGCAACATTTGCAAATTAGAAACATAATTGAAATCTACTGCTGAATAAATTGATGTTTAGCGCTACATAAATTTAGTGCAATCATTTTAAATGGTATGGAATCTATTTTTTTTCACTTCCCTGGCTTCTTGTTTTTCTTTGATGGAATTGTAGTTGGAGATGACCCTCAGAAAAAGCAAGCTTTTTTATTTAAGGAGTGGTGACACTGTTGAGGCACCAAAGGATGCTGTGATTTTCTGCAACAGCGAGTCCTCCCTAATTGCTAAAGTTGGAGAAATTTAAAAAAAATAATTAACACAATACTGAATTATAATCCAAAGTAGGCAATACATATCAATGAGTTCATTCTGATAAAATTATTTAATTGAATGAATGAACAAATAAATAAATGAGGAGGAATAGATAATTTCTTGTGTAGAATTTTAAATAATTTATGAAGATATTTTACTCTCAAGAAGGTAAAACCACCCACCCATCCCAACCATCCCTCAAATGTGAGCTAAACATAGCAACTTCCTTCTAAAGATGAAGTATGGAAAAGAAGAAAGAAGAATAACTTTACAGTGAAGAAACTTGGAAACATTACCTTAGCCATGATCTTATCTAGACTTAATACCTATAGTGGATGGCAGGTATCTTTGGTATAATGTGTTAAAAATGGCACTTTACATATGTGGTATTTCCTTTCCAAACCAATATCCCCAGTCTAATCGTGAGAAAAATATCAGACAGACCTAAATTGTGGGATGTCCTACAAAATACCTGACTTCTACTCCTCACAAATCATCGAAAACAGGGAAGAACATCATGCTGTAGAGCAGCCTAAGAAGACATGACAGACAAATATAACGTGGTATCTCGGATGAGATTCTAAAAACAAAAGAGGGACATTGAGTGAAAACTAAATAAATCTGAAAAATAAATGGACTCTAGTTGGTAATAGTGAATCAGTATTCGTTATGACATTAAGTTGTGATAAATGTATCAAACTAATATTTGATCTTAATACAGAGAAAATTGGATGCTGGGTACATGGGAACATTCTATACTATCTTTGCAACTTTTCTATATATCTAAAACTGTCCTAAAAAAAAACATGTTAGAAACAAACAACCAAAAAGTAGAGGGTGAATGTGAGTATAGCCTGAATCTAGGACATAAAATATTTAACTGATTATGATAGTATCAACACAGAGACAAAAGATGACAGAAAAATATCAAGATGGAAGCATTTACAGAATTGTAACATGACTATGAACACTGGGTTTACATCTGCTTGGGAATATACTTCAGGTTTGGGGATTATCTTTCATATATGTGAAAATAGCATTTCCCTTCTTTGGATTTTTATAGTTTCTCTATTTCTGGTCTGTTCTCCCCTCCCCACCCCACACACATACTCTGAAATTACCTTTCTATTCTTATCTTCCACTCATTTTAACAAACCTGTCTTCTAGGCACACTGATCTATTCATCTTCTGCTGAATATGCATAAAAGGGCTTATGCTCAAGTTGGTCTTCTCACTTGAATGCACTTTCCTGATGTAGTTCCAACCATTCAATAAGAATTCTTTGGCCTTCCTTGATTTTCCTAGGTGAAATAGATTCCATCCTCCTCTGACCCGCAAAGTTGTTCTGTACTTCTGACATCAATCATATACCACCTTAATATGGTATTTTTATATGTAGCTTCCCTATTGGCTATTAAATATTTTTAGTATTTGTGCTTCTTTGTACATCTTTTCATTTCCCATGACTTTCTTCAGAGATATTTACTGAAGGTTGAAGTAATGAATTTTATCAATGTTAAACAGTCATTTTCACATAAGAGAAAACTTTAAAACCAAAATCAATTGGACTTAATAAAAAATAAAAATTTATTCATAACAGGAGTCATTTGATGGAAGGGGGCTGCTCCATTTCTCCTACATCAGTTATTCTTGTGGTTTCTCCATTTGCAGTTGATAATGCACCGAGTCAGTGCATGTCAGGTAATGCCTCTTGTGCATGAACCCTTATTACAATAATTAATAACAATGGCAGCTCTGTTGATAGGAACTTGGCAATGTGTGAATCCTTATCTTCAAAGCTCCAAATGGTTTGGAATTTGGCTTTTTGTGAAATCATTTAATAGGAAAGTGTGTATTTGAAATCTGTTCCAAGCTCAAAGACTGACCCTTATCTCTAAAGTCCTTAATGAGAAAACACCTGACAAATTGACTGACACACTCCACTCTTCCAAGTAATTTTCTTTCCTGCCAAATGAGTCTCTTGCAGTCCCCACTTCTCTTGAAATTGTTGAATGATGAACAGTCTGAAGCCTGTGTCTGAAACTTCAGAAAGCTCTCTTCAAAAGGTGATTTCACAAAGTAAAATTAACTTATTGAGAAGTGGAAAATCAATTTTTTTCCATTGTGTCAATTAACAACTTGATGAGTTTTACTTGACTAAATTGGCCAATGAGCTTAGTGCTGCATAGCTTCCCAAAAGGAAATCTTTATGATGACTGTCATGAAGTCCTTTTGTTGAATGAAATCCAGTCCCACAGAATAACATTGCAAATAAACAAAAATCAAATGTATTCTAAATCTTCAAAATATTAGTTGAGTCTACTCATAAAGCTCCTTAATTAGACTTTATTATTTGTTTAACAAATATTCAATAAATATCCAAAGTGGGCAAGATTAATAGTGTTAAAAATAAATAAATAAAAATGGCTGGCCCTAGTTTTCAAGTGAAAAGAATTCATCAAAATGAGGCAAGACAAAGTATAATCATGAACTCTACTGTCTTTATCAAGGGAAATAATTAGTAGTCTATAACAACAAAATATTTTTATTGTGTGATAGTGTTTTTTAAAAAATATGGAAATTTAGAACATTTTATGTAAACTTCATGTGTTCAAGATTATTATTTTTGGGAAATGCTTAAAATATGTTTAAAACATAAAGAATTTAGTGGAAAATTAAAAATTGATAATATGAGACATCACTACTCTTTCAAGAAGATAGTATCTAAGAATAACAGAGTAAAGAGAATTAAAAGAAATCTATAAGATAAACTTGATTTTAATAAGCTGAGGAATAAGAGACTAAGGGTTAGGAGATTAACTTTTAGAAGTTAAGTGCTTGAGAGGAAGAAGAAGTTTTGGAAAAGAGATTAGTGAAACAAGAGGGACAGATAACCCAGAATTAATAAGTACATTGTTGAGCAGGACCGAAGGGCCCTCATATTGTAGAGGGACTAGTTTTTATTATTTTCTTTTGCTCTGCTCCACAATTTGGGTAGAATAATGATAATGGTAATACTGTGATAACCGCTTTACTTAAATTAGCTCATTTAGTCTTCACAGGTAGCCTCTGAAATAAGTAATATTATTATTTCCAGTGAAAAAAAATCGAGACTTTGAAATTTTTTCAAATGTACATATCTGGTAAGCATTAAAACTGATTTTTTAAAAAAACCCAATTCGCCTGACTTGAAGACTGAGCCTATGCCAGGCTACTCAGGTGTAGAGGTGAATTGTTTTAATCAGAGACTTTATGCTTAAGGGCCAAAAACGACAATAAGTTTTAGTAGTGCAAGGGGATTGAACTGTTCTGTTGGGTAATAGAGCGGTTCATGGAAATAGCCATGCAGCTCAGACTGAATAAGGAAGTGAGGTCAGAAAGAATGGCCCACTAGTAAACTTCACAGGGCCAAAACCTGAAGGTCCCTGAGTCCGGGGAGAGGTTAAAAGGGTATGAAAGCATCCTATTAGGGTGAAAAGATTATGATCAGTTGACAGGATGCTGGAGGTTTCTGAAGCGGTACTTTTCTGGTTCAAGTGGCCATTGGTATGAGTAGCTGGAGTGGATGAAGTAGAGGAGAAATGAAAGACTCAGGAAGATATGAGAAGTTAAAGAAATTATGGTGAATTCCATAAATAACAGTGTCTTAAGGGATATTTCTGAATAATAGTTTTTGCTGAAGAGATATTTATGTTCCTGCTATAAGACAGACAGTGTTCCAGGCTGTCAGGATATAGCAGTGGGCCAAACAGAATGAGTTGCTTGGCTCATGAGTTCACATTCTAATGTCTATATATAAGGTGGTGACAAATGCCTAAGAGAATCATTAAGCAAGGAAGAAAGATAGGACAAAAGTTGCGACTGTTATAAAAGCTGATCAGGAGCCAGAGATTAACTGGTTTGGCCAAAAGGATTGAGTGACCATTAACAGATATGGAGAAGAGTCTGTGGAGTTTCAAAGTTTTGAATAAGGAATTAGATTTTTGACGAACTAATTTTGAGATGTTCATCAGACCTTGAAAGGAACATTGTGTATTAAGATTGAAAATAAGATTCTGGATTCCATAGAGAAATTCAGAAATCTGGGTTAGATACACAAATTTGGTAATTGTGTAGATGGCACATAAGGCTATAAAAATGAGTGTGGTCATTAAATAAAGACATAAAATCCTCAGATGACTGTATGCAGAGATACTACTGAAATAGAAGAATGCAAGAAGAGACCAGTAAAGAGATTGAAAAAAAGTGACCAGAGGAAAAGGAAGAAAACCAAAAAGAGTGATATCATGGAAGTCAGGTGAAGAATATCTTTCAAGATAAAGGGTGATCAACTTATTCAGATATTGCTGTAGATGAAAATGAAAATTGAGAATTGACCATTGGATTTACTAATGTGGAGGTGACTAGTGGCCATAACAGAGCAATGGGATTGGCAGTGGTTTGATAGAGAAATGAGGAAATGAAATGGAGAAGGTGAGTATCAACATATATTACTAGTTTCTCTATCAAGCAGAGTGGAGAAATATAGTAATGGTGGGGGAAAGATATAATATCAGGGGAGCTTTTTTAATGTTTAAAGTAGGAAAAGTTGGAGCATGTTTGTCAGTTGATGGAAGCTAACCAGAGAGAAGGAGAAATTGATGATTCCAGCGAGAGAGGGACAACAGTTAGAGCATTGCTGAGACATAAGTGAAAGGAGATGAGATCCAGGCAGAGGTAGAGGGGTTGCTCTTGGGAGCACAAACAATCTACTCAGTTATAACTTGAGCGTCATTAAGAGTCTAGAATGCTAGCTGATGGGTGGCAGGAACACAATTTATTCTGGTCTGCATCTACTGAATACTGCTAAACATAGTGTAAATTCTAATAAGTAATAGTTAATGATATTGAACATGGAGACCTTATACAGTGGAATTTTCCTTTTGCTGTCAAGGTGAACGTGACTGAACAGCCGAATGAGTAATGTTAATAAATTGTGACAGTTGGAAATTCACGCGATAACCAATGAGATGGATGCTTAGTGTGGCTTTTCACTTTCGGAAGTGAGATTCCTTTATTGAAAATTACAGTGTGTGTAATGGAGGTTATTACTGCCTTTCTATCTCCATCTCTTCTACTGAAGAAAAAAATCTGCTTTTTACTCATATTGGCTTTCTAACTATATTTCATGGTTGTTTAAAATTTCTCCCTTATAACTAACCTTCGTATACAGAACCTATTTTTGCAAACAGAGGGAAACCGCATTTTCTTTTACCTTTTTATTTTCAGAAAATAAGGTACATTAGAGTGGAAAGAAATCTGAAATGGGAATCAGTTCACTGTGTTTCTTGCCCCGGCTCTGCCACAAACTCCCTGGGGGTTGGTTTCCTCTCTGGAAAATGAAGTAGTTGGCCCAGAGGATCCATAAAGTTTTTTTCTGAATCCAAGTAATGAAATCATAATAACAACCTAAATAATTCAGAAATTCACAGTCAATGCTCTTTATTTTTATATACCCATAATATTCTATGTCAAGATAAGTCACATTTATACTATTAAGTAGTTACCAATAGCCTATGCATTTGTATCTTATAGGATTATTGTGAAGATTAAAAAAGAATATGTGAAAGAAATTCACAAACTGTAAAGTGAAATACTGTCAGTTATTAGTAAAATGTAGAAACTGAAATCTTATGTTCGTTACTATCATCCAGATTCTGCTTTTACTATATGGCCTTTGAGATATCAAATAAAGTCAGTATCCAAGAAATGAAAATAGAGAAGGAGGGGGTTTTACTTGAAGAAAGCCTACAATTGCTGTATTAACATTTTGTTGTTGTTGTTGGCCTTATGCTATTGAAATAGTAAAAAGACTTTAAAATCAAGGGAAAGGCATTGAGATAAATGTAAGGGTTGGATCTATTGGTATTAATTTACCATCAAACATGCTATATCAGGGTAGCACAGGAAGAAATGTCAGGCTTTATAAAATTCTCAGCTTTATTCTCAGTTTTATTTTAAAAACAAGACAAAACAAATTGAAGATTATAAGTAACTAATGACTAATTTTAAGTTTAAATTAATAGTTTAACTCAATTCTAATTTAGTATTTTTATTTCTAAGGTTATTCCTTTTTGCATAATTTTCATTTTTTTTTGTTTGTGTACATGCTTTTAATCATTCCCAAGAAGAATTTTAATAACGAGTAATTATTATAATTTTAATATCTAGTAATCTGTATTTTTTTTGGTAATAAGAATTATACCTCTTCAATAGATAAATTTTTGGAATAGATGTCCTATAATAATAATAATAATAATAATAATAATAATAAATATATTTTAGATTTGCATATATTTAATTTCTTCAGAGAACATTCATGATTATTTCACTTTATTCCAGCAATGTCATTTACTAGCAGTATGACAGGCAAATGACTCAAACTCATCCATAAGAGATCATATTAGTACTTCTCTCAAAGGATTGTGTAAAGATGAAATGAGTTAATGTACGTAAAATATTTAGGATAGTGCCCAGCACGTAGTAAGCATATTGCCATAGAAAACATATTGCTATTTATTATAATTACCATTATTATTTTCACTCCCTCTCAATGGTTTGGAAATTATAAATGTGTTAGGTGTTAGTGCCATTTTGTAGTAGTCCCAATGATTTATCAACCTTAAGTGTTATAAATTCAAATGTCTATAAATGTATCTAGCAGCAATATAAATGAATACAACGTGCTGGAGGCCATTGTGGCCAACTGAACAGGTCACATTTCTAAAACCAGCAGCCCCTGCTCAGCTGTAGGCAATGTTGTCATGTAGAAATACAGTCCTAGTATTGCCATACTGTCCAATTTCTCACAAAGGTAAAAATTTAGATTTTTATTTAACTCCTGACTTAAAAATAGTTGGTAAACTATTTGATTTTTGGTTAAAAAATGTGATGTGGGTCCACTACATGCAAGTCTGAGTGGACTTACATGGTCCACAGCTTCCACATGGGCTCTTATAACTGTTATGTGCACAGTAGGTTCTTGATATAATTCTAATGGACAATAAAAATCAGGTAATCATAGATAATTGGAGGATTGAGTCACCATTAAAAATAGATATGTAAACTTCTTAATAGGTGTTAATAATGGATGGACTGAAATATCTAAAATGGATGAAGTTCTAAGAGGCACTGTCTGGATCCCAGGGATGCAATCTCCAGAAAGCTCCTAGGATGCAGGAAATGGCATCCTTGTAGAAAGAATGAAGGGCAGGAAAGCAGGTAGGGAAGACAGGAAGTACAATAGAGGGGGAGAAAATTCCAAAACAATAACAAGAAAAAAACGAGGTCTTCCAACACCAAAGTCCATGTTTTTCCATGTTATTAGGCTATTTATAAATTAAATTAACAATTACACAGTTCTTTCTACTATAGAGAACACTGACTGAGCCTTACTTGATGGTTCCAATATGATAGGGATTCCCAACCCTGGGGCCGCAGACAGGTACTGATTCATGGCCTTTTAGGAACCAGGCTTCACTAAAGGAGGTGAGCAACAGGCAAATGAGGGAAGCTTCATCTGTATTTGCAGCCGCTCCCCAGCGCTAGCATCACCGTCTCAGCTCCACCTTAGGTCATCGGGCATTGGATTCTCATAGGGGCACCGATCCCTGAAACCAAAAAGATCGGGGGATGACTACAGGTAATACTTACCTGCACTTTAAATCCAGGTAGTGATTATTGATGCTCTGCCCGTGTTTATGGTGGCAGATGTTAAAGGAACCATATTAGAGCCAGATAAAATGTGATTCTCTGACCTCATTGACAGGAAAAAAAGCTTGTCGATGATGCAGACAAATGACTCAACTTTGATGTGTTTCAACTTTATGGAACCTAACATTCTTTATAACTTTTGAAAAAACATTTTAAATCACTTAAGTCCCAATTCTTTGATGATTCCTTTACCACAGAGGGAGACTCTTAGATAATTGAAAAAGGATAAGTCTTAATGAGTTTTCACTGATGCATGTTGCTTCTCATCCCTAATTCCACTGATATCCTATAGGGAACATAAAGAGCCTCTCATCTCACTGATCGGTAGCATAAAAAGGCCTACATCTGACACCCAGCGCTTGACTGCCCTTTCCAAACTAGATGGGTTTGCCGCGGGACAGTAGGAGAAGGCCTTTGTTCTCTGACCCTCCTACCCACAAAAGCTCTAATCCAGTCAATTTTATTCCTGATGGACTGGAGAATACCCAGATGCCATGCTCCATCATAATCTTTCCAGGCATTTGTTCCACATTTGCACCTGCTCTCAGTTGCTATTCCATTGGGACAGTTAGGCGACTTAGATAAACATGATGTAACTTCACATTTACTGCAAAAGGTCTCTTCTCTTTGTTCTTAAGATATTAGCTATTCCATCATCAGTTCACCTGATAAATTACTGGTAAGACAGTTTTACATTTTAGTTCCATAGGCAATTGAGAAATGAGTGTTTAAAAATAATGTAAACAACATGGAGATCTTTTTTCCCTTCAATTTTTGCATCCTCAAAAGGGCTCAATAAATGTTTACTAAACCAAATCAAAATCTTAAGCAATTGTCATTCCAGAAATGTTTGTATACATTTATGAGTTTTAAAGACATGTTTATATTTAGATAACTTCCTGAATTTTGGGGAGTCTGGCTAGGACACTGTTAAATTAATAAAATACTCCACTGGTATGGAATAGAGAATTGTGGTGACTACAACCATCAAGAAGCACAACCAGAATTCAACATGTAAGTGAACTGAGGCTTCTATAGAACAGGAAGGAAAAAAAGCTGTCACAAAAACTATGCACAATACGGGAGGGGTAAAAGATGTTAAAATCACTTAAAGAGCTTGGTCTTTAGTTTCCCTCTTAATCTCCAGTTCTTCTGGTTCAAGGGAAGAAATTTGTTTTATTAGGAAATAAGTGGTAGTGAGGGAGTAGCACCATGAGCAAAGCATGTTGGAACCTGAGGTGAAAGGAAAACCCAGTAATATTAACCTTGATTTTTTAATTTAAAAATTGATAATTTGTTCATCATGGATTTTATTCATTTTCTTATTTAAAATTTTTTTTTTCATTAAAATATTCTGATCACTGAGTTTTTTGTTTTCTCCTTTAAATTTTGCACCCAAGTTGAGTGCCTTACTTGCCTTACCCTAGCCCTGGTCTAGGATGTAGCAGTAGAAATATTATTTTCTGGCTAGTATAATTTAGAAAAAATTAACTTTACATCTTATTGGGATGCTGATTCATTAAGAAGCAAACATTTTTTAAAAATCCAATCTATTATTTTAATAAGAGAGAAAAATGTCATATTTTAAAAAAGATTTCTACTAGATAGAAATAAAATTACATAAACAGCCTATTAGTTAGAAATGCTTTTAAAAATAAGTAATGGCATATTTCACTTACAGAGGCTTAAAATGATGGGTCGCAGCAGTTCTCCTTGCATAACACACGGTCTGGAGGTAGGCAGCTATGTAATTCCCTTAGTTGCCCAAAGCTTGTTGCCTTGTGGTTGTAAAATATCACCCAAAATTCTAGCAAATGCATGCTTTTAATGCAATGAGAAGGATAAAGAACCTTGCTAAGAATATATATCCCCTTTATCAAGAGTGCCCAGAACTTCCCAGAGGCCACACCAGCATATCTGTGCTCATGTCCCCTTTCAGAATAATGGGAGTACAGAGGAGGCTGGGAAAGCCAGACTGTCACATTCCTGCCCTGAACAAAAGGATCTTGAGCAAGAAGAAGGAAGTAGATAACTGATTTATGAGCTAAGAGTATTTGTGACAGGGTCTTAACATGAGTTAGTATCTATGGAATTTATGTCAATGATGCTTTAATTCCCTAAAGGCAAACATGAGCTGCTGAATGTATAAATTCATCCTCAAGAATGACATTCTTAAAATTGTTTTTTTTAGAGACCTTATGGTTTTTATTACCCTTTTTTTTAGAAGTCAGCACCCAACACCATCTCCCTAACATTACCATTCATAAATCTTAAAATGTAAATGACAACAAATATGTCTGCCTTTCAAGTCTGCCAGAAAGAATAGGTGGATTGGATATGTTAGCAATTGTGTTTAAATATTGACTTCTATGAGTTTGATTTTATTTTGTTATCTAGCTATGCTTTAAGCAACAAGCTCTCATTATCCATCACAATTTGGGATTATAATATCAACTCACTTACCTTATTTTAATTAAACTGAAACATATATTAGGCTGGCTGCTTTGGACCGTTATATAACCATTTTCAAGCAAACTATTAGCTACTAGAAAACAACAGAAGTACAAGGTATTTAGTTACTTTTTACAAGTTACACTTATACAAATTATTATTTAGTTCATAGAATTTTTTTTACCTTTAAATTGTAATACCCCCAAATACTTTCTTAACAATTTAATGATATGGAATTCAACCATTTAATTATGAGGATGAACTTTCAGAAAGTCTGTAGAATAGAATAGTATTTCTTTTCTTTTTTTAGTTTCTGAGTCATAGAGATGTAATCAGTAAAAGTTCAGTGCTGGTTTATTGGGCTTCCAGAAGGTGTCTCAGGGTTAGGGAGTTAAATAATCAAGTTCAGGGAGCACAGACAGTCACTATGAACTTGAGATCTCTGTAACAAAAAGTATGAGATATTAAAACCGGTGCAAGTCATGGAAATTAACAGAAGAGATTTTTATTTTGTTTCTGTTTTTTTTTTTTGTTTTATCTAAGAATTACTTTTGAACCCTGAGAGAATATTATGAGTTGAGTGATCTATTTTGTAGAAGCAGCAGCACGTGCTGCGAACTCAGAAGACCTAGTTTAGCTATAAATAAATATTCTGCTGATATTTACTTATAATAGCCCTGTGTTAGTCTCTCCATCCTTTGGGACTTGGTTTACTTTTTCACAAAACTGGTGTTTTTTTTTTTTTTTTTAATAAAAGAATAATTTTTTCCTTCAAATCTAGTCTTACAGAGAAGTCTCATATATTTGGACAGATGAAAGCCGAGCTACACTGCTTCAAATTAGGCTGGGGGTCATCCCCAAACTCTGCCCACTGAGTCTTTATCTTAGATCCTACCTTGACATTGAGATTCTGCTGCCAAACCCGTAGGCTTCGGGAGTGTCCTTAAACTCTCCTGAGGGAGAGAGAATAGTGAAAACTGTGAATAGATTTTAAGGGATAAATCAAAATTCATTTTATTTTAAATTTCCTGACTTTTCTTTGTTCTTTTTAATTTTGGAGGAGGATGAAGGAAGGTGTTCCTTAGAAATCCTAGAATATTGTTTTCTTGGCCCACCTTATAATTGCTTTAGTTAACCTGTTTGTGAATACATAATTATCCTTATTCTAATTATTTTTTCTCTGCATGTCACAACCCACTCACTTTCATTGACATGTAGATGTAACATCTGCATCAGCAATTGTCTTGTTTTAATTATTTAACCTCCTATTGTGCTTAGACCAGAGACATATGCATCAAAGTTTTTATCACAAAACAGCCATCCATGGAAACTCCACACAGTTCTAGAAGTAGAACATTGCCAAAATTCTAGAAATAAAACTTCTGACCCACTGACCCTATTCAATGTTTATCAATATTCACTCCCTTTATGAATCGGACCCAGGGATAGTAATGGGGTGCCACTTTTTCCATATCTTCATAGCTTCACCATTCCTTCTTGTTCCCCTTTTCTTGCCAGCACTTCATTCATCTCTTTTCAATTAAATTGCTTGCATTTAATTAACAATCATGTGATTTCTCTCCTCGATGCTGTTGATATTTAGATTACATAAATTGCATTTTGAATGTTAAATTCTGTCAAGTTCTTAAATAAAGCAATTTGGTCTGGTGTGTTATTTCCTTTTTAAAATATTACTGAATTTGGTTTGCATATATCTTGTTTAGGATTTTTTCATCCATATTTTGAGTGGGTTTTATTCATAATTTTTACTACATTTAATATGTGCATTTAAAGCTCTAGATTATTCTCTATGCTGTTAGTTGTATTATGTAGGTTTAATATCTAGTATAGTTGTCATTATCGTTCGGTTCAAAATATTTTTCTCATTTAAATGTTGATAGTTTACATTGACTTAGGTTAGTTGAAAATGTATTTCTTCATTTCAAACTATAATTATTTCCTAGTTATCTTCTTGTTAATTTTTACTTACATGGCATTGTTCTCAGAGAACATATACTACAAATTTTAATTTTTTGAAATTTGTTGATGCTTTTTCATTTTTCAGAATAATGTTAATTTTTATAAATGTTCTGTATATTTTAAAAAAATGTTTACTCTGCAACTTTTGGGTAAATTGTTCTATATATGTTCAATAGGTAACATTAATTAATTATGCTATTCAAATATTCTATATACTTACTAATTTTTTGTCTGCCTGTTTTATCAATTACTGAGAGAGATATGTAAAAATCTTCCAAAATGATTGTGGAATTGTTTCTTCTTTCAGTTTTGTAAAGATTTTGCTTTAAAGATTAGAAGTTACTTTTATTAGGGGCAAAATTTAGAAATCTCATATTTTTCTAGCAAATCAAATATTTTATCTTTTTGATACATACTTCCTCCTTCCATTAATGCTTTTATCCTTAAAATTTACTTAAATATCAATGTAGTGACCCTTGCTTTCTTTTGGTTAGTGTTTTCATGATCTTCTTTCATTCTTTGCTTTTCAAGTTTACTATATTTTTATTATTTTATGAACAATATGTAAAGTTATTTTTAAATGCTATCAGACATTATTTGTATTCAAACTGGATCATTTAGGTCATTCACTTTAGTAATGGTGTACTTCAGTTTAAATTTGTAATCATCTTAGTATTCCATGCTTTTTTTTTCTCTTTTCTATTTATTCATTCTATTATTTTTCTCCTGTGTGCTCAGAAGATGTACCATTCTCTTTTACCATCCTCTCAGTAGTTACCTAGAAATTAGAGCCTGTGTTCTTGATTTATCAATGGCTAATAATTTGGCATTTTACTCAGACAATGCAGTGATCTTGAATACTTTAATTATTCTCTTCCAATTTATATGCTATTTTGTCCTGCATTTTTATTTCATTGCATATTTCAATTTCAATATTTCATTGTATATTTCAATTGTTAATATTGATTTATTCAATCAATATGAATTTATATTTTTCTGAAACATGTTATTTTAATACTTCTTTTTCTTTTTCCATCTCTGATCTTCTATCTGGGATCATTATCCTTCTGCCTATAAAATACTTCTAGTATTTATTTTAGTGCAGATCTGGTGATGTTAGAGTCTCTGGTTTGTCTGAAAATCTATTTGTGGTTACCTTACGTTTTGAATTATATTTTCACTTGGAATGAAATTTTACATTATCTAAGTTTTTCTCCCCATCATTTTGAAGATATTCTATGTCCTGAATTTTATAGTTTTTGTTGAGGAGTCAATAGGTACTCTAATTATTGCTTCTTAAAGGATAATCAATCTCTCTCTCTCTGTCTCTCTGTCTTCGTCTGTCTCTTTCTCTGTCTCTCTCTCTAATCTCTTTGAAGTTATTTATTTTTAAGATTGTTTTGAAGTTTTCACGGTTTCTTAATTCTGTGGCTTGATGGTTTTCATTTATTTTGGAAAAACAACTCAGCTATTATATCTTCATTTCTCCTTCTGTCCCATCTTCTCTTCTCTGTCCCTCCAAATACATATATATTAGGTCTTATGACTATATGCTATATATCTATTTATTTCTCTTATTTTAAGTGCTCTTCTCTTTTTGTATTTCTTTTGAAGCACTTTTTTTTCAGATTTATCCTCTAGTTTATCAATAATCTCTTCACCTATGTGTAATTGTTATCAGAACAAAAAAAAAAGGTTCATCTGCTTACATAATCTGCTATTAAAACCATTTATTGATTCCTTATTTTTGGTTATTTTATTTTTCAGTTGTAGAATCTATACTTGGTGCTCTTTTGATAGTTTTTAATTTTATGCTAAGATTTTTTTAACCTAGTCTTTTATTTCTTGAACACAGTAGCATAGTTTTTTAAAAGTCTGTTGTGGTGATTTGAAAAACATTAAACCCTTATCAGGTCTTTTTCTGTTGTCTATTGTTTCTATTGCTTTTGTTCATGTTGTCTTGTCTCTTCATGTTCAAATGCCCTATTGTTTATGATTATATGTCAGACTTTATATTTGAAAAATTGTAGAAAATAGTGTGTGACCTAAAGTAATGCTCTCTTCTTCCAGCGAAAGATTTGCAGTTTGTTTCTGCCAGGTATCTGAGGGTACTGTCAGTTTAGGAATGCTTTAATCAAAATTTGAGACTGAACTGATTTGAAACTATGAAGCCCTGTCTACTTTTTCCTTCTAGTTTACTCTTACTCCTAGTTGTAATTCTTTTGTGGTTCCAACCCAAAGCAAGGGAGAGGGACTAGGGCCTCATTTGTAGGTTTTGTCTTCTGATTTTGGTCTCTTTAGCCCTAGAAAATGACCTCAAACACTTCTTACCTTCTTAGCTATTCTCTCAAAAATTGATAAATGTGCCGAAGAAAAGGAGCTCAAAAAGCTGGCTCACCTTCCTGAAATCTATCCTCTTCCATGGCGAGTCCTCATAATTCACTTTCTCTTTAGCTCTCTGCTGTCTTTTTTCTTTTTTTTTTCAATTATACCAAGTAAGAAAATTGATTTGAATTACCTACTCTGCCATTATCAGAGGTGGCTGGCTCATTAGATGTGTTTTTTTTTTTCCAGATAATATGTTTTATGGGTTAATCCTGGAGTGTCATAGTCCCTTTATTATTAGTACTCGTAGGAGTATGTGAAATACTAGACATACATCCTTACCAAGTTATAGTAAAGGATTTTTAAAGTTATTAAAAAGAAAAAAACTTAGGTATGGGACATAAGTTCTATAGGCTACATCAAAAGACGAGAATTCCTGGAAATCTGAGACTTTAAACACTGCTCACTTCACCTGGAAATGATGTATAAGCTCCCCTGAACTGGTGTGCCAAACTGTAAGATGCAGCTTGTTTCTGTTTCTGGAGTACCCCACCCCCACCCCCGCCCAAATTTCCAAAGGTCTCTTTATATGCACTGACTTCTGTTTTCTCCAGAAGTCAAATTGAATATGTTTTCAATGAGACATATAGCACAACTAATTATACAGGGCTAACTTTCATGTATGTAATAAGTCTTAGCATAGGGCTAGCCACTGAAAACTACCCCAACTAACTTTTCTGCTCCCTTTTCTATTGTCTGAAATTACTTCTCTGCCTTTTTTTTTATACACCCCCCACCCTTTTTTTAATTTCAAGAATCCACAGGTAATAGTACTTACTGCTTGCTCACCCTGATTTTAAATAAATCACAACATTCTATTTAATTTTACCAGAAAGGAGAACAATTATTTATTTTATTGGTCTTTACTGTCTTGTTTCTCTCTTCTCTGCGACTTGACCTGAGAAAGACATTTCTGGTCCCCCGGGATAATCTTCTCTTTATTTGTTGGCCAGTTCTCTGAGACCCTTGCTTCCAAAATTTTCCCAGCACCTACTTTTTACAAAATCAAGCAAAAAACGAAAACACCAACACCACCACCAACAACAAAACTAATACAAAATGCAGCTATTCTTTTTATTTCCTTTCTTGTCCATATTTTTTTTTTTTGTAGCTAGTGTCAAATCACGGCATAAAAATTGAGGCAACCAGCACTTCTTTATTATTTCACCTGGGAGACTCCATCACTGCTTTTTAACAAAAATTGCTGCCTATTTAAAAATGATTAACATTCATATCTCCAGTTTAGACCTCTCCTCTGAACTTGAGACCTGTACATTCAACCATTTCTTCACATATCCATTAGGTATTCCAAAGGTACACTAAATTCCACATATCTTAAACTTAAATGATGATCTTTCCCCAAACCTGGCTCTTTTCCAGTCATTCATATTTAAATAAAACCATTACCATTCATTTTCTTTTAAAAATACATTTTAAGTTTTTAAAAAATTAATAGACTTTATTTCTTAGAGCAGTTTTTGGTTTTAAAAAAATTTAAAAGAAAATGCAGTGTTTCCATGTACTTCTTCTTCTCCTATCCTGTTTACCTATTATTAATATTTTGCAATGATGTAGTACATTTGTTACAATAATAAACTAATATTGACACATTATTATTAACTAAATTGCATAGTTTACATTAGGGTTCACTCTTCATGTTGTATAATTCTATGGGTTTTGCTAAATGTGTAATGTCAAGTATTCACCATTACAATGTTATACAGAATATTTTCACTGCCCTGAAATCTTTTGTACTCATTCATCTTTTCATCCCACCTCTTTCTCTGCTCCTGTAACCATTGATCTGATCTTATTACTGTCTCTATAATTTTATCTTTTCTAGAATGTCATCTAATTAGAATCATACTGTATATTGGCTTTTAGGATTGGCTTCTTTCATTTAGCAAAATGCATTTAAGCTTTCTCCATGTCTATTGTAGCTAGATAGGTCATATGTTTTTATTGTTCAATAATGTTCCACTTTATCAATGTACCACTGTTAGTTAGCCATTAACCTATTGAATGACATCTTGCTTGCTAATGTTAGTGTGCAGGTTTTTATGTGGACAAATTTTTCAACTCATTTGTATAATTACCTAGGAACATAATTGTTGGATGGTATATTAAGAATATGTTTTGTTTTATAAGAAAATGCTAAACTGTCTTCCAAGGTGGCTGTTCCATTTTGCATTCCTATTAGCAGTGAACAAGAGTTCCTGTTGCTCCACATTTTTTCTAGCATTTGGTGTGGTCAGTGTTTTGGATTTTAGCCACTCTAAGAGGTGTGGAGTGGCATCTCATTGTTGACAGACATCTATTTTTACAAAGCCAAATCTTTAGCTCTCTTTGACATTTTTCTCTCACTCAGCTCCTATCACTTATGTCTTCTGCAGATTTTCCTTCTATATATATCTTTCCATTTTATCAACTCTCCATCTTCATAGCTGCTACCCTAGTCTAATCTGTTATTACCCCCTGGATTACCTCAAAGCTTTCTTGTCCCCTAAATCATGCAACCATAGCAATCTTTTCAAAAATAAAATCTAATCATGTAACATCATCCCCCAAACTTGCTGGAAACTTCCCAATAGATTCGCATTGTGCTTAAGATAAAATCAAATTTTCTGTAGTGACCTATGGTATTCTGTATGACTGTCTCCTACTTACTCCTGTGCATCATCTGGCACCATGCCCCTACACTCTCTGCTCTAAGCTCACTGGTCCTATTGAGAGACTTGAAAGCACTATCTTATGACATTCTATTTCTTCTGCTAATTTTGACCTTCATCCTCACAATGACCCACTTCACCCCATTCTCTTTGCCTAGTTTGTTCCTACCCATTCTTCCACTCTAAACATAAATGTTACTTCTTAGGGAAGGTTCTCCTGAGCTCACCCAAGAGGTGGGTTTTCTTATTATCCTTACATAATACCATATATATGAAGTGAGATGTGAAAGTTATAATAGTACATTTGTTTTTATGACTATTTTATTGATGTCTGTTTCCCACACTGGATTTTAAGTTTGAGGAGCATTTTTCATGTTTCTTTGTTTATTTATTTAGTTATTCATTTATTTTAAATCAATATATCCTCTACAACTAACACAGTGCCTGGTACCAAGTAGATGCTTCATAGAAATGTGTTGAATAAATGCTTTGTCTTAGTGACCATAAAATTTATTAGTCAGAAATCAAAATTTATGAGCTATATAGTCAGAGAAATCTAACCAGCAACTATATAAAAGGCAAAAGACCAAAAGAGGGAAGAAAAAGAAAACTATAATTTTACATGCATGGTGTTTTCTTTTTCTTTTCACAGTTAAGGAATCTGTAGGAAAGTAACAACTATTTAGCAAAGCTTGTGGTATCTTAAAAATGATGGCAGTTTTTTCTTAATATCTTCAATTAAAAAGACACCAGATTGCTTCTCTTATTTCCCCTATAAACCTAGGAGGTTTTTTCGTTTTTCTACTTGGATGAAATACAGAATCTGTAGTTTTTATTTGGCCCTGTCCACATGTATTAATGCTTCCTTAATCCTGATGGCTCTTTACGTTTTTATTCCCAAGTTAAAAGAACACAAGACTATATGTGTCTGTGGCACAACAGGTTACAAGAACATAATAGAAAACAGCCTATTGTCATCCTTTCAAGCCCATTCCCAGATGTTTCTTCCACGTACTAAGGTTATTTGCATGTGTTGAGATTTTGGCTAAACCTTGAACCACATTGTGTCTTTGGAGTGTTTCTCATTTTTTTAAAAAAGATCTGCATTTCCTCTGAGATCTGCAAAGTAGCCTCTGTACTTTGAGGAAGCTTGTGAATTATTAATTAAGGCAATGAGAAAGATGTGTCCTTTGGGTTGTTTCTTATTGGAATCATCAGAAAGCCTTTGGATGTGCATTTTTAAGCTCTGGTGGAGTCACAGTAAAGTCCTCTGATAAAGCTGCCTTAGCCCAAAGCTGTTTATTCACCTTCAAAGCTTAATTTCATGTTGGAAATCAGTGGAGATAAACCAGATCACAGAGAACTATTGACGAAGACTTTGAGTAGACATCGTTCACTTTAGTGCAGACTGGTATTCACAGTCATTCATTTGTTCATTTATTTCAACATTCCTAAATTTTTTAGGGTACCAAATATGTCAAAGCATGGAACTAGCCATGCAAATATAAAAATGATTTATTTAGCTTAAAATTTATAAAGGACTTACATGTGCAGCAGACTAATACTGTGTGAAAAAGAAGCCTAAATTATAAGTGTGTACCAGGGTTAGGTAACATGGTGCTTTGTAATCTGGCCCCAGTTTTACCTATTTGATCTCATTTTCTATTTCTAAGTTGTCTGTCAATTTTTCAAATTTACTGAGAGGAATTCCATGAAGGGAACTCTGTGAGTATGGAAAGGGGGTTGTCAAGAGGCAACTTGGGCTCCAGTCCCTTACTTCTCTCCCCTTTTCTCTGCAGTAGTTTTTTAAAAATTTATTGGGCTCCTTCATTTGATTTCATTAGAAGGAGTTAGTGACTGACACATTTTGAAAATTATGACCTAGGTAAACCATCTCTTCTAGTCAGATGGCTCACTTTTATTGTCTCCACCCCTCAGTGACATACCTGTTGAGATTGTTTGCATGCCTTTGCTCATTGTTTGTCTTTTCATCTTCCAACCTGGCAAATCTATTTTATTTCCTCTGTATACCATATATCTACTCATGGAAGAACCCTTAACTCTTAACTCAGTTCCATGGAAGCTTCCTTAATTCTTAACCTGCATCTGTAATTGTTTTCTTCTAATCATCAAAATGTTGAGCATAGCTCTAGGATAATATTGTGTCTTTAGAAGATATTTTTTGGCTGAATGAGAATGAAAAAGGAGAAAATGTAAAAGAAACTGAGATGTTATATGGAGGATAATTCTTGTGGGTTCAGCTATAGGAAGCATACATATTTTTATTTTTAAATGTGCCTTTTGGAGATTATATACAATTTAATGTTTTACTTAGACGAATAAAAACAGTGGGAGAGAAAGTATAGAAAAAGCTAAATAGATTTCTTCAATGGAAAGCTACACTTAATCTCTAAGAGCTATCTCCTTCATACTCAGGATGCCTGAGTACGTGTTTCGCTTTGAAGAGAGATATTAATTCTCCATACTGGCCAGTATGGCAACTATTAAAGCTCTTCTTATATTGTACAGTTTCTAAGGAAAGGTTGCTTTTTGTTTTAATTTAGTTTCTTCTTCTTCAACAACTGAATACTTACCTACAGTGCATCTACCTGTTCTGAGGAGTATAAGACAAGTGAAGTTGAATGAGACATGGTTTCCACTTTTAGAAACTTACAATTTAGTGGAGAGACTATGACAAAGAGAAGAACACTGCAGCTATGGTAAGAATTAGAGTCAAAGTAGAAAGTGCAATAGTAGATAGTGGAGGGGGATCCCTAGCAGACCTGATGGAGGAAATGTTACCTAAAGACTGTGCAGAAATTCAATTGGGGGAAATGAGGTCAGAGCATTGAAGGCTCAGGGGACATCATGGGAAAAGCACAGTCAGGAAATTGTAGGAAATGCTTGTGATGCAGTGAATCACAAGTGTGACCACAGCACCAGTTACAATGGGGATGACATATGAGAAGTAACATGGAAAGTCTGCTGCAGCTAGTTCATACAGCATATTTTATTTCATTTTATGTGTGGCTGAGGGTCATTGAATATTTTAAAGAGGAGAATGACAACATGATCAAGCATGGGTTTGGAGTTAAGTTTAGTAACAAGACAAAAGAGGAAAAAGCACCTAGGAAACTATCAAAATGCTCCTGACAAGGCTCATTGATGACTTAGGATAATGGCAAGGAGACCAGAATGAAGGAACGAGGGTGAGAGACCCCTCAATAACAGATTGATAGAATTTGATGCCACTTGTATGTGGTAGAGAAAGAAACTACTTTGATAGAAAGGTAAAGTACTTGAGATGTTCCCAAAAGTTTTAAGCTTGAAATACTGTGGAGGATGGTGATTCTATTTCTTGAGATATAGATTATAACATATAGAGGAAATTAAAGAATAAAGAGAAATAACTAGTTGGATAAGATGGTGTATTCAAGGTTGCATATATTAAATTTCAAATGCCTATCAGTTATCCATGAAATGATGTCTTATAAATAATGAAGTATGCATGGTCTGCATCAGGAATGGACAACATATTTGGGAATCATTACTACAGAGTGGTTATTAAGTAATGGAGAATAGAGAGAGCCTAGAACCTTTATAGTGTAGAGAGTATGACTGAAGAAAAAATGCTGACTAAGCCTAATTATGACACTAGGAAAATATTCTATTAAGGATGCCAAGAGAAGGAGTTATGAATAGCAGATAAATGAGTAGATAAAGAATGTGAAGGCTTGAATATGCTAATCGGAGAAATAGTAATAATGTAGAAAAGTAGTTTCCCTCGAGGTAATAGAGAGTGGTACTTAGACTGCATGAGATTGAGAAATTAATAAAAGAGAAGAGATGGAATAGGAGCTTGCAGATGAAGCAGGTCAGAGGGCTGATTCTTGGAACAGACTTTTTATTTGTAGGTAAAGGAGAAGGGATTAAAGAGTGATCACAGAGAATAAACTATGTATAAAATTAATGCTAATCATAGTGTACAAATTAGTAGATATGAGCAAATGAAAGTAGGCTTCTGCCAGAAAACAAACCCAAAGGATAAAAACAGTGGAAAACAGGTTAATTTAACATCAGTGGGCATCAGAGAGCTCTGCCGGAAAAGGATATTCGGCTCAAGTAGTTTTGATTACAGCAGTTTTGGTCACATCTGGTGTGCACACACTTGGAGCAAAACCAACTAGCAATAAGGTTATCTCCAAGGAAGGACAAAGGAGGGGCTAAACAAAGGAGACTGGGCACCAGCCACTCCCCATATTATGATGACATGATAATGACAGGAAGTGTGGCCTGATATGGTTCCAACACAGGAACCTGGAGGAAGTCCTGGGCAGGAGCCTGGATAGAGCAAAGAGAGAAAACAAAGGAAGGAGGGGTTTAGAGTTTTGCAAGAGCACATAAATCCAGGCTGGTATTCTGAGATTATCTAGGTAATGGAGGCTTGTTACTCCACTCTGATTTTGGTCAAAATCAGAATTAAATTAGGAATCATGTAATTGTAAACCCAGGCTGCTCACTATTTTACTGTTCAGCATGACTGATTGGAGTAAACCTTGAACCAGAGAATGGGGACATATGACTCTTCTGGCAGCCTAGATAGGGGATCTGGCACAAAGAACCTCCCTCCCCTGCCAAAAAAAATCTTATAGCTTAGGTACTCTCCCCGCCTGGCTCAGAGTCTAGAAGGGCTGTGGCTTATCCAACTGAAGGGGATGAGAGAGGTAATCAACAGCTTGGGGGATGTAGAAGGTATGAGAGGATGAGGGGGCATTGGTTAAGTCAGGCAGCTTAAGATGAGGAAGGAGATTGCGGGGAGAGAACATGGAAAAAGTCATTGGATTTGAAATGAGGCAGAACAAATGGCAAGAATATATAGTAAAGGAATGATTTAGAAAATCTTTGAGGTTGAAAGGAAGGGAGCTAAGAGATCCATTGGCTTTAAATTTCTCTCACATTGTTGATGTGGTTAAGGGTTTGAGAACTTGGGAAGAATTGAAAAAGATTTTCAACCATTACTGTAGGGCATTTAATAGTGCATATGAGTGGGTTACTAGGACTACGGGCAAGAAGCTAGGAATGTAAAATACTAGTGAGGGCAGCTGAATAAGTTGATGGAGGCCAGGAAAGGGCTTAGAAATAGGGAAGTTAAAGATCTGGATGCTCAATAATGGGCTCATTTGTGCTCATTGAGTGACAACAATGGACAACAATGAAAGTCTAGAAGGATTGCATTCTGCTCAAGTCAACATTACAACTATTATGTTGTGCTTCTTCATTCAGCTGAATAAAGAGCTTCTTGAATTATCTCAGTGACTCCTGCTATCAAGAGTAAATTCAGTAGGGTGAAAATAGAAATTCAAATAACACTACAGTTGTGCAATAGAAATATAATGTGGATTTCATGGGTACTTTTAAAATTTTCTATAGCCACAATAAAAGGAATAAACAAAAAGAAAGAGGTCTTAATAATATATTTTATTTAACCCAATATATCTAAAACATTGTTTCAAATTATAATCAGTATAAAAATTATTAATAAGATATTTTGCAATCTAAGTTTTTCAAATCTTGTATGAATTATTTGCTTTTAGCACATCTCAAATCGAATGCTAAATTTTTATCATTAAATAGTTGACCTTAACTTATATTTCATATAATTTACTACTAAAAAAGTAGATTCACATATCCAGGTTGTTCCAAACATAATTTAAAGTTTAAAAGTTTCTAAGTTTAAATGTCTATTAATCAAAGTTAAATAAAATAAAATCGATTTATCAATTGTATAGCCATATTTAAATGCTCAGTACCTACATGTGGTCAGTGGCTGCCGACTGGACAGCACAATCCCAGCATATTGGATAATCACTAATATTATTAAGCTGTTATTGACCACTACTGGATTTTATGTACTATTTAATTGAGATTAAGAGGTGAGAATTAGACTCTGTCCTTTGGAAAATAAAATCATAAAGGCATGAGAAAGTGAACATCTGACTCTCATTTTTTGGGAAAGTGCCAGGAGACATACACATACCAACATTGCCATATCCTGTCGTAAAGAAAGTTCCTGTGTTTTTATTTCATATTCAGATGATTTATAAGGCTGACCTCTCTTCTAAAAGTACAGCTCTGCTTCAAGCATTAAAATTCAAAGAATGATAATTATATTATCAAATTATTCCCTCTATTTACCAAGTCCTTTTTCTTATGGATCATTGGATCAGAGGCTTCTTAAAATTATCTTCCAATTTTATTATTTTAAAGAGCATTTGGCTCTTATTCTTGTACCAATTAATAAGCTTAGATTAAAGGAACTGGTGGAAAGAAGAGAGATCTGCATTTTTGTTAGTATGATTTATACCACTTGCTCTATCTCACTTATATGTAGCTCATAATCAATTTTCACATAAAGTTGATTGTCTATCTGGGAATATCTAGATGAAAAAACTTCATAAATGCCAGGTATTTATTATCTTCATTATGGTCATATAATGTGGTAATAACAGAAATGTTACAATTGATTTAATGGAGCTCTGTAATTTGAAGCCAAGTTTTTAGACTTATTATTGTGAACTTATTTCTTGGATTTTTATATTATTTCATGTATGTCGTTTCATCTATTAACTTTCTTGTGTAGTGACCAGGCACTGAGCAGATCTGGTTTCTTTTAAAGAGATCATTACAGCATCCTACTCACACCATTCACATAGAACAACTGTATCTATCCTCTGTTTTAAGTCATTTGTAAGTTAGAAAGTGTTATGTGATTGGCCCTATTTTAGATTTGAAAAAATTGAGGCCTAGAGATATGTAGTTTAAGATTACACAATTAAAAAATGGCTGTGAGAAGACCAGTACTTGTCCCTTTTTATCACAAATTTATAATTCCTAAATTTTGTGTTTATAAATAATGTTTCAGAAAAGCTGTATAAAAGAATAGTTCATAGCACAGGCTCTGAGTTGCAATGGTCTGCTTCAAATCCCATTCTGCCATTCACTAGCTATGTAATGTTGGCCCAGATACTCTCAAAGCCCCAGCCTCCTCATTTCTAAAAGGAGAAATAATATAAATATTATTTTTTAACATTAAGTTAAAACTATTCCTCAATCTTAATTTGTAATTGAAGAACACACATATTTACAAGTATGGCGTATTAGTAATTGAAGAACACATATATTTATAAGTATGGCATATTAGATAAATAACTGGAGACATTAACATTAGGCATAAGCACCACTGTGACCTAGATGATTATACCATCTGGGCACTTATTGCTACTAACCCAAGCTTCCCTGCCTCTCACCTTCTACCTCCCAATGCTACTGCTCTCTTTTGAAAGCTTTGAACTTGCTAAACTCTTTTTCTTCCATAGAACTTTATGATGTCTAAATAGGCCCTATGTGCCAACAAATATATGAAAAGATGCTCAACATTGCTAGTTATTAGGAAAATTCAAATCAAAATCACAATGAGATATCATCTCACACCTGATAGAAAAGCTATAATCAACAGAACAAGTAATAACAAATGTTGGAGAGAATGCAGAGAAAAAGGAACCCTCATATATTGCTGATGGGACTGCAAATTGGTACTTCCACTATGGAAAATAGTATAGAGGTTCCTCAAAAAACTAAGAATTGATCTACCATATGATCCAGCAAACCTTCTACTGGGTATTTACCCCAAAGACCTGAAAACCTATATTTGAAAAACCTATATTTGCACACTGAAATTCATAGAAGTACTATTGATAGTGGACAGGACATGGAAGCAACTGAAGTGTCCTACAATAGATGATTGGTTAAAGGAGCTGTGGTACATATATACAATAGAATATTACTGAGCCATAAGAAGAGATGAAATACTGCCATTTGCGACAACATAGATGGACCTTGAGATAATCATGCTAAGCGAAATAAGCCAGACTGAAAAATTTGAAAATCACATAATATCACTTATATGTGGGATATGAACCTAAAAGCAACAAATGAACAGGACAAACAGAGACTCAAGGATATGGACAATGAACTAGTGGTTATCAGAGGGTAGGGGGTGGGGGAGGAGGGAAGAAGGAGACAGGTAAAGGGGGTCAAATTTAGAAGGATTGGGGAGGGTGAAGTAGGTAAACAGGATTAAATATATGATAGCTGAAGGAAACTGGACTCTGAAACTGGTGGTAATCAAACAATAGAATATATACATGTCAAATTATAATGTACACCCCAAAATTATATAATTGTATTAATCAATGTTACCTCAATAAACTTAAAAAAATAAAAAAATAAAAATAAAAGATGTACCCCCATAAATAAATAAATAAATAAATAAATAAATAAATAGGCCCTATGCTGAGCTCTCACTACCCTCCCTTCTTCCTTCTCTTTCTCCCTTCTTGCCTCAGGTTAAATGTCACCATCTCACAGAGGTATTTCATGCCTGCTCCATCTAAAGAGACACCCCTCATCCCTCATTTATCTCCCATACTTGTCTCTGCTGTTTTACAGCCAATATCATGGTTTGTTATTATAATGTTATTATTGACTGATTCAATTGTCCACAGATTTGCCAATAATATTCTGAGAATTCTATATAGTGTGAGTGTGTTTGAATATAGGCATATCTAATTGAGAATTCCACTATATTAACCTAACATTTTACTGCAGAAATTTCCCAGTCATTAAAAATACCTTAATAACAACTCTCTAATGTTTGTATATTATTTGGTTTCATGGACCACACTGGTTTATTTAACCATTTATGTTTTATTGTATCTCTTCCTTTTACTTTATAAAAATCTCTTTATATGTTTGATTATATCTTTAGGAGACACTATGGGAAATGAAATTACAGAATTGAGAATTCACTCCTTTAAAACCTTGCTTTATATTGCTAGATTTCCTTCTAGAGAGATTATAATAATTTATATGCCTGTGACAGTGTTTGAGAATACCTGTTTTATATGCTGTGAACAGCCTTGAATAGTATTCTTCACAAATAATGCAATTTTATAAGCAACACATAGCATTTCTTTAGTGTGTTTCTTACCTCTATTTGATTACTCAGGACTAATCAGATTTTCGTGTTTTTAGACTTTTGTATTTCTTATTCCAGCAATGGGCTTTTAATTTATTTTTCCATTTTGGCTTTATGATTATTTTCTTATTAATATGTAAGGCTAATTTTATGTTAAGAAAGCTAATTAATCATCTATGCCATTATAGCAAATATTTTCCCAAATCAATTGCTTGATTTTTAATTTTGTTTATATTTTTGATGAATTTACTTTCAAGATTTTTGTACACTTAAAGTTACTGAACTTTACTTTTAATGGTCTTTTCCTACTTGCTTTATATTTGACAGCTTTTACATATATCTAATTAATTAAATATCAGTTTTCTTGGACATATTTAATATTTTTCTACTTATGATTTAACTCTTTAGACCTTTTAAAATATATTCTGGGACCATGGTACATTCTAATTTGTCTAGTTTTGTAAGAAAAAGTAACTATATTTTCTGAATAATCCATTCCTTTCTCATTGGAATGTGATGTTTTATCACATATTCTGTTCTCATGTATATGAGAAGACTAACTGGAAACCTACACTGATGACTTTTTCTGTAATTATAGCAGATTTAAGTTATATTTTAATATCTAATAAGATAATTTCCTGCTCTTCACTCTTCTTTTTCAATTCTTTTTTACCTGTTATTATTTGCTTATACTTCCAGTCAGTTCTGTTAGCTGAATAACAGTGCTAAAAGATATCCAGGTCCTAATTCCTGTAACCAATGATTGTATTACCTTGTCTGAAATAAGAGTCCTTGCAGATGTAATTAAATTAAAAACCTCGAGATAGGGGAATTATCCTGCATTATCTATATGGGCCTTAGATGTAATCGCAAGAGTTCTTTTAAGTGGGAGGCAGAGGGAAATTTGACTACAGTGAAGAAGCCATATAGAAATGGAGCAGAGATTTGAAGATGCTATGCTGCTGGCATTGAAGTTGGGACAAGGGGCCATGAGCCAAGGGATGCAAGGAATGAAGCTCTAGAAGCTAAAAAGACAAGGAAAAGTATTCTCCTCTAGAGCCTCACAAGGGAGCATGGCCCTGCCAGCATCTTTGTTTCAGTCCAGTGAAACTGATTTTGGACCTCTACCTCCAGGATTGTATGAGAATAAATGTGTTCTTTAAACCATTTATTACAATAGCCCTGGGAAGTTAAAGTATCAATTTAATAAAAAATACTCATGAGATTTTTGTTTTAAATTTGCATCAATGTCAACCATTAATATTCTGAAAATCTGACATTTTAAGTGTTCAATAGACCTTTCTAGGAAATATATCTCTTCTTTTTGAGTGAAGTTTTATAGATTTTTTTAGAAGTTTTAAAAATATTTTCAATTAGATTTTTACTTTTTAGAGAATCAACACCATATTTTTTATAAAGTGATTTTCTTGTGGATAAATTTAGAGGAAAAATGAGTGTTATTAATATCAGCAGAAGTGAGGCATTTAATAGGTCAACCTCTATAATATTATATGGGAAACAATAATTTGGTTCCTGGAAAGAGGTAAACTTAAAAAAATTAACTTACAATTTCTCCTAAATTGTCTTATTCTTTTGAAAAACTCTTTTGTAAGCAGGTTTTGTTCATTATATGATTATAGATAATGAATACATGGAAATATAAAGCTGCATTATCTCTCTAAAAAACATTTTTCCACAACAGAATCTACCTGAAATAATTCTTAAAGACTGAAATCATGTTTTTCAAGAAGAGATCATAATTCTGAGGTTTCTGGCACCTTATACATACTCAAATTCTCTGATTAGCATATGATATTTTATTGTTCTTATTTTGATAATCAAGTAACTATTTCAATGCAGATGTCAAACATCTTTTCGTGTTTTAGCGATATTAATGGAAAGGAAATTCTGACATATCGGAATGAATTTAATTACACATAGATTTTAAATATGACTTAATGAGACATTTTGGGCAGATAAATTTTCTAGTAGATGATTCTTATAGGTGAACATCGGGATCCAATAGAAAACTTTATAAATGCAGATGTCTTTGTTTTCTTCAGAATATTCAGGATGGAGTCAAATATTTGTATTTTTAAAAAGCTCTAGATGTGATTCAGATATGCACAAAAGTTTCCTCACCTTGGGTTATATAATAAGTAAACCCTCAGGACTTAGAGATTTTCCTGAACTGTCAAGAACCCCCCAAGGCCTGCTATTTGTCATCTCACTGAGGGCCCTATGAATGTGTGCCATTCTCTCTGGGCTAGGAAAAGAATCCAGCTATCCTTCCAGCCCCCAGAAGCATCTCTCAGAATGTTCTTCGATATAATAAATCTTATTAATGGCCAGGAAGGACAACTTATAGTGTTTAATAAATTTGACTTAATTTTATGGGGAAGTTTTTATGATAGGGCAGCATTTGTGAAGATTAAAAAGTTCTCCGGTATATCTCTTCCAAACGTCAATAGTATATTGTTTCTAGCTTATACTAATATTGTGAATATAAGTTTGATAGAAAACTGGAAAATATTTTACACATACAGTAATTTTTAAGTAAGAAAGTATGTCAATTTTTTTTCTCTGACTTTTTAATCCTAAATCTTCTTTAAAAATGTTTGGACCCAGCCTTTCATTTAAAGACTTCTAACATACTCAATTATTACATGGCCTTTATTGTTTCTAATTGTGAGACATTTGCAATCATTTTGGTATCTGAACATTGTGGTTTCTTTTGTGCTTCATTAATTATATTTTCAAAAAAATTTCCCATAAGAATGAGGCTCTTTGGGGTTAATATCTTTCATGTTCTATGTAGTGCTGATAATATCGTCTGTTGTCTGTCAAGAACATCTTAAGTGTGTGAAATTCATATGTTGAATCGAATAAAATAAAAACACCAGTCTTAACAAAGAAACTGATTGTATCAGTTTCAATTAGCAAAACCATCACTTCTTATATATGTATATATAATTTCAAAATTGAGAAAGACCTAAGAAAACGACCACTTCTTCATGCTGTTGGTGCTCATAATACGATTGCCATTTTGGTGGTTTGAACAATTGCCTTTTTCACAAGAAGGCATTGCAAAAGCTATTGAACTTATCTGTAAATGGCAAAACCAAACTTTTCAGTGATATTATTGTGCTTCTTATGTGTATGTTTATATTCTTTGTGTTCAGTTTACATGTGTGTAGGGAGGTGAGAGGAGAAACTTTACCATAATTATCAAAGCAATAACTAGATGGGAAACACAACAGATATGTGATTGGTTCAAGATAATTTAAATTCATTATTATTCAAGATAATTTAAATCTCAAGTTTGTTTAATGCATCACTAATGTATCACCTGTTTCAGTGACCTGGAATACTGGCTGAATTTAGTATTTATCTTAAATAATTTAGTATTTATCTTAAACACAGTATTTGTTAAAGAAATGGCATTGTAAATGCTCTTGTCCACTTTTATGAAAGTGGAATTATAATATACAACATTCTTCTCATTCCCCTTCACAGAAGGGCTCAGTGAAAGCAGGCTTTTACCACAAGTTCCCCTTATCTTTCTTTCCAGCTGTTCTGATTCTCCTAAAAATCAACTTTTCTTGGTAGTTTCGGTTAATAGGTAATAAGACCAATGATTTAAATCACTGATTACTCTCTTTTGTCTTTCAAACCATTCTAGCAATACTTCTGGTTAGAATAACGATTACAATGATAAGTGGATGTGAGAGGATGGTAATTTTATACATTAATGCTCACCGAGCTTCTTACATTCACATTGCTCTTGCAATAATAATAAAAAAGTTCTAATAGTAAAAGAAATATTTATGCACATCTGAAATATATATGAGCCCTCTGGCAAAATTAGAGATCTGCACAAGCCTTCTTGGGAGTCATTTTGCTGCAAACAAAACATATATTTCCAATAGTGGTGATTGGTAAACTTAGATGATTCTGGTGTTTGTATTCAGTTCTCACAATGCTTTATTTTGATCTGGTCTACTAGCTGTGTCTTAAAGACTTTCAAGGGAAATTCATTTATATTTCTAAGACAAATTTAAAATAATTGGAAGTCCTTACTCCTCATTCTTTCTTCCCACAGCTGCACAAGTGCACATAGACATGCTTAGTATTTACCACCTCAGTCCACAGAGTCTCAGCAACCTGGTGAATGGCTCTGACATGTCTGGTAACAGCTTTGACATAGAAGAAGATGTATACTTTTTAATTGGGAGTAGCTGTGTTTTCAAATTCTTTAGCGAACCATTACTTAGCATAAAGTCACTTTGGAATCAATTAAATATGAACCTTTGTCACATCAGTATTCATTGAAAAGCACTTAGGTGATTAAAGACCCTTGGCCTCTAAATACTTGACTACTTGCCAGCACCAGCCATTTAGAAAGCCTTATTAGCTCTTTATCCCCCAGGAGTGGCCATGTGAAAAAGGAAAACAAAATGAGAGGAAGCATAATTGCCTCCAAATGAATGTACCCTCAGCCTTGTATGGCTTCTGCTATTCAAAGGTGCTACCTCATGCCATCTAGCTCCTATACCTTCCCCTGCTAACTTCTGGGGCTTACCTAGTGTCCTGCCTCTACAGTACAGTATTTTTTCATAACAATGCAAGATAACAATAAATGATTACATTTGCAAATTTTTATCATCCATGTGGGATTGGGTTAGAATCTACATTTTGTACTTAGTAAATTAAGTAAATTTTAGCATGTTTAATATTTCAAGAACTGCCTTTAAACAAACTTTTAAAACATGTGGGAGCAAATGTAAACAAAGTATATGCAGATGACATCAGTTTTAAGTAATCATTGATGATACTAATCATCAATTACAAGTGGTCTAGCTGGGATTAGAATCCAAGTTTTCCTATCTTCAAAGCTCTGTTCTTGACCACTAAGCCCAAATGACTTCTCATGCAGTTTCCCTAAGAATCTGCAAAGACAATTCTTTAGAAACTAACTGTTCAAGGCATGAAGGAATAACTGTTTTTTGACTGGACACTGAATAAAGTTAAAACTGTACTCTTTGCTCAACTTGTCTATAATTTTACCTGTTGACATGGAACTTTCTGGTCATTAAATATCTGATGTTTTAGTGAAATCCAGTCCTTTGGTATTTATATAGTCTGTATAGTTGAAAACATATAGGAACTTGTGATGTTTGGCTAAAATTTTCAGAAAGTTTATCTGTGCTTTAATTGGCTAATCAAGTCATTTAAAATATTCCACATCATAAGCTTTTAATTTAAAAGGAGAAATATGCTTTAATAAATTGAAGCAAGTGATTACAGAGGAGATAATTTTTCCTGTAACAGCATAATAATGACCCATTGGTGGTCATTAGTGAGATGCTAATGGCCAAAAGAGAACACAAAACAACTATTACAGGCCAGAATGTTGATTTATATTAGAAAGGAGCAATACACATTGGCAAAAAAAAAAAAAAAAAACACCCCCAAAACAAAAAGCAAGTGTTCTGATGTATTTGAAAAGAACAAATGCTATTCCTTCTAAATTTATGATTTTATGTTTTTTTTCTATCTTAATTCTATAAAATTATTTTAATCTCATAAAATCTATATGCTTATTAATCTGACTCAGGCTTAATGAGAATTAAGATTTTGGGACTTCCTGCTATTTGTGAAGTTCTATGTTGTCTCCATCTTGTAAAATTACTACTAATATTACACAACTTTTTCAGGAGTGTTATGCTAAGTATAAATAGGCATTGAAAGAACTATGTTTAAATTTTTATTCGATATATCATTCTATAACTTTATTTCAATCTTCAATATTTAGGTATTTAAGCTCAGTATTTTAGGTATTGTGTGTTAATATATTGCACATTTCTCATCCTTTCTCCTTTTAATCTATCTTTTCTTTCTATTTCATATTCTCTAGCTCAGGCACACATGTTAAACTTCTAAGTGGTTTGATTCTCTGGGTATTGAATATATTATTTTAGTATTCACATGATATCTGACCATTTTGTGGAGAAAAGTATCTCTGTGTGAGATGAGATACTAGCAGAAAGGCTGAGAATGTTTTAGATCAGCCAGAAGTTGCAGTAGGGAAGGTGAGAATTCTGCTCAAATCCTTCCATCTTCTCTGTGGAGCACAAGGCAATATTATAACTTATGGTGAAAAACTGGGAAAGCAAACTTAAAATGGATCATAACATCTTAGACCAGCTGCCATAGGAAGGGTGAAGGGGGCTGGTTAGGGACAAGGCAGCTAATAATGAGCAATCCTTAAGCCCTTAGACCCAAGTAGCCTGTGCAGCTTTGCAATATGGCCAGGATGTAATTGCAGGATGAATACTAAAAAAGCAACCTCTGAGCGGCCAGTGCTTAAATATGCTCAGATATGAATTTGGAGGACTAAAAATGCTCCACTTTCTTATTTACATAACCTCATTAAATTAAACATGTATTAAGACTGTTTCTTCCCAAGACTATACTAAAAGCTTTGTTAATATTAAATTTTAAAATAATGTCAAATAAATCATGGTATGTCAGTGCAATTGAACCCTACCCATATTAAACGGAATAAGATAGGAATACATGTGCTTACGTAAGAGGATTTCACAGAGATAGTAAACCAAATGCAACATAGTTTATATCATATGATCTCCTTGTTGTAAATAAACTGTGGTTAAAACATAATCCTGAAATGTTACTAGTTTGTAGGCATAAGATAGAAGTCTGTAGGATGCAATTTTGGAAATTAAATATGGCTTCATAACAGCATATTCCTTTGTTTATGATACTGAATGCCTAACCTTTCTTCAAAAATATATGAGAAGGGCAGGGTGTCTACCTTCACTACATCGTGTACCAACAGGACCCTGGGTGGAGCCATTTGACAAAGTGTACTGGTGTAACTTGGAGATTTACGTCTGGCTAGAGCAGGCCAGAGGCTTATTGGAAAAATCAATACTCTACCAGAAAAGGGAGGAGCTTACAAGTTCTCACTCTTGGTGGAACCTTGTAGAAGGAGGAGGACAGAGACTTTATTGATTATTCTGGGCATCAGCACTGAGTATAGATTCAGTCTTTGAAGTTTTAGCGTTCACTTGAGTTGCTGAAATTCATCCAGGGTAACCATGCCTTTGTGTTGACTGCCACATGCAGGAGGTCCTGGGAGGTCCCTCGCCTCGATTAGAAGGCCTCAGTAGCCAGCCTGAGACATTGGACGGGGCCCACAAACTTATTGCTTCTGGGATGATCATTTTGGTAAAAAACAAAATTCTGATATAACCTGAGCAGCAACCCTTCAACATCTTGTGGGCCATACATAGTATGGGACAGATTTGAAAATCAACAGGGGTCTCTTGTTTCCAGGTATAGTAGACAATTCATATTAACTGTCTCACTAAACTCAAGTAGATAACAGATAAAATATATTTTAAAAATCTGCTTGAAAGTACTGAAAAACAAACAAATGGACAAACAAAAACAAACCAATGGTGAATACCAAACCAGAATTCTGAGGAGGACAGAAACACAGAAAAGAAAATCTGGCATTCAGGATGTTTTATCTTATGGGGTAATGAATGTACTGATTATTGGGAAGGCAGACAGATCTAGAGGCTAACTAGCCCTTTTTATGGGTATTGGTGTAGAGATGTCATATAAAATACAGAACACACCAGTAAATTTGTATTTCAGAAAAACAATTAACAATTTTTCAGGATAAGTATGTCCTATGCAATATTTGGTTTAAGGTGAATATTCATAGGTAGTCAGTACTTCTGGTTGTTTAACAATAAAATGTTGATTTGCTTTATGGTCATGTAAATTTTTAATTTGTAGTAGACTAATACTTTGATAGCAGTAATTTGTTGACAACTGCTAGTTTTGTTCTTCTTTCCTAGTATAAAAAAGAGAAATTGCAAAGCTTGAAAAGAGGGTGGCTGAATTTGGCAGAAAAAAAGAAGGGGGATTGGGATAAAATGGAATATTTAAGTGTATTGCTTTTTCCTGCCATCTACTTTCTACACACACACACACACACACACACACTGAGAGTTAGGGGAGAAGAAAAACAGATTTTTTTCTCATTTGAGAAGACCTAAAGATGAAAGAGTAGAAAAATCTTTGTAATTCCTCGTCAAAAGCTAGTTAAGGTAATCATAGACTGTAAGTAATGAAAGACTAGAAGAAATGGTTGCATGGCACGTGGAGATAGGAGAAGGAGCATATAAGAAAGCATTTCTTCTGGCTTCTTAAAGGAGTGGAGAGAGCCAAATTGTCTGAGTTGGGTGTCAAAGTAGTGGAGAGGTGGGGCCAGGAGGCCTGTCAAGTATTTGAAAAAGTATAAGATATGAGGGAAATCTTAGCAGCAGTGAGGAGTGGATAGCCCAAGTCATAGATAGTCAGCATATGCTGTGGAAATCTCCAGAGAACATTAGCTGGGCTGAAGGCTGAGGGGGCTTTACGAAGTGGGAAAAGATGGGGTAGGCATAACTGTAGAGTCCTAACAACACCCTAACAGTAGCCTAGGTTTAGAAATGATCTCTTCTTCTTACTGAGTTGGTTAATTTTATGTGTCAACTTGACTGTGCTAAAAGATGCCCAGATAGATGGTAAAACATTATTTCTGTGTGTGTTTGTATAGGTGTTTCTGGAAGAGATTAGTATTTGAATTGGTGAACTAGGTAACGCAGCAGATGGTCCTCCTCACTGTGGGTGGTCATCAACTAATCTAGCGAAGGCCTGACTAGAACAAAAAGATGGAAGAAAGGCAAATTCACTCTGTCTGTTTAAGCTGAGACATCCATCTTCTGCCCTCAGAATCAGCCTTCCCAGTTCTCAGACTTTCGATTCAGATCAGTACTAACACCATCAGGTTCCCAATTCTTAGGTCTTCAGACTTGTATTGAATTATATCCTGTTTTTCTAGTTCTACAGATAACAGATTGTGGGACTTCTCAGCCTCCATAACAGCATGCACCAATTCTTATAACAAATCTCTCTCTCTCTCTCAATCTTTCTCTCTCTGTATATATGTGTGTGTACACACACACACACGCACACACACACATATGTATATACATACATACATTCATACATATACATATATATGTATATGTATGAATGTATGTATGTATGTTTGTATGTATATATATCTCATCTCTCTCTCTATCTCTATCTCTATCATCTCTATCTCTATCTCTATCTTCATCTCTATCTCTATCTTGATATCTTCTTTTTCTCTGGAGAACCCTGGCTAATACACTTACTAACCCTACTGGGTAGCAGGCTTGCAAACCCACATAAATACAGACAAGTCCGAGAGCATGTAGATGTAGAGAAAAATCTAGGAATTAATATTAAGCTGGGATGTGCTAATACATAAACCTGAATCTGTCAAGAAATCATCATATTGGATTGAGAGAAATCATGACATTGATCTGAGTAAAATGTTCATGTTAGGTAAGCTGGGATTTCAGATCCCTGTATGAATTGATTATAAAAATGAAGAGAATTTGCTAAGAATGTTGACTAATTTTATAGTTATCATATTAGTATATACACAAAAAGAGAACCTGAAAAAAGGCCATACCAAAATGATCATGGTGATTGGGGGTGGAGTGGGGTAGAGTAGAATGGGAATTATAGCAACATTCCCTTAGTATATTGTATAGTTCTCAAATGTCTTAATTTTGTATAAAAAGAATAATTTCTATTGCAGTGAAAATAAATTTTTCCAAACACAATAAAAATGAACACCAATATGGGGAAATGGCCTGAGCATATATCATCATAACCTTCTCTCTGCTGGGGCACTTAACCATGAGGCTAAGTCTAGACTAGAACTGAAAAATGTAGAGGAGATACCAAATGTTACATCTGAGATCTCAAATTCACTGATGAGAAGGTGCAAGCTGAAGGCACCACTGTTTTCAAGGCTGGGACAACTGAGGACTCAGTCATTTGATGTGACTCTGAAACTTTGGCAAAGCTCGTGGTGAGAAGCTCTGACTCATAGCTAGCTTAGATGGGGAGCCTGAGCTAACACAGGGAAAAGAACTGACTCAATGAAGTCCCCAGAAGAAACACTTTTCCTGCTGACACTATTTGCCTGAGAGAAATGTCCAGGTAGGGTAAAATTACTTCTCTTCCATATAGCTGGGAGATAATGGTTCTCTGCTCTGGGGATGCCTCCTGGTTGAGCCTTAGTGGAGAGGACTTAATTTAGCCCTATCAGAACCCATCTTCTGGTGGAGAAAATCTTATCATATCTATCATTGCCTGCCAATTTACCATTGCTGAAGAGCTGGGGTGAAAGCTCATGCTGAGGAGACCCTCACTTAACTGAAACTGGAAAAGAAAGCTCAGGAAAGAGACGAAGCTGAAAAATGGAAACAAGTGGCTCTGACTGGGGAGATTCCACCATTGAAATGGAGAACAGAATCGAGAGTGCTGAAAACTGAGCTTGTGATCAAAAGGTAAAATGGGGGAACTAGCTTTCAACACAAAGAGGAAATACTAAGAAATGTAAATTGTAACTGAAAATATAAGAGACATGGAAGACAGTCCTAGGGGAAATAATATGCAAATAATTAGCATTCTGGGAGGAAAAAAAAGAGCAGATGGAGGTGATATCAATAAAGCATGATCTTCAGCTCACTGATCTGATGAAAGATCAGAAGTGTTTTCTAAGTGTCTTGTAGAAGTGACAAAAAAGACACACATCTAGGCTTACCTTATGAAATTTCTGCTCTCTGTGGAAAAAGAAAAAAATTACACTTTTTTAGATGGATAAACAAGTTCAAATATAATGAAAAAAGAATGTTAGATTGTAACTTCTTTTCTGCCACACTGGAAGCTGGTTGAATAATGTTTATAAACTTTTGAGAGAGAAAGCACTGTGGTATAAAGCTCCTATTCCCAGAAAAGTTATTCATATGATGACAAAAGAGCGACATTATTTGGATATCTAAGAACTCAAAGCATTCAAAATTATTCAAGGATATACTCCAGCATAAATGACAGTAAATTTGAATAGAGATCAAAGGCAAGCAGGGAGAAAAAAATAATACAATAAACAGTAGTGAGCAGTGAATCTAGCAAAGCATGTAGGAAAACTTAAGTGGATGAGGATAAAGTGAGTGCAAATCATAATATTACTGTTTGTAAGTACACCAAAAAGAAAAGAAGTGCATTCTAAGGAAAAAGTAAAAACTAATAAGAAATTACATTTCTAAAGTAGTTAATAAAAATCTAGGATTTGTGAATAATCTGAGCAAATGAGAGTAAAATATTCTTAAGATCCTGTTGTGGAGAATAGTAAAAGTACTATTAATTTTAATAAATAGTAGAGAACTATAAGTTTTAATAGAACTTAAAATTACAAGCAGGTGAACTAGTAAACAGAGACACATATAACTATTTCCAGATTATTGGTAGTGGGTGATTAAAATGCAACACAAAATAAACAGCATAAAACAACTTGTTCAAGCTAATGGAAGTAGAAACGCATAAAAACAGAAACACATATCATAAAGAAATTAAAATAAAATTGGATGAGAATGAGATATCACTGTTCGTAATGTAAATAGATTGAATTCTCCAATTAAAACATAGTCTAGCTTTATGCTTTTTATAAGAAAAGCAACCAAAATTAAAAAAAAAAAGCCAAGGGTTATAAATAAAAGGAAGGGCAAATATACATGCAGTAAATGCAAAGAAAAAGGAAAGGTTATAACATCAGAAAATGGGAAGTTCCAGGCAAAAACACAGCATTAAGTGTATTAGAGAGATATATTGTAATATAAATATTTTAAAAGCAGCAAAATTATATGGTATGTCTATCAGAAAGTATCCAGTCAGGAGATAATAATTATACTGTAATTTAAACAAGGAAAGTTTAATATATAACTTTTTAAGCTAGTAGCTACTAAGAAGTAAAGTGAGAGCTAAAGCATGCAGGAAGGGCAGGTACATGGAGTAGTCACAACCCCAAGGGCTGAGATTGAGTATCTTAGGAAGAAACAAGTTCAAGGGAGCTGCCCTGGGCCAGGTGCCAAAGGAGAAATGTTTATAGGATCTAGCTCCAGTATGTGTCCAGACTCAGAAAAAGTCACTTTTCTTTTTATGTTTGTTTGTTTTTTAAAAATTTATTTATTTAAATTAGTTTCAAGTACACAGTACAGTGGTTAGACATCTATATAGTTCATAAAATGATCCCCTCCAGTTGCCCCCTCCCTCCCCTGGCCCTCCACCTAGCCATCATATTACTGCTGACTGCATTTCCTGTGCCATGCTCCCCATCCCTATGACCAACTGTCAACTACTAATTTGTATTTCTTTAACCTTTCACCCCATTCTCATAGTCCTCCAACCCCCTTCCCCCAATCTGTCACCAAATTGTTCACTATATTTGTAAGACTGTTTTTGATTAGTTTATTCTTTTTGTTCATTAAATTTTGCATATAAGTGAAATCATATGGTATTTATCTTTGTCTGACTTATTTCACTCAGCATAATAACCTCTAGGTCCATCCATGTCACTGCAAATGGTAGAATTTCATTTTTTTTTAATGACTGAGTAATATTTCACTGTATATATGAACCACAGTTTCTCTATCCAATCGTCTGTTGATGGGCACTTAGGTTGCTTCTATATCTTGGCTATTGTAAATTGTGCCGCCATGAATATTGGAGTGCATAGATCTTTACAAATTATTGTTTTGGTTTTCTTTGGATAAATACCCAGAAGTGCAATTGCTGGGTCAAAAGGTATATCCAATTTTAACTTTTTGAAAAACGTCAGATCCTTATGTGGAAAAAGAAAATGGCTAACAAATTGTACTGAACATAAGGCAGATATTTGAGGTTGGCTTGTTCAAGATCTATTCTAACATTTTTTAGCATGCCTCTGTGCACTTCTGAGACTGGAAAGGCAGACACTCTATTTTCCAAGTTCATGGGAAGCTTGGGTTCCAGATGTGGCTGAGGTTCTCCTGGGCTGACATAATAATATGAGAAAGAACAAGGTGAGACACAGCTGTGTGTGGGAAGGACAGCTCTTCTCGAAGGCGTGATGTTGGAGACATTTGGCTCTTCTGGGCAGCTCTGGTATAAGGTTCAAGGGTAAAGTCCCAGTGTTGTGGCTGCCGAGTTGTGTAGTCTCAGTAGATTTTCTGCTAGAATAGTCTATGATATAAATGATATTTTCTCCTGGCTCCTTTGATTTTGGACTGCATATAATACAAATTGGTTTCTGTGGTTTTGCCAGAAATTCTGCCTGGTACTTATTGCTGTCTAATCCCTTTCTGCTTAAACCAGCTATATTTGATACTGTTTTCGGTTACTAAAAACCTTAGCCAATAATGTATGCTCTATTACTGTAAAGGGCTTTCTCCTTCATTTTCAGTATACAGATATGTAAAATTTTAGCTATGCCTAAGTAAACATTAAACAAATTAGAAATATACAGATCAAAGTGTTATATAGGTAACATAGAGTGGAAGAGGAAGGAACATTTATTTCTGTATCAGAGTCCAACCCAGTCAGACAATGTTACATCACTAAAGGCTTGAGCTGTCACTACCTTCAGGACTCATTGCTGTTTATGATAAATATTTTCCTTTTTGAGTTGTTTTGAGTTGTGCTTTCTAATATGTGCAAAAAATGATTTTATAAATTTGTAATGATAAATTCCTGAGTGTATATTCATATTAAAACTCCTGGAAGGCTATGTCAAATGCAACTAATCTAAATGCAACTAATATAAATACATCTACATATACTTATTTAAGTTACTATTAGCATTCTATAGGCATGCAAAGTTAATTTTGCAATAAATATCATAAATTTAATTTATAATGTGTCTATCCTGAAATGAAAAAGTCCTTATAAATAATTGATTTCATCACTTAAATTTTATATTTGTTATATCTGGTATTCTATATTAGGCTTGTTATCAATTATTGGATTACGATGTACTATTTTAAAGCCCTGAAAAACTATCATGTGGCTATGAGGTTTAAAAAATAGTTACTGAATAGAACTCTCTCTTCATTGTCTCTCTGTAGTGGACAATTTATACTTCATTAGCTCAGCACCCCATCTACTCTCTTCACTAAAATCTCCAGGAATGGAGTGACCACTGCTGAGGTCTTACACAACCTAAGTTCTCCCCTTCTTTTGGAATTTTTTTCCCTGGGTGGAAGAGTGGGCTTATGACTCACCCTGAGCCTGGGAATTTTTGAAAATGGAACTAGAGAAAGTAGGGGTCATTCTCCCTTTGTGGATGAAGCTGTGAAATTTCTTACCAGGTTTATCATCAGGACGAGGGAAGGAGGCTGGTGTGCAACAAAGAGTAGAAATAAGGGATGGCGAGTGAGAATCCTGGCAATATTTTTGGTTACGTGAGCCTGATTGCTTAATGCATAATTGAAAAATGAGCTTCAGTTATTTGAAACAGAGAGATACAAGTAATGGGATCTTGTATATATCTTTATTTTTCTTGAGTTGAGTTTGGCAGAAAACAAAATTGCTTAATCTGTGGGTTTTTGAAATGGATTGCCTAGCAGCACTGAATTGGGAGTGGTGGTGGTTTAAAACACTGAGTGTTATTTGGAGGCAAGTTAGATTGATGAGAGGAGGGTCTATACTCAAGGGAATGTAAATACTGAGTCCATGCTACTCAGTTTCATTGGTCCCTAGATGAAGTTGTTCTTCCCACCCTGCTCTGGGATTCCCAAACCCTCTAGCTCAGATCGTTACTGTCCTCCTTTACTACTGACCCCACTGAACATCCCACACCCTTCTCCCATCACCGTTTTTATCTGATTTGGGGGAGCAGAAACCTTCTTGAAGCTGCATGACCATGAACTAGTAGCCTCATCCTCATTCTATCCCTGCCCAATGGAAGAGGTTGGCAAGGTGACTTCTAATATTTCTTTTTACCTAAAAACATGATTCTATGAATTATGAGGTAGAGAGAATGATTTGGAATGAGAGGTTTTTAAGTATATTTCCATAACAAATAAATTTTAACTTATGCCTTAAAATAATACAGAAAGGGGGATTGGTGGAGTCAGGGCCACTTGGGGTTGTGAGAGGAGTCGCAATGCCAGGAGCAACAAGAAGATAAATGTACTTGCAGTGATGTATACGTGCTAGGGCTATGAGAGATGAAAGATGACAGTAAGGTCCTCTGTCCCCAAGCGATTCCAACAGGGCCATGAGACTTTTTATATGAAAGAAAACAAATAAGCAAATAAGTTACACATACATAAAATACCCTCCTTGTTAAGTAGGTCCCAATTACCCAACATTTAGAATCAGAATGCCTCAGTGTGATAAACTACCCAATTACATAAACTCCCAATTATTCAGGTAAATTTATATTTTGTGACAGTATTTGACCAATTTAGAAAATAACAGAAAAATAACATTGTGTATGTGTGTGTGGAAGTATTTGAACGATTTGGAAAATAACAGAGAAAAAATGGGAACCTCTCTTATTTATAAATAACTATTGTGATACAAAAATGAGGTAGACCATGAAGAAATTTCAAGAAGGAAAAAGTTTATTAGAAAAAGTAAACATTTATAAAACATCCATAAAGAACCATAAAAGGAGATTTATGTGAAACAAAGTGACAGGATTATAAATTGAAATGTAATCTGACTTTTTAAAAATTCTACATTATAATTATTTGAGAATAGTCATATTTATCACTTGACTCACATATGTTCTACCTGATTAAAATACACTAAAAATTTCATGCTTAGAATTTTTTTCTCATTGATTGAAATGGCAGAGAATATATGGTGTATTTTCAAATTGGCTGTCTGGAGAGGTGAAGGGAACCCAGGAGACTCCAGGATAAGCGAAGCATAAAATTAACAGACGGTGCTTGAGACACACTGCTAGTTGTCTGTGTACTACAGCCATTTACCCCATCCTTTCCTATCAACATATTGTTCAGGAATTCAGGTGGGTGGCAGTGTGCCTACAGCCAGTGGGTTCTTTCTCAGGATCCATGGGCTGAATCATAGACTAAACAAGGCAGGGTAGTCCTGTGCCAAGGGGTGGGGGTGTGGCATGTGACCCAGTTCTGATTTATAACTTAGAATGGGGTGTTTGCAGGGGGAATTCTGGGTAAGATTTTTCTTCCCATAAAAATAGACACATGTAGGAAGAGATACCCTCCCCATTTCTTTTCTGCTTTTGAATATTGTCAGATGAAGAGATGTTTGGCAACATGGTGGCCATTTTATCATTATGAGAAAGGCAAAAACATCTGAGAGAATATGACCCAGAGCCCTGACATTGGAGAGCTCATGATTTGACTGACTCTGGAAACATGTAACTCCAGTATTCTTTTTATTAGAAATAGTTAGCCCATCTTATTTAAAACTTTTTGTTATTTGTGGACAATAACCATACTCTGATACAAAATTGACCTAATTCTGTTAAAATGTATTCACTATGGAGTCAAACAGTCCTTGAATCACAGCTTTCTCAATTCTTATCTGCTAAACTTCACAGATTATACTTAACCTTACTTTTCTCTTATCTAAAATGGGGATTATAATGGAGTCCCACTCAGTGGATCCTTGAGAGGATTAAATAGCATATTGTATTTAAAACTGTTAACAAAACACTGGCCACATAGTGAGCACACAGTGGAAGTTAGCTATTTTTTATGAGAGTTTTACTTTGGTTACTGTTGAGAGACTTGTGACTGTAACATATGCAGCTCTGTGGCAGTTCCACTAAAGCCAGTTAGCGAAAAGTAAGCACTCTCTTCTGGCTGCTTGTCCCTGATCAACACTATTCACTCTCAAAATGGTCCTTTAGTTTCCTTCTTAATTGCTGCAGAAGATTTAAGAACAAAGGAAAACTCAGAGACAGCTGTTCATTGGAGGAAGAACAGAGCCTTGGGGCTGGCATTGTGGGAAATTGTGCATATCAGGATATGTTATTAAAATGGAGATTGTAGGAGGTTCTGGACTGAGCAAGATATGAGGGTATGTAGAGGTGAGCAGGAGGTTAATTTTTTGAGAGTCAGACGACCAAAAAAGATTGGGTTAAGAAATGTATTTGAGGAATCGATTGAAAATTAAGGAGATCAAAGTAATACTCATCAGCTGAGAACATAGGAGAGGGCATGAGCATGTTATTTAAGTACCCAGACTGCTGAGTTTGGGGACCTGCATCTTTCTTTCTCACTTTCATTTTTGTGTTCACTCCAGGGTAAATAACTGGGAATGATATGGAACAAAGAGGAGAATTTACAAACAGCCCCTTCTTTCATCTCTATGCCTCTGAAACTTTTTATTTTTCCCTAAGCTCTTAAAATAAAGTTGACCTCAGTAGAGCCTCTTGGTCTGAAAAGCTGACACTGCCAAACCTCCTGCACAGAAGCCAGCAGTGTGAGGGAATAGAAGCTGAAGTTCTCCAGCTTTTGCTTCGAAGTGGGATTTAGTCTGTGACTCCAAAAGCCACATGACAACCACCTCAAGTGCCTGCCTTGTCTGCATCATTCTCTTTGCCCTCAAGTTTTCCTGAGAGCTAAAGGAAACTATCAGTTTTGTTGAACACCCTTTAGCAATCTGATAGGGAGTCTTAGTGCTACTTCACTACAAAATCTAGCTTCAGATACTCATAGCCATCTAAGCTGCTTTAGGATTGTGTAAGAATCACCCAGAGTGCTTGCTAACAATGCAGGTCCCAGGGAGGGTCTGGTTGAGAACAATTTTATGGGGTCCAGGATATGTGATTTTCAATAAGCATCCTCAGTGCAGGTGGCCCAGGAACTACATTTTTAAAAACATGCTTTAAGTACCAGGCCTGCCTTCAAAATGTCTCTCTCTGCCTTTCTTCCTCTATCCAACAACGCCCATGATATGCAGCAATAATAGATGCTACTGTTAAATAACTACTGAGAAACTCTTTAAAAATTAAATGTAACTGGGCAGTGTTCTGAAATTAGAACGTTGCCCTGGAAGACGGGGCTACTATCAGAAAGAACATGCCTCTCCTGGGAAAAGCCAACACCACTGAAATACTCAAGGACAAGCTAAAGCTGCCTCCTCAACCCTCGGGGCTCATTCAAGGGGAGAGCTCTTTGAAGTCAATAACGGTGCCAAAGAGCAAAGCGAGTTTTGGGGATGTAAGACACAGGGGTCAGAAAAATCACATTCTGTCAAGTTCAAGAAATTAATTAAAAAATAAAATGTTATAATACTTTGTTTACAGATAAGCAAAACATTAGTAACCTCGGGAAGAAACAGATACATGTCTTCTTTCTGTATCAGGAGCCTCAGTGGTAGGTAGCCGTGATGTTGGAGGCAGTTTTCAGGGAGACTTCTTGCTGATTAGTACCCAGTGGTATGTTCCTAAAAGAGGAGGAAGGGTAGAAGAGAAGGGTCGGCTTCCACTCTAAATCTTCACCACACATGCTTACACAGGAAGCTTCCTCCCCTAAGTTTTATCACACATGTGATGAAATGGGTTAAATGTGTTCCAGAAAAGAGATTTTAAATCTCTTTTGGACAGACTTATTTTATCAAAGCTATGAATTCTTTCTTCAAAATGAATGCAAGTAAGCATACACATGGACAATTCCCATACCATTTCAAGGATTCATGGACCTCCCGAAATCGATCTGTCGACTCCAAGGGAAGAATGTCTGCTCTAGACATAAATATTGCAGAGACTGGAGATGGAAGTCAAGGATAGGGTAATCCAGTGTAAATGAGATTTTGGCCAACTGAAGCATTGACTTCACTGTAGCCTCTCTCTGGAGTGTGTCTACTTGATTAGAACCCTGGCTCTGTGTCCCCTTCTCCCCTTAGCAACCCAGCTATGGCACAGCAGGCAGTCCCTCCCTGTAGCACAGTTCTGCATTTCTAAAACACAGATATGGTTACTATGAGGAATTAATAAGTAAATATGTGTAATGTGTAAAGTTTTTACCAGGCACATAAAAGTTTGCTGAGACTATTATTTTATTCCTTAATGAATGAGGCCAACATTAGCCATCTATCTAGCCAGTCTTGTGAGAAAGTTTAGTGTTATCACTGAAATTCTTATTCTTTTATACATGCTGTATTTTGTCAAATAGAATACTCCATGAGGATTGACTTGAACTTTTTAGACCCTGCATTTCATACAGAGCAGATATTTAATTAAAAGAAGTTGAAAGTAGTGAATTTGTTGAAGAATTTTACTGGAACTCTCTAAATGTCCTAATATCCCCCTTCCTTTACTCCTTCATTGCCACTGCCTTAATTCAGATCCTCTTCATTATTTATTGGGACTCTCAAAACATACACTGCCTACCAAGGCATTTCTGAAAGCTGCCTACACATTAGAAACCTGGAAGCATCTAATTCCTGCCTCTAGATTCCTGCCTCCTATGATAAGTATAGAATCAAATACTGTGAATTGATAGTACTGAAGAAAGAATATTTTCAAAAGTTTCTCAGGCAATTCTTAAATAATGCTAGTTTTGGAATTACTTGGTCTATATTAAAAAGTCTAAATTTTTTATCTTTTCATGAAAGACCATTTGCTGTTCACTCATTTTGTTTTACTTCCCCAAGTAATACCCACCACTCCCTCATATGCATCCTATATTCCAACCATGCAAAACACTTACCCTATTTCCTAGTGCCATATTCTCTCTTGGATGTGCTAGGTGCACTTTTGAACTCTGAAAGCAGAGGCCAGTTTTGTGTTTGTTTAAAGTCAGATGCCAAAAACTGTTTTACTTTTCAGATTTATACCCCCTTGTAATCACTGACAAAGCCTTGGTTCTTGATCTTAAACGTGGCTCATTGGTAGAGCAAAGATGTTCATACACTGAACCAAATGAAACATGTTTTTTTTTTAATTTAAGATATAATTCACATACTATAAAATTAATTTTATTAAAGTATAAAATTCATTGATTTCAGTATATTCAAAAATTTTTGCAACCACTACCATTATCTAATTCCAGAATATTTTTATTGCTCCCAAAAGAAACTCCTTAAACATTACAAATTACTCCTTATTCCTCATCTTTAGTTTCTGGCAACTACTAATCTAACCTCCTTTTTTGTTTCTATGGATTTGCTATTCTGGACATTTCATTTAAATGGAATCATATAATATGTGGCTTTTTCACTTAGCATAATGTTTTCAAGGATCATCCATGTTGTAGCAATATCAGTATTTCATGCACTTCAATGGGCAAATAATATTTAATTATATAAGTATATCATTTTTCATGTATTTGTTTCTCTATTGATAAGCATTTACATTGTTTTCACCTTTTGGGCATCATGAATATGTTGCTGTAATACTGTGTTCAAGTTTTTGTGTGGATATAAGTTTTCGATGTTTTTAGGTATATACCTAGGAGTGGAATTGCTGGGCCATATGATAACTCTATATTTAACTTTCTGAGGAATTGCCAAACGGTTTTCCAAGGCAGCCATACCATTTTACGTTCCTATCAGCAATGTATGAGTATTCCAATTTCTCTACATACTATAGACACTTGTTATTTTCTATTTTTTATTGTAGACATTTTAGCAGATGTGAATTGGTATTGTATTGTGATTTTGTTTTTATTTCTCTAATGACTAATGATATTGAGCATGTTTTCATGTGCTTATTGACCATTTTTAAATCTTCAGAGAATATTCAAATTTTTAATTAATTTTTAAATTGAGTTATCTTGTTTATAATTGAGTTGTAAGGATAAGTTATATATTCTAGATACACATTTCTAATCAGATATATGATTTACAAATGTCTTCTCCAATTCCGTGGATTGTCTTTTTACTTTTTCAATAGTGTCCTTTGAAGCAGAAAAGTTTTTAATTTTGATAAAGTCCAATTTATTTTTTCTTCTTTTGCTTGTGCTTTTGGTGTCATATCTAAGAATTGCCTAATCCAAGCTCATAAAGATTATACCTATGTTTTTCTCTAACGGTTTTGTAGGTTAGCTCTAATGTTTAGGCCTTTAATGCATTTAGGCTTAATTTGTGTATACATGTGAAGTATGAGTTATTCATTCTTTTGCCTGTGGCAATGTACCAGGACCATTTGTTGAAAAACACTAGTTTTTCCCCATTGATTTGGCATCCTTGTTGAAAATTGGTTGGTCATAAATGTGAGGATATATCTAGATACTCAATTCTATTCCATTGATCTGTGTGTAGCCTTGTACTAGTGGTACGCTGTCTTGATTTTGACAACTTTGTAGTAAATTCTGAAACCTTGAAGTGTATGTTCTCCAACTTTGTTTTTTGGTTTCAAAAAAATCTGGCTATTTGTGACATTTGCATTTACATATGAATTTTAGTATTACCTTTTCAATTTCTGTAAAAAAGACAGCCGGGATTCTGATAGGGATTGATTAATAATGTAAATAAATCTGAGTATTGCCATCTTAATAATATTGTCTTTTTGTAAACATGGGATATCTTTTCATTTAATTAGGTCTCAGATTTCATTTTTTTTAAAGTTTCAGTGTATAAGTTTTGTAATTTTTCCGGTAAATTTATTCCCAAATATTTTATTCTTTTTGATGTTACTGTAAATGCAATTGTTTTCTGAATTTTATTTTTGGATTGTTTATTACTAGTGTATTGAAATATAATTGATTTTTAAATATTTATTTATCCTACAACTTTGCTGAACTTACTTATTAGTGAATTCCTTAGTATTTTCTATATATAAGATCACATCGTTTGTGAAACATAAGGCTTTAATTCACCTGGAATTTTGGTTAATATGGGTTCTTTATCATTAACTACTTTATCATTTTGATCAAACTGATTAACTTTTATAAAAATAATTTTCTTTATCTGTCAAATGACAATAATTCCAAATCTATAGTTGCTGTGAGGAATACAGCTAAATAGCCATTAGTTCAATGATTTAATACATGAATCATAAGAACTGACTTTGTAGCTAAGAATAAATAAATTATTTTCCAAATAATTTCTTTAATCCTATTCACTTTTGAGGGTATTTTAGTTATTTATGGAGCTGAGAAAGAATATATTAGGTAATGTCCAGTCTTTTAGGGTGATTGGAACAATGAAAATGATGCTTCAAACATATTGAAATTCTGTTTAAATACTTTGCTAAATGTGATGGACATTATTTTATGGAAAAAAAGAAACTATTAAAGAATTTTTGTGGCAGAATAATATGACCAATCTGGAGATATATTTAAAGAATGAGAAATTAAAGGCTGGGGGAAAAGGTAGGAAGCTATTATAGATCAGTAAAGAATCAATGAGGACCTTAAGTAAGGCAATATCTAGGAAGATGAAAAAAATAATATACTTTGAAAATATTTAGTATGTTTCGATTGGAAGATAAAGATCTTAATTTTTGGGATTCTGGGTTGTAAACTATTAATTGAAAAATGGATTACGAGAGGAGAAGAAAGTTTGGGAACAATGGTATTTTCTTGGAAACATTGCTTAAGGCACCTGCAGAGTATCCAGGTAGATATGCTTATAGGGTGATAGAAAATTAATTTGGAATTTAGGAAAGAAAATTGAGTATTCTAGATACAAAATTTAAAAATTTGCTTTCTATGACAACTCCTGGTCTTCACTTCTATTCTTCCTTAGATTTTATGATTCATAATTATCATAACTTTCTTGTAAATAATTTCAAATCTTCTCTCCCTTCCTCCATCCCTGCGTGCCTCCCCCCACCCGCCACCTCTCTCTCTCTTTCTTTCTCTCTCTCTCTCTCTCTCTCTCTCTCTCTCTCTCTCTCTCTCTCTCTCTCACTCACTCACTCTCTGTTGTCCTATAAAATACAACCCCTACTCTAGTATTTCTCACATCTAAACTCTTTGCATTTCTCACATCTGTACCTGAGACCTCCTTCTCTCATAACCTTTCTTCTCATGCTCTGGTCTAAATTGATTGCTCTTCAGGACACTTGTTGCCTTATAACTTCTACTTGCTTTCTATTTTGTTGAATCCCTTGTTTGTTGGATAATATATATTCTTTTTTAATTTAAGGTAGCACCAAAAGTAAATTTAAAAATTTTCATTTGTGTGAAAATGACGTTTTGGCTCAGTGTAGAATTATAGGTTGAAAATTGGTTTTTCTTAGAAATTGAAGATATTAAAGGCACTTTAGAATCTAGAATTAAAGCTGAAAACCTTACATCCTTCTAATACCTGTCTCACAGTTTATGACCTGTAGTTCTGCATTGAAGGGCTACTGAAGTTCATTTGAAATATTAGGATTTTCTCTTTATTTCTTGTTTTCTGAAATTTCTGATGGATATGAGAAACTTTTAAAATTTATTCTGTTAGGCATTTGGTGGTTCTTTTCTAATTGAAAACCTACTTCCAACTGTTTTGGGAAATCATCTTATATTACTCACATCATCTTATATTCCTTCAATTTTCACATTTTGTTTTTCGGAACTCCTATAATATGGGGGAAAGATTTCTTTGAATGATCTAATTCTTTCATCTTTTTTTTATTGCCCTTTTATTATAATGTCTGGAAGATGATTTTGACTTTATCTCCATTAATTTGATTTTCCACATAATTAATTTTACATTTTGACTATTTTTTCTTTAAAAGTTTTTAAAAAATTTTAAATGACATTTTGCTCTTTTTTATGGTTGTGATACTTTTTTATATTTTCACTTATGTTAATTAGATTTTTAAAGTGATTATTTTTCTCTATATTTATCTGTGATTTCCAAGTTATTTTTTCTGTTTGTTTATTTTATCTCTGACATGCATATTGAGTCTGGCCCTCACATTTATTTGGCTTATGTATTTATAAAATAACAGACTTTACATTAGAAAAAATAGAAATTTTGACTTCTCTAGAAAAATTAAAGTATCAAGCCATACTAGGGCCATGGTTTTTCCTGGTGAGTAGAGACCATCAATTTTATATAGGACATTTGTTCTACTGGTATTCTGTTATTTATTTATCTGTCAGGCCCTATAGACATTTAGGTAGACTACTTTCTCCATGTTCTTCTGTCACCAATATATCTCCAGACCTCACAGAAATCCTTTTGACTTATATTTCTGGACACAGGGCTTATCTTTGAAGACGTATTTGCTCTGTTTTTCTTTCATTAAACTCTCTCTTGTCATTAAGTCCTTTTGTAATGTAGTTGTTCTTTTAACAAGAGAGTTAGAACAAGTTTTATGACCATTAAAATATTGAAATCCACCAAAGACAGTTTATTAATTGGTATTCTCTGAAGACACTCACTAGTAGAGATAATTTAGAGTGTTTAATCTCATAAATCTACTCTGGTACAAATTAAAGAAAATTTAAGGCTTTCAGTTTTTTATGTATCGTCTTATGAGGTTAGAGTCAACACTTTATAGATGGGGTTTTCTTTTTATATGTGAATATGTAATTTAATTAAATATTGACAACTTGGAGTAAATAAATATTTTCATTAGTTTTTGTAATAAAAGAATTAATGTAATTCAGCAAATGCCCATAATGGTTAAATAGAATGATATGCTATATCTTACAGGAAGACCACTTGGTTGAAAGTTACAAGAGCTAGATTTTAGTTCTAGCTCATTATTTTAGTTCTCATTATTTAACCACAAATATTCATTGAGCACCTACTATGTGTCAAGCTCTCTTCAAGGTACTATAAGCAATCAATCAACCAAATAGGTTAAGTTTCTGTTTACAGGGAGCTTATAACATAGTGGGAGGAAATAAGTCATAAATTATACAAACTAATAAATATGTTAACTTATGTTAACATACTGGCTTTGGGAAAATCATGTGATATTTTTGAGACTCAATTTCTCCATGTGTAAAATTAGAATGTTAAACTCTAATTTTCTTCCACACTGCAAATTAATATTTGCCTTTATATTTTAATTTGTTTGTAATCATGTAAGAAAGAATCTTGACTTAGTCTGAATGTCACATATGGGTAACACCTAGTGGAAAATATAACCTCTTGGTATGGTTTGTCTGAGATGGTATCTTGAGGAACAAAAGAGTTTCATATTGATTTTTAAATTGTCAGAGACTATATGATGAAAATAGTTTTGAATTCCTTAAGAATTTTTAATGTTTTTTTAAAGAAGGAAAACAATTATGTTCATTTTAATGTAACCATGTGCCATTCATTTGATCATTCAGTACATATATTTTAGCATCTATTATATGCTGGACATTGAAAATAGGGTTTAATAAGAGAGAAAATGTTTTCTTCATGAAATCTACATTTTTAAATAGAAAGATTTTTTCATAAACATAAACATACAAATAATATTGTAGATAGAGATGAGTGCTATGAAGAGAAATAATGTAGGGTAGGTAATTAGAGAGCAACAGAGGAAGAGAGGGTCTAGCTGATATACAGTACAAGGGGAGAGCTCTCTGAGGTGGTAATAGTAAGACTGTAAGTAAAATACAGGATGACTAATTAAATTTGAATTTCAGATAAATGACAAATAACTGTTTAGTATAAGTTTGCCCCATGTGGTATTTGGGACATAATTAGAGTATAAAATTCATTGTTTATCTGAAATTCAAATTTAACTGGGAATCTTATATTTTTATTTTCTAATCTAACAATTTACATTGGAGCCAAGGCCTTAAAATAGTGAGAAAACCGTTTATGTATTGGAGCAGGAGGGATCAATTTCAAGATAAAAGAAAGAGAAAGTGGAAAGTCTTGTGGTAGAAATGAGCAAGACTGCTCAAGAAACAGCAGGAAAGCCAACATGGATGGCTTGTATTGGATAGAGAGATGATATGAATGGCTGTCTGTGTTGGATATAGAAGCAGAAGTCATATAATACGGGTTGATTATGCACTGTAAATAATTTGGATTTTACTTGATGGACAGCCATTAAAAAGCTCTGGGTAAGGAATGATAAAATCTAATTTAAGTTTAAAGAGAGCACTTTGGCTGCAATCTGAACAGACTATATAAGGGCAAGAGATGAAGCAGGAAGACTTGTTGGAAAGCAAATGAAACAAACCGTGCCACTGATAATGCTTTGGAATATCATGTTAGCAGTGGGGGTGGTACACAGAGGTCTGAATTTGGTTGTATTTTAAAGGAAGAACCACAGGACTTGCTGGTGTGTTGTGGGGTATTTGAGAGAGATGAACCAGAAAAGCTGTCTTCATTTTTAGGCTGAGCAACAGGATAACCCATCATAAGCTAATTTTATGACAATTAAAGGGAAGTAAATTAAATTTGCTTAAACAGTTGTTTACTGAATCATACACAGACAAAGACAGACACATGCACACAGACGCGCACACACCTCCCTTGCACATTCCTTGCCAGAGTTATCAAATCAACATACTGTTCTACCTTGTCATTATCATCATCATTATCATCATTTTCATGTGTTTATTATGCCAGGTAAAGTTACTAGGCCATTATATCTACTACTCAGTTAATTATCACAACAAGCCTGTGATATAGGTACTATTATAATCATCTTCATATTACAAATGAGGATAATGAAGACTTCAGAGATTAACCTGCTTCAAAGGACACAACTAGGAAATGTGGAAGTATGGCTTTAAAGACAAAGTGACAGACCCTGGAACACTTTCATGTAACAACTGAGTTTTGCAAAACGAATAAAAAAAATAAAAAGATGTTTCAAATCATATGGAACATAAAAAAGGAGCATTTACTTAGCTTTTAGACTTCTATTCAAGATTTCAAAAAATAAAAAATAAAAAAAAACCTTAACATTTTTAACAAGTAAAGAAGAAATATAAAAAATAACTTTACAAAATTATGAAAAAAGAAGATTTGGCATATTTAAGATCAGGTTTTTGTTCTTGGATGGAAAGATGAAAATTGTAAAAAAGTCAGTGTTCAATTCCCATCAAAATCATATATAATATATATGTGTTTATTAATGTTATTTCAAAATATCATAAAATAAATAAATCACAATATAACTTTATCAAAAATTAAAAGATGAAATACAAATATAAAACATAAAAATAAAGTAATGGTATTGTAAGAAACAGTGGAAATTAAAAGACACATAAGAGACCTTTTTCTCCACTAATCTGTTCACATATATCTGAAAATTCTATTTATATAGAAAAATTACCCAGATATGTGTTAACTGATAAAAACAATATAAAAAATCTAGAAAAATCATAATATTTTTATGTGTAAAAAGGTAGAAGACAAGATCATATACTCTATTTCTTTTATCTGCATAAAGAAATTCTGAAAAGACATATCAGACACTCATAAAAATTGTCCTTGGGTGAGGGACAGGAATGGTAGAAAGATGTTCTATGATATTGCTTTCATATCAAACAATGCAAATGTATTACCAATTCAAAAAATTATAAAAGCATATTAAATGCTATATTTTGGAAACTGAAAGGAAATTACTTCCATGGTAAAAAAGACATGCTGTGAGCACTGACCATGCAAAATCTGACTAGTTTTACTACAAAGCTGCTTTGGTTGGGAAGCATATGGTTTTGATCAAATAAATCTCTGGATAAGTTTTATAAGTCTTTCATCGCTTATTGATTCTGAAAAAAAGAAATCCTTTTGACATCATAGTCTATATTTGGTCCAATTTTATATTACTAGCTTGATTTGTTTTTCCGCATAGTCTCTGATGCAATTTGCTTCCACGCTGGAGCAGGATTTAAGTTCAGAGATAAATAGAAAAATTATTATCTAAATCTGATGCATTATTTATTCTGTTCTGCCTCTTACTCTTTGAATCTACAATTCTGCATTGGATTTACTTTTGGAAAAGGGAATATAAATATTTTTAGGCTTAATGTTTTGAACCCCAGATTTTAAGATAATTTTACGTGTTTAATTTTTTTTCTATTCCATAACAAGTTTCGAAATAGGTTTAAATAGGTTTTAACAAGTTTGATCATATTGTTTTCCTCCAGAGATATTATATTTTACATAATTTCTTCTTTAACTCTGATATTTAAATGGTATCTGCAATTTGTTCAAGAAAATTACTCTTTCACACATTTTTATTAACAATATATTTTTCTCTAATTTTAGTTTGTCAATACTTTAGCTAAATTTGGAGATTATGTATTTATCTTACTTATTTTTACTTTTATTTTCCATTTTAATGAAATCTGATAGTTTGCGATATTATTAGTTTTAACCTCTTGCAACGTTATGACATCACTTTTAGAGTTGTTTCCTTGAATAATAGAAATCTTTCTTTATTATGTTGCAAACCCTTCTTTCCTATAGGGCTTCTTTTTCTTCAACTTTATTTCTAATATACTAGCTCATAGTTTTTCTAAATTTTATCTGAGGGTAGCGTTCTTACTACTTCTTGAAAGCTGATAACATTTGTGAGACGTGGGAAAAATTTGAAGGAGTTGATTAAATTGACATAGAGAACTGTTTCCATTAAGGAAGTGAGTTCTACAATGCATTTCAAAATTGATGGCATTGTAAGTCTCTCTGCTAAATATTAGGAAAAACCTAAATATTGTTTTTAGATATTATAACATAAAATGTCTTTATGAAATCTTTCTTTGCCATGGAAAATTGAGGCTCCCGGTGGTTTTTATATTGCAGAGATGCTATGAGAATGATGATGAAATAAGGCTTTGTTAACCATGATTTTCTGAGATATTTGTCTATATTGAAAGAAAATATTATGAGGTTACTTAAGGAAATCCTTAGGGTATTTGGATCTGGATATATAAAGAGACAAATATGAAGCATGGTGTGAGTATTAGAGGCATCTCTGCTACACTGCAGAAGAAAGATATAGGGGTGGCTTTGTAGAGAAGGTGACCTGAATAGATTATAAAAAGCTGTAGAGGAGTTTGCCAACTGGAAAAGGTATGAAGGGCAATGATGTACATACAGAAGAAAGCTCTGTATATAAAAACATGGAAGCATGAAACACCCTGGTACTTTTGGGCTAATGAATAGAAATATGATGAGATGTTAGGAAGACTAATTGAAGATGAAGGAATTTAGCCACATAAGGACAAATCAAAGAGGCCCTTGTAATCCATTCTAAAGATTTTAAAAAGTATTTTGTAACCATTTTTGATAAATAAAAATAATAGTAAATCTGCATAAACTTTAACCTTGGATTTGGGTCTATACTATCTTAGAGAAACAACTACCTCTGTGATAGAGTTTATAGAGTAGAAAGTGAAGATAAAAGTATAAACATGTCAGTTGAATGCATCATCTCCACTTGTGTGTCCACTTTCTCTCTCATTCACTCCTCATATTAGCACTACTTCTACTACATAATCATAATTATTTAGATCACTGTTATAGAATAAATCTTTGTGTCCTTTCCAAAATTTATATATTGAAATCCTAACTCCAGTGTGATAGTATTAGGAGGTAGGGCCTTTGGGAGGTGATTATGTCATGATGGGAGGTGATTATGTCATGAGAGTTGAGCCGTCATGAATGGGATTAGTGACCTTAAAAGAAGAGACACCAGAGAGCTTGCTTCTACTCTCTGCTCTCCATCATGCGAAGAAGTAAGAAGACAGCCATTTGTCCGCTGGGAAGAGGGCCAGAACCAGAATCCAAGTATTCTGGTACCCTGATCTTAGATTTCCTAGCCTTTAAAACCATGAGAAATAAATATTTGTTGTTTCAGCCACCTAGTCTACAGAAATTTATTATTATAGCCCAAACTAAGAAGGTCACCAATGGTCTTTATTTATAAATTAAACATATATTTTAGCCCTGTTCCTGTTTAGTAATTTGCAAGCATTTAACATTATATACCACTAATTACTCCTTTAAATTCTCTCTTCTCACATCTTCCTAAATGCCCACTTCCCTGATTTTCCTTATTTCTTTGGTTCCTCATTTCAGTTGACTTTGAGAGTCCCTGTTCTCTCCAAATCTTTAATTTTAGTCTTCTTGGGGTTCTAGGTTCCTTTTTCTATTCACCATGCCCTCTCTACTAAAACAGTATATTTATTTCCTTGATTTCAATTGTAGTTAATGTTTCTATGCAGGTGATTTCCAAATCTTTATATCCATCTACAATTTCCCTCCTGAGATTCAGATTAGCATATTTTCTCAACATTTCTACTTGAATAGTCAATACTTCAGGCTTGAACATGAAGCCATAATTTTCCTCCCCATATCTATTCTTGTTTTTATTGTAAATGTCTGTCATTCATCTATTCAAACCCCAAAACGGCATGCCATTTAAGATTCCTTTTCTGTTTCACAGCTGTGCCTATTGATTATACCTCTTAAACATTTATCTAATCTCTTCGCCTCTTTCTAGTTCCACCACCATCAACCAAGTTCAGGCCACCAAAAATTCTGGCCCAGCTTATTGATATAGCTTCCCCATTTCTATAGCAGTGCCCACTATGTTTTAAAAAAAATGCAACCTAATCACATCACTCTCATAGATAAAACCCTTCAGTGATTCCACATTTTCCCTATAATAATGTCCATGCTTTACCCTAAAGGTAGCTATCAAACATATGGCAATGATCATTTCACTAGGTATTTATTTTACAAGACTCTAAAGAATTGTTTATAAAATAGAGACAAAATAAGATAGTATCCTGTGTGCAATGGCAGTGACGAACATATTCCAGTCTACTAGTCAATACATATATATTCCAATGACTATATTCTCTCGACTGTAATGGTTGCTGCATACAGGGGACTAAAAACTATAGTCTATGGTTTGACCCTATGGTCAAAACTATGGTTTGACCCTTCTATTGTCAACACCTGCAAGTCAGAATCAGGTCTACTTACTTTTTTTTTTTGGTAAATGTCATGTGCCAGTAGGAAGTTGTAATGACCGAACTGTGTCTTCTCCCACCCCACTTCTTATATTGAGGTCTTAACTCCTAGTACTCGAGGATGTTGCCTATATTTGGAGATGGGATCTTCAAATATGTATTAAGTTAAAATGAAGTTATTAGAGTAAACCCTAATCCAATATGATTGGTATCCTTATAAGAAAAGGAAATTTGGACACAAATAGATATAGAGGAAACAATGTAAAGACACAGGAAAAGAGGACCATCTACAAACCAAGGAAAGAGCCCTTGGAAGGGACTAATTCTTTGGACACCTTGATCTTATACTACTAACCTCCAGATTTGTGAAAAATACTTTTCTGTTTGTGCCACCAAGTCTGTGATACTTCATGATGGCAGCCCTAGAAAACTGACACAGTGATGAAGGAAAGAAGTTTATCTTTCAAAGCAAGTCTCCAACCAGTAGTTAAGATAATTCTCTTGCTACACGTATTTAGGATAATAATGTTTAAAAACTTTATGATAAATAATATTAATTTTGTTAGGGTCAAGAGAATGGAAATCTGATTTAATACTAATTTATAGTTCATATGAACTTTCAGATGCTTCTATACTATAAGGATCATTAATATAGTAAAATACACCTTAATGTAAGAAATATGATGTGGTCTTGTGTATATGTATATGTTTATAACATATCCTGGTACAATCTAGAATTTATTTTTTTTAAAAAAGAGTTAAAAAATGCTATTTAAAATCAGTATAAGCCATGGATGATAAAGTTCTTCTTTGTTACCCAAGGATGTTAAGTGGATTGATTGTACAGAAATCTAAAAGTGCCAATCCTATATTTAAGGATGAAAAAGTCATTTCCATTTAAAACTCCTATTTTCTCTTCTTCATATATATATATGTTTTTAAAATCCCATTTTCTGAATTCTCATGCTTCATCTCAATTTCAGCCCCATATTATGAGGTTGTACAAAAATTTATTTGGTCAATTCTGAGACATTCAAATGTGAAAGGGCATTTTCAGGTAGATAAAGTTTTTAAAACAGATTCATTTTAAGATTTTGATTATTCAAAGTGGTTTGGCCTTTATTTCAGTAAGGCTTTTACATAACTTAAAATAGTCTGGGTTGGACAGAGCAAACACATGGCCTTTGTTAAAAGATATCCTGGCCGTGGGAATGGGTGCCGGCTCACACGTGGTGCTGCTCTGCTGGACTCCCTCATGTCCCCCAGGTGGCATGTACAACGGGAACTGTCACTGACCATCCCTGGGGAGAGGGCAGCTTGGATGCCCTTCCTGTGGCCAGCAGTCACCTGAAGCAGCTTGGTTCTTCCCTTTGTCACTCACTCAGGGCTTTCTAACTTTTGTCCGATCTTCTCCAGGATCGTCTATGGCAACAATTCTCAGCCACATTTTCCAATGCACCACATAAGATTTAGTTGAGTTATCCTGTGGGAATGAATGCACAGAGACCCAAGCGCGCACACACACACACACACACACACACACACACACACACATGCACACATACACGCACACGTACACATGCACACATGCATGCATGCACGTGCACCCATGGCCATGGTATTTATAGAGTCATCAGGGTGTCTATGTTAAAGTCTAGAGTATAAGTATTGTTTTGTGAAACAAGGATGCTGGCTGGACAAAACAGAGGTAAGGTTGGAGAGGCAATTCCCAAATATAGGTATCTCTCACTTTCCAAAGTTCTGTTAGGTCACTTTGATTTTACAAAGTACCAACTAGAAGGCACTAATGTAGGTCTTTCATAAAAGCAAAATATTCTGCTACACCAGCTTCTGATAAAGAAGTTGGTGGTGCAGAAGAGTAAAGGAAGTGCTAGTCAAATGCCATTTCAGCTCATAAAAGTTTCAGTAGAAACACCCTGCTTTCAGGTATTGGGGAAAATCTATAATTTTCAATTGACAGTAGTCCCAGAGAGACTTGGCATTGAACTTTGATGCAATTTGCATAATACATTCATACATGTTAATGGAGTATCTCTATCTTTCTCTTGCTTTCTCATTTGCTTTTACTCTTATCTTTTTTTTCTTTCTCCAAAAGTTTAGTATGTACTTATAATAGTAAATAATTGTGAAAATATAGAGTATAAGGTAAAAAATATAACTATATTTCTGTATATCTATTTCTATCTCTCTCCAAATCTATTATCTATCTATCTATCTATCATCTATCTATCTATCATCTATCTATCTATCTATCTATCTATCTATCTATCTATCTATCTATCTATCTATCATCTATCATCTATCATCTATCTATCATCATCATCTGTCTACCTACCTACCTATCTAGCTATCATCTATCATTCTATCATCTATTTGTATTATAATTTATCTCTAACTATATATATAGCTTTATATTTTGCCATTAAAAATGTGTTATGAGCATTTGCCATTTTATTAATTTTTAAGATTTAGCTATTTAATAATCATGTTATTTTTATTTTTATCATTTTTATTGTTAAATAAGTTGTTGCAGTTTTGTTTTGCAGGTATAATTAAGTCTGAATAATAAATACACCTGTGTTACAACACCATAAGTGCCTGAGAAATTCAGTGCTTAACTGCTTAAATGACTGACTAATGTTCAGATATGACCTTGCAAGAACTTTGCCTCTGAGACATGACTTCAACTCTAGTTTCCCTAAGGAATTAGCTGAAGCTTGCCTGAAGCTTTACCTGCAACTGCACTCTAGCTTTGCTGTGCTTCCCCTGGTTTCTCATTCCTGCATCTACTTGCTTACCACTTTCTCCAGAGAATACTTTCTTAATAAATCACTTGCAATAAATTCTTGTCTTGTGGTCTACTTATGAAGAACATGACCTAAGACAATTTTTCACAAATCTATGATTATTCTCATAAGACAATGTCTTAGAATTTTCAATTACAGGATATAGCATACTTTTTAAAAGTGATTGACCAATACTGCTAATTTGCCATTTAGAAAAGTTAAATAGAATTAAGTTCTGACCATCAATGCAATAAAGCTTCTTCTATTGCATCCTCTGGAATATTATCAATTTTCATTTGAATAGACCTTTGTCGTGTTAGTAAACAAAGACTATTTCACTGTCTCAATTATTTTGGGGCTTTTTGGTGAGCGGTTTCTGAAAAGAATTTACCCAAACTCTTGTGTACTTGCATATGGCTATAATATTATACCATTCCTCACAGGAGGCAGTGAGTGGGCTGGCTTGCCCTCTCACGACTCACCTCTGGAGGTAAAGGTGGACCCCTAGTGGTGATATATGTGCTATGTGACAACACCATACCACAGATGTCTGAACTCAGAGTAATATTTGATTGACTTAGGCCCATCAGATTCTCAGGCCCCTTGCTCACCCTGGTACCTTCTGGCTCTAGCAGTCCTAGGGGGATCCCAGGCCCCAGACTCCCAATCGGCCTTCAGGAACCCAGGTTCCTGACTGGGCCCAGCAAAGGAAAGTGAAATGAAACACAATGAAAACTACATGTAGTTAAACATTATTGTTGAAATTACTTTTAATTGTTGAAATTAATTTTAATGATATATACTGTATTTTTCAATCTTTTCTCTCTGAGGACTCATGAAATTCTTAACTGTATGGAGCTAAAAGCAATAGCTTTATCCCAACTTGTTCTGGTTTCTTCTTTCTGAGATCAGCTTTGCTTTATCCGTTTACTTATTTGAACACATTCGTACTAGCACATTCAGGGAATTCTCAGCTACATGATCTGTGACTGCAGAGCTTTTAGACTTTAGAAGGGAGTCCAGTCTACTACATACACTGCGCTTTGTTGTGAAGAACTTAAGGAAGTTCTGTCTTTCCACAAAATACTTTCCAAAAAGTTTGCCACATTTTTTCCTCCACCTCCTCCTCCTACTTTTTCTTCTTACTCTTTGTAATTCAATCAATGCAATTTCTTTTTGAAGGACTATTTTTGCCTGCTCTTTCTCCAGCTCTAAACTGAAAAAAGTTGCCTTAATTTCTATGCAGTCTAGTATAAACTCCTTGAAATAAAACTCAGTTTTGAGTCTTGACATTTTGTATCTTGACGTTTGGTGTCAACCACACTCACCTTGTGAAGACAACAGAAAAGGAAAGTGAGGACAAGTATCTCTGACATTTTTACCATCAGGGAATTTGGAAACTTGTCTATAACTATTGATCTGCATTTTCAATGAATCCCTCTACTATATAGCAGAGTAGAGTCTGACAAAAAGCCAGCCTATTGCAGCAGCCAGGATAAGGGGACCTAAGGAAAGAGGCTTTGTGTGTGTGTTCTCGCTCCAGTGTTTCATCCAGTGAGCAGCCTGCCCTTTGAGAGCCTTCTGGAACCAGTGACAGCCTAAAGAAAGAAGGAGGAACTCAGGATACAGAGTCAGGTCCGATTTGTTTTTCCGTTTTCAATTAAAGATAGAGCATGGTTCATGGAAAAAGAGTCCTTATAGAGCTCTCTCCTAAATAAATACGTCTGAGAATAGTTTCCCCTTTTCCATAGAGCTCCAGGTCTTCAATATATATTTTTGACTTCACAGGACTCCTGCAAACAGGCCAGACTTTTTTCTGACTGTTTCTCTTCAACTAGATTTAAATCCCAAGTGACAACTTCCCTATGCAAAGTCAGCAGGGATGCAACTAGAGCTAGAGCTAGAGATAAATGTGGGAGGAGAGGATTTGGAGAGGAAGAGATAAGATTAAAAATCAACACCCTTGGCAAAAAAAAAAAAAAAAGAGAGAGAGAGAGAGAGAGAGAGAGAGAGAGAGAGAGAGAGAGAGAGAGAGCGCGCTCAGAGGTAAGGGCCTAAGTCTGCAGTACCCTCCACCTCTCTACCACACCACTAGGCTAATTCCTGCACTTCACTGCCAAGTTCCTTATGGCTAAGAGCAGCTATTCCTGAAAAGTAATCATTGTATTTAAGAATGACTCTGAACAATAATGTATACTTTTTTTTCGAGTTATGTTATTACATTTATGTCATAAGGAACTGAGTGCCATTAATCCATTCCTGGATAGAAAAGTTGTTCATACTGAATGTGATTCTGGTCTTTTATTTATGATCACTTTTCTTTTAACTCTGCACTAGAATTGACTCAGCACTGCATTTTAGTTATTGATTTGAAATCTGAAAGTTTAATTTATTACCTTAATTTGAATTTAGGGTATTTAGACAGCATTCCCTCCCCTACCCCAGGAATGTCACTGTGTGTCCTCTGGCATCTCTCTTCTTCTTTTCTCTTTTCTTTGGGTGTTTAACAGCTCCCTCGGGGGACTGTTGATTATTTATGACACACTTCTCCTTATAAGATGTAGTTGGAAAACCTGTTCCTATGGAAACCTCTGTTTTCAAACAGGATGGTTCCAACTTCAAAACAATATCATCAAATATGCAATAGCACATATATCTTTTAACGGCAAATGTGTTCTAATGATTTGTACAACCAAATCTGAAAATCTGAACACTTAAAAAAAAAGACTAAATGACTGGAAAGCCATCTGTTTGAGTGAGCGATGAGGTGATTATCTGAAGTAAACTTCTGGGAATTAGTTTGGACATACTTGGGGAAGTCTGGTGAGAGGAGCATAGCTTTAAAATTATGTTTAGCAGAGACCTGTGACTTTGTGGACTAGATTTAACAGAAATGAACTAAATCTGGGTTTTTATATCACTATTTTTAGTACATTCTTTAATATTCAACCCCTACTGAAATCTGTTTATTTAAAGTGCAGTCACTGGCAACATAGCACCAAATACTACATTTTATAACCAGAGTATTTATTAGCTTATTACTCATAGTTTTTTTTTTTGGGGGGGGTCCCACTGTTTATTCATTTCAGTGCCAAGGAAATGAAGGACAATATTACCACTGGGTGATACTCTTTATCAAGAGAGCTCTGTTAATCAGGTTACCAAGGCAAAATCAATTTATATGCTTGACTGTTATTTTATCTTTTGTTTGTTGAGACACAGTCATTTTGTCTCACTGCATTAAAATCCAAATTTTGCTAGTTACTATGGCAATATTTTTGAAGTCAGTATCACTCTAATATTCCATAATGACTTAGTATGATAAAGCTTAGATTTGTAGTAGTGTTCATTTGTCTATCAATCATACTGAAGATTTCTGAGGGAGGGAGAGAAGGAAGGAAGAAGAGAGAATCCCAGAAAATTATTGCATAAACTTGAACTTGTATGACTAGCATACAGAATAGCATGTTGTGTTGAAGGGACAAATTATTCTCTCAATCCTAATTCAATTGTAATGCAATATAAATCCAGGTACAAATTACTAATTAAGTTTATTGTAGAAAGACGCTTGTTTCTTGATAAGCCAAGAGACTACTGAGATGTGTATTAATACTTAGGGAAAAAATCAGAATGTTCAGATTAAAGATGTGGTGTTAGAGTCTCTGTTGAGGAGTTCACTTTTAAAGACTTTAGCTTGCTCACTCCAGGACTTGATTCATGAATGGAAGCTTCTACTTTAATGTTTGCTATTTCTGAGTGAGGTCTGCAAGCAAGGGGGCTTCTGGGAGATAGATGATACAAAATAGAAAACAATACCATATGAAACAGAAGACAACTCCTACCTATACTCTGATCTCTGGTCAATAAGCAATGTCTAGGTTTAAAATGAAAGGAGCCTGGTTATAAATGGGTAGAATAAGTTTCATCTTTGCCCTGATTTTAAAATTTTCATCATCAGTTACCTCTTATGGCTTCACACAGCTCACTACTTCCCTGTAGACTAAAACATCATTGATAATATTTTGTAAAACTTATGAAATGTTTTACAAAATCATAGCTACAAGTGTTTTGTAGCTATGATAAACATCAACCATGTAGTGCTGTTTTCTATGAGGGCAATATTGGTTCTTGGAGAGTAAAAAAAGCCTTCATCTTTTTATGTACAAAACACAGATATATGATATATTTAGATAAACAGATGTAGAGCATATGTGTGGTAAAATTTTGTGGGAGAGTGACTATTTTTTAAAAAATGTTAAAAAAACTCTTTAGGAAAATAATAATGATGATGATGATGATGATGATGATGATAATAATAATAATAATAATAATAATAATAATAATATAATAATAATAAATGGTTAAGGAATACCAATCTAGTGCAAGTCCCAGGTAGGTTAACTGATCTGGCCAATTTTCATACCTAGTTACAGCTCTCAGTTTCAAATCTCTTGACTTCCTCACAAAATTTCAGCATTTATTCAGCACACATTTATGGTATATCTGTGATATGTTACAAACTGTTAAGATTTGGGACACAAAAACAAAAATGTCATAGTCTCTAACATCAAAGAAACACCGAAGTGTATCTGATGATTACAGAACAATGTGGTAAGGGTCATGATAGCAGTAAAACTTAATATGTCCATTTATCCATAAACTTGACAATGATTTTTTTCATGTGAGCTTTTGTTTTTTGTGGAGGTGGGGGGATCACACTATGTACTTTGTTAGGGTGTGACAGAAAGAATGTTAGACTTAGAATTAGATAATCTGGACTTGAATCCCTGGTTTTTGTCAGTATTCATCTAGATTTTTAGTTGGCTGTGAACATGCTCACATATTTGATCCTTGATTTTATGATTTATTAATGTCATAGAATTTCTTTGAGAATGAAATCTTACTCTCTTATACACACACAAATATTTATTCAAATCCAAAAAGGCACTTGGGTATTTTTCTGGACACTAAAATGGGAACATAAGTCAGGAGTGTCGTCCTAAATCTTGGGGCCTGACTTATAGGAAACAGGAGGACTGCTCTGTTTCATCAGCTAAACTTTTTTGCTGCCTACTTGTGATCTGGTGCCCAAGGCCTACTCTTTGGGAATATACTATTTAACTCAATAAGATACATCAGGTACTGTGTTGATTGGGATTATGAAGAAAGCCCTGCATGTTAATCACTAACTTCTGATGTGATCCAGTGGGGCAGGAATGTGACTGGTTCTTGTTAAGTGCAGTCAAGTCAATGAAAGCCAGAAGATCAAGAAGAAACTAGGGGACAAGAAGAGACTTGAGTGCTCTGTTAAGTGGTTCTCTGGAAATGATCGAGGACTCTGGATTCTGAAGAAGTCTTATTGTATATAAATAAAGTTCCTATAAATGAAAACAAGCAGAGGCTATTTATTTAGAGCTTGCTATATAACAAGGGAGTCACTTGTGTTTGGCAGAAAGTCAAAGACAGTCTGGGGAATAGAAAAGCATTACAGTAAAAAAAAAATGAAGGGGTAAAGACATGTTCTGATTGGAGGTTGTTAGCATAAGAAGTGTGCTACTTAGAAGCACAGTGTCTATATGATTGATTTAGAGATTGTATTTGGCTTTCTTTGATTGGCTTCAATTTGCAGGGAGGCAAAAGTTAGGTAAGCTGACAGTCACTGACCAAGTCCTGACCTTTTAGGCCAATAGTTATTGAGGAAGTTGTGGTTTGGCTTCCCCACTGGTTGCTGCCAAGACTGTCAGTCGGATTTCTATCATCATACATGTTCTAGTCATTGTTTGTTTTGTATATTCAGTGTCTCAATGCATATGCACATTCATATTAGGCTGTTATCAGTCACTTAAAAAATGTGAATAAAACCTCCTTAGGACACTTTCAAAAAAGGAGTTGGCCAGGCTAAATAAGAGAAAGGGCTGGCTTCCATGTTTCAATAAATCTGGGAATAACAATGACACAAATTTCCTAAATTATCTGGAACTTGTACAACTTTCTTACATCTAGTTCCTCCAAAGTGATCAAAACTAAAAGTTTAAAATGGAAAGATATTATGTACTTATTTCCCACAATATTCAATAAAAGAGCAGTTAGGAGGATTGCATCATTATTTACGTCAGCCTTGGGGTGCAGGGAAGTAGACAGAGGAAACTCTTAGGTTAGATTTAAAAGCCAACTGAACCAAAAGAGTACAAAAGAAAACCTTTGTGTACTGTTGGTGGGAATATAAATTGGTGCAGCCACTATAGAAAACAGTATGAAGTTTCCTCAAAAAAATTAAAACCAGAACTACCATATGATCAAGCAATTCCACTTCTGGGTATATATTTAAAATAAATGAAATCACTATCTTGAAGATAAATCTGCACTTTCATGTTCACTGCAGTGTTATTCACAATAATTAAGTCATGGAAACAATCTGAGTGTTCATCAGTAGATAAATTAATAAAGAAAATATGAATACACACACACACACACACACACACACACACATACACAGACACCTACACAATGGACTATTATTTGTCCATAAAAAAGAAGATTCTGCCATTTGCAACAACATGGACAAAACTTGAGGGTATTATGCTGAATAAAATTAGTCAGACAAAGAAAGACATATACCATAAGATCTCACTTATATGTGGAATCTAAAAACACTGAACTCATAAAAACAGAGATTAGAATGATGGTTGTCAGGCCACAGGTGGGGAAATGAGTGAAGTTGATCAAAAGGTACAATCTTCCAGTTTTTTTTAAATAGAATAAAATAAGTAAAAGCTGGTTGAATCCTTGGGGCCAGAGTCCAAATTAGAAAAGAAGGAAATTAAGTTAGTATTTGTTAAATATTTGTTTTATGTCAGGTACTGTGTGGAACTTAACAAATATATCCCATTTAGTTTTTAAAAACAAACTGCAAGGTAAATAGTAGTCTCATTTTATATTTGGGGAAAATGAGACATAGAGAAGGTAAATTATTTGCCAGATTATAGAAACTAAATGTAGAGTCTAGTATCATTACTATCTACATTAGTATGACTTCACTATCCCAGAAGACTCTTGTCCAGAAATACAAAAGTTACAAATACTTTATTATTCAGTCCAAGCATTTTCTGAAAGAGTCATTAACTCTTCAGTAAAAAACCATCAGTGGACTATTTACTCCCTAGTGGTCTTTGAACCCCTCACCTCAAAATCCTCACTTGTTTCTGTCAATCCCAAACTATCATACCAAGGTCTTTACTCAATCCTATTCAAGCTATTCCATTGAAAGACCTGCCTTAAACCAGACTTCAAAACCCCAATAAATCAGACCTTGTTCTTTTCCCTTCAGGGCTCTTAGTAGAGTTAAAGGTCTCTTCTTATGTAAGCAAGAAATACCACTTTATCTTATTTGGTGGATTTCTTCATTCAACATTATTTAACATATTTTTGAGGCTAAATTGTGTAAGTCCTCTCCTCTCTATACCTAACTGATACATCCTTTATTGATACATTTTCTTTGTTCTAACTCTACCACTTTGTCCCTTGGATCCACTTAGATGTGTTCACACTGACACGCGTAGGCAGATGGGAAGACAGGCAGACACATAGAGAGACTGATTGCGTGTCACCGTGCTCTCCTCTTTCTGGTTTTTGTGGGTGAAGTCTTAAATATCAATGGACTATAGTCTATGTTTTATAAAAAATCTATCTGAGAAGAGGATTATTAAAAGCTATGGTATCTGTATTTTACATCTGTGATAGAACAGATGCTATAACAGCAACATCCAAATTGTAATGTAGTATTAATGTACATCTATGTGGATTATTCTGAGAACAAAGTAAATGTGTAGACCTGGGTAAGCAGAGGAGGAGAGTAAAGTGGCAACATTCTTGATGAACAAATACTAGTACTAGTTGAACTTAAAAAGGACCTTTCAAACACAGTCCATGAAGGACTACTTGAGGACCAGATCAGGTAAGGTAGAATGAGACAAAAGGCAGCCCAGGGAGAAATAAGTGACATAATTTTCACCCTAATCTTTGATGTTTTATAAAACAGATTAAACAGCCCCAATTCTGTTGTCTAAAACTCTTATTCTCAGTTATTAAGAGTGGGAAATAGAGTGGAAGATGTGTGGAAAGTCAGAAACTATTGACAAATGTGGCTAAGAACCATAAAAATCACTGGGTGGTACAAGGTTTTAAAAGACTAAAGGTGTTTTTTGAGGAAATTTAATATCTAAACCAAAGTAAAAGTTTTTATATTCAATGAAATCTATCGTGCTACAGGCTGCATGTCCTCATAAAGCCAGACAAACTAGACATAGCCTTCAGGCAGCAGTGGTTACTATTTACAAGGAAGAAACAGAATTATTTGCCCCTCTAGGGGCAGCTCTAATGAGCCATGGTAAATCAGAACAACTGAATCTGAATTATAACCAGTTTCACAATATGCAAGTAGATATGGGTATTAGAAGTGATTTATTTACACTAAAAAATTAAGGACCTAAAATTATATTTTGGATGGAAGGAAATCAGTGGTAAATATCAGGTAATATGATTCTAATATCACAACATTTGAAGATTGTTTTGAAATCTGTGGATAATGCATCATCCAAACAGAAAGACAAGAAATTAAGTGTTATGAGGCAAGATATTTTCCTTCGCTGCATGTAGACGAGATGGGGGAGCAGTTGTCTTCAATTTGCAGTTGGAGAATACTTATTTTCTTAGAGCGATGAAACAGGAAACTGAATATTAAATGATAATCCAAATGTCAATTGGAATTGCATAGCTTTGAATTCCCTAGTATTTTAATTTTTAAGAATTGTGGGATTCTGAACTCAGAGTAAATAATGGCATCACATTCTCATCTACTCAATTTCTGCTTTTAGCATGAAATTATGCAGTTTGCTTGAAAAATGAGAGTATTTTTCATTTGCATTTTTCAACTTGATATTCACATACAATCTTGAATATTTTGGACCTTAGGATAACCTAAGTATTTTTATACTGTTGTGTTTTTATTACAATTAACAGGCAATTTTTTTTACGGCTCTATATCCTCTGTTCATGTCCCTTCCCTTCCTTTCAAATCAGTATTTTATGAGAAAGATAAATCAGTAGGCAAACTAACTTCATGATACAACTGGCATTTTTAATGAATAAAATAACTTGAGAATTTGTGCTTAATTTATAGTAAAAATATTCTAGTCAGATGTATGATTTCTTCATGGTAGAATATTAAACTATTACATGTTATTAAATATTAAACTATTACATGTACTTTTTGCTTTGCTATCACTTTAAATAAAGACAATTATATTATTTAGCAACCCAAGAAATCTTCTAAACTAAAATTTATACAGTTTGGTTATTTCATGAAAATATGAATTGATAACACTGTAAGAGTGGGAGAATATATTTTCATAGTTTTAAAAGTTTCTATGGAAAAAAAAGGAAATCTTACTGAATATAGTTACAGAAGTTTCAATCTTAGTTTTCTCCAAAAGAATATAACACGATGTCCTTTTTCTTTCTTGGACATTCTGCAGTATTTTTAGGGCTTATGGTCTATTTGGGCACATAATCAGAGGTAGTGATTGTAAATCCAATGTAACATTCCATAATTTCCTCAGCAAATTAGAGGAAGTAAGCTGGAGAAACTTTGCTTTGCACCCAAGAGTATTTCTGAGTATTTAACATCTACATTTTCAGACGAAACAGAAGAGGAAATTAACAGGAGAGAATGCAACAATTCAATTCAATTCAGCAATTCTACAGATAATTTTTGAGCTAATTCAATTCAAAACATTGTGCAAAGTATGAAAATGAGTAGGTTTGGTCAACGCCCTCAAGGAATCTCTCCTCCTTTCTTTTCCTAATAAGAAGAAATTCCTTTTGAGACCCTCCCCTTCTTCCTTAAGTAGCAGCCATTTGCTTTGGGACTGACCCTAAGCCTCTTTTAAAGGATGGGCCTAAATTGGTCTATACCAGGGATTGTCAAACTTTTCTGTAAAAGGCCAAAGTGTAAATATTTTAGGCTTTGTGGAACCTACAGTCTCTGTCACAACTGCTCATCTCTTTCCTTTTAGCAGCTGCAGGGGAAAACAAATGGGTGTATTTGTGTTCTCATAAAATTTTATTTACAAAGCCGGCTGTTGGGTGGACTTGTCCTGTGCTATGGTCTGTGGAAATGCCCACACCTGGTCTAAATCAAACTCTAGTGCTAGGATGATTTATTCAGGCATGAACCAATCAATGCACGCATTATCGTTATTTAAAGGGATACTTAGGAAGAGAGGTCAGTCAACAGGAAATTCAAGATTTCTTTTTTCAGTTATTATGGGATATTATATCCTTTATAAATTACATGTAAAGGAGGAAGTTATGGCTGCTGCCAGCCGCCAATTTACCACCATGAAAGAAGCCAACTCTGAGTATAAAACTAACACATAGAGGAGAGTAGAGTGAAAGAGTTGAGTCACAGATATTTAGAATTCAATCAAATTATTTAATCGTGCTTAAAATCTGTCTTACTTCTTGACGTCTCAGTTGAATATTTTGTTGTTTCAGCCAGTTTGAGTAAGTTTTATATTATTTGTCGCTAGAAGATCCAACTGATATATGGAGTAAAATAGGATGAATGTGATAAAAGAACTGCCAAATATCAGAGAAGCTCAAAGAAGACAGAATCATAATTGATTCTGAAAAAGTTTTATTAAATGATAGCATTTGTGGCAAAACTTTTAAATTATATTTTTTGTAGCAAAGGTGAAAGATAAAACCAGCATGATAAAGTGTTCACAGGAGGCAAATAGTTGGCTGAATTTCTAGAAAGTTAAATATTACAGCGTGACAGGCAGAGGGTTTTCAGGGAACAGTGAGGAATTGTTGTGGAGTCAGTGTGAGGAATGAGAGTAAAGAATGCCTCAGGGTGGAAAACTTGAAGTTGAATAAAAGGCTTGGCAATGGAATTAGGATGTCTAAGGTAATATGGAGATATTGACAATCAATTTGGAAAATAAGATAGATTCAGAGATGTGTCAGCCATAGGGTAACAGTCTATGCAGGATACATGTAAATCCTTGGGGAACCAGGGAAAGGTAAAAGGCATCACATTTTATATTCCATAGTCCCTTTGAGGGAAAATATAAATGTGATTAGCAAGAATATTAACAAAGCACTTAGAATGTTTCAGGTAACACCTTCAACAAGTTTAAATGATTATACTTTAGTACTAAATTTAAATAAGGTGGATTAGTTAACTGAAGGGCTTTTGTTTTGCAAAATGCTTTATGCAAATTTGGGTCTAGACATTATTTGTTCAAGTACTGGAAGAAAGCCAGATTACTACTACCACTAGCTCTTCTCTGTCCTTTCCCAGCAGTCTTTGACCTCTCTTCTAAACAGCTAGCCAACATTTAAAGTGACTATCACTTCAAAGGGCATCAAATTATCAACCAATCCCGAGTGCTTATGTGCCTATCCAGCATTGTCCGGAGGTGCTTTCTGAAGGGATGCTGATTTTCAGGAGGAAAATCTTTTAGTATGTAGGTCAATCAGACAAATCCAGACAAAAAGTTTATACTGGCAATTCAGTCACATTTAGTAGTTATAGTGAACCCACCCTGTGCAGATGTTAGCTATGTTAGGTGACCAGTATTCAAAGATGTACAAGACACAATACCTGCTCTCATAAATTAAAGTACTTTTCTTCTGGTGACTCTAACCCACCTCCCTGTACACCTTATCTGTTCTGTTTTTCTCAGCCTTGTGCAATCTATCACTTTATAAATTAGTACCTGCCTTTGAACTCAAAAAATGAAGTATGACAAACCCTGGGGTTAATTCTTCATTTTAGAAAATTAGATTAGCCATGAATTACACATTTTTTTTTAGAAAACCACCCTTAATAAGCAACTAGATTATCTTAATTATCTGTTCATTGGATCTTTAGAACACAAATTCTCACCCTTGGCTTCATAATACAATTACCTGAGGGGTTTTAATAATATCTAGTCCAGCCCCCAACCTCAGAGATTCTGATTTAGTTAGTTTTGGGCAAGCCTGAATATAATTGTTTTTATTTTAATTTATTTTATTTTTATTATTTTTAATTTTTAATTTTCATTATTATTATTTCATTTTTTAGGTAAAGCAACCCTTGGCTGACCTCATAGATTGCAAGAACCTTGTCAGTTTACAATCTCTTATATTTTTTTTATTTTCTATGCCTACAGGGCCTGGTCTTCCTAGGTGGTCTCCCATTCAAATACTAACCAGGCTTGACCCTGCCTAGCTTCTGAGATCAGACGAGATCTGACTTATTCAGGGTAGCATGGCAGTAGACTGAAAGTGAGTATTATTTTAAAGCTTCCTAAGGGATTTTAATGTGCAGGGGGAGTATTCTGGACTTCTATTCCATTCTGTCAAGAAACTTCTTGGGCTAGTTTGATTTTTTTCTAGTGTCACTCTGCGAAGGTAGTTGTAATATCCTGGGAATGGTGGAATTTATCCAGTCCTTCTGGTTCACAACTCTGCTCATGACCTTTTGGTTTCTGCACCAGGGTTCCTAAATGGAGAGTTTTGAGGTGAGCTGGTGTGACATCTAAGGGGGAAATGGAAAGACTGAAGAGTTTCCTTGTATTTTCTCCTAGTTATCACTTAAAGTCACTCTCAAGGCCAGAGGTCGAGGGGGAAAAAGAAGGAGCTAATATTTTATGTATGAATAGAAATAAAAACTGCTGAAAACAGGCTATTCATGGAATGTGGGGGAAGGCAGGGGGGTATAAAATAAAAACTTTTGCTTAAAATTACATTAAGCTTTAAATGTTATGACAACCTCCTATATATATTTTGAGGGTTATAACTATTTTCCATGTTTTATTTATTTTTTAATAGTCACCTAAAAAATTAAACTTGCTGTTGAATTTCCTAAATGTATAAGTTAATCATGCAAAGAAAAAAACTGCTTGTTGCTGGAGTCTCTGGTCTCTGTTGGTTGGCTTCCTGGTTCCTCTTGCCTCAGTCTTTGATCTTTTCAGTGTTAAACCCTGACTTTATTTGAGGCAATTACTCATTTTTCTGGGTGTTCTTCCTTTTCTTCTTTACCACATTCACCACTTACCCTGTACATACAAATTGTCATTATGCTACTATTCTCAGTAACTGATTATAAAAAGAATCAAGGAGTCATTTTATAACTACCTGTGATACTTTATGAATTAAACTAAATCCAAGTGGCCGAACATTTTGTTTCAGTTGGCATTTTATTTTTTCTTTTACTCTCAGCTTTCCCCTTGACTGAATGCTGTCTTTGACATCTGAGTTTTTTGTGTAGTCAGGTCAAGTGATGTAGGGTATGATGAATTAATATTTCTTGTAGTGAAATACTACCTCTGTCATTATGGCTCCCCCAACAAATACTTTTTAAAATTTTATTTTGTTTACATTTTCTATTTATTTTCTTTATCCTTAATTCAGTTCCCCTTCTGATCACAACATTTGAAAGCATTTGCCCCCTTTTTTTTTCTGTGTATATGTCCCTGTAAAATCTTTCTTTGTTTTGGACATATGTACTATTAATATCATTTTAAATTTTCTTTACAGAGTTTTCTGTGCTCTTATCCTACAAGAACACACTCTCTCTCTTTTTATCTGCTTTGTAACTCTTAATATCCTAAAAGGAAGGGGAGACACAGTTCTTCCTAGGAGTTCAATATGCTCATGTTTCCCCAATAACGACAGTGTTTGCTGAGAAAGCCATCACCCTCCTTATGCTTATGTTTCTAGGGTCTTGTCATGGCCTCACCCTTGTTCTTTTTTTAAAAAAATAAAAATTGTTTTTTTTTTTTTAAGTGGTAGAGATAGTACAAAAATGGCAGGAGATAGTACAAAGAGTATAAACAATATAAATATCACTATATTCAACTTAGCCCGATTGAATGCTGAAAGACAACTAAATGTTCTATGTGCTGTTACTAGTGAGATACTTAATTTTATGGTACACAGAAAACACACTCTAATTTTGATTTAAAAGAAGTATTTTATCAAAGTCGGTCCCAGTGCCAAATACTGGCATTATCACAAACATCTGTAAGAATGCTGCTGTCCCCACTGAAACTGGTTGGTGTAAACAGCAGCACCGCATTTGTGATGAGTCAGTGCTGTATATTTGGCTTTATAAAGATCTTCTACTTCTAAGTCCCAAACATAAGGTTTGCCAACCTGATTGCCCAATACAAGCATCTTGTGACAGAAATTCATCGAAAACCTCACATACCAAATGTCAGAGTCCCGGAGACTAGCAGTCTTAGTGATAGTGGTGAATATTAGGTTATTTACATGGAGATATCTAGAGAACATTCCTTTCCATGTCTGGAACTTCAGCTAGAGTCACAGAATCACTACAGATGTGAAAAACCAAATTTCAGGGATGTGATTTCTGGTGTGTAAGATAAAAATCTGTAAGAAAGTCCTGTTCTTTCATTTTCATGTTCTTTGCATTTGTCTTTTTGCTTTTTCCTACACCTAACCAGGTTCCATTCTGTTCACTACTTGCACTGTTTAATGTAATCCCTGAACAGGTAACCAGTGTGTTCACCTGGCTCTATAGACAGGTTCAAACAGTAGAAATGTGTTAGACCTGGGGTCTGAAAACTTGGGCTTTAGCTCCATTTTTCCATTGACTTCCCCTGTGAATTTGGGCCACAGAATTTCCTGCTAAGTCTCAATTTTTATTTTTGTGGATCAAATTACTTATATGTCTCTAAGGTTTCTTCCACTTCTGTGATTGTAATATTTTCCTTTCAGGTCTCTTTGAATGTGATCTTTCACAGTGGGTGTGTGTGTCTCTATAGCAGCATCTGAGATTGAGAAAGTTAAAAATGTTGTGGGTTGATATTTGAAACTTGCTGGGTGCTCTGTCTTTGTCATTTCATTTGGTTTTACATTCTGATCCCTATACTTATCAAACTCTATTAAAAATGAGAACAAATTTTATTTTAAGGAGAACATATAACTATAAACAATAGCTTTGATTATAACAAGTTTCTTTGTTATGAGAAATAATCACTTATTAATAACCTGTCTGATGACTTGCTCTATGATTAAATGCTTTTTTTGAGAGAACTCTGCCACATTGGAATTCATTGGGAGTAGGAAATGTGATAAGAAATTTAGTTTGCTGATTGGAGTGAGGGACAGCATTAAAGTAAAAACCTTTATACCCCTAATCTGCTAGCCTGTTCCTTAGGCTCTGGGGGCCTCCCAAACTTTGAATTTCTAACTTTATAAGAAGCACTCAACATTGAACATATTACACTGCTAAATTCTCAAATGATATTTTTAAATGAGAGCAAAGGGCTTAAACACCTAGCAATAGAGACAAAGAAAATTTCTGGAACATGTTTCCAAAGCCGGATCACCTATTAAAATGGATGAATAATAGCATTTGTAATGCCTTAAATTTTTTATAGCAGTTTATATCATTTAAAGGGAATGATATATATATATTGTTTTATTTGTTCCCCTTATCCACTCCTGAATATAAAGAGAGAAACAATTATTTTTTGTGAACCTAAAACTGTTCTAAAAATAGTCTTTAAAAGAAATAATAATAAAAATTAATTAGTGGAGGTATATCAATACACAGGATAATTACATGAAAGATAGAGAGAAAGAGAGAGAGAATCTGCCTATGGAATGGATCTCAAAGCAATGACAGTCTATAACCAAGGAGTACATGTAGTTCCCACAGTTGGTTTCTAATTTTCATTTCCTATTGAAAAGAACTGCAACTCACTTGAGAAATGGCTGACATGGCTGACTCTGGTCTGAGGCAGGGTAAACACCAGGTGAGCCTGGATTATCTTGTGGCAGAAAGCAAAGAGATTCTCAGAAACAAAAAGGTCATTTCAAATGCTATGAAAGGCAACTTGAAGGGGCTCCCATGGGCCACAAGTTAGAAAATTAGAATTTCAAATACTTATGGTGGTGGATATTAACACACTGATACAGATATCGATGAGTCGATTGTGAATACTTGAGACAGTGTGTGGTAGGGGGTATAAATTAAAGCACTTCTTTTCAGAAACATATCAGTTAGTGAATGTAGAAAAAATGATAGAATTAGGACATCATCATTGGCAACCATCAATGCAGTATCTGGATTAGACAAGGATCCTCTGTGGATACTAAAACTTTTAGATGAAATGTGGTTAGAAATATGATATTCAGTCAAACTCAATGATTCACTACTACAGATTATTTACTAATTGAATTTTATAGGGCAAATGTACTTTATAAATAGAGAGATCTGCCAGTTGACACCTTAACCAAACAATCCAACTGCATTACAATTAGTGTGACAATCTGATATCTTGTGGTCCTAATGTGATGTAATAAAAAAAACCATTAGCACCATTGTTATTCTTTTCAAATATATTTAATCTGAATCCATTCACCAAAAAAGCAATCAGAAAATTCAAAATGTAATTTGTTCTTCAAAATAACTGCATGTTTGCCTCAAAAAATAAAATAAAATAAAATAAAAATCCATGCCTATGAAACAAAACAAACAGGCATGAAGGTATGAGACTTCTTAATTTAAAAAATATAAAAAAACATAAACATAAAATAAAATGCAATGCTTTAACATTTATTCTATCTTGTATTTTAAAAGCATACTTTTTTGGGGGGAATAATTTGGGACATTTTAATTTGGATAGTAGATGATATTGTTAATTTACTTGTGTAGGATGATGTTCTTATTTTTAGCGGTGTATGAAAAAATAAGAGTGAAGTTTCATGATTTCTGTAATTAAGTTTCAAATTGTTCAGGGAACAAATTAGGGGGGTGCAGGGGAACTAGTGATGATGAATATAGGTGAAGGATATTCAGGGATTACTGTATTAGTCTTGCAACTTTTCTGTTGTGAAACCTTCAAAACATGAATCTTGAAATAAAAGAAATAAATGTAGCCAGTGGCAGATATAATGAAGAAATTTGATGAGGTGTGTTGACTAATACACCTGCTAAACTTACCCAGTTCAGAACTTCTCAGCAGGAGGTGGGTGGTTAGAAACTTTCAAATACATTCTCTTGGGCTGCGATGACTAGTAGAGAGTTCCCAGGATATTGAACATACATCTTCAGTTTGACCAGGAGGAAATGCCTCACTACCTTTCTACCCTATCTTGCTTACTTTCACTTGCAGCTTAGAAAGCAAGGCAAACTTATTCTCTCATTCATTGTAATATTAGAGCCTGAGAAAGGACTAATACTTTCAACAGGAGGATTTTCTTATTGGCATCTTTTGGGCATATAACTTCTTTCTTCCGTCCTGCCTCACTGATCATTTTTAATTTGGCTCCATAACTATTCTGTTTTCATTTCCTTCTTTTTTGCTTCTTACTCTGCCTCTGCCTCTGCCTCAAAGATTGCAGGAAGTTCCTTATAAGAGTCTCTAAGATTATCAGTCAGTAGAGAGTTCCAACTTTTTACTTTTTAGAGCTTATGTTGAATTCCATTTCACTAGCACCATTTGCCTTATTTTTGCTCAAATTTCAGTGGGAGGCTGACCCAGCTTCAATTAATCCTTTGAATTTACTCTCTTTATTAGAGAAGTATCAGGAGGAAGTAAAATATAAAAGGTCATATTTGGATATTCTACAAAGTATTGACATAGTAAACTTGAATTGCAGAAGATATCTACCCTTCCCTAGAAAGGCTATTTAAAAAAGCAGAACACATATCCATTCTTCTACCCCAAGTTATGTTGATGGAACAAAGCTCTTTCAAAGTGTAATATATACATCCTATCTCCTCTTAAGTAACTAGTAGAAAAAGATTCCAAAGATAGCAAGTCATTTGGATCTAGAAATGAGCTATAAGAAACAAGAACTTAAAAAGATTGAAAAAGTGAAAGAAATTATATCACATACTTTCAGATTTTAAAACAATATGACAAGCTGGCTAAGATATGGAAGTAACTATCCATTCATATAAAATTTAGATCAACTTTGGAATAATTTTCACTATCTCATTTTTCTTTGGAAGGAAAATATAGGAGGATTCATTTATAACACTGGAAGAAAGAAATGGACATCATGTTTGGGTGCTTTTTGTTGATTGTTGTATGTTGGGAATGTGTGAACATGCTGCCTAAGACATTTTTGTTATGTAATTTATTTAATGTTTTTTTGAGATTTAAAATGACATAATACATTCAAAATTCGTTTAATGTCAGATTGTGTTCATTTAAGAGTCTAATGAGTCCTGGCATATGCTTATAAACATGGAACTCTATTTATTTAGTTTCTAGTTTAATACTCCAGAAAAAAGAAAAAGATTACTTATGCACCCTTAAATAACAGGATAATGTTAGAAGTGTTCTTGTATTTTTGTATATACTATACATTGATTATTTTTCACTTCAAGTATTTCATGTTACTTAACTCTAATTAAATTAAACAACTACTTTTGAAAACTATTATGGGAAAGCTCATGTGCTGGTTTATGCATCACATGATTTATGTTTTATGTTGTTTCATGTTTTCAGAAATGAACAAGACAAAATTGAAAAAATCAAAGAACTTTCAATCTTATACAAGGCGCAAAGCAAACATCTACCAGGCTGTAAACTTGAACTGGGGAGTCTTTGCATAATTCTAATTTTTGTAGACTCACCATTTTAACATTGACTTAGAGTTACACTTAGAAGGCACTGAATAAAAGTTTGTTGAGTCAATAAATATGCATAATTATACTGTATCACCATATAGATATATAAACAAAGTACTTTTGAGAATAACAGGGGAAGGGAAAATTATATCTGTGTCGACAAAAGGAAAGGCTTCATGAAAGGAGTATCAGTTGAATCTTGAAAAATAGTAGGTCTAAAATAGGTAGAGATGCTAATATGAGGTGAAAACATTGCTTATGGAGATGCAAGTATGCATAATGGCTGGTGGCCAGTTGAATGATTCAGAAAGTATTTGGTTATATAAGATATAAGTGAAGTGAGTAAGTACTCATATAATGTGAGTATACCATGAATATTTGTTGAACAGGTACAAAAATGTATACTATGATCATGTCATCATGCCAAAATTCAACTTGTTTGTATATAAGTAATGATACTCCAAAAGAATTTTTCTACATACTGTTTTGTCTTATGAAATAGTTTATGGAGATTGGGATTAAGCTGGTATTATGTTTCTCTCTCTTTGGTATTGTTTCATAATTCTTTGTTTTTGTTTGTAGGGAATGTGTGAGTAGGTTTTAATTTCCAATTAATGATTTCCTGAGGATGTCCAAGTGCCTGTAGAAAGGGAAAGTGCCTCTTGGTCTGAAAAGTGCCTGAGTATATTTAATGTTTCAGAAAAATAAGATTTGAGGTGTTTCTTAAGAACAAGGTGATCTTTGATTAGAAATAGGAAATTGCTGAGTATCTGGATGAAGATATCCCTAGAACATGGACACTGCTGTATGGCAACTTGGTCTGCTATGGAAAACAGAGTTGTTGTTGCTGCTGTTTTTGTTGTTTTTAAATCATGCAGTCCAGGCTTCAAGTCTTGGTTCTGATTCCCACGAACAATGCTATTTTGAGACAGTTGCTTAAACACTTTGAGGTTCATTTTTTCCTCCTTTGTAAAATGGCACAATCATTTGTGCCTCTCCAGACTGTTGCAAGGATTAAATGAAGTAATGTTTACATGAAGCATCTGACTCCTGGTGAGTGCTCAGTACTCCCTAGTGGGCAAACTCTGAACCAATTATGTCATAACGTTTCCCTTAAAAAATGGAATACAAACACACTGAATTCTTTCCGTGTTGCAGTTCTGTCAGTTTATCCTTGTGTACAATTTTCTCAGAGATGTTTATAATTTATCTGTCTCTCCAGGGTCTTATTCAAGACTCTGTAGCCAGGAGAAACCTAATAAGTACTTCTTAAAAATAATTTCCATCAACACTTCATTCTGAGCTTATTCTGATTCCAAACAATGCTGAACCATATCAATATCACTGACACGTTTCATCTGTATCTTGATTTACCAATTTGAATTGATAATGTGTCAACCCTGAAAACATTATCCTTACCAGCCTTACTGAGTAAGCAAATGCCAATCACGTGCTTTGCTATTTAAAAAGCAAAAGTATAAAAACCTCTCCCCTAAATAGGCTTTTATTGTTTCATTAATTTTGCCAATGACAGTTTCTGTGTGTTATTTGGGTTATAATCATATATTCCCAAATTAGGAAGAACGAGGTAGGCATTTGCAGTACCTCGAGTGTCCCTTAAACTTGCTGCTAAATCTAACTATGGGCAGTGAACACACAGTGTGATACATATATGACTTACCATTGAATTGTACACTTAAAACTTATTGGATTTCGTTAACCCCTGAAACCAAAATTTGTTTAATTATTTCAATCACTTATTCTAAAGGTGCTTTTTTCCCTTCTGTGCTCTTGTGGTGTCCTGATGCATTAGGAGACTAGCATTGCCAGAGTTTAGTTAAGCAGAAGCCAGTACATTGGAAATAACAGCGACATTTTATTTATGCTGAAAGAAAAAACCCCTGGATTTTTAAGCCTTGAAGTGAAATTACTGAAATCTCATTTAATATATGCTAAGTAGCTGGTACCAAAAGGCAGTGCTCCCCTGAAGGATAAGTGAATCAAGGATATGTTGTTCTACCTATAGGACAATACACTGCTGCTTTTCCATGGTAAGACAGGATCCTCATTTCTAAAAGTTGAATAGAATAATGTTTACAAAGGAAAAACAAACATTTTCAGCTGCTTAATTTTGAGATGTTGAGTGAAGTTTATTACAATGCCTTTAAGCACTTTTATTTGATTTTGAATTAGAAAGGTTTTCATATTCGCAAAGCTTTTGGTTCTCAAGGCTTTGTTGAGATATTCAAACAAATATTTAAAACTATATTTGAGAAAGTAGGCTTAAATATTTTTGTCTTTAAATACTTATTAATTTCAGCAGTGTTGCTAGTTGATCATAACCTTTTATATGCTTACATTTAGTCAAAGATTTGTTATGTGAAGAATAGGAATATAAGCATCTTCGTACATTTTAACAAAGCTATTTGGGAAGATAAGGTAGAAAGATTATATATGCAGGAGTCCACAAAATTTCTATGCAAGCAGTAGAAGGAAATTAAATACAAAAAGAATACAGAAAAATAAGCTAAGGGAAACTAGTGCAATGATAAAATCATACCTTCCCAAGGTAAGAATAGGGTTATGCCATCTGGGTCATATAATTTTTGGTCCTGATTTTCTCACCTACTCATTTGTAACTTTTTTCTATCTCATGTCCTATATTTTTAGAAAGTGTCTTAAATCTAAAAATAAAGCAGAGATATAAATGCATAGTTAAAAATTAGTTCCTATTGTCTAATAAAGAAAATTAACAAAGTAAGATTAAATATTTTCCTATTTGTTTTGTAAAAGTTTTTTCAACTTGAGTGCTTTAAAAGGCCACTGAGAACACATAAAATAATGTCCTCAATTGCCCTTCTCAAGAAGAAGAAACATATCCTATTTACTTTGACCTTGAATAAAAGCCAAGGGCAAAATGTTAAGTCATATTGTTATAGAGTCAATTTAACCACACTGTACTATGTGAATAGAGCCTTCTGAGGAAATGATTGGAGGGCTGGGTAAAATCTTGAGATTCAAGAGCAATAAAAGTTAGCATTTCTCTTACAGCAGTGGTTCTCAAAAGCTGGTCACTGCATCAGCAGTATCGGCATCATCCTGGAACGTATGAAAAATGCAAAATTTCTGGTCCTGCCCTAGACCTACAGATTAATGGACTTTAGATAATGCTGATGTATTCCCAAGTTGAGAACCATCTTAGACTATTTATTTCCTGTATGAATAACCTCAGATGGGCTTTGACTTCTACACTGCTATTTTTCAAAATCACTTAAAAATAATAGTAGCTTTTAAAATAAAACTTGAAAATTATAAAATAAAAGATGAAAAAGCAGAGGAGAAAGAAGAGGAGGATGACGATGACATATTCTCCCCAATTCAAATGCTAGAATTTTGACTTTTTTTGTGACTTTTCATTAAAGTATTTGCTTTTTTATGCTTAAAATATATATACATATATTTTTGCAATTCTAATTAATATATACATACTACATCTGCATTTTTAAATGTATAATAGTTTTCCATGTTATTGCCTGGATGTGTAAATTTTATTTTCTGATCTTCAAAAAATCTCATTTATTTGACTATATGCCCATGGTGGGACATTTGAGTTTCACTATTAAAGATAACCCTCTGGTAAATACATGTGTATATAAAGCATTTTCTACATTTTTCAATGTACCCTTAGTAGAGAGTCCTGTAAGAAGACTTTCTGGGTCAATGTAGATTATTGGTTAGATTCTGGACATTGTCTTGACTCTAAAACTCACTTATTCATTAGGCATAGAGCTTTAGCTCAAGAAGCAACCCTACACATGCTTGCTTTTTTTTTTTTTTAAAAAAAAATCTATTTATATTTTTACTAAAGTTTGCAGCAACTCTTTCTAAATTTTGTTCCAAGCCCAGTCTTATTCTAAATTTCTGATGCTGCCTGATCACTTACCATAGTAGGTTTCCATAGGGCACTATAAAAGGCCAGAACTTCAGTAGCTTTTATTTGTAATTATATCAGACCTAAAAGCCCTCATATTTCTTTTTCAAGTCTCCCTTCAACAATGTTAACATTTCCCTTTTTTTCTCTCATTAATTTATTTTCATGTTCATGTTCAAAGGTCTATGGTCCTATTTCTATACCTGGTAGACTCTAAGCTCCTTTTCTTGAGTACAGTGAAGCTCTGCTCACTACCCTCTTTACTATTGTCTTTGCCTTCTTTTCAAGATCTTGCATAACCCTTTCCTTTCACTTCCTTACATGTGTTTGCAAAAGAGATGTGTTTGTAATTAGGGAAAGGCTTTGTATTCATTCTTCTCACCTGGGTTCAACACTTTTGCTAAACCTGCCTATTCACTGGTGGGTTTGCAACCAGTCTGGAAGTCCACAATTGTCTTGTTTTCATGTATTTTACTAACTGCCTCATAATTTCTCTGGGTCCCTATTTTCCAGCTTCTCTCTGCTCTTCCCAAGCATCACTCCATTGTTGAAGTTTTATATAGGAAAAGATAAATAGAGATAGGCAAACATCATCATGCTCCATGCCATAGAATTCTTCTTAAAATTGTTTACCCAGCGTTGCCTTCTCTAGAGTTGTATGACTATCAGTGAGAAACCTGAGTAGGATAGTCTTCAGACAAAGAGCCCTCTGCTTATTATTTCTGTAAATAGAGTCAGAATGGTTGCCAAATCAATACACTTTTAAAAAGTCATTTTTGCTTTACATGAAGAGCACTTGAACTGCACTCAGTCTTTCAGTCTACTGGGAAATCCAATTTAATGAATTTACTTCCACAGAAGCCTAAGAAAGTGAGTGTAGCTTTGAAAGTGTTTAATTTGCATCAAGGGAATAGTTTACATGCCTGGAGAAACTGTCAAGATCCTACAGGAATTTAAGAAATTGACTGAGTGCTAGACTAATATTAATAATAATCCAACCAATGTTTCTGTATGCTACTTTCATGTGTTTACAATGTCTTCCACATACTACTTGTTTTGCACCACGTGTCTTCAGGGTCTATCTGTAGAAAGAATAGAGTTTCAAATATAATCACACAGGTCATTTCATTTTATTCTCTTAAAGATGGGCTTAGAAAGCCAGTGTGTGAACAGAATGAAAAACATAGATTCCTTAATAAAATAAGAGATTGATCAGTTAAGTAACTTCTCTAGCACCTATAAAAAATAGAAATTGATTAATTAATTAATCAGTGGGTGCCCATGTATTAGTACTAAGTGAGGAAGAACTTTTATGGGCTCCAAAATTCAGAGGAAGCCTGCTAGGTTTCTGGGAGAACAAATTGTATCAGGCAAAAATACATCAAAATAACTAAAATCCCCACTCCAAATCAGTGAATTTATTGTTTCAAATTTAAGTTTTATACAATCCTATTTTAGAAAGAATTCTGTGAAAAAATGAAGACGCTTACATTTCAGGAATATTGAAATTGGGATCTGAAAAATTTTCCAGTTATAAAACAGCTAGACATGCTTTATAGAAGATAACAAACATTCTAAGTTCATAGCTGTGCTCTTAAAAATATAAGGGAAACTGACAGGGGCCAGAAGTAAAAAAAAAGTTGAAAATCAAAAAGGTATGAGCCAACAAGGCATGGTTGGCCTGAGGAAACATGCTAGTCTTTGGTTTTTAAGGGATACTCTAAGAACTGGACACAATACCTTGGGTCTTTGCAGGATTGGACCTGACATGCTTACAGAATGCTAGAGATTCTTTTGAAGTTTTCTTATCCTACCTTTTCTTAAAGCTCAGCTGCTCACCATTCTGTTCATCAAGGGGATCCCATAGCAGAGGCACTAAAGACCCTAGTTTCATAATCCCCTTAATTTTACCTCACAGCTGGCTTAGGCAATAGCAAAGATGGGCAATAAGTTTACATGCAGCCTAGCACCTAATATCAACTAGTTCTTCCCAATGTCCAGGACTTCTTGAGAAGTCCTGTTTTCCTAGGCTCATTTGCCACTTGTGATGATTTTATCTTGGAGTGTTATATTCTTTTCTGCCATGACCTTGTATGCCTATCCTGTTCATTCACACATGTCTGATAAGTCTTTGGCTTAATTGGGAGGTATAGGATTCAAGTTTTTTCATTGAGATTCTAGGTCCCAGAAAAATCAAGGATTGTAGCTAAATACCTGTTTCTATGTCTCTGAACATTTTAAATATAATTATATTGGCTTTGTCAATCAGAATGCATAGTAACCACTGATTGTGGCAAGGATGTAGAAAGCAAGAAATGACAACTGCACAACCTTTATATGAGAGTCTCGGGTGATATGTGACACTGTATGTATCCGATTATTAAGTATTATTTTAGTTAATGTTTGTCATTTTTTTTCTCTCCTTTCTTTATGTAAATAAAAGCTGGGAGAGATGGTAACAGAACATTCACCTTGTCATGCTATGACTATTCAAACACTACTAATTTTTATGGGATTATGAGAAGTGAAGAATGATGTTTTGCTATAATATATGAAAGTCACTGTGATCAGTCCAGGATATGCTCTCTGGGAGTTAGTTGATAGAACTGGAGGTAAGAAAGAGACAAAGAGGGAGAGGTAGGCTTTTGTCTTTGGATCTATAATGCTCCCTAGCTAATAATTCTATCCTAAGAAGGCAGAAGATGTATATATAATGGTAATAGTGGTGAGGGTTATTACACTTTTATAGTCACAAGACAGCCTCATTAGGAGTGAGGAGGAAAAAGAAGGGTGAGGAAAAAGGAGCAGAGAGATTAAGAATAAACAGCTGGGTTGATACATTGAAAGCCTTTATATCATTAAGCTGCTGATTTATTCATTTAATAATGCATTCATATTCCACGTGGTTAGGAAAAACTGGAGGGGCAATTTATTATGAACCTCTATCATATGCCACTAAACACTTCATCAATCTCACTCATCTCTTTGCATGGCTCTCCCAGAAGACTTTCGACAATAGACTCTTACTCTTTCCCCGGGTAGGATATTACTGTGCCATTCCTTTTATTATTTGGCTGCTCTTCACCACAGTAAAGTAAATCTAAATCTAGATAAATAATTTGTTCTACCACTTTTCTTTCAGTGGGTTTTGTTAGGTAGTTTTTCTGAAGAAATACGTGTTTAACAAATCTTGACATTCGCATTTAGTGCATGAATTAGCCATTCTGGCCACAGCTTTGATCTAGATAGATGCCAGCTCAGCACTGAGAGGCTGTGTGGAATGTGATTCACCAAGGCAGTTCTGGGCAGAGCCAATGACCTGGAAAACTCATTCTTGACCTTTCTGGCCATGGGTATCCTCATGTCTCATAGTGGTTACAATCACAGTGATCAATGTTTAATCATTCTTCAGGTATATATTAAAATAACCAAACCCTCATTTACTTCAGATTGACTCTAAATAATAACATAAAGAATTCTAAAAAGTAAAAATTAATTTTGCAATTTAACAAATAATAATACAAGCCTGTAAAGCAGCAAAAATCATTATACTTTTTTTCCCCCCAGAAAGGATTGAAAGAATGTAAACAGCTGTTATAGAGTAGAAAAGCTTTTCTAGGTCTGATGTGAAAAATGTGAGGACTCTAATATGCATTTGTTCAGAGGTGATAAACCAAGGGTTTGGGGCACAGCTTTTTGAGTCAGACATACTTGGATTTGGATGCTAAGCCTTATTTTCCTTGTCAGGAAGAAGGAGTAACAAATAGGTCCTCCTGTGTAAAAAAAGGAGGATTGAATGAGACCGTGAATGTGAAACATTTAACAGAGTTTCTTACTCTATCCAGACACCCACATCAGCATTATTATAAATTTACTTGTTTACAGTCTATGGCATTCTGCCATCCTGATTGAAACACTCAACAGTTAGCTATACATTCTCACTATAAACTCAACTTCTCAAAGAATTTCTGCAACAGGAAAGAATGCCTTATTTAAAAATGAGAACACAGCACATATAGCTTTTCATGGGAAATATGGTTAAGGCTTTGCTATATCATAGAATTACATCATATCTACTGTTTACCACCATTCCTTATGCCTGACCAAAGATTAAATATCAATAAAACCTTGTACTCTTCTTAATGTGCCAGTGATAAATCCTATGAATGAATATTAAAGACACTTTTACTTCTTTTATTTTATGTATTTGAACTGATAAACAGTTATTATATTTTTATGGGGGTAAAACACCTGCCTCGAATTAGGGGAGCTACAAGGTCAATGGGAAGAGAGTACTAGTCCCAATTTCTATACCTTTCACCATCAGAATTTATATGATTCTTCCTTTTTTAAATGTAATCATTATTTTCTAAGTGTTAACATTTGTCTTAATAGAGAAATATCCTTTTATGCCATTCACAGATTCCTTCTTTGAATAAGCCAAGTGACGATAAATATGCAGAAAAAAAAAGCCTCACCAATGATTACACAAGTCCCTTTCATTTCTGAGTAGAAAAGAAACACATGCAAATGGGAAAACAGCTGCTACCATGTAGTAACTAAATTGTGAATTTGTCTCATCATGCTGAGGCAACTTAACTTTGATTATACACTGTTTCAATAATCAGGCAGTCAAAACCCATTATTAATAAGAGTAGCTCCCAGGTACTAAAGTTCTAAATTCTTTAGAAAAAAGGTTAATGTACCTAAAAGATATTCAAGATATCAAAGACAGCAATGATAATTTCAACTGTAACCTTATTTCTATAGATTAAGCTTACATACTATTAAGAAATGTGGCAAATGGCATTCTGGTATAGACTGGAATAATTTTGGCTCACTTCTTTGACCCTGAAGCAGTCATTCTAAGTTGATCTGCAAATCTACACCATCAAACACATCCTCTTAGTGAACTCACATACTGTCTTTAGTGACATTCCAAGATAGTGGTATAATTTTTCCTTCAAGAGAGTGAGGTTTTATTGATCTCATTTTAAGGGACTGAAGGAATTGAATGATCGCACAGGGAGGCTCATCCCTGTCACTACTAGTGCTCGTCTACATCTACACAGGAATCAAACCGTGAGAGAATAGGGTTTAAAATTCCGTTGGGAAATCTTAGCTGTCTGAGTATGTCTGCACATAAGAGGCCAATGGTTCACCCAGGGCATAAAAGTTTTCCAAGAGGAGTGCTTATCAACCTTTTTTCATATCAAAGCACATGTAGGAAATGACAATATTTCCTGGGGTAAATCAGAGAAAATTTAGGAGTAGCTATATATCAGACATGATGATAAAAATAATTACATCTCTTTATAAAGCAAAATGTTAGGAAAAATACTACATCTTTGATTGGAAGAATGCATCTAAGTAAAATCTTGAAATTTCAAATGAGAAACTTGTACTTGCTTCAGTGAACATAAGTATAAACGAGTATCAAGCTTTTATACATGCAATTACCACAAGCAATTTCTGATTGAGACTTAAATAGCAATGTCTTCAAATTTTTGACAGTCATTAACAATAAGAAACTGTTTTCACAAATAGGTGATGAAAAATTTTAAACTATTATAGCAATTCAAACATTTAAAACTGTTGAAATTAGATTTAAAGACCATTACCAGTATTTTTTTCTTTTATTAAAAAATGCAATATTGAAATCTCTTGTGATAATGAAAAAGGATCTTGAATTTAGTTTTTAATAATGATGAAGCTCTGATTTGCAAAACATGCATACATTATTAATAGATACTCTATGTTAGCCTGGATATCATTAAAAAGACACAAATATCAGAAGTATGGGGCTAAATGGAGACTTCAGTTATTAGCTACCACATGAAACTGTATCCACAGAGAGTTTCTCCTCTCCTCCAAGTTAGGCTGCTGTTCTTTGTGGTTCTCCTTGAGTACCTCCAGCAGTAACACCACCTTTTTGTCCAGGTGGCAGAGTTATTCCTTAGCTCTGCTCGTGATCAGGGTATACAGCAGCAGGAATGCTTACCACCTGAGGAGACCATGGGCAGTATTGTCATATCTCACTCCTCCTGGGCTGCTCTTGAATGAGATAGATGGCATGGCAAAGGAGTAACATGCCTAGCCTTTAACAATAATCCTCTGGCTGCCCTGTGGAGAATAAACTAAAGAAGCAAAAAGAAGCAGATACACCAGTTAGGAGGCACTTTCAATAGTTCAGACAAGAGATGGTGGTGGCTTGCAGATAGATGCTGTGCACGTAATGAGGATATATGTCAAGGACAGAGCCAAGATTTGCTGATGGAGGCCATGTGGGATATGAAAGAAAAAATAAAGAGTCAAGGATGATATCCAGGTTCTTGTCCTGAGCAAATGAAAGAATTAAGCTGCTGTGCAGACTGCCTTTGGCTTAATTGGTATAAACCTACCTAATAAAATCATTTATCCAAATGGAACTCAGAGAAACAACTTTGGCTATGTGTCTCTAGTAGTTTCTTCTTTTAAAAAATTATTTACAAAGAATGGCATACACAAAAGTACAGAATTTAATATGATAAACCAACTTCAATAATGATCAACATTTTGCCAGTTTAGTATCTTCTATTTCCTGTCTACATATTTAAAATTTTTTCTGGAGTACTTTAAAGCAGGGGTCTCTAACCTCCAAGCCACGGATGGGTACTGGTCAGTGAGTGAAGCTTCATCCATATTTGTTGCCACTCTCCAGTGCTAGCATCAGCACCTCATGTCCACCTGAGATCATCAGGCATTAGATTCTCATAGGAGCACGGGTCCCTGATGTCAAAAAGGTTGGGGACTGCTACTTTAAAGCATGCTAGCCATTATGTTAATGTTAGAGGAGGTCATTGAGATTATGTGAGTGCCGTTTGACCTGTAGCTGAGCTAGATCCCAGCAATTGAGTTTCTCACTCCCTCCCGTACTTGAAATATACCTTCTGGCCACCATTCCCTCGGTGGGAGCCATTTTAAAGGAAGCATCCCCGGAAGAGTGAGGTGTTGTTGACACCACCTAGACAGTAGTATATAGTTAAGACTTCTGTATAAACATTTCAGATTCCGACAGATGGTGCTGAGGTCTACTCACCTTGGAGCCACTAAAGACAAGCCTTGTGAGTATATGGTCTTATTAGACCCACCATCGACCCATCCGGAGGGGTCTGCCACTTTCTTAAGTCTCTCCTTGCTCTTTTTATATAAAGACCAGTTTTAGATTTCACCGGGGAAGTTCTTGAGGTTGGAACCCAATGGTTATTTTTCTTTTAAGTCATTTAAAATGCTTCACTAGTTGGCAATTTTTTTTATGCACCCATCATGATATTATTATACCTGAAAAAGTTAGTAACTGTTTCTTAATGCTACCCAAGACATATCGGATTTCTCTGATTTTCTCAAAATTATCTACTAACAGTTGGTTTGTTCAAATCAAAAAGCAAACAGGAGCCTCACATCACATTTAATTTTTTTTTCTTTTTTTGCAGAAACTGGGTCATTTGTCCTGTAGAATGCCCACATTATTGAATTGGCTGATTATCTTTTCCTGAGAGGACTTTTTAAAATGGCTATTTTTCTTATTATTTTTAAGTGATAATTTTTTTTCTTCTAAACTTGAATTGATGCAACTTCAGTGTTTTTAATCAGTGGTACTCATTGTTTCCTGTTGCACCATTAGATTTTTTAATACACTGATGACTATTGCTATGAATATTATTAATATATTAATATTATAATAAACACATTAACATTTTATATTAATAAAGATAATATGTCAGTGTGTTAATATAATTATAAATATAATAGAGATATTAATGATATTAATATCATAAAATTTTTAGTAATAAAATTGGGATTGCAAAATGATCTGTTTTTATCATTTCTCTCATACTTTTATCAAGCATTCTATAGAAAAGAACTTTTTCAACATTTGCTGACCTTGCAATAAAGTTTAGAGAAAAAGCAGGATAAATATTCAATATATTTTTTTTCTTGTTAATTTGGGGAATATTGAGTTGGTCCATTGTGGTTAACAATGACTTTTACTTTTTAAAAGTCATTATGAACTCATAGGCTCTGATATATTTGATTTGTTGTATGTGTTAGAATCCTTTCTTCTTTCCCTCTCTCTTTCCTTCCCTCCTTTTCTGCTCCTTTTCTTTTGTGATTTATTTGCCTTATCCAAGGGCAGTGAAAGGCCCTTTAGTTTGACTCTTCTGTCCCTTTGGTATGAGTTCATTAGTCTTTACAGCTTTCTTGCTTTCCCCTTTCACGATAGCCAGAGTTCATCTTGTACATTTCCTGCACCAGACAGAGGATCAACCGTTTCTTAGGATTCCTAGTTCCTGTTAATATGAAGTGGTATTCAGAGGCCCTGAGGTGCTATGCTAGTGTACCTCTCAGCTATAGATTGTCATTGCCACAAGGACCAGACATTATAAGGGAAAATATACTGCTCTTGGGATTTGTGCATTCTGATAGGCCTCACTACAGACTTGGTATTTATTGGCATTTGGTCAAGCCAGTTTCTCCATAAACAGCATCCTAATCCTGGTCACTAAGCCTCAATAATAATCCACAAGTACTACCAGTCACTGTTTAGTTTTAAATACTTTCAGGAAGAGACTTTCAGGAGAAGGTAACTGTTTTTGGTTAAGAACCACTGAAGAGTATTCTCTCTCTTGGTTTCATTTCCATGTGCTCTCTCTCTCTCTCTCTCTCTCTCTCTCTCTCTCTCTCTCACACACACACACACACACACAAATACTATTTTGGTATTACGGTCATATTAATATTAGAAAAGAGATGCCCTGAACAGAGAATTTGACCATCTGGAAATTATATGAACAGAGATAGTCATCTCAAAATCGATATTAGATTTAGCCTTGTGTGAATTTGTTTGATGGTGCTCATTGAACGACTGATTATTATGGCATATACTAATATATTTAATTTTATCTTCTAGGTATTGAAGACGGAACTACATCCTGGATTTCGATGAATTTAACAAGGTAATTTCACTTTTGAAGACTAATTGTATTTTTCCCTAATGACTCCCCATTTAACTTGCCTTGTACATATTTTTATTCACTTCATTCCTCGTGAAGAGATAGTGGTGATACATAAACATTGCATGGTGTTTGGAATTTACTATTTGCCTATTTTTTAATTAAATACTAATTCTATAACAATTGCTCATTGGATCAAAGGCAGATTTCTCTTACGTTTCAGTTAGTATTTACTTGGCTGCAGGCTAGAAAATCTAACTGAGCTGGCCTAAACAGAGAAGGAAGTTTACCAGGTCACATAACTGACAGTCTAAAATAAGACAAGCTTCTGATGAAATTTAATTCAGATGCATATAGAAAATGATTAGGGTCAAATTCTCTGAGTTTTTTTTTTTTTCTGCTCTCCTCAGTGAGTTGTTGACATTTTTAAATTGATTATATTTGATAGTACAAGATAAATTCAGTTGGGCCAAACTTTACCTCAAAAAAATCCCAGTGGCAGAGGAAGAGGAGACAGAGAGGGAGGGAGGAAGGGAGGAAGGGAGGGGCAGAGAAAGAAGGTGGGGAAGGGAGAGAGAGAGAGATTTAGAAAGAGATGGAGAGGGATAAGGAAAGGTAGAGAGAGAGAGAGATGAAGTAAAAGAGGAAGAAAGAGGGGAGGAGGACTTGGGATTGGGATTGATTTTTGGAAGCCTCAGCAAACGTGCCTATGCATCTTCTTGGCTCTGATTGGCTTAACTAATCACTGTGGCCAAGGGTGATTTATTTACCCTCTCAGAGCCTATTCATGGAGAAAATCACAGGAGAACTGAGGGAAAAAGAAATGGAGAAAGGGTGACTTCAGTAGGTGGTTACCATTCTGAGGGGGCATGGTGCTGAAAGCAAGTGGAAGCTAACTACTTCACTTCCTCACTCTGATTTTTAAAAATCTTGAGAGTAAAAGCTCAAAAAACAATAAAGCTTAGTGTTTAGACAAGTCAACTTACTTAATTTTCAAAATTAAAGTTATCTATGGCTTATAGGGTCAAGGATTTCAATAAGATTTTGATATTATTTAAAATGGAATAAGAACTATCCTTTCATACTGCAAACAGTGGTTAGTGGAAATCTATAAATCTGTGGTATATGTATGTTAATGTTTACTCTTCACCATGCTATAAAGAAAATTGTAGTCATGTATTAATCTATGAATGTTTCCTTTAGCTTGAAATTGTGTGTGTGTGTGCGCGTGTGTGTGTGTGTGTATTTATTTAAAGCAAGTCTTTAAAGAGTATCTATTGAAACCTGTTTTTTTTCTTACTATATCAAAATATAAATGAACTATTTGATGATAAGTAAGCAAACATCAAAAGAATGGCTTTTTATTCCTAGAATAAATCAGAATTACTAAAAATAGATCATTAAAAACATATAGGACATTGGTATTTACTTACATAGGAGATGGAGCATACACCTTGATCTTTAACAGGTTAACTGGAATAATTCTTTCTTGGTAATCAGAAAACTTGAAAAAAAAAGTAGAGCAGAATTTAACACACTAGAGTAATAGATTATTCCTAACATATATTCTCATAACAATAAAGACCATTTCAGTTTTAGAAAGAAAGTGACAATGAAAAATTGTCCATGCTGTCCATAGAATAAATCAGGAGGGAGACAATGATGTTAACTGTGGCCTCAAGTCCACCTACCATGACAGGTGCTGTAGTTCATCCCACTTATTTCCCCCATCTACAACTCCCTTAAGAAGCAAAAACCACTGGAATCCTAAAGGAGCTCCTCCTAGAGCACATATGAAGAAATGCAGCCGAGGGCCACAAGGTTGTGGTGCACTGCCTTGGTCCCCTTTAGGCATTAAGAATTTATTCCACCAGCTCCTGAGAGCTGCTAAAAGATGGCCAATAGTTGTCATCCCTCTTTGAAGATTTCCTTTAAAAGAGTGGGTAAGAAAGAACACTGTTTCACCCAAGGTCCTACCAAGGGCAGCTTGTATTCATGGAGCTATAATAACTTGACTTCCTGACCCAACTTGAGATAACTCTGAGGGACTATTACAGCTCTGGAGCTTCCATGGAGTTGGCTGAGGCTTCACTGGGATTGGTTTACAAGCTCTGTTTTCCCTCTGTCCAATCCCAATCCAGTTTTTTCCCCCTCAATCTTTACATCTTATACAACCATCTTCTAGTTAGTATTTAACAACATTTTCTTAATATTCTCAGCATTTTCTCAAATATTATGGCATGAAAGTCAGAAAACTGATATCTTAACATCACTCAGTAAAATCTGAGAGAGAGCATGAGTCTGTTTTCTCTTGTGAGAGGGGAACTGAGACAGTGTTAGGCCCATACAGTAAGGTAGGATCAAAATGGGCATGCATCCAGTTCTGGGTTATACCAAGTGCTTCTAGATTCAATCATGATGGCCAGTTCTCGCTCCTGGAGTAGATAAAACAGTTTCTGACATTATTTGGGGACACCTTCTATTGTAAACTAATACTTTTTGGGAATTATAAAAAACAATCTCTTGTGCTTTGTACTAAGTAGGCTCCTTGATAACATTGGCTAAATGCATCTATGCATGATTATAAGTGAATAATTAAATTGATGAATTATTTGTGTTAAAATCAGCGGCAGAATATACTTTCTTCCTTGAAGAATGATCATGTTAATTGAATAAGAAAATCATTAATTTTGTTTAATTCAATTTAGTAATTTGTTTCTCAAGAATTTATTATCCAAGTCTTAGCAACTCTACTTATTAGTTTTATAATCTTGGGAAAATGTTCTAACCTCCCTGTTTCGCTATCTTCATCTAGAGAATCTGAAGAATACTAATCAAACCTCCCTTACTTATTTGACAACTGAATGTGATTCAACATGTAAAGCAATCAGCACAGTGTCCCTCACAGAACAAGTATTTTGTAAGTGGTAACTATTGCTACAATTAGTATTAAAACAGAACAAAGGGCGTTTTAGGTCATTTGCCCTTCCAGTGGCATCCCTCATCTTTATGACCCCATCCATATGACTCTTGCTCTCTCCCTATCCTCCAGTTGGTGGCTGAACATGCTATCAGGTGTGAGGTTCTCCTCAGATGATGGCTCCTGCCTTTTTCATAAGGATGGCTTTTCTTTAAGTGACACATTAAACTCTTCTCTGAGGAAGGTGGATTCTCCCCAAAGGGCTCAGTCTGCTTTATTTTAGTGTCATAATACCATTTTCTCAACTGTACTTTTTCTTTTATAAAAGCTTTTTGTCGTTAAAAAAGGGCCAAGGTAAGTGACACTCAGGTCAATGTGCTCAAAGACTGCATTGCCCCAAGGGGATTAAGTTGGATTGGGTTATTTGGGGAAATGGAAATCCAGATGCTTTTTCTAAGGAGGTGGCACAAGCAGAACAGAAAAGTGTTGGAGTAAGAATTACCTGAGTTCAAATTATGTATTGACTTATTATATATGAAATATTTTTTTCAATTTGTATGTGTTCACAATTGTGTGTGTGTGTGTGTGTGTGTGTGTGTGTGTGTGTGTGTGTGTAGGGGGTATACTTTGACTATGACCATTTAAAAGATAAAAAAATAAGAGTTCAATGAACTGTAATCGTTATTATTACTAGTATTATTACAGCTATACTTTAAAGGGCACATCATTTATTTGGGATCAGCTGTAATGATTAAATGTGAGTGTAGCAATGCTTGCCCACTTTTTACATGCCTGACACTATTCTCAACCCTTTCATCACTTATATTATTTAATCCTCACTACCACTTCCTGTGGCAAGTCCTATTGTCAGCTTCATTATAGAGCTAAGAAAACTGAAGTCAAAAGAAGTTAAGGAATTTGTCTAAGGTCCCATAACTTGTACCTCTAAGTGAGGAATCCAGAGTTCAAAGCCAGGAGGCCTGACTCCACACCTCTCGTTTGTAGTTGATAGACTGCTCCTTCTGCGGTTACTTCTAATCCTCAGTAGCAAATAGAGTTGCTTACAGATCTCATTATACATTTTAAGATGCAAATTTAGGAATAAGAAAGGGAAGGAAAAGAAAAGAAAACAAAGAAAAAAGATAAAAATATTAAAACTTGCTGACAGAGAGCTTTTCATGCAGCCTTTCTTTTCCATGGAGAGGGGTTTTCCAGTGGAAGAGATTTTATAATATAAGTATCATGAGGGCAGGAATTTGTGTCTATGTTATTCCCTGTTTATCCCTAGCACTAGAAAGTGGGGTCCCTTCACATTTTCTTTCTGGCACACTGTATCTCTTAAGTGAGTAAATGAATGCACTTGCGGAGTGTTTGGTGAAGCAGGTCCCAGCAAGATGGGGAATATTTCTGAGATATTTCTCACAGAAATGTTGCAACTACAGGTTCATTAAAGCATAACTATGCAAGTCTCAGACCTGTGTGTCTAGAGGTACAGGGGAAATGTCTTTTAGTCAATCTTCCGATATACTCAGAAACTAGAGATCCAATATCCTCTTTAAATTTGACAAAAATTGTTTTGTAATTGAGCTTCCCCTTCAGAGTGTGAAGAGTGAATCTGAAGTCTTTCCTAATATTTTGCCTTTGTATCTCTAGTTTTTTTAAGCTTTTTTCTATTTTTCTATTTTATTTCCTGTTTATTACTGATGGTTTTTGTACTTTAAAGAATATCATTTCCCCCCTAAACTTATACTTCTCAGTGTCTTTTCAAACATTTTTGTTGCCAGATTTTATGTCTTTCCCTCTTGAACTACTTTTTTTTAAGATGTATTTCTCTATCACCTCAAGTCCATTTTCAGATATTTTTATCCAAGAGTAATAGCTGTTGTACTATTGAGACCCTGGACATTGGGGACTTTCTCTTATCCTGGCACCTGAGTGACATGGCTAGACTCTCAACTTCTCAAACTATAGACCTTGCTCCGCTGCCCTTGGGTGATTAATAAAACAGAAAAAAAAGTCTAATGTGAATATATTTTTATTTTGTATGGAAATTTTTTTTCACTGCATGAATTCTTGAAGGATTAAAAACTTTATTTCTAGAAATTCAAAATCTGCATGAAAATACATTTATGAATAGTTCTCTTAACATTCATTTTTCATTCATCATTCTGGGTTCATTTCAAATGAACATTTAAGCTTTTAGTTCAGAAAAATGCTACTTGTTAGCTGTCTAATTATGGTTTTGCCTTTCTTTGGTTTGCTCTCTCACTTGTGGGAATTTTCTGGATCTCTTTTCCACTACCGTCTTAATCTTACTAAATTTTCTAATATGTAGTTAAAGAAATAAATTGATCTTCTAAAGCAGGGTTGGCAAACTATGGCCCATGACGTTTTGTATGGCGCATGAGATAAAAATGGCTTTTACATTTTTAAAGCATTGCTAAGAAATAACAACAACAACAATGATAATAATAATAAGCAACAGAGATTGTAACTAGAATCCAAAGTCTAAAATATTTACTATTTTACTCTTTATAGACAGTGTCTGATGATTCCTGTTTCTAAATCAAATATTTATTTTGCTGAAGTATCCAATTTGTTCTTTTCTGCCTCAATTCAATTTTTTAATTGTTATTTTTTTAACTGAAAAAAATTTCTTTCCTAGTCTTTTGCTTATTTTGTATTTTCATGGTCTAAATAATTTTATTTTTCTAGCTACAGATTTCCTTTCTCTGGCAATGAAAATGGGGATCAAGTTTCAAGTAGAAAAGAACATAACTTGTTTTAGAATATGAGCATATGAGGATAAAGCTGTACATCTATTTTTTTCCTCCTGTATTATCCTTAGTGCTAGAAAGTGGAAATGAGGATGTTGGCTATAAGAAAGGTACTTTATGGCAGAAAAATCTACTTTATTGCAAAGTTTGTATGTACATGCTCATATTTATGCTTACAGTTCTTAAAGTTCAAGTAATTTTTTTTTTCTGTCATCTGACTGATGGCCTATCCTTACCCCTTACCCCAGATGGAAAGAAGTCAAATTTCTTCTGTTCAAAGGTACAATGGAAAGAGCTATCAGAGAAGCTATTTTCCCTTACTCCCTACCATTTAAGGCGGGGGAGGTAACATTTCAAACATTCTCTAATTGACCTGGCTCTATATTATGACTATACAGGAGCAAATCCCATGGCTTACATTGTAGGCTGGACACATTAGTTGCATAAATGGCAATGAGCATCGCAACCTGTTGTATATATTTCAGTACTGAGATAGTTTCTGAAATTCTTTAATTTTTTCAATTTGCTAGTCTTCCCAGGGGCCATCCTTCTGTCTTGGCTCATACTAGTTTTAGATTAGTAGTTCCCAGGGCTCTGTTTGGAAATTCCTGTTTATTTATTACTCAAATGGGTTTCTTCTTCACATCCTTCACTTCTGTTGGTTTGTCAGCTTTTATTGCTTTTTATAACTTGATTATATCTTTACTGTATCTTAAAGAAATCCTTAAAAATTTTGTCTTAATGACAAAGATCTTTCCTACTTATAGAACTGATAAAGTTTTTACATATAATTTTCATTTTCATTTTGGACCTTTCAAAGAAATTTTGAGAAGGAAGAGAATTAGTTGATTGCCCTTAAATAGCTATCTTTAAATATATTTACTTCAGTGCATTTCTACAGAATTAGTTCTTTTAATCCTCAGATAACCTTGTGAAATAGAAAATCTTTTTAAAATCTTCATATTCCTTATAAAGAAAACAAGCTTCAGAGAGATAAAGTGGCTATCTCTGGGTCCCATGACAGGTAATAATCTTGGTCTCCATGTCTCATACTTTGTCCTCCAGAGATTTATGCAGAGGTGGAACAGGTCCTCCACCTGATGTGATTAGAAGTGATGCTAGGAATGTCCCTTACCTAAAACATCAATCATATCACCTGCATTTTGATCATTATTGTAAAACTGTTAGATAAGAGAATCTAGTCCTTAGAATTCAGTGAGAACATTAATTCTCTTTACTGTAATCAATTTAAGAAAATTGATCCACACTATATTGAGGTGTACACTTTCTGATCTGTTGGTATCTCACTTTCATCCATTTGATCTCTTTACAGCTCAATGCATTCTATTTCTTCAACTTTAAAAGGAAAGTGATTTATATCCATCAGCTCAGCAGTGACAACAGGGCTAAATCCATCATTTGGTATTACTTGGTCTTCTCACACAGGCTGCCAAATGCCTTCCAAAGCCACTGAAATTGATGATGACAATTTTCTACATTCTTCATTTGTGGTTTACACTGTGACTCTTTTCTACTTCAGTTTCTAGGGACTAAATCCAGTCTGCTTCATGTTAGATTTTGCAGTTATAATGTATTTCATCTTTTGAAACTTCACCTTGAAAAACCTTTTTTTAACAAACATCTCTGAATCAACCAAATCACGTAGAGGTATTAAGCCTTCATTTTTAGGTTGCCTTGTTTTGTTACCTTTAAACTGACCTGGAGGAATATATTTTAACTTGATGGTATCAAATGCTTCCAGTACTTCTCTTTTAATTTGTCATCTCTCTGTTTGTTGGGTTTTATTTTATAATGACTCTACTGCCAAAAAGTTGCTATACGTATCCTTGACTCTGGGCTATCTCCACTCTGTTGGACTGGTTATGTTGAAAGCATGTCTGATGGCAAGATATCAAGTGGTACCTTCATGATTAACAGGAGGAATTGAATACAACAGAAATATTTGAGTAATAGGCACTAAGGAAAATTTTAGGCAATACCTATAAAAAACATGTATATTGTCTATGGCACTGAAGAGAGTTGGCAAAGTTTATTTTTGACAAAAGCCTCACACAATTCATGAAACAAAGAGAACTCCAAAAAGACAGGTGCTACTTAAACTAGTCAAGACTACTAACCAGGAACATGTCCTTAGTATGAGAAGCTCTCAGTTTACTTATTCAGCAGCATATGGAATAGAACTTTTTTTTTTCACTATATACATTGAATTGGCCTTAAAATTGTATGGCTAAATATAAAAAAATAGTTTTAAGTTTACTAGTGTTTTTGTATTAGGTTTTGTTTGCTTTTAAATTTATTCTACAAGATTTAATCAATAACTGGACTTTCTGAACTTTAAATCCCTGGGGCTTTCCCTCCTTTGAATTCTTCACTTTGGATTACTAAAATTAAATCAACTCTAAGCAGCATCTGTGGAGAGAGAGCAATTCTAAATTTTAAAATATCTGGACTCCAAAATTGAAACCCTATGTGGTTAATGGAAGTGGGTGGCCACACACAGAGCAGGCAGAAAGTTCTTAATAAGAACTCAGGAGACAAATTTCAAGTCATGTACCAAAACATTGACAGCTATCCATGCCAGGATTCTGGACAGAATCTTTTAATGGCTTGAGACAGCTTATAGAATAAAGATATAACTTCTCGTTATGATGTGTAAGAGCATCTATGTCCAGCTCTGGATACTTCTGTTACTACCACCTTTGAGAACTAGTTCCCTATATCCCAGGTTGTTTCATATTTCAGTTTCCCTACCTGTACTTTCTGTTAACCTTGGAATGGACCTATTTTCAAGGCTAAACTTACATCCCTCAAATTAACTGAGGTATAACCTTTCAAGAAAGCTTATTCAGACATCCTATGGCTACTTCTTAAATGAATAGCACACACTTTACTATTTATGAGCTGTTTGTTTGCATATTTTGTTTCTGTTTCTTCTTTGTATTCCTGCAACTAACCAATTTAACTGACACAGAATGCATTTAGATATGTGTTTGTTGCAACAACAGAAACAGAATAACAAACAGATATAACAGCAGTCACAAATAGATAATTATTAGTCTAATCAGATAAAAGTATAAAGAATGAAAACTTTTCAGCTTAGATATAGCTAAAAATTTTATTACGAGACTTCTCTTCTATACACATGAACTTTGGTTACTTTACTCTTCAAAAGTGGAATTATTTTGGTCTTTGCCTACTGGATAAAATCCATATGCCTTATGTAGACATAGAAAATCTGAATTTTGGCCCCTTATTTTCCTGTCCCATTTTCTTCTTCTACTCATTCTGTATTTACAAACTTCATTATTTTTAGCCCTATGATTTTGAGGTAATTATTTTTTTGGCATCTCAATTTTCTTATCTATAAAATGATAAATTATATATACTTTATAATATTAATAAAACAATTATATAAACTACTTAGTTTAAAACTGTTGTTCCAAGTGATAATTACTATTAATATTGAGATATATATTATGACTCCCACACATTTTACTCTATCCAAACATATTTAAAATAGGTCTTGGATATATTCGTACTTTTATGCTTCTTTGCTTTTGCTTTTATTATTTGTGTTTTCCTATCCAAATCATAATCGTCGTTAAAGAGTTAGGCTTCTAGACTTAATTTGCAATCTAACAGCTTTGTAAAGTATTCTCTGACAATCTAACCTAATATAATTTTTCATTTCATTTTTATAAAAGTTATGTTTATAATACATGTGAAAATTATTGAATTAATTCATACAGTTACCCAACAAATATTTATTGAGTACTTGTTGTATATAAGTCATTGTGTTAGATAGTGGAGGTACATGGTAAATGAGATACCACCTTTACTACTTCTAAGAAATTTTTAGTGTAATGGTTTATAGATAAAAATCTGGAGCCAGATTGTTTATATTTGTAACCACGTTTCATCACTTACTAACTACATAACCTGAATCAAGTTACTTAAACTCTTTAAATACTAAATAAATGTTAATTATCAGTACATTATTATTGTGTTTATCAATATTATATTCTAGTACCAGAGACATTAAACCACTATACAATTATTTTTATTATTATAAAAATATTTTTGTTTAATGTTTATGAGAGAATTCAAGGAATTGGAGAATGTCTGAGGTCCCAATTTGAGATTCAAAAATACTAAAATATAAGAGGAAAATTTACATGCTGATGAAATATTTTCAAAGATCCTAGGGAAAAATGGAGACTTTAAAGATAGTTAAAACAAAACAAAACAAAACAAAAAGCTTCCTGAAAGAATTCTACTTTCAGAATGGTTATGCAGATGATTTGGACTAATACTTCCAGTAATGATAACTAAAAGAATTGGTCAAGATCTGTAAGAAAGTAAGATATTAGTAGACCAAAAAAAAAAAAAAAAGGAACAGGTAATAGCCAATGAATTAAGCCAGAGCTGCTTCTAACCAGGAACATTTTTCTCAAAGCAGGTGAGAAAAATAACTAAGGAACAGATGTCAAAGTGTTCTGTCTGTCAGGAGCAAAAACCCCAGGAATCGATTGCTTTTCCCTCGCTGCTCCTAGACCTATCATTCGCCAGTTCTAGGAAAGTTGTTGAGAGGCAAGGAGAACTTTGAGGCAAATTCTTAAAAATAAAAAGAAAGAAAAAATCAGATTTTAGACCTCCAAAAGTTGAGACCTTGTATTAGATGATTCCTATTCTGGGCAGTGTCCCCAAAGACTATACTCTGGAGTGGAGATGGGAATAGTATCCTGATTGTCTGGGTATTGTAGAAAATTCTGATGCTTTGGGTTTGGACTGATATCTTTCCAAGAACTTGGAAGAAAGATTTTAAAAATTAATATAATTATTTCTGATACAAGATAATAAAATCCTAGTTCTCAAATTATTTCTAAGAAGAATTTATCAAAGCAACAGCAAGCAGTTAAAATTTATGAAGCACACAAAGCAATAAGATACAAATTAAAATAAGCAGAAACAATTACCAAAGAGAAACAAACTTACAAAGGCAAAAACATGGAAAATATCCAAAATAGAATATAACATTAAGTTCATTATATTCTAGAAATAAAGCCTAAATTGAAAAAGTTTCTTCAAAACATTTGAAACCATAAAATATGATACTGCATATTTGAAAAGCATCCAAGTAGAAAAGACATAATGAAAAATATAATAACTGATATTAAAATCTAATGGATGACCCTATGGCAGATGAAATACAACTGAAGAGAGAATTAGTGAATAGGAAGATAGCTTAGAAAAAATTCAGATCGAAACAGAGAATTGGAAAGAGAGAAACGTCGTTGAGAGAATAATCAATATAAAGGATATAATAAGAATGTGTAAATTTCATTAAAGTTCCAGAAGAGTGGAGGAAGAAAATGAGGAAAAGTAATGTATGATGTGAAAATTATTGGCAATTAAAAAAATCAATCAGTAAGCCCCATAAATGATAATGGGATAATTAAAAGGAAATCTATATTTGAACACATATAGTAAAAGTGCAACAAAGTATGTATAAGTTTCAAACTACAGAAAACATGGAATAATATAAACCAGTTCTAATGGCTTTGCAATATGTCAACTTATCTAGGCTAACATGCATTTTACAAAATTTCTATCTTGTTACTTTCTGGTTAGAATGGTCCACAGGAGAAATTCTTGTGAAGTATTTGGAAGGTAGAAGTGAAGCAGCAGTGTTTCTGTAGCTTACACATTTTCTTCTTACCTATAGGCCTACCCCACTGACTTGAGTCAGTGACCAGAAAGCCAAGCCCCAAAATGCTCCTACTTTCCTTGGAACAGGTGACCAAATCTGAAACTGTTCCGTTCTCTTTTTTTTTTTTGGAAAATCCTTCAGCTTCTCTGACTCCTGAGCCCGGGGAGTGCATGTTTAGCAATACAATAAAGATCTTTGGCTTCTTCTGGACACCAATATTATCAAGGTTAAAGACAATACAAACTGACAGGTTACAGTCTGTACTTGTGGACCCCAGATCATGCTTATGGTTTCCAACTTATTCTTGCTCTCCTCTATTTTACTTTTATATTTCCTCCCTAACTGCCTACCTTATGAATTTTAACCTCTAGCATCAGATGTGAAAACGACAGCCTTACAAAGACTGCTAACCAACTGTTATAATTGCATAAGGTCAAATCTATCTGATAAATCTCTTTACATGTATCTTTATTTATATGATCATATTTCCTCATGGTACAGTTTCTCTAATTGAACTCTGATACAATAATCAATTATGCTAAATAAATGCAAGAAAAGAGAAAAACAAACATAAAACAATCATTACATATAGAAGTCAAATGGTAAGGTGGTAGGTATAAACTATACTAGTGATTACATAAAATGTAAATAGTCTAAATGTTCTATATAAAATACAAATACTGTTGAATGGATTCAAAAACACAAAACTCAAACTGTATGTGGTTCACAAGAGACATGTAAAATATATTTTAAAAAGTAGAAAAAAATAGCAAAATAAACTCAGAGAAAATATAAGGAAATAAACTAACTAATATAAGAAAATAAAATAACTAATCAAATATAATACAATCTTATAATAGAGGTCTGAAAAAGAGGACACCATTAGAAATGTTAAGAAAATTGAAAAAAATATATCTTATGGAAAATTTAATACTAATAAATATTAATAATTAGATGAAATGGACATGTTCTGAGAAAAATGTAACTTAACTTTGACACAATGAGAAGTAAATATTATAAATTATATATTTTAAAAGAAATCTGGATTTACAGTCACACATATATACACCCCTAGGCACCAGTGCTTCACCAGAAAGTACTACCAAATATTTTAAAAGAAATAATTTCAATTCTTATACAAATTATTACAGAGTAGAAAAGATATAAATTTCTCAACTCATATTTTTAAGGCAGTATAATTATGGTTCTAAAACCTAGAAAACTTTACAGAAAAGAAAAATTACAGACCAATCTCTGTCAGAAATATGGATATCAAAGATCAAAAATATTAGTAAACAAAATCTGTCTATAGGTAAAAAGAATGATTCTTCACTAATTCATTTCAGGGTACAAGGCTGGTTTTATATTAACATATGAAATTGTAAAATTTACCAACATTAGCTTAACAAAGTCATATGATTACATCAGTAGATTGAGAATAAGCATTTGCTATAATGCAGCATCTAGTTATGCTAAAAATTCATAAACTAGGAAAATGAGAGAAACTTAAATTAATAAAGTGTATCTTAATGGAAAACATAGAACTATCATTGTATTTGTCAATGAAACCTGGAAAGCATTTCTTTGACAGTCAGAAAATAAAAGCTTGTGTGCTCTTAACCCTTTCAATATTGCATCAAAAAAATAAATAGATAATTTTTGTAAAAAAACCTAAAAATGTAAAGTAAAATAAAAAATCCTAAATACCAGAATGGCAAAATTTTGAAGTTGAAAACACCAAATATTAATGAAGATATGAAACAACAAAAACTCTCATAAATTGATGGTAGAAACATGAAATAGTAGTGGTTACTTGGAAAGCAGATTGACACTATCTGTAAGATGCTGAACCCATACAGATTATGTAATCTGGCAATTCCACTCCTGAGTGTGCATAAGAACACTCAGGACAAGAATGTTCAGAGCAAGGCTATACGTTATAGATCCAAACTGGAAATATCTAAATTTCCATCAACATTAGAATGAGTAAACAAATTATTGTATATTTACTCCTTCAAGGATTAAGCCTCAGAATATACAGGTACATGCAAAAACATAGATAAACCTTCATAATGCTGAGTGAAAAAAATTAGATATAAAAAAAATTTAAGATTTGATTCCATTTATATAAAGTTCAAAAACAGGTAACAAATTAAACCACATTGTTTCAAGATGAACAATTAGATAGTAATATGATAAATGCAGGCAAAAGACCTGAATTTCAGAATTTTCAGTAGCATGGTTATCATCAAAGGTAAGAAGGACATTATGACTCAGAAGGCATACTCAGGGCTTCCAGAGGCTGGCCATGAGCCAGTTCTTGACACTGGTATGGGTTATAGGGATTTTATTTTCATAATTATTAAGTTGTATATTTGTCTTTTATGATTTTCTGTGTATATGTTACATAATTTTAAAAATTAGGCAGTGCAGAAAGACAAAAGAAATAAAATGAATAACTCTTGACAATGAATAATACAAATCTCAGTATTAGAGGATGTATGAATATGTATGTGGAAATGTTTATAAATCTATGGATTCTCCAGCCCCCAGAGTGTGTAGGTATGAAAGAGAAGACATAGGCAGAGGCCAAGACAGTGGTATTTCATTGAAGAGATTTAAATACACAGGTGACTTGATCAGATTTGGATTTAGTTTGTAAATACTAACTTGGTTTGAGGTGTTAAAGCTTTGTTACTTAACTGGATATTAAATACTTCTAGATTCTGTCTGGTTACAACCCCTAGTATAGTGTCTTTTCGATGGTACAGCTTCAATAACTATTTGTAAATTGGATTTACTTAGAAATTATTCTTTTGTAAATATTAATTTGAACAAAATCTTTCTTCTTTGACTTTATAACATAGGAAAAGTTATAGAGGTTTCTGAAAATTACTTGGATTATACTCGTAAGTTTTCCTGTTCTACACAGAAATATAATTAGCATAGATATTGTGTCTACATATTTAATGTTAAGTGATGATTATAGATTAACACTTCTGGTGGGATTTGGGCTAAATGTTATTTTATCACAAAAAATAACCAACCAATTAATCAACCAGAAAAACAAAACAGACAAAATACACATCTCAAGTAAAATAAAATTCTGTTTGAATTGTCTAGGAAATTGCTTTTATTCATTTAATACTGCCTATGCTGATGCAGAGTTGATTTATTATTAAAACGGTTTTGAGTCAGTCCTCCAAGTACTCTCATCTAGGAAACGGCTTCAAATCAGTTATTTCCAAGATAACCTACAAAGTCTTATAATTTTCTAAATAAGAAATGCACAAATTCGAGCCCTTATAGTAATGTTTATAATGTACAAATACATTAAATGTTCCTAGAATGTCAATAAAATATGAAAGCTGTGAACTAAAATCAAAACAACATAAAAAGTACTAAACTTAAATTAGCATTGCAATGTTTCTTAACACTCACCAAATATTCCATGTAGCAAAACACATTTAACATTAGAAATTATAGCCATAATATTTAATAAAAATAGTTTTTGTGTTTGAAACCTCATCTGTAAGGTTGTAACATTACACTGTTTTCTTTTTTCCTTCTAATTTACCTTCCAGAGAGAAGGTAAAATAATTGTAACAGTGGAAGTAAAAAAAAGAAAAAGAAATCAAATAATTGTTTTACAGAATTGTAAACAATTTAAACTAACCCATAAAAAGTATATATTTTTGCCTAGTATTATTTAAAATTCTCCATTAAAAATATGTACATGTATATATAATATAGATAGATAGATATAGATATATACTTATATATATGAAATTATATTAGTTTAGGTGTTATATATAAAGCTTTATTATTGCTACATTTTCTACCTGGGCATTTAAAATGGCAGATTTCCAAGAACTATATTGGAGAGCAGATTTTTTGATTCTGAGAAGACATTAACTGATTGTCTGAAAAAATACATGGTAGATTGAATGCAACGTCATGCCATGTATGATTTTCGACTAAGTTTCTCCATTGTGGGTTGTGGCTCAAGATAGGGAAAGTGAAATCTGACCACTGCTATTTAGACATCTGTCTAGATGTGTGGTAGGGGCTACAGTCATCACATTTCGATGTCATTTCAAAGTGTCCATGAGCATTATTTTATAAAATGTAATGTTGGTGTTTTGTAGGTTGGCATTCAAGTTTTCACACATTATGGCTTGATCTTTATTTCCAGTTTTATATCCTCTTTTACTTGAAGCCTTCACTCCTGCACATGTTTTCCTGTGCTTCCTTTCTAAACTTTGTATATTTGCTAATGCATTTACACTTTTAGAAATGTGAATATTCCTCCTGTTTACCTGTAGGAGGTAATCCTGCCCTCCTTCCATGTTCAAATTAAAATGTAATTTTTTCTATGCAATATCCTGTGATAATTGACCTCTGGAAAGAGTCAGCCTTAAAGTCCTATGGCATTTTTTTTTCTTTACTTTAAACCATCTTCACCTATAGCCTAGCAAAGTCATAAAATCTCTCCCAAATAGAATGTTAAGTCCTTAAAAGTAAAAAGTATCATTTTTCCTTTGGCCTGCCACACAAAATCTTGCTAATAGCAGATTCCCTTTCACCCTGACCTGACTTCTTTAGCATTCCTATCCTGACTTGGCGATGTCCTCGGTGGATCAGTTTGCTCTAAGTAAGGCTGCAGTAACAATCTCCAAATTTTGTTGATTCATAGCAGGAGAATCTTTCTGTTTAATGGTATTTGTAGACTACAGTGGGTGCAGTGTTATGTATTGGTGTGGCCTTTTGTGTCTTCCTTCCAAAATCCAAGCTGAGGAAGCAGCCCCTGATGTTGACCTACCAATCTCATAACAGAGATAAAAGAGCAAGAAAGACAGCAGAAGCATGCAGTGGTCTGTAAAGCCTGTTCTTAGAGTCAGCAACTGTCTCTTCTGCTCATATTTCATTGGCCAAGACAATTCAACTGGCTCCTGATAATGAGGCAAGAAAGTAGAAGCTGTCCACAGAGAGATACTGAAAGCTCACAGCAGTCTGTGGAGATGTATAAAGCTCTTAGCTGAGAAACGAGCAGTTGTATAGTATTCTTCACTTAGAGTTAACAGTGCTGTTCTTGTTCTCTGTTTGTTTTAGGGCTTCTTCAATGTTGATCCTAATTTCTTCTCTAGTTCAATACTCATACTGGTTATCTTTATTAGCTGTTGGCATCTGAAACCATTTTTAAAATTCACATTCTGTATTTTCATCTGGTTATATTTCAGCTCTATGACCACAGATGAAGTTCCCTGTGTCTGGAACAACTCTTACCTGTACACTAAACACTTTATCAGCAACTATTATGTAAACTGCAGGCAGTGCTCAATAAATATGTATCAAATAATTGTTTAACAATCAAATTATTTTTTAACCAATGACATTAAATTTTAATCTGTATCCATTGCTATGGGACTCCAGAGTTCATCTTTGCCACTGAGCACTAAGCTTAGAGCACCTACTTTTGGAAAGGGTATCTCCAAAAATGTTAAGGGTCTCCACTGTGAGATTCTAGTTGAACCAAAGTAAGAGAAAGAGTTTACCTCCACTGTTGTTCTAGAAGATTCTTCTCTACTAACAGAGCCTGAGAAGAAAACTTTGTCAGAACATGGATCTTATAGTCAAGAGCTCTTTTAAAAAGTTTTCTGGACCAAAAGATAAATTCTGTCCAGAATGACTTTCACAAATTCAGACTGGTGAAGGAAAACTCTGAGAGTTAAGCTAAATTCCTACTAGAAATTAAATTAGGCAAATTTTTTATTACCTGAATTTTCAGTAAATCTTTGTGTGTAATTTTAAAATTTTTATGACTTGGGTTATAGGAGTAGTAGAAATAATCAGTACTCTTAGTAGTAAAGGAAAGTGATTATTGGGTCCAAAGCTATTATTAGTTTCAGCTTTATGAGTTATAGGTTTGCATGTAACCTTTCTATAGTTGTTTTCCCTTAGCAGTAGTTTCTAAATATTAGAAACTATTGTGGTGTGTTGCATGCAATTTTGCATAGTATCAACTTGTGTTCTTCCAAATACCATTTACTGATGCTCTGTAAATTAATATATTACAGTTTAAAAGCAAATGAGATTCTTATCAAGAGCTAGTTATTTGAGATGCAATGGTGAGTAAAAATTGAAGTTCTGCAATAAAATTCCAGTACATTAAGGAAATCAACCATTAAAAATATGATCATAAAACAAATATAATAAGAAATTTTGATAAATTTTCTAAAGAAACAGTCTTGTGAAGGTATATAATCAAGGAATCATGTACATAAGCTTGGCAATCAGAGAAATTTCTCTGAGGGAGAGAGTCTCAAGCTAAGGTACAGAGGATGAACTGGAGTTAAGTAAGCAATATGTTAGGTGGGAGTGACAAAGTCATATCACTCCAGGCATTGAAAACAGTATATGAAAAAACCCCATGGCTGATGCTTGTGTGGTGAAAGACCAGGATTACTGAAGAACAGAATGTGAGTGGCAGAGAGTGTGGCATGAAGCTGGAAAGGTTATTCTCCTTGCACAGTCAGAAACTAGACCCTGCACTGAAGATCCTGCTCATTATTTTAGGTTCAGTAGGAAACTACCAAAAGATTTCAAGCAGGGGTATAATCAGGTCACATAGAAGTTATTAAGTTTGCTTTAGCTTCAGGATTAAAAATATGAGATATGGTGGGCTAAGTAAATGGAGGAACATCAGTAAGGAAACTAATGTGGTAGTTTAGGTGTGATTAGAGCGTATGGAGTGGGTATAGAGAAGAGTGAATAAATGAATTCAAGAGATTTTTATGGAAGATTCAAAGATAACTATTATATTCCAGGTTTGCTTAATTAGAAGAATGATAGTCTGGTAAAGTGAAATATGGAACACTAAAAGAAGCAGATTTTGTTTTCTATTAAAGATTTTAAATTTGGTCTCAGAGATGTTGAGTTTGAGGTATTATTAAGACACCTAAAAGCATAAGATGAATAGCTTGCTTGATATAAGTATCTAGTCTCAGTGGAGGGATTTTGGCTCTAATATAAATTTGGAAGTCATTGACCTAGACCTTAAGGAGCTCCCATATCTACATTAGAGAATAATGAATTTTCAAAGAAGTCTGAAACATGAGCCAGAGGGATAGGAGGCAAACCTGGAGAATGAGATATCTTAAAAGGCAAATGAAAAGATATTGAGAGAATTGAAGAAGAATGCTTAAGAGTATCAAATGCTGCCCAGAGATGAAGCAGTATTTGAATAAAAAATTTCTCTGGATTGTACAATTTGAAACTCAGTTAATTTGGTGAGAGTGGTTTGATTATGTGAATAGATTGGAGAAGAAAGAGTGAATGGGACCTAAGAAAATAAACACTGAAATGAGATAACATGAGAGTGAGGAATAAAGTTAACATAGTGACTGCAGGGGAATGTGTGAAAGGATTTGGTCTTATTTTCTTAAATGGTAAGAGTGTTGACATATTTAAATACTTGTGGAAATAATTAATTATTATAAAGAGGACAGAGAGAGGATACTTCATTAGAATAAGCCAGTCATTTCCAGAATGGAAGTGTACACCTCAGAAGATGAAGATATATTAGAAACTAGCATATGTATGTAATTTATGTCTATATATACATAAATATTATATTAGTTTGGAATACATCTTCAAATTTATTTGTAATAGATGGCACACACAACACAAAATTTTTATTTAGAGACTACATATATAAGACTTCTGAGAAATCTGAAGTGAACAAAACTTCAAAACTATTAATGAGATTTCATATGTCAGTGTACGTCATCTAAAACAGCAAATTAATAAATACTTAACTATTTTATATTCTACTTTCTTTATGTCAGATTCTTCCCAAAATGTACAAGAAATAATCTTGATTTTTCTCTTACTAACTTTTATTTTACATTATAAAGGCTGATCTTACAATCAGAGTCACTAAGAAAGTAGTTTTTAGTGATGTCAAACTCATTTAAGTTTTAAGGACAATTTCTCATAGGCTGAAAGTAAAGGGATACAAAAACAATATTTCATGCAAATAATAACCTAAAGGGAGCAGGAGTGCATATACTTAAAATAGACTGAAGTCATACAACTTCTAAAAGAAACTATAGGAAAAAAATTTCTTTATATTTATTGGATATGACATCAAAAGCACAAGCAACAAAAGCAAAAATAAATGAGTGGGAATATATCAAACTAAAAAGTTTCCACACAGCAAAATAAATATCAACAAAGGAAAACACAGCCTACCTAATGGGACAATATATTTGCAAACCATATATTTGATAAGGGATTAATACTTAAATATATAAGAAACTCAATAATTCAATAGGAAAAAAGCAAACAATCCAATGTAAAAATAGACAGAGGAAAAAAGCAAACAATCCAATGTAAAAATGGACAGAGGAACTCCATTTTTCTAAAGGAGATGTGTAAATGAATAACAGGTACTTGGAAAGGTGTTCAATATGAAAATACAAATTTAAACCACCATGAGATATCACCTCATACCTTTTAGAAGGGCAACTATAAAAATGACAAGATATAACAAATGCTGGTGAGAATGTGAAGAATAGGGAATCCTTGCACACTATTAGTGAGGTTATAAATTGATACAGCCATTCTGAAAAATGGTATAGAGGGAACTTTAAAAAAATTAAAAATAGAACTAGCATGTGATCCAGAAATCTCTTTTCTGGACATATATTTGAAAGAAATGAAATCACTCTTTTGACAAGACATCTGCTCCCCCATGTTCATTGCAGCAATATTCACAATAGCCAAAACATGAACTCAAACTAAGTGTCCATTGACAGATGAATGGATGAAGAAAATGTGCTATACATACATAATGAAATATTATTCAGCCATAAAAAAGAAAATCTTGCCATTTATGACTATGTCAATGAATCTTAGGGCATTATACTAAGTGAAATAAGACTGATGGAGGAGCCAAATATTGTATGATCTCATTTATATCTAGAATCCAAAAAAACTGAACTCATAAAATCAGAGAGTAGAATGGTGATTGCCAGGGGCTGGAGGCTGGGTGAATGGGGAGATATTAGTCAAAGGGCACGAACTTCCAGTTATAAGATGAATAAATTCTGGGGATCTAATATATAGTGTGATAATTATAGTCAATAATAGTGTATTGTATATTTGAGAATTGCTGAGAGAGTAAATTTTGATAGTTCTCACCACGTACACAAACACAATAGTTTTCACTACACACAGAAACACACACACACACATACACACACAAATGGTGACTATGTGATGTGATGGATGTGTTAACTCACCTATCATTGTAACCATTTTGTACAGTATATGAACATCAGATCATCACATTGTACACCTTAAACTTCCACAGTGTTGTAAGTCAATTATACCTCTGTAAGGCTGTGGAAAAATGAAAAGAAATAAAAAGAAAACATCTTTGCTTTCTTCTTGCTAATAAAAAAGAATTTAATAAGTGTTAGGAGCAAATGTTGATGTTCAACTTTCTGTAACATGAGGAAAGACATAATCTTTTTTTTAATTAAAATTTTTTTCTATAAATTTTTATTGCAACTTCAAATACGGGAGGCCTAAGCATGCACAAAACTAATTACTACAGAATAAAGCAATATCCTATGAGAAACAATATTTTTTTAATTATAAAACTGTTTTTAGAGCAGTTTTAGGCCCACAGCAAGAGTGAGCAGAAAATGCAGTCCCCATCTACTGCCTGTTCTCACACATGTATAGCCTCCCCCACTGTTATTTAACTTGCTGCACCAGAGTGGTTATCTGTTACTATTGGCACATCAGTATGACCCAAAGTCTGTCATTTACATTTGGCTTCACTTTTAGTATTATACATTGTATGGGTATTAAAAAAGGTATAATGGCATGTATCTACCATTGTAGTTTCATCTCAAATAGGTTTATTGCCCTAAAAATCCTCTGTGCTCCATTTATTCATCCCTTTCTACTCTGAACCCCTAGCAAACAATGATCTTTACAATGTCTCCATAGTTTTGCCTTCTCCAGAATATCATATAGTTGGAATCATACAGTATGTAGCCTTTTCAGATTGGCTTATTTCATTTAGTAATTTGAACTTAATTCTTTTCCAGTGTCAAAGAAAAGCAGGACTGAACAGTAGTTAAATTGGTGAAATCATATTATACTCAAGACCTATCGCAATAGGGGAAAAGAAACCTTAGTATAGAACTGGGCCAGTTCTGAATTCAACATGGACAAATGGAGATTCATAGCAAAGGAATGGGATGGGGATCTGTGGATAGAAAAGTAGTAAAAGGAAATATCAGGTGCAAAAGGCTGTTTTTGGCTCAACAATCTTGACAGAATTTTTCCCAATGGCAAAACTATAATGATCAGAAATTGAAGGTGGGGGAATCTCACTAAACGTACTTAAAAAGATTCTTGCTAACATTAATAGATGTAAAAGCAAACAGAGAAGTCTAAATGCTGATGTCTAGTTGGGAAGAAAGTTCAGAGGAGCCTGACTAAAGTTTGCCTAAGGGAGGAGTCTTCACCACATGTTGTTTCATGGCTTCACACCTTCTTTCTTCTCAGCACTGAATAATATCCATTGTCAGGATAGACCACCATTTATCCATTCATTCACCTACTGAGGATGACTTGGTTGCTTTCAGTGTTTGACTACTGTGAATATGCTGCTGTAAACGTTGTGTTCAGGTTATTTTGTAGACATAACTTCAATTCACTTGGTTTAATGCCAAGGATCATGATTGCTGGATTGTATGGTAAAACTATGTTTAGTTTTGTAGGAGACTGTTTTCCAAATGGCTATACCATTTTGCTTTCCCACGAACAATAAATATGAGTTTCTGTTTCTTTTGGCCATTCTAATAGATGTGTAGTAGTATCTTATAGTTTTAATCTGCAATTCCCTAATGACATGTAATATTGGACATATTTCATATTCTTACTTGCCATCTGTATATCTTCTTTGGTGAAGTGTCTGTTTAGGTATTTTGTCCATTTTTTAATTGAGTTAATATTTTTCTTGTTGAGTTCTGAGAGTTCTTTATACATTTGGACTATAGTCCTTAATTGGATGTGTCTTTGGAAGATATTTTCTCCGTGTAGTTTATCTTTTTACTCTCTTGACATTGTCTTTCTCGGAACAGGTTTCAGATTTTAATGAAGTGCAGCTTCTTAATAATTTTTTTATGGATTATACACTCTGTATTGTATCTAAAAAGTTATCACCAAACCCAAAGTCATCTAGGCTTTCTTCTATAGTCTAGATATTTTATAGTTTTGCATTTTATATTTAGATCTATGATTGTTTTTGAGTTAAATTTCCATAAATGATGTAAAGTCCATGTCAAGATTCATTTTTTACATGTGGATGTCTAGTTTTTCCAGCACCATTTGTTGAAAGCACTATCTTTTGTCAAAGATCAGTTGACTATATTTATATGAGTCTAGTTCTAGATTCTCTTTTCTGTTCCACTGATCTACTTGTCTATTTTTTTTTTCACCAGTACCCTACTCTCTTGATTACTGTAGCTTTATAGTAAGTCTTTAAGTTGAGTAGTGTCAGTTCTCTGGCTTGTTCTTTCCCTTCAACATTGTATTGGCTATTCTGGGTCTTTTGCTTCTCTATATGAACTTAGTACCAATTTCTCAATATTCATAAAATAACTTGCTAGGATTTTGATTGGGATTGTATGAAATCTATATCAAGTTAGGAAGAACTGACATCTTGACAATATTGAATCTTCATATCTATGAATGTGAAATATCTATTTATTTATTTATTCTTACATTAAATATGATTTCCTCATTTAGATATTATACATATTTTATTAAATTTACACTTAAGAATTTTGTGGGCACTAATATAAATGGTGCTGTGTTTTTTTAAATTTCATTTGTTCATTGTATCTGATTGTAATTGACCTTGTATCCTGTATATTAACCTTGTATCCTACAGCCTTCTACAATCACTTATTAGTTCCAATAAATTTTTTTGCTGATTCTTTCAGACTTTCTACTTATGTGATCATGTCATTTGCAAACAAAGACAGTTTTATTTATCCCTCCCCAATCTGTATATATTTTATTTCCTTTTCTTGCCTTATTTCATTAGCTAGGACTCTCAGTATAATGTTGAAAAACAATCATGATAGGGTACATCCTTGCCTTGTTCCTGATCTTAACAGAAAAGCTTTAAGTTTCTCACCATTAAATTATATTAGCTGTTGTGTATTTGTTATTTGTAGATATTCTTTGTCAAGTTGACTAAGTTTCTCTCTTTTCTAGTTTGCTAGAGGCATCATTTATTTTTAAATGTCCTCTGAGACACTTTTCACTTTTTTTATTGTAAGTCTCTTAATTCTTCTTATGCAGTGGACATATTTCTTTTGACCTCTATAGTATAACACTAACTCTATGAAAAGAAGAAAGGCTTGGATGTGAATATCCTACCTAGTACTTTCTCTTTAAGTGCAATGCTATTTAAAGATAAAACCTGATAGAAAAAAAATGCTGAACATAAACACCACCCTGAAATTTCTTGAATACCATATATCTCTTTTCTTTTTTCCTCTGTGTCTTTTCTTTTGCCTAGCCTTTATCAAAGAATTTTCACATTCTAAAAAGTGAGTCTTTCTTAATGAAAATTTTAGATCTAATCTAGACTCTTAACTTTTTTTTGGTATAATTTTGGATGAGTTTTTCAACTTCAAATTAATATGATTTCTTAAGACTAATGGTATACTATGTTCTAAACACACAGACGCAGCCCACTTTGAATCAAGTCCTGTGATAGATTACAAAGAAAACATATGTACTTTATTTATCAAATAATATTTTGATTTTAATAATGCTAATAATATTAATAATTAAAGTTTATGTTTTCTTTGGTAGAACACACATAATAAATTTCTACAAGAGTGCTTCTTTTACTTGTAATAGAAACAGTATAATAAAATTTATAAATATACAATTAACTAGCAAGTATCATTTTATAATTTATCACCAGCTATTTTTTCCCTGATATTTATATTTCAAACACATTTAAAGGGAAAATAAAGAAGATACTTTATTGTCATTTTAATCAACTGTAGAGGTTGATGAGAGAGATCGCCTCTGTTAAATAATAAAAGAGTTAGGACTCTCTGATGAAGAAATATGAAATGCAAAACAAGTGGTTTTGTATGTGTACTTGGAGATTTACAGGAATAAAACATGTGTAGGTGATGGCTAACCTGAATAACTTGCATTGATTAATCATAAGTTAGGACCTGTTTAAATGCTCTTGGGAGAAACACAGCCCATTAAGTCTGCCAAGTTGCAAACATCAAGCGATAATCTTCTTGGCAGTGGGTTCCATAGAATAAAATATAAATAATGCCTTCTGAACCGGTGCTATGCTGTGGTCCTGCAGCATTCTATGCATGATAAGTTGAATTTAGAGTATTGTTAATAACACAAATATAATGCTTATAGATTCAAGAATCTGTAAATCTATAAGTCTATAAATCTCTGAAATCATTTTTTCCAGACATCATAAAGTTTCATCTTACTTCCTCAGATGGAAACTAAAGTGTTGAATTAATAGGTAACCCACCACATGCACTTAGGATTTAGGTTCTATTAGCTAAGAAATCTGATGAGACGTACTCTGTCATGTAAGAAATTCCCATAAGATTTTCAAAAAGGAAGACAATATTTCAGTGTACCTGAAAACAAAATTGGGAAGTTTTTCCATGCATCTTTTCTCTTCAGCACTATATTGATAAATTTGTCTGCACTAAACAAATTCTTTGTGCTTGTGTGGTTGTGGGTATCTCCTGAAGCAGACTGATGATCTCAAAATTCAATTATATGTCTGGCATTCAGTTGACTTGACAATAAATATAGCAAGCAGTTTATATGAGTAGAATTATGTATACCCCTTCTAAATAATAAAAGATCTGAGTTAGTTTTCTGTTAAAATTGACTATGTCAGTTTTAAGTATGTCAAAGGACATTGCTCATATACTGTAATTCTTGATATCTTCTCTTATTTTGGAACTAGAAAAGAATGATCATGTTAGACTTTTTCAACTCCTAATTTAAAAAAATGTTAAAAACATTATTTAATTCATTATTATGTAAATTTAATCTTTAGCCATTTATAGAGAGTGAGTAATGATGAGATATGTAATAGTGAGACAGGTATCAAAGCCAAGAGCTAAAGGGGACCTTAGCCATTATCTAGATCTGTGCTGTCCAAAATAGTAGCCACTACCACCTGAGATTGTCAGGGACTTGACATGTGACTAACCTAAAGTGAAACATTCTGTAAGGGTTAAACATATTATATATCAAGTATTTGGCATAAAAATATAGTTAAACTATCAATAATAATTATATTGATTGTATATTGATATGCAAATATTTTAGATACACTGGGTTAAATAAATTATATTATTAAAAATTAATTTTACCTGTTCCTTTTTCCTTTTTCAATGTGGACTCTAGAAAATGTAAATTTACATATGTGTCTCACATTACATTTTTATAGTAATTAGTAATTACTATTCTAGATCAGCCTTCTCATTTCAAGGTTAGGAGATCAACTACTAATTGAATAGATCTCCTAAATCCAGTTCAGTGACATTCCCACCGTACTGCATTTGTGTGGGGTTCAATATGTTTGATCTACATTGTTATTTGATTATTATGGCAACCTAGTGAGAAATATGGATCAGGAGTTATAATATCCAATTTACATAGTAGGCACAGAAGTTAAGTGAATTGGTGAAGGTAGTATACCTAATAAATGGAAGACATGGGTCAGTACCTAACCTTTCATGACTCCTAGAACACATAGTTTATAACTACTGATCATTAAGAGGGCAAGAATCACTGTAGGTGAAACAGCTAGTTTTTTTTTTTTTTCATCGCATCATGTCATAGGTAAGGAATTAGTAAAAAAGCATTTAGCAATATTTAAAGTCTTTCTATATTTTTTATAGTTTCTGTCAGTCATTTTTTATATAATCCAAAATCTTGGAGAGATGGAAAAATGCAATATATCTAGATTTCAAAAACTTCTTGATAAAATTTCCAAAATATGTTTGATCATAACATGGTAAAATATGAATTATTTGATTGAAAAATCTGAATGTCTAGGCTCCCTTTAAAACTCAGAGTGTCTGCTAATAGTGGGCTAGCATAATTATATGCGTAATTGCCTGGAACAGAGTGACAGCTGCCCTCTACATGCATTCTAGTTTGTCATCGGACTGCTCTTTATTCTGTGAGAAGAATTCTGCCTCATTATTTGCCTGATACTATAGATATCTGAGTTTGTGGTCTCCAGATTTAACGTTTTCAAAGGTGCTTTGTATCTCCCAGTTCCTATCCATCTATTATCCTGCAATTATTTGATTGGTTTCTAAGTTTCGTAATTGAAAGCTATTCAACAACTAGTTAGATGATACTATTGCATTTTTCTACATCATTCATATAATCTAATGTGCTTCCTTCAGCTTCAGATATATTTATGTGTTTGCTGAATGCATTACACTTAGAACATTTTCATGTTTATTAACACTACTCTTAATACTTTTTCTCTGACACCTTGTTTCAATATATTTCATTCTATTGAACAATACATAACTCCCTATCGGTCATTTTATAAAAGTGATGTGTATAAGCCTGGCTTCCAAGGTTCTGCATGAATAGTCTCCCATCCACTGTTCTTCCTGACTTTATCATTATACTCTTAACACAGGGGTTCGCCTCTAACAGTATATCTCCTTTCTGTCACTTCCAATTGAGCTGTGGTATAGTGCTGTAGTTCTGAACAGTGGTCACTGCCCTTCTCACTACATGTGAAATTTTTATCCAAATACATGCAGATTTCTCTGTCTTTATTGAAGATTTGCTGAATCAAAATTTTCAAGGGTGGGTTTTATATGTCTTATGCATAGCGTATGCTTACTATTTATGCTAAAACCAAAACACGTACATTTGAAACTTGGCTTCTATCTTTATTAGCTGTGTGACCTGGGTAAATCACTGAACCTTTCAATGTCCACTTACCTAATCTGTAATCTGTAATAATAGTGGATTAATTGATGTAATATTTGTAGAGTGTTTATTATAGTTTCAGGCATAGTAAGCACTATGTAACTCTGCATTAAATGTTTGTTAATGAGATAAATCGACAGTGCCTCTATATGGCTTTGACACAAACAAGGTTTAGTAATCAATAGGATAAAAAGAAAAAGGCATTGAAATGTTTGGCCCATTTCTCTCATTGAAGATCTGTCCTCTCTTCTACTTCCAGTTATTCTCAACAGAGGTAGTTCTGTCTCCAAAGGATTCTTTGGAAAATATGTAGAGACACCTTCATTTGTCACATGATTGGACTGGGTTGTGAACAGGAAGCTATTAGATGTCCTTCAGTGTGAAAACAATCTTACACCACAAAGAATTATTTCAAATCCACACCAAGTTTGAATAGCCACTGGTTCATGTAAATAAAAAGCCTGGTTTTAATTATTTGAGACCAGAATTTCATCCTTTTCAATACCAGAAACAAACTGTTTTTATGCAGTTCTAACACAAATTTTGTTTTTTGTTTTGTTTTGTTTATGAATGTAACCAACATATAAACCGAGGGAAGATTTGTTTTCCTTTGGACCTTGACCAAGAAGAGTCACTCATCTCTTTAGAAAAATCACACTTCTGACAGCTACACCTCTCCTGATTTTTGAATCATGAACCTATTTGTTGTCACCTATAGGACCAACATCTGACTCTACCTCATGTTGTCTTCTAGTGTGCATGTGCCTCATCAGTGATATTTTGGCATATATATTGTTTGATTATAAATTAATTTTGCTTTGTTCTTTAAGTTGCAGATAAGGCATTATATTAATTTCTTTGAAATTGTGTGCAAGATTTATCATCTATTAATTTCATTTCAGAATAGTAAAAATTTATAAAATATTTGGTATAAAAGTAGGCATGATGTCTGATAAGCTTGAGACTCAGATCTAGAAGAAATTTCTTAATCAATCTTGATTAGTACTAAACAACATTGCAATACTTCAAAATTCATATAAGGGTTGTGCTAAATTTATTTAGGCTTATTTCAGGCTATTTTGGGTTATTTTAGATGCTTTTAGTGAGAATGTATATTCTGTCTCACTAAGTAGATTTTATATTCTCTAAGGAAAGAAAATGTTGCCTTGATTCTTTTTGTATCTTTTCACAACAGGCATTCAATAAGTGGTGTTGACAGCTGGACTCAAGTTTAAAGAGAAGCAGGAAATTCGGAGTAGAGTCAGAAGTTTAAAGTGAATTGAAAAAAAGAGTGCTTGAAAAATGTTAGTTCACCAGAAGAAAACTAGCAAAGGTAAAGGAAACAGAAACACAAAATGACTTCAGGGGAATACTGGGAAATGTGAAGTTAAGGCAACAGGAAAATTCAGCTGTTAAACCTATCTGCAGGTGTGCCCTATGTTAGGAAAACCCAATAAAGGCAGCGAAAATTAAAAACAACAGCAGATAAATTAGAGGTTTCCTTGTGTGAGGGGGGCGGTGGGGGAGGAGGGAGAACACCAATCACACAGGAATTATGTTTGGTCATCTGCTATGTTCTGACAACTTTGCATTAACAAGTGTAGATTCTTTTACTAGTTTTAAATATCTGCTTAAAATGGACTAAGCTACATTCATAGTGTTCAGTTTACAAAACATTTTATTCAAGCTTTTTGGTAGTACATGATTTCAAAAATTAAATAGACCACATTGTTGAAGAAAGCTAGATAATGATTTTGTTGATGGGCCTGATAATCAGGAAATATCACATTTACTGTTGGTAAATAGATACCATCATTAATGCTGTGATTTCATCTCAAACACGTATTCAGGCAAACACACAAACAAAAATAGTTTGTAGTTTGTTTTAGCTGAAAGCAGATGAAGAGCTATGTAGCATAAGTTGGAATGGAATATTTACTTTGCTGACTGACAATGAATATAACTTGAAAGTAACCTGACTACATGAATCATGATGACAAAGAGGTGAATATGGGTGTGAGAAGATGTGATTAAAAAAGTCCCTGCTTGTTTCCTAACATCAAGTTAGAAACTCTTCAAATGATCTATGAATCACACACACACACACACACACACACACACACACACACACACACACAGAGATATATATACACACACATATATACATATAAATTTTAAGTATACTCATATACCAATTATGATTTTTAAAATGAAGCAGAAAAAATATAGAAAATAGTTAATTTTCAGTTCAATATGGCTTCCTAAATATATTATTTACTTCTCCTACCATCCCAAATCTAACAGAAACATATAAAATAGAAAATGGATTCTTAAGAATTTGGAAGGTTGGGCAAGAGTTATCAAAAAAACAAAAACAAAAACAAAAACAGAACAGCAATGCATTTTTTAAAAGAAATAGAACATGCACTATTAGGTTGACAATGAAATGCAAGATTGCTGAAAAGTGCAAATATGGAAAAGAGGTGCTTCATAAACTATGTTTTTCTAGAGGTAGTAAGTTTAAAAGAAGGCCATGTGAGTTCTGCTTGGTAATTATTTAAAGGGCTATGACATAGTTGTGCCAATTGTGTTAATCAGGTTCTTAAGCAGAAAATGCCTACTCTAAATGAGGCAGATAAAGTCTTGGGTAGGCTCACAGAATTGCAGGAAGGCTGGAGGATTGGGCTGGAGGCTGGGCTCCCAAGAGCAGTAACCAAATCTAAGCTACAGAAGAGACCTTATTATAAAAGTTTGGTTACTTTATTCAGGTAGCATTATAGAAATTTGCCATTGAATCACTTCTGTTCCAGGATACTAATTGGTAGGCATGGGCACAGATCCTCAGATCTGGCACAGATGCATTCAGATTGGCAGAGCTTAGGTGAAATAAGTAGAAAAATGGATTACTAGAGCTTCAGATTTCATGGAGGGAGGCATTCTGTGCCTTGGCAAGACTCCTAAGATGGAAATTTTTAACACAGAAAGGGATTCAGATGGTGGGTGAGACAAAACAAATTACAAATATTCATTCATTAATCTTCTCATCCTTTCCTAATTTTGGTTTCAGGGTGGGATGGAGGACATAAATAAGGCATTCTAATTTAGAAATTCTCACAAGAGATTATGAGAGTTATAGGGCTGTTATGGAGAAAGATTCCAGATAACTTATGCTTACCATAAAGTATAAGAGCCCCGCTTCCCCAGCAGACAAAATACTCTCACGCACTTACAAAATGCTAACCCAGCCACAAGTCCTGACTTGTGCTTCAATGCACAGCCTCTGGTGAGAGAACTCCTAAATCAGAACATTTTTTCCCTTTTTTGTTTTTTTTCAATGTTTCCTAGATATTAATCTAAAAATAGGACCATTCTGCAAGAGTTACTAGACATGTAAGGAAACCCAAGAGAAAAATAGAAAATTCAACAAAATTAAGAAATCAAAAAAACATTTAATATAGGATGAGGAGAAAATTTTAAAATGCTTATCAGTATCCTCTGGGAGAGAATAAAATAATAGACCTCAGTGAAAAAGCAAAATTGAAGTTTTGGGAATTAAAAAAAAATAACTAAATTAAAAAGTAAACATAGACGGTTACATAGGAGAAAGGATACAGCTAAAACTGAATTAATGAATTGGAAAATCTATCCAAGTAGTTCTTTTTATAAACTTTATTAAGTAATAATTGCCAGATATAATTGTGTATATTTAAAATATATAAAGTGATGGTTTGATATACATGTACATTGTAGAATGATTACCAAGATCAGGATAATTAATGCATCTATCACCTCAAATAGTTAATTTTTGTGTGTGTGGTGAGAATGCTTAAGATTTACTTTCAGCATCTTTCAAGTATACAATATTGTATAATTAACTATAGTCACCATGCTGTATATTAGATACTCAGAATTTAAACTTCTGACAACTGAAAATCTGTACCCTTTGACCTACATTGAACCATCGTTCCCACCCCATGTGATTCTTATAGAATGTGGCAAAAAGGATAAAAATATATTTAATGTGAGAGGAAAATAGAGATAGGATCAAACCAGGAAGTCTGTATCACTTAGGATTTTCCTTAATTGCAAGTCAGAGAACAGAAATAATTGACTTTTATAAAGTAAACTTTTTATTGGTCATGTAAAAGTCCCTAAGGAGGTCATCTAGAGATTTGCACTTTAGGTCAATGGTCCCCAACCTTTCTGGCACAAGGAACCGGAGCTCCTATGAAAAACTAATGCCTGATGATCTGATGTGGTGCTGGTGGCACTAGTTCTGGGGAGTGGCTACAAATACAGATGAAGCTTCACTTGCTCCCTCACCCACCGCTCACCTCCTGCCTTTGCAGCCTAGTTCCTAACAGGCCACAACTAGTACCAGTCCACAGCCTGGGGGGTTGGGGACCTTTGCTTTAGGTTCCCAGGCTTTTATCCAGTTTGGAATGTTGACCATGATACTTGCCTTCTAGGCAATTAGATGGAGGAAGTGACAAAGAAGACAAGTGCCAAAGAGTGAGTGGCATCCGTTTTATAAGAAGGTGCCAAAAAGTTGCTGCAGGATGCTTCCACTCCCAACCCACTGGCCAGAACCCCAGAATTTAGTTGCATGTCATGTCTAGCTATAAGCAAGTGTGGGAAATAGAGTTTTCAGCCAGTTGGGGAGGAGAGGAGAAATTAAATATGCTAAACGTTTGCCTTATTCAGGGAATAGCTGAAGATACTTATTAATTCTCAAAGTTAATAGGAAAGTATGCATAAATACATTTTTAAAATCTTAAATATAACACTAATAGAAACAGAAATGTGACACTCTGAAACATCAAAGAATAAAACAATCTAGCAAACAGAAATAGAAAAGAAAAAAATAGAAGCAGAAACACGTAAATCATAAAAGAAAAAAATGTATACTCTTGCATTCATGGGATGCAGCCAGCTTGATCTTGATGCATTTTGCTTTTAATGTAAAATGTGATTTGTTAATATTTTATTTTAAATATTTTATTTATATTTATTATAGATTAATAAATATTATATATAGTTCAGCAACAGATATTTAGGTATACAAAAATTTAGTGGCACATAGATGGTATAAGAACAATATTTATACTTTATAAAGAAAAAGTTAGGTCTTACCCTCATTTCTGTATACAAAAAAATTTACAAAGATTATATTTTAATAAAAAAACTATAAACTATCAGGAGAATAATGGATCTTAAAAATATATTGGTATATAGAAATTTTCCAAACCCAGAGGCATACAATTAAATCTAAACAGAATTTACTTATAAAATTTAGAAAATTCTCTAATATGAAAAGCTTCATTAAAAAGCATAAAAGACAAGTAAAAATCAGCAAAATGATATATAAGATCTATGATAGAGGTTTATAAATAAAGAAAAAAATTATAAATTCTTTTTTTAATAGCAAATTCAATGGAAAAATAAGAAAGATGTAAATATACCATTTGAAAAGAAATATGAATGGTTAATAAGAATCAAAAGTATGTTATTTTATTCTATGAGCACTTCAAATGAAAGCAGAAATGGAGTATATTTTTCACTCATATATATGAGTATAAAAGATAAAAATAAACAATATATATGAGTTTGTTTGGTTTTATTCATTTGTTGCTTTCTGTTTTATATCCTACATATGAATGAAATCATGATTTTTGTCTTTTTCTGCCTGATTTATTATACTCTCAAGTATCACATGTTATCACAGGTGGCAATATTTCATCATTTTTTATGAGTGAGTAGTTGTACATATATACCACATCTTCTTTATCTAATAATCAGTTGAAAGACACTTAGGTTGTTTCCATGTCTCTGATATTGTAAATAATGCTTTTGTGAACATAGCAATATATAAATGATGCATAATAAAATCAGACACCTGAAACATACAATGTCATTAGCCAATATTACCCCAATTAAAAAAAATTAAAGGTTGGAGAAAATTTGAGAAATAGGCCCATTCATAAAATTATTCATAAAATGCTTGTTAAAAATAGGACAATAGCCCCATTAAGAACTTGCTTATGCTAAGGCCCATGTCACCAAATCAGGACTCAATTTAATTACAGTTTTGGCTCTACTTTAAATGGAAACTTAAACTAGTCAATCAGGAATCACCTTATTACTAATTAAGTAATCTGCCTGATAGACCCTTGCTGTCCCCAAGGGAAAATAACCAACCCCATTTTTGCCTAGTATATCTTCTTTGTTCCCACTCCCTTCTGCCTATGAAATATAAAAATCTTTCATTTTGTAGAGCTCCTCGGGGCTTCTTTCTAGATTGGATGCAGCCCAATTTAAATAGATTTTTGCTCATGTAAACTCTGTCTCAGTTCTAACATTTCTGTTGTCAGAAGAGGGAACTGAAGGAGACCCCCACTGGTCCCCAAGAACAATGAACTACCAGGCCAGGGTACCTGTCGAGCCCGTTGAAACTTGCTGCTCTCTCCCTGCTTCTGGAGCTGGTGGGTTAACAGCCTCTCTCAGATCATAGCTCTGTAGCTTCTGTATTATGAGCTTTCAAACTTTATTTAAATTTTTTTTTTTTTTCCCCAGACTGGGTCTGGAAACCACCAGAGTCAAGTTGGGTTGGACTTAAAAAACAGATGAAGTTGGGGATTGAGCTGAGTCTGACTTGGAAACTGGACTGGATTCAGTGTGAGGCCTCAAGTAAATAAAGTTTATAAATTATTTTATTTTATTTTATTTTTTTAAGGCTGAACAGATTTTGAATCACAGTGGCCATGGTATAAACTTTTAACATAGATAAGCTTATCCATTTATGAAGTGCCCTAGAGAAAAAGGTATCTCAGCCAAGTAAGTACTCACTGTAAAGGGTAGAGAAAAATAATTTTTCTCCTCTACAGTTTCCAGGATGAAATCCCATTCATGCTGGATTCTTAAGATGAGATCCTGAAAAACTGGCAGAAGGTAAAGGGTGAGTTTCTTATTAAAGTCAGATCTCTGCTTCTGGTGCCTGGTTGAGAGAGGAAGGTAAAATTTCACATGGTCCCTTCTTCCTAAATTCAAATTATCAGAGAACATTGTAAGAATTAAAATCTTTGAACTGTGACTCATGAATTTGTTTTCAGTTACCAACTGGTTGTGGATCCTTTCTCTCACAGGGACAGCTATTACCTTCTTATTTGTCTCATTTTGTGTCCTGAGAACTTGGCTTGTCAACCATGATTTTGGAGGACCCCAAAATATGGCTGAACAGAAATGTGGGTTGCACTACATTTTCAGCTATGGTCCTACTGACTGTTGCCAGTTCTCAGAATTGTCTTTCTTTCTTTTGAAACAATCTTAGGGATTGTTTCAAAAGAAAGGTATTCTAATATCCCTTGTAGCCTCTATGGGGATGCCTCTTGAATCCAAAGGGTTATTTACAGGAATATTTACTGCTTATCTCCTCTAAAATTGGACAAAATATTTGAAAAGATTTTTTTTTTTAAGTAGCTTTATGGTCAGAAGTTGGCCAAAGTGGATGCTGATATTCAGAGCCTTATAAACTTTTAGTTTAGTCCATTCCTAAGCTAAAATGAAACTACGTATGCTGAGGAAAAAAAAAACATTCTGAAGATTTTGTGGAAACAATTACTAAAACTTCCTAAAGACACATCACTCTAAATCTAGAACATGGAAACCTTGATACCCATTTTATTTGAAGATCTTCTTCTTGATATAAAGAAGAAATTGAGGGTAATGCAGTTGGATGGGTGATTCACTCTCTTGGTATTATTTAGGTTGCAGCTCAATTTTTTGAGAAATTAAAAAAACAATAGTCTTACAAATGGAGTCTTCACTAAGACAGAAATGCAGCTCTAGATGCAATTCAAAGCCTACCTTCCCTTATTATCAATCCTCAAAACTTTTCTATTTATCTGAAAATAAGGTAATTTAAAAATGTTTATTTTCACACTGAAATTTAATATTCTTTTTAGAGAAAAGAAAATCAAGATGTTGAATTAAAAAAGATTTTTGAAAAAAAATTCAAGGTTATGAACACAGAGGAGGAATAGTTATGTTAAGAGAAAGAAAGGAAGTAATTTAGAGCTATATTAGGAAATTGTTAAATTCATTTTCAAAAGACAGGGAAATAGCAAAAAAACAAAAATAAAAGAAAGATAAAGTGCTAATCTTTCTAACTGAAATTAGTCAACTTATTCAACAACTTCCTCAGTCTTAGAAAGTTCAATGTTGATTATATTTCCAGTCTCTAAAGTCTTTATATCAATGATTAAATTGTCATACACATATTCTCTGTTTTGAAAACTGATTTGTTCCCATGAAAATAATATTCATGGAACAATATGAGCATAACATGACTTTTGCATCTGCTTATGCATGGTTTCTCACAGTATATCTGTGAGAAATACTAGAAGAATAAAAATACTGCCCAGCTGTTTCAGGTAGAAATAGACAAAATGTGCATGTGCACGTTAATCCCCCTTCCACCTTTCCACAGTAATTTATAAACTACAATGTCTCTGTTGCCCAATCATACAAACGACCTTCAGGTCTTTTTCAAGACAAAATGATCTGTTATTATACTTTTAAATAGAAATTTAACATGTGTAAAACTTTTCTGGTCACATTAATTAGTTTCCCATTTTATTTTTTCTTCACTATTTCACTGATGAAGCTTTTGAGTGTTGTGGCCCTGGCATTAGTTTTTTTTTTTTTTTTTGGGTGTAATGCTTATGGTTTTTATTGTGAAATTTTGCAGAACACAATGATTTTTAGAAACACATGCTTCATTATTGTAGAATCAACTGTATTATTTGATTAGTTAAGATCATCATGTCTCTTTCTCTAGCTCTAGAACCACTTCACCATAACATCTTGATTGAAATTCTTGTCATAAATACATTTAAGGCTTTGGCATTTCATTACTATCGAGTCTGGCTACCAAGTCATCCTGTTGGATGTTCTCTTATTTGTTTAAATTCTAGATTTTTTGTGTGTTTTTCATTGTTTCAATTAAGATTTCATTTGGCAGCCAGTAGACTTGGCCACTTGGAAAGTACTTACATTTTGAGGGCATATGTTGTGAATATTTGTAGAACTTTATGTTTAGAGCAGTATGGTCTTGCTTCTTGATTTCTAATAAAAATGACTGGGAAACTACCTCACCAGTGCTCATATAAATAGAGCCCAACATTACTAAGAGCAAACAGATGCCAGTGGTGAGATTCAAAAATTGACTAATTTAACAGACTCTTAATTAGAATTTAGTCAAAGTATTCATGACTGTCCATTTAATGTGAAATTCTGTTGTCATAGAAGATATTGAATTTTAGCTACATTTTTCCCCTTTAAATCAAACTGGTGACATTCTTAATAGATAATTTCAAAATAAGCATTTCTATTAGATATTTTCAATAATTGTTTTAACAATAATGCTTGAGTTTAGAAATGTGGGGAATAATGATAGCTTATTATTTCCTATGCACTGCCACAGAATTATTAAAAATCCTGTCTACATGTAAGAACTCTTGAGTCATTAAAAATATTTTAATTTGGTTTTATCCCAAAGGTCATATTTTACTTAAAATTAATTTGGCCTTTGGCTTAGTTCTAATTGATTAAAATCACTCTTTTATTCCTCCTCTTATTATTTTAAATAACTGTTCCTATGAGTAGTTAAGTGGTATTTTTATATTTCTTTCAAAATGTTGGTTAGGATTAGAGTATGTCAGTTCTTCAGCTGAACTCCATGGACTGGAAAAAAAAGAGGGTGGCTCTTTTAGGATGATCTCTCTTTTGGCAGATACAAAAACATATAATATATTAAGTTTGCTCTAAGTTTTCACCAACACTTCAAAAGCTGTGAAATCAGAGGCCAGAAAAAAAATTTTCCACAGTCCTTTGAAAAACTTCAATAAATTTTATTTAATTATATGTTGCCATAGTTTCTCACCATTCATAAAATGAAACTCTTGTTTTTTAACTTAAACAATTCAATTTATAACTAAAATAGTTAAGGGCACTGTGAGGTAAATTCTAATAAAATTATTTGATCTCTAGAAAATAAAAATGAGCATTTAAAATATATATTATATTACTTTTTATGGTCACCTTAATATGAGAAAATGTTGTATCCATTAAAAAGAAGTGGATGTCATATATACTAAAAAGAGTACAAAAACAATAAACTGTTAGAACAGAGAAATTACATTATATGTAAATTAACACAAAAGTGGTATAAAAAGGTACCAATTGACATGCTTTTTTAGAATGAAAGGGTCCACTGAGTGTCTAACACAATGAATGGAAAAATACTGACACAAAGGATATAAAATTGAAATTTTAGAAAAGTAGAGGTGAAGGGAAGATCTTTACATCTTCCAAAGGGGGAGGAAAATGTAGGTCATATACAAAAGCTGAACAATTAGTTGTGCCAGCAAATTCCACAGTGTGAAGTGTAACTTATTTCACATTCTACTTCATGGAAATAAGGCGGGAAGTCATTATTAAAAACAGAACTTTCTTGTAGATGGGCTCAGTATCCAAGGCAAGCCTGATTCAGAAAGTGAGGGTCATTAGAGAGCATGAAATGCTTGGCAGGATAAACCAAAGGGAGAATAACACCTAAGCACAAGGCTGACCTGGGAACACAGATACAAGACACAGACACTAAGCAGTTTGAAGCAAATCCTTTAAGTCAGCTTGTAGTTAATCTTGAAATGGCAAAGAGGAAGGTGGCATTTAGGCTAAACCTCAATAAAGTCTTGGCTTATTCTCAGTGTACTTCCAAACTTACTTTCTCTCTCTCTCTCTCTCTCTCTCTCTCTCTCTCTCTCATGTGTGTGTGTGTGTGTGTGTTTGGGAAAGGGGTGAATCATGATTTTTTTGTTAGATGGAGGAACTTGTTGAGGGAATATGAAGCAGGGTTAGTCGCCTGGTTAAGCTTGGAGAAAGATGTAAATCCATAGAGCAGTTTTAGAAAGGGGGGCTTTCCTGGGACATGGAACTTTCAGACTTAAAACCGGGACAGTCATAGGCAAATTGAGATGATTTGGTCACTTAAAATGAAATCCCATCGAATCCGAAGATGGACATATAAATGCAGGACTGAGGCTGAAATGGAATAAGAAATAACAGAGGGAGAAGAGTAACAATAAAATAGGACTAGCCAGAGTTTGAGAGCAGAGCTCAGGATAAACCAGCCTTTGAGGGAGCCCTTCAACCAAAGAGGTGAAAGGCTAATCTTGGAGTTGGCATGAGGCACTCTTACTACCGTGTATGCCCACGGTGTGGACAAGCTCATGTCTGCCTTTTCTCTGGTTTAAATAGCTATCTGTAAAAAATAAAATATACAAACTTTCCAGTCTACCTTTTCTCAGAATTAATTTGTGGTGCTTGTGAATTTAATCAACAATTCGATTTTTTTCCAAGATACTAGGATTCATAAAGTTTTGTTTTGATTCTGATTCTTTGGACTGACATACCATAGAGAACCATCATGATCAGAAACCAGATACCCCTTCAGAACTTCACAATGATAGGCTCTGTGCTCTGCTTCCCTCTGGTGCTTTCCTCAAGCCCATGCTTAATTACTTTTGAAATTTCCAAGGACACAGTTCATCTTCATAAACACAAGATGTGACAGAAATTCAACAAAGGCCCCATGACATTGGCTGCTGTCAGAAAGAAAAAAAAAAAGCCTAGTTGGTCTTTCTGTTAAAAAAAAAAAAAAAATATATATATATATATATATATATATATATATATATATATATATATATATATATATATATATACACACACACACCCAGAATGTAGTTCTAGACCGAAATTTCAAAGGCTGGTTTGTAAAGATCTGCTGAACCAGAGTGTTGGCAATACCATATTTTAGGAAGAGAATACTAAAATAGGAACTGAAGCACAATTTTAAATTAGATTTTATTGTTTCCCTTTTCTTTCTCATGTATAGAAGTGTAAGCTTTTTCTGACTATGACTGCCACTTTTCCATTGTCAATATTGCCAGGCCTGGTGCCACGATTCTCCGTCATCTAATTTACCTCTGTATTTCGAGTAATTATGGCTCTTCATTTTGTGTGCCGTATAGGGTTAATTGGAAATAATATTAAAAAAATTTAAATATCTGGAAAAGTAACAAAAATGAAACGACTTAGAAAAGCAGGTTAATGATCTTGATGGAAAGTAAAGAATTAAAAAAATTCAAATAGTGGGAAAGTAAAAATTGTAGAGATATAATATTGCAGGTGTATGTAAATAGAAAATAATAAGTTAGATATTGAAATAAAATATATTTTTTTACAAAGTACCACTGGAAGTTGAAAAATATTTTTTATTTCCCATTATGATTGAGCTTATCTTTTTTGAAGTTACTAATGAGATTTAAACAATTACTTTTAAAATTAGATTTAGATCTGTATAACCTTGGAGCTCTTAAGCCATTTACATTTTAGCATCTGCTTTGCATGCTTCTTAATATAATATGCACATCTCAGAATTGATTGAACTTACAAGCTCCTTCAGGAAGACATGTGCATGTATTGCAGATATGGTGACATTCAACTATCTATACAATGTAAATCTGAAAGGACAGCCAGGAAAGAACACTAAGAGTTAAGAGACTTCAATCCAGTAATAATCACTAACTCACTTTGTGACCCTGAACAACATATCTAAACCCTCCAGGCTTTAATTTTCATATATAAACAGATTATGCAACCCCTATAAGACTCTTTCCAACTCCATAATTCTCATAAATATGTCATCTTCTTATTGGGAGATTATTTCAGTTAAGAAACAGACATTAACTGTTGCCTCTTCTCTTTTCTTTTGATACTCATATATCAAGAGCTTTAAATGAAAAATCACAGTATTATAACAAATACAACTAGAGATAAATATTATACACTATAGTATAGTGAAGACTATATTGAAGACTATACTGTTAAAAATAAAGCATGAAAAAATGTGTTAAAACATAGCAGTCATAACAATAATTGTAAACATGAGAAACTTCCTTGATAAGACTCTCACTGAGGGGGTGGTGGGGGGGAGAGAGAGTTGCCACGAAAGCAAAAGCTAAATTTAGCTATAAGCTAATTTTAAGAGATGTCCCTATAATATAAAGATATAGAAAAGTTAAAAGGTGAGAAATGGAAAACAAAAAAAATCTCAGAGACTATTTGATAATGATGTAACATTATTAAAATGAATAGACTTCAAAGACAAATGTATTGCTAGGGATAATGAGGGTTATTACTTAATAAAAAGAATGATTCACCATAAAAGTACAATAGTTATAAATCCTAAATACACCAACTAATGAGCATCAAACATAGATAAACATTGACAAAATTACCTAGAAATATTGCTCAAACAGAATTTTGATGGTACTGTTTTATATACTTATAGATCAAAGAGATAATCTAATAATCTGAACTGAAAAACATGTAGAGAAGCCTGCAGCCAACACTGAGAAAATACATATGCCTTTTTAAGGCAACATAGCCTATTAACAAACATTTATATAGAATTCATGCATGTCTGCATCTATAATGACATCATTTGCATCATACTATGAGGTATCATAAGTGTACAGATCAAAAACAAGCTCTACAAGACATCTCAGGCAGGAGAGTCTTTTACTGTGGTAGCCAAAGGGAGCAGAAAGAATATAATTTGCGTTGTTAAAATTTTATGTGATTTGATAAATGTATATATCTGGGTAACCATCACTAAAATCAATATACAGAACATTTCTATCACCCCAACTTGGGTCCCTGGTAGCTAGCCACTGGTATGCTTTCTGTCATTATTTAAAGATTTATTTTTTCTACCTTTTCATAGAAATAGAATTATATAGTTTACATTTTTATGTGTCTGGTTTATTTCACTCAGCATGTTGTTTTTAGATTCAGCTCCATTGTCATCTCAGTTGTTGGTTCTTTTGTATTGCTGTGTAGTAATCCTGTAAACTGTTTTTTCCACTATGCTCTTGACATTCTGGTTGTTCCTAGTTTTTTACTAATAAACAAAGTTGTCCTATGGACAAATCACTTTACATTTCCATGCTGCAACCAAGTAATGGCTCCCTCAAAAGTGCCTGAGAGCAAAAGATAATTGCATTTACCCAGAATAACAGGCTTTTATAATTTTGTACAGTTTATGTTTTCAATTAATCTATATTACTTAAACTTTGCATATCCTTTTAGTTACTAACTTCTGATAACTAGCATTAACACAAGATTCTACGAGTGACCTTTTGATATATGTGGCCCTTATTATGTTGAGGTATATTCCCTCTATCCCCACTTTGCTGAGAGTTTTTATCATAAATGGATGCTGGATTTTGCTGAACATTTTTTCTGCATTTATTGATATGATCATATGATTTTTATCTTTTAATTTATTAATGTTGTATATCACATTAATTGATTTGTGAATATTGAACCAAACTTGGATCCCAGGAGTAAATTCAACTTGATCATGGTGTATGATATTTTTAATGTATTTTTAAAATTGGTTTGCTAATATTTTGTTGAGGATTTTTACATCAGTGTTCATCAGGGATATCAGCCTATAGTTTTCTTTTTTTGTAATGTCTTTGTTTTTAGAATCAGGGTAATGGTGACTTTGTAAAAAAAAAAGTTAGGGAAACTTCCCTCCTCTTGAATTTTCTAGTAACCAGAGTTTTACTGGATTCTGACTAGTTAATTTCACTTGTTTAATTTCTCTCAATATCAGTCAAATAAAATCATAGTATCCTTGTAGCGAGGTAATACTGTATACATCTTACATTTTACGTGGTAAATAATAATGCTTATTTGTTTTCAGTAAACATTTGAAACTCTCTACTTCAATGAAATCTTAAAATACAATGCCAAATAGCTAAAAATATGTGTTCACACATTAGTGAAGATGAACCATGCTCACTAGCTATGACTGTGTGCTCTACTTTCTCAGGTTAGCCAAGGAGGGATGTTTGCTATTTTCATTTTGAGCTCGGTGGTTTGGGGAGACATTTACATATGTAAAACCTTAGGTAGTCATACCATTTGCTTTCTGTAGAACTGCTCACTGGGATAAGATTTAAAATCCAATAAAAGACATGATGATGTTGATTTTTATAATTTCAAGTTTTTTTTTTTTAACAGAAAAACTGTCTCTCAACTTTTTTTTGCTTTAGTTTGGGCTTCAAAGTGAGAATAGAAGCAGTTAGTAAAGAAATAAAATTTATGTGGATTTTGAGGTATGTGATGGAGGGAGTAGATAGAAAAGGTAGATAGAATGCCTTGAACTGTTATTAAGAAATTAATTTACTGATTGAAGAAGAACCATAGTGATTCCTGCTTTGGGTATGCATTCTGATGTAGTTCTATGATGTTCTATAATCTCATTTATAGTTAGCCATGAGGACAGAAGTCAGTGTGATCTATGAGCTTTGGAGAATTCTCTGACTAGAAATCGGAACTGATTTTATTTCTCACTCTTCTGTTAACCAGATGGGTGATCTGAGGTTAAGTCAGTATGACTCTGAGACTCAAGTTTCCTATGAATAACATGAGGAAGTTAAACTAGATTGGCTCTAAGTTTTAAATTTGAAGGATAAAAACTTAGAAACTAAAAAATAACCATTACTGGTATAGATTAATATTCCATCTAGCACCCAAAACTGTGTAAACAATGCCTCCAGAGAACAAACCATGAGTGACTGCAATTTTTCATATTGACGTTAACCTTAGAGGTAGAACATGTATTAGGTCCTTGTAATCTCCACTGATGGCACTATGGTGTATAAATACAGCCAATTCTTTTTAAAATTCACTTACATCTGCTGTCAGTACCTATCAGGGGTTAAGAGTTTCATAAGATTATTGTCCTCTATGTAAAGAAGTACTTTCTTTTTCTTTTCTTTTTTTTTGTAAACTACCTTGCTCTGTATCTCTTTTAAAGGAGACTCATCCTAGTGTTTCAGATTTTGAAAGTTAAGTCTATGCTTGTTTTAGTTACATCAATCACCACTTTTTAAAATGTTTTTAAGATTTTAATCTGGTTGGCATCCTCTGGTTTTGTCTTGAGAAGTTGAAGAGTTTTACTCTTTCAGTTTTTTCTTGCCTTGCTGGCTGTCTTTCCTAGAACTATTCCCACTCTGAATTCTTGTGATTGCTTTAGCATTTCTTTTACCAGGTCCATTTTGCATTTCTGAAGGTATAACAACAAAGAAATATATAGAATTATAGAGGAAAGAGCAGAAGGGAAAGGCAATGCATTTTCTTATATTTTTGCAAACAGTCTATGCCTGTTTGGGCTTTCAGGTTTACAGAATCACCATAGGTCTATAGTCTCAAGAAGCCACCCACAACTAGATAGTTTTTTTTTAGTGTTGCACTTATTTTGTTTGTTTGTTTTTTCTTTCTCCCTCCTTCACTTTCTCTTTTTTTCTCTTTCATCTCTCTCCTTCCCTTCTCATTTACCATTGCTTAAACAAGCCAGTCATTTTTGCTACGGGGTTTTAGAATAGGAGCAATTCATTTTCTAGTGATTTATTACCTAAATTTCAATTTAAAACATTAAGCAATAAGAATTATTATTATGTACTACTACTATAAATCTAGTTTCTTTGAATTATTTAAAATGTAATAAGCTTGATTTATTCCAAGCATCTAAATAAATAATCAAAGGCTAAAATTTTCTGGAAAGCTGTAGAGAATGCTGAGGAAACTGTCAAGGTAGGAAAAATTAAGAAAACTTCTCAAAGATTCAAACTAAATCTATCTCAAAGATTCCATTTCACCCGAATTCAACATGCGTTTAATTTGCTCTTGCATGTGCTGTTCATCCTCAGTAAGGTTATAAAACCTGCAGAAGAGGGCAGTGCGCTAAAATTTATTGAGCATTTCCGGGCACACTACTAGGCACTTTTATTGTTTCATGAAATCCTCCCAACATCCTGTGGGAGAATTGTGATATTCTTCCTTTGCCATATGAGTCATTAAGTTATTTATCTTGGGACATGCAGGTGGAATGTGGCAGAGTTGGAATTTGAGTTCAAGCTTTACTTGCCAGTAAGCAACTTTCAAATATCTCCATTAGCTATGGCATTAAGATATTGTTAGAATCAGAATTTTTCACTCTTTAGTTAACTTTTGTTTGAACATTACCATAGAGAGCTCTTTTCTTTCTAAAGTATTTTTTTCATTATTTTTATTTTTCAGGAGACTAAAATTTACTCCAGATCAATTTTATAAATCAAGTAGAATGGCTTAAATTAAGTCTTTTCATAAAATGGATCTTCAGGAATATTGAAAATACTTTTTGCCTGTTTCAGCTATTCTTTCTTTATATAGTGTTCATTTCCCTCACACAGTCAAGAATTGAGGGTGTGTGCTTTCCTGTGTTAAGGAAGTAGTCAGAGGTAGCTTTTCTTTATCTAAGCTCATTTCTGTTCTAGTTGTTGATGATTTTTAATATTTTTTGAATAACTTAATGGATTAATTTACAATTAAATAAAACATCAGAGACTTCATATTATTTTTTTCTATTTATATGTAAACTTTTAGAAGATTCTAGAATGGATCAGAGATAGCAGACTTAAATGCAAATGAACAAATATGTAATAAAATAAAACAAACTTTCTTGGTAGATATCATTTTAAATTGAAGTAAAAGTTTCTTTAAAAATATCTACTGATGAACATGCATGCTTCAAATATTAATAAGTTATCAATTAGCTAATTTTATGATTGCACATGGTCTGCTGAACACTGAATTTCCTCGGTAGGAAAATGCTACACTTTCCTTTCTGGGGGCCCTCAAGGGGAAAATAAGTAATTACTGTCAATGGTCCTTCACTTCCTAAGTGTCATAAGTTGCAAACACACTCATTCGTAATTCTAGCCATATAATCTCTTTCTCAAATTAGTTTAGATAATAATTAAAGACTGACAGAATGCTTATTTAAAATTATCACTAGAATATATATATAGAAATATATAACCTTAAGTTACTGAAAGAGGATTGGAATATTTCTTTATAAAAGAAAAAAATTGAAATGATGGAAGTAATGGTGTTTATATTTTTTGTTTCTCTTTCCAAAAGCAACTTGTGTGATTTGACTCAGAATGGTAATACCACTTAATGTTTCATCAGCCATAAGGTATAAAGACTTCAGCTACAGCACAAACAAATTTTTTCTTTTATATTTTCCACCAAAGTCATTTAAAGATATAGACATATTTTTTAATACAGTAGGTATAAAAAGTCTAAACCATAAAAAATATAATAATTCTCAAAGACATAAAGATCTGGTTCTGCCTGTTCTTCCCTGGTTTCCAAGGATTTGATTTTTTTAGTCACAGATAATAAAATCACTAATTCTCTTTCTTTGGTTTCCTCAGTAGGGATTCTTAGCCTTTTTATGTGCCCTTTACCCATTTGGAATTCTGGCCAAGTCTGTGTATTCCTTCTCAGAATAATGTCTTAAAATTCATACAATAAAATACATAGAATTATAAAGGAAACCAATTATATGGAAATGCAATTAACAAAGTATTAAGAAAATATTTGTGATATAATTATGTACTTCCTTATCAATGCCTTAAATACTACTATCTAGTGGTAAGTTTAAATAAATACTTTTATTTTGAAGTTGTGATCAACATATATAATATGTCAAGATTTCTGGGACAAATGAAATAGGATATAAACATTTCTGATTTCTATTGATGACCAAGTTACAGTTATTATTTTATATTATCATTTATTTTCCAATACCCATAATTAAAGAAAATTCTAATTTCAGTTGGGGGTTGGTAAGCTAAGAATATCTTTTTTTTCCCTACTGAGTTCATGGACTGCCTTAATTTTATCCATGGCTCCATTAAGAAGTTATAGACCCAAGATTAAGGATGTATGACTGAGAATAACACAACTGCTTTCTGTAGAAGGTGATAAATGCAATCTCATCTTGCCAATTATAATTTCCAAAGTGACCTACTTTATCCTTTAGTGCATAGCCTGCTAACTCAGTATTCATTTTGTGGCCCATGGATCAAGGAGTAATTTAGACTTCCAAGTCTAATAATTTAAGAAATACATTTTATAAGGCTACCATGGATAGTGATCCCTCTGACAGATCTGGGCAAAGTAAATGAAAACCTTCTGGAAAGGATTCGCATTCCAGGTGCCATTAAGATTGGTAAGAGGTCACAACATTAACAGAAGTTTGAAAGAAGTTGATTCCAGTCCTCATAGATGACTTCGAGGGGTTGAAGACTTCATTGGAGGAAGTAACTGCAGATGAGCTGAAATAGCAAAAAACAAACAGATAATAAAACTAAAATTAGAAATGCTACCTGAGGATGTGACTGAATTACTACAATCCTATGACGAACCTTTAAAGGATAAGCAATTTATTCTTATGGGTGAACAAAGAAAAGTTATTTCTTGAGGTGGAATCTACTTCTAGTAAAAAAGCTATGAAGATTGTCGAAATGAAAACAAAGATTTAGAATATTATACAAACTTGATAAAGCAACAGCAGGGTTTTAGAGGATTGACTCCAATTTTGAAAAAAGTTCTACTGTGGGGAAAATGCTATCAAATAGCATTATGTGCTACAGAGAAATTGTTCATGAAAGGAAGAGTCAGTTGATGTGACAAATTCCATTATTGTCTTATTTTAATAAATTGCACGGCCACCTCCACCTTCAGCAACCATCACCCTGATTAGTCAGCAGCCATCAACATTAAGCAGCACACATGACTGTCATATGTTTTTACTAAAGATGGAGGCCAGCTAAGGCTCACTTCTATATTTGACTTCTGGGTCTGCGTTATATTTGTATGTGTTATATGCTATTGAGTAGGCTCCAACTCCTGTAAAGGAGTGATGCCCACAATGTCCTGTCTTACACAGCTCCTGTAGACTCATGCCTATGGCTTCTTTTATGGAGTCAATCCATCTCATAGTTGGTTTTCCTTCCTGCTGCCTTCTATTTCTCCCAGCATTTTTGTCTTCTCCAAAGAAACATGTTTTCTCATGTTGTGCCTGAAGTAGGATAATGTCAGTTTTGTCATTTTTGCCTCCAGCCACCTTTAAGGCTTTTTTTTCCCCCCCCAGGACAACATGTTCTTCTTTCTGATAGTCCAGGATATTCATAGAGCTCATAATTCAAATGAATCAATTTTTTTCTTGTCAGTCTTCACTGTCTTTCACATCTGTACAAAGTGATCAGAAATATGAGGGTGTGGATAAGCTAAGCCTTGGTCTCTAATGCCCCATCTTCACTCTTGGTGATCTTTCCTAATTTTTTCATTTCTGCCCTTCCAACTTTTAACATTTTCTTTATTTTTTGCTTGCAGTCTCCATTTTAGTTGGTGACTGAACCAAAGTAAGCAAACCTTAACAATTTTAATGTCTTCATTATCTATGTTAAAGTTGTGTATTTCTTCTGTTGTCATGATTTTTGTCTTCTTGGTGTTCAAATATAGTCCTGCTTTGGTACTTTGTTTTTCAATTTTACTAGACATCATTTCAAATCATTGCTACTTCTGCCAGTAAGATGGTGTCACCTTCATATCTTGTTATTGTTATCTCTTCCACCAATTTTCACTTCTTCATATGAGTCTAGCCTAGTTTTTCATATATGTTCTGTGTACAATGTAAATAAACAGAGAGATAAAATACACCCTTGTCTGACACCTTTGCTTATAGGAAACTATTTTTTCTCCATATTCTGTCCTGACAGTGGCTTCCTGTCCACATCAGAACAATCAAGTGCTGAGCATGCCCACTTCTTTTAGAGCAACCATAACTTTTCATAATTGACAGAGGCTTTACTGTAATTTATAAAACATAGACTGACCATCTTCTGAAATTCTTTGGCATGTTCCATATCCAACAAATATTCATAATTAGATCTTAGTGTCTCTTCCTTTTCTGAATCCAGCTTGAACATCTGGTGTTTCTTGCTCCATATAGGTAGAAGACTTTGTTGTGTCATGTTGAGCATCACTTTACTTGCATTGGAAATTAAAGCAATGGTCCTATAGTGACTGTATGCCTTGGCATCCTCTTTTTTGAAACTTGGATTGTATTTAACAGTTCCAGTCTGAAGGCCATTGTTTTGTTTTCCATTTTGTTGACATATTATTGTTAGGACATTGACAGATTTAGTCTTCATAGCTTGAAATAATTCTATCAGCATCCCATCTACCCCTGGTGATTTATTTCTTTCCAATACTTTCACTTCGCTTTCTAGAATCAGAGGTTCTTTCTCATAGGAATCTTCTTTAGAGGTATCTATCATCTTCTTATCTCTTCCATATAGACTTAGTATATTGTTCTACCTTTTTACAATTTTTTTCTGGTCTGATAATGTGTTTCCTTATTGCTTATGCAGCACTCCTTATCTAGGTTTTAATTTTCCTTTTTATTTCTCGTATGTTCTAATAGAAGTCTTTTTTGTTGTTGTTGTTTTCTTCTACCTGCTTACATTGAGTATTTTAATAATTCACTTTATGTGGTAGTTGTTATAAAACTGCATTCAGGATTCTAACCTTGTTTTTGTCACCTCATGCTTTTGCCTCTTGCCTGTCTCTAACAATTTTTAGAGACATTTGTCATCCATCTCAACTTTTTTTTAAATTTTGACTTATGGCATTGTCATTCCCTATTCTTCCCTAATAATATTTTTAGTTTCAACATATAGTTCTTCTGGTTCTTGGTCAGTTAAGTTTAATAGTGCAAATCTGGTGTGTGTGTGTGTGTGTGTGTGTGTGTGTGTGTGTGTCTGTGTGTGTGTGCATGTGTCTGTGTGTGCATGTGTCTGTGTGTATGTATGTCTGTGTGTGTGTGTGTGTCCTTTAAATTAATCAGGAATGTTATTTACATTATATTTTGACACCACAATTCTTTTCATGTTCTTCCTCAGATTTATTCTAATGTCTGATACTAAGTGTTTGTGGTGAGTACCACAATCTGCTCCTGGGCTCATTTTGGCAGAGAGAATACAGCTTCTCCATCTTCTGCTTCCAATTACATAGTCTATGTGATTTTTATATAGGCCATCTGGTGGTGTCCACATATACTGTCATCTGTTTGGTTGTTTGAAGCATGTGTTTGTAATAGAACAAGTTCTTGGCTTCTTATAAATTTATGACTGATCTCCTGCTTCATGTCTGACCCCTTGTCAAAATTTTCAATGACATTTTTGAGTGTTTTACTTTCTACTTTCTCATTCCAATCACCTATAATTCAGCATGTCTTGTTTTGGTGTATGATCAATTTATTCTTAAAAGCTTGTGTAAAAGCTTTCAATTTCATCTTCTTCAGCCTCTATGATTGGAGCATAGATTTGAATGATGGTTATGTTGACAGATTTTTCTAGAATTCTGGTTGATATTATTCAGTCGGACCTTGTATTTTAGCTCCTGACTGCTATAGCTTACCTTAGCATTAAAGCCGTTTTTCTGCTCTTGTCATTTCTAGAGTGCAACACTTTGTTGTTGCCTGACTGGAAATGTCCTATTTTAGTCCATTTTCATTTGCTAACACCAAGCACTGCAATGATTACATGTTCTATTTCTTGTTTTACAATTTCCATTTTACTGTGGTTCATGCTTCATATGTTCTGTGATCTGTGTTGTATGTGTGGTGCAGCATCATTTTTTCCTCTTGCCTTTGTGCTCGTCACCTGCTAGATATCCTTCTGGTTTTGGTCCGGTTACATTATTAGTGATAGTGCTATTTGTACTTGTTCTGTGCTTTTCTCCAGTAGCCGTTTGAGTGCTTTTTGACCTAGGAGTCTTATCTTTCAGTACTATCTCATATTTCATTTTCAACTATCTCATTATAGAATTTTCAAGGCAAAACAAAAGATAGAAAAAGAGAAAAACAAGAAAAGAAAATGCAGCAGTGGTTTACAGTTGACTTCTGTTGTGTTGTGTTTGGGTCCAAACCACATGTGTTCAGGTCCACGGTGTCTCAATCACCATATGCCTATGAAATGTTAGTGCCCTTGCACTTACCTCAATTCAAATTTTCCATTCACATCAGTCTGGAAGCCTGTTTATTCTTGATGCCAGAGGGTAGCTAAAATGCATCACTTTCTCTTTTTCTGAATTAGATTCACTAAGGGTAAGAACCTGGGGACTCTAAACCTGTACATACTATCAAAGCTTTTACTAGTAAAACATTGCTGTAAATTGCTCTCTGGGTCCAATTTTTCAAAATGACTTTTGGGCACTTTGCTGAATGGTTTGCCTAAAATGTCTCAACATGTCTTCAAATATTTCTACCCCATTCTCTTCCTGTTGATAGTCAGAAATTTGAACTGCAATCATGAAATTTCTCCATTTTCTTGAATACCCATTCTAGTAATATAAGCTGTTCTATTTGCAAGGTAGTTTTACTGGTGACTTTGGAAACATATTCTGAATCCTCCCAACTTTCTATTAATTGTCACTTTTCCACTCTGAAGACCCATGGTTGTACTGTAACATTTTTGGAGATTATTCTCTCCATAGCCCCAAATCCTCCTCTTCAAACCTTAAATATGTTCTCCCTTAAAATTTCCCTCATTCACAGGGGCTTGTAACCCTTATAGGCAATAATATGGTAGCAGTCTAGGCTGGGGGGTCCTCTCTCAATGGATAAAATAAGAGAGAAAAATCTTATCAGTTTAAATATATGTACAACAAACTTTTTTTCCCTTTTGAGGAAAACTTTTTCAGTTTCTGAAAGTATGGTGTGTCAGTTAAACTGTGTTAAAAACAACCTTCAGTCAGCTGCTTTATGTGGGAGTGCCTTAGAATCACTGAGTCTAATAAATTCACACCCTACTTCCTATAGGCCTAGCTTTCCAGTTGATGTCTTGCAACAATGTAAGTAGTAGCTTCCAAAACTTGGCTTTGACTTTGAAGTGTATTCCAAGAGCAATCAGGACTTATGCCTGGTCAGTTTCTATATTTTTATTAATTCTTTCAACAGATTTGAGTCAAGGCAGAAACATCTAAAATCTTGATTGTGTTTGAGGGTAGATGACTACATAAAAGATGTAGTTGGCCAAAGTATGCCAGATCACAGGATCCAATACAGAGTCTAAAATGAAACTCAAGTAACCAGAGGCTTAAAAGATTTTGTGAAACTTGCATCAAATCCCCCAACATTTTATTACTTTTATTTTCATAGCTTTCTCTTGGCTATCACCTGACTGCATCTATCCTTTTAGTCATAATTTTACCCCTGCCACATGAATGCAGAACTCCAGCTTTCACCAGTTTCTCACCAAATCTTGTTATGCAAACGTTTCATAAAATTTATAACCTTACCATAGATATTCATATGAGTGGGATCATATTTTAAATTATTGAACCTTCCATCATCCATCACCATTTTCTCTTTTGCTCTGCTCCTTCTTATCCCATTGAAGAAACTGGAAAATTTTTTTTTATTCTGTAGGAAAGACTGTGGAATGGTTCTGTTTATACTGAAACTTTTTGAGGTTTCTCTTTGTATCTGAAAAGAGCTTGTGTATTAATTTCTGCCAAACAAACACAGTGTACTTCTAGAAACAGAGAGAAAAGTTTTCTTTTTTGTTAGGTATAACTATAATTATGTTTATACCAAATAGCATATGGTAGATATGAGTGATATAGTATATGCTTTGGGAACACAGAGTATGCAATGATTGATTTTCATGTGGAAAGTTGTGATACAGAAGTAAAAATAAGATGGGAAATTCAGGATGTGGGCATAGCAAATGTGAAGGCATGGGTGATTATGATATATTTAAAGAAAAATAAAAGAAAGGACAGAAGAAAGAGGATAGGGTTAATGAGAAATGCTAGAAAGGTAGACTGTCATAGCCAGGAAAAGTCATTCTGTGTTTGCACATATAAATATCTTGAATCATCTTCTGGACGATTTGAATAGACTGCAGAAATGAGTCATTATCCTTAAAACTTTTCTTAAAATTTTTGCTTCAATTGGCAAGTATAAATTTGAAATTTTTTAGAACAAAGTAAGCAACAATGTGGAACATGTTAAGTCAGGAAAAAGTGAAATTAGGTTTAGTATTTCATAATAGTGTATATTGTACTTAGGACTGTGTGGAACATACAAAAGTAACAGAATTTTACATTCTGAAAATTTACTTCATGTGTATGTAGCCTTAGTAAACCAATAAGAATTTGCTCAAGCATTTTTTGACAGCCAGAAAGAATGATTTTTCTCTCATTCTGAGGTTTAAATATAAAGCTTAAATTATATGGTACTTAACTGAATTAAAACAGTACTTCTATATTAACATACCTCACTTAATAAATTTGAATATTTTGTGAGGTTAAAAAGAATACAGTATATTGAAGGTGCATTGACTAGGAGTAGGTAGAGAAGGGTTTCTTCCTTCCTCCCTCTCTCCCATTATTCTTTCTTTTAATTTTTTTCTCTCTTCTGTAAATATTTATTAATTACCTGCTATGTGCCAGGGACTTTGTTAGATAGTGGGAGACAAAATGGTAACTACAATACTATGGGTTAAATATTCTTAGAAAAATTGTTCTAGCAGTATATAGGAAGATCCTCAACTCAGACTTGAGGAATGAGAAAAACACTCTGAAGAAGTTAATTTTAAGTGGAAATGTAAAGAATAAGAGATGTTAAAGAGCATTAAAGGGAGATTCTTGAACATCGAAAGGATTATTTATGAGTAGTTGCCTTTTAAATAAGTAGTGAATTTATAAAATAAAATATATTAAGCCTTTAAATTTAATTTATAAATTTTGAAATAATTTTCAGAAATGTTTAAACATTAACAGTCACATTGACTTGTGATTACTAATTTGAATTAACTCAAATAGAATACCCTAACCTCTTCTTTAAGCAGTCAGTCCCATTTATTACTTCGAGTAATCAAATTTTCTTAAATGTAAAAATGTTATGGAGAACAATCAATCAAGGGACAAGAGATAGTGAACTTGGAGAGGTGGGTAGTAATTTTATATAGAGGATTATGAAAGTTTTTCTGATGAAATAACATTTGAGTGGTGACCTAAAGGAAGTAAAGAAGAGAATCTAAGATATCTGTGAAGAGAGTTTTCCAAGAAAAGGGAACACTATATACAAAGACAAGCTGTTCATGTATGTGCAAAGGCATGCTTTCTGAAAGTCAAAGATGCATCTTGTAAACTGCCTAGTCAACACTAAAAACAAAATAAAGAAACATAGCTAGAATGTCAATAAAGTACATAAAGGGAGTATTAAAAAATATTGATTCAGTGCCTCCTACTGCCCCCTCCAAAGGCTTGGGAGGAAGAACAAAGAAACAAAGAGCTACAAGACACCTCGAAAACACCACGATCTTAGACTTAAACATACACATCTTTATAATTACATTAAATATACATAGGTTAAAGAAGCCAATTAAAAGGCAGAAATTGTTAGGTAGAATAAAAAGATTGAGAATGATCTACATGTTGTTTACAAGAATATTTTAAAGACAAAGATGTTAGTTAAGGGACAGAAATATATACATCCCACAAATACTAAGCATAAGAAAGCTAATGTGATTGTGTTAATATCCAAAAAAATCTATCAAATAATGAAGAATACATATTAGTCTTATATATGTATAAATTTAACATCAAAGTTCCAAAATTAATTAACCAAATTAATCCATTTGATATTTCCAGAATACCATCGTCAAAGTTAATAACTACACACTTTTTAAATGAGTATAAAATTTTCATGAAAATAGACCATACTCTGAGTCATATTAAAAAAAAAACACTCAAATTTCAAGGGATCAAAATGTACAAAGTAAACTCTCTGGCCATAAATATAATAAAATAGAAATCAATATCAATAAAAAGTTGATAAAGTTCCCCAAATATTTCAGAATTAAACAGCACTTTTAAGAACTTATAGATCTTAGAAGGAACCTCAAGATACAGATACATTTAAGACTATTTGAAATGATTGATAAAACACACACATCATATCAAAATTAGTGGGGGACAATTAAAACAGTTAATGAAAGGAAATGTGTAGCTTTAAGTACTTATTTTATGAAAAAAGAAAAGCATGAAATGAATGATCTAGATATTTCTCTTTAAGACACTAAAAAGAACATAGAAAATTCAATGTAAGTAAAAGAAAATATGAGTTGAAATCAACTAACAAAAAATTAACAAATAGAGAAAATCAACAAAATAAAAATTACTTTTTTGAAAGGCTAATAAAGTTGATATACCTACTAATATTGCTCAAGGAGAAAAAAAGAAACTTAAATTATTAAAGTCAGGAATAAAAAAGGGGGTATTACTAGAGATGTTAGAGAAAATAAAATATAATGAATAACTTCATAGCATATAATGCAATAATTTATATAAATGGACATTCCTTTAAAAACACAACTTGCTATAACTTTTACAATGAGAAATGAATTTTTCAAAATGTTCTGTGCAAGAAATAGAATTTCCCAGAGGGAAAACTTCCAAATGATTTCACTAATAATATCTATTAAATATATAAGGGGAAAAATCATATCTGTATTATACAAACTTTTCACAAAGTAAAGAAGAATCACTTCCAAATTTATTTTATGAGAACAGCATAACCCTGATACAAAAATAAGACAAAGATATCACAAGGAGAAAAAACTATAGACCAATATCTCTCATGCAGATAAATGGAAAAGCTCTTAACAAAACATAATCAATAGATTACGGCAATATCTAACAGGGATGATATGTCATGACCAAGTAGGTTTTATCCCTGGAATTCAAAATGAGTTCATATGTGAAATGCAAACAGTGAAATTCACAATAGTAACTGAATATTACATGATAATTTCAATAGTGTACAAAAAGTATTTGCTAAATTCAGTGACAATTTTTGATTAAAAAACTCCAAAAATAAACCATTAATAGAAGGGAACTTTTGTAATCTGATAAAAAACTCCTATGAAAAATTTTTAGCTGATATCAAACTTATTGGTTAAAAATTGACCCCTTTTTCTCTTAGATCAGCAACAAAGCAAGAACTGCTCTCATTTTTTCCACCTGCCACCCAAACATTGCAGTAGAGAACCCAGCAATATAATAAGGCAAGAAAAAGAAATAAAAAGAATAAAATTTGAAAAAATAAAATAAAGCTCTCATTTTTTCAGGTAACCCACTGTATATAAAGTATTCAAAGGAACATACAAAACTACTATGAACTAATAAGGGAATTTTGCAAGATTTCACAATACAGAGTCAATATATCAATTGAGAAATAAACTTTAAAAATATTCCTTTTATAATAACAACAATGCTTAGGAAGAAATCTAATGACCTACTTAAGATTCTACATTGAAAACTACAAAAATACTTTGGAGAGATTAAAACTAAATAATAGGATTGTTTTATAAACATTATAGATGTCTAACTATTGTACTGTATATTTGAAACTAATTTAAATAAATTTAGTTATAAAAAACTAAATAATGGAAAATGTATATCAAGTTCATGGATCAAAAAAAGATTCACTACTGCTAAGAAAATATCAATTTTTCCCAAAATGGATATAAAATTTTAATGAAAACCTAATAAAACTGCAATAAGAATTTTTTGTTTTGATGAAAAATACAAGCTGATTCTAAAATACATGTTGTAAGGAAAAGGACCCCAAATAACCAAATAATCTTGAAAGAAAAAACAAAGAGCTACACAATCAAGACAGTATGGTACTAGTGAAAGCACAGAAAAATAGAACAACATACAAAATGAAGAGTTCAAAGATAAACTTACAAGTATGATTGAATGGTTGTCAATAAAAGTACCAAAGCAATTCAATGGGGGAATAGAAAATCTTTTGAGAAAATGTTGCTGGATCTACTGGATAGGGTAGGGATAAGGGTGGGTGGAGAATCTCAATCATAACCATGTATCATATACAAAAATCAATTTCAGTTAACTGATGGACTAAAATGTTAATGTTTAAACAATGCTCCTAGAAGAAAATGAGAATATCTTCACAACCTTAGAATAGGTAAAGAATTCTTAGCGAGCATACAGAAAGCCTTAATCATTAAAAGGAGAGAAAAAAATATGTTAGACTTATTAAAAATTAAAAACTTGTATTCGATCAGAGCAATAAACTAACAATAGTATTGGATTATTACCCAGAGAATTAAATAAATATTCATGAATTTATTCTAATATAAATTAATATCCTCTATAATATTTATAAATTTCAGAGCAAAAAGTAGTCACTTCATAGTGGAGAATCCTGGTAGACACTACTTAAACCAAGTGACCAATGTTAATAACACTAATATTTATCAATATCAATATTTATCAATAAGGTACTCCTTAAAAAGGTCACATCATCCTTTGGTAATCTTCTTAATCATAATCTCAATTTTATTATGGAAAACTCAAATTGAAGGAAATTCTATAAAATATATGACTAGATCTTTTCAAAAATGTCAAGGTAGATGATGAAAGGCAAATGAAGAACTGTATCAGACTGGAGGAGGCTTAGGAGACATGAACACTGAGTACAATATGGGATCCTTGATTAGATGCTGGAGTAGAAAAAAGACATGAGTTGAAAAACTGGGGAACTCTGAATAAGTTCTGTACTTTAGTTAAATGTTATTATACTAAAGTTAACTTCTTAGTTTTGATTAATTTTCTATGGTTATGTAAAATGTTAACATGGGGAAACTGGGTGGAGTATATATAAAAACTCTACACAATTTTTTTCAACTCTTCTGCAAGTCTAAAATTATCTCAAAGGAAAATTTTAAACAAAGCAACAATGACCAAAAGCTAAAACTCATTTCCAAGTCACTCCTCTATAAATGTTGACCGGTTTTTTTCCCCTCAATTTTTCTAATCAGGCAAAACATTTCCCTCTTCTTTGGCGACTGATATTGCTTCTCCATGGGAAATTTAAAGGCATTTACACCATGAGTTTAATAATATTTTGGTTTATACTAGTCTCCATTTGATACCTACTTTTTAAAAACTGTTTGGTTATATGAACAATAATAAAATCTTTTGCTGAAAGAAGCTCTAAATGTTAAATTTCATGTACCAGTGAGCAAAACAACAAAGTATTCTGAGAGGCGCAGGAAACTGTCAGTTAAGTCCCTAAAATCAAATTACATAGACAGTAGACATTATCTACTCTATCTAGCTGTCTGGACTGAGTTTAAATAATTTTTATAATATTTGAGAATTCTAAGATATATTTTATGGCTATAAGAATGAGATTTTAATTTCAAAATCTCAGCACATTATTTTTCCACCCACACAGTAATGATATATGAGTGCTATTGAGACGACACTCTGTATAGTCCTAACAATACATCTGAAAGCTCACAATGCTAAATCAGAATAGCAAAGAATAAGAACACAAATCTAGTGAAATTAATAAAGCAAATTGAGTATCAGTAAACATAGCCTGTAGGTAAACTTTCTCCTGAACTGAAAGCAGGTGCAACTTAGTAAACATTTTTAACAATGCCCTTGAATAAACTGTATTTTACTTTCAAGGTCACATCTTCAGAAATGTTAAAGATGTACGATGTTTATTCATTTTCATGTTTCCACTGTCATTCTCAGTAGTGTCAATGATCAAATACGCTCATTATCTTTTTCTTGTAGCTGCTTTTCCACCAGGGAAATAAAAATAACTGTGCTGAACTTAGAGATAATTTTTCACCCCTTGCTCCAAGGCCATAAGCCGCTTGTTTATATAGTGATTTTTACTGTTGATAAATACGGCACTCTGTCAAATGTTGATAGTAATGCTTCCCTTGTCATTAATGGCCATGTTGAAGTGCCTTGTATCTAAAGGAAATGCAATCATACTAATACTTTGTGTTTAGAGGCCTTTTCTCTTGAAGAACTCAGTTCTTCGAAAGCAGCCCACCCTGGCACTGTGGAATAAGCATGCTGTATTAACTTCCAAAGGCTATTGGGGAACAATTTAATGAACTGCAAACTCAATGGCAAACATAATGCTAAGTGATATACTGGTCTATCCTTCAAAGAGTTTACTAAGCCCCTGTTTCAGGTGACTAGAGTTGGAATACCTAATGTGTTTGTTTCATGACACTTGAGGCAGGTTTTTTTTTTTTAACACTGCAAAGTGGGGGTGCAGCTCTGTGTAAAAGAGAATAGAAAACCAAAATTTATTGCCCAGGTTATTTTCTTAGTACTTAATAACTTAAAATTAGGCTATTTACTCAGCCTATTCTTAGTTTTACTTAACTTAAAAAAAAAAGAAATTTATAAAAGCTTATCTAGGTAACCTACATGAACATTACAGGAATCTAGTATGACGTAGTTTTGCAAACTATCAAGTATTATGCAAATGCAGAGTATTATAACAATTGAAATTATTCTCAATAGCAGTATACAGAAGTTTCTTTGATACTTCATTTCTCCCTTTACTATGTAAATTACCTCACTAGGCACTATTTTCTTTCTTTCTTTTCTTCTTTTCTTTCTTTCTTTCTTTTCCTCCTTCCTTCCTTCCTTCCTTCCTTCCTTCCTTCCTTCCTTCCTCTCTCTCTCTCTCTCTCTCTCCCTCTCTCTTTCTTTCTTTCCCTCTCTCTCTTCTTTCTTTCTTTCCCTCTCTCTCTCTTCTTTCTTTCTTTCTTTCTTTCTTTCTTTCTTTCTTTCTTTCTTTCTTTCTTTCTTTCTTTCTTTCTTTCTTTCTTTCTTTCTTTCTTT